>CAJHIA010000010.1:0-1200000 GCA_905066765.1 Sclerotinia trifoliorum | reverse complement strand
CTTTCCGATCGAAGTTTGAGGATGTGTTTAGAGACGGGAGGATGACATGGATGTAGATACAGATATGAGCGATCTCTGATGTATACATAAATCTCTGTATTTTCCAGGGTACATTCGATGATTTGTAGGATTAAATCCACAGATGTGTCGATCTACAAATTTAGATGGGATGATCAAATCAGAGAGATGCTTTCTACTCCACTGCACTCAAGCACACAGTGTTCTCTATAGCGATTTGAATACTCCGGTATCATAAATCGATACCTTTGGCACCACATATCTATTCTATATACCAAGTTCAATTTTCTCGTTCCTGAATATCTATCGACAGAGGAGCGCTAATTCAGGATTCTCGTAACGTTTGGAAGGCTAGTGCCGAGGAACTGAGTGGTGGTCTTCCAGTTCAGCAATTATTCTTGGTCTTTTCAAGTATAAAAATGTGATTTGGATGTCAAAGTGCTAGTTTACAAGCCGTGGAGACAGAACCTTTTGCGTGAATGGTATTTTTTTATATCCTCCTCGCAGGGAAAATTGTCATCTTTATGATGAATCACAATAATAGTGCCCGTACTTCAAGCTGACGAGAGTGAGGAGATCGACTAGATGAAGGAGTGCGGCCACTTGCATTGCAGAGAGTGGTTTTACCTGTTGGAGATGATAGGCTGACATTCTGATGTAGTAATAGATTGGGGATAAAAATGCCGCCTCTATTGAATGTATCGTTTGTTCTCAAATCTCTATTCAAATGTAAGAGTAGTGGTTGAATATATATGGTCTTGACTAATCCTAAGGCACATTTTTAGTTATTGGATATACTTGTGGAATCTTCACGCAGTTGCATCCGTATATTATACTTGAGAATATTCGCAATGAAATTCCTCGGAATCTTGGATGTAAGATCTTAATAGAAAGATATGCGAGTATAGAGGATAAAATTGTGTGATATTTTAAATTTCAAGATTTCGTAATGATATGTAAGTTTCGAAGGTGAAATGTTAATGGTGAAGTGATTTGTAGGACTTAATATTTCTCTTTCTTCATTATTCAATTCATTTGCAAATATTCAGACTCCATTACCCAAATTCATCTAACGTGTGGTCAAGACGTCAGATATTCAATATAATTTCTCACACTCATTGTGTAGGGTATCTCGCAGTTATTTCAGATTTTCAGATTTTCAGATTTTCAGAGATCTCCAATTGTGTCTAATTTCTATGCTCTGATTAAAAAAAAGCTCTCATTCATACACGAGATTGACCAGGAAAACTTAGCAATAGCTGACTCCGTGCTTAGCATTTCCACGCACAAAATTCCAAAGAAACTCCCAGGAACATAAATCATGGTATTACGACCAAAGCCTTTCTTCCCACGGTTACGCACTCCTAATCGAGAGAAAGCCACTCTACCACCAACTTAATACCCAAAAATAAAATAGAACAAAATCGCTAATCCCCAATCAGAAATCAAAAGCTGTACATACAATGCGGAGTAAGCAATCTTTTTGTCCTATAATTACTATGCATGCATGCATGATTACTATTCATTTACCTACCTATTCAACATTGACTCCTGAGGGGCTCGCTTAAATTACCCCTCGGATGTGGCGCTTTTGGACAAAGATGTTGCGCGGGGAAAGATGGGATTATAGATGTGAATGGAATGATTTATAAGGAGCTTGTGAGCCGAGCTGAGTTGAGGAGGGTATGGCGATGATGCAATGGTTTTTTATATTTACAGACTTTTGGTTTGGGGCTGAGGACGTGGAAGACATAGGTTGTGATTAGTGATATGGGGGAAGCTATATGCTGGGAGCTTTTGTCTCTGGAAAGTTTTTTCGGACAGGCTTTGTATAGATCACTTTGTTCAATTTATCTACTTTGATATATTCCAATACCTTAATATAAGTCCAAACACAATTCCTAGAAATTACAAAAGCAATGGCGTCCACAAAACCCCTCGTCCTAGTCGTTGGAGGCACAGGAGTCCAAGGCATGCATGTTGTCAAAGGTACATTCTCATAACCTACATCCATAAAACACAAGAATCCCACTAAAAACCGCAGAACTCGCACAAGACGGCGCCTACAACATCCGCCTCATAACCCGCCACGCTAATTCTCAGCACGCGCAAGAACTTGCGCAACTTCCAGGAGTAGCCATCGTCGAAGGCGACATCTATTCCGAGCACGATCTCCACAGATTCTTTTCAGGTTGCACGCATGCCTTCATCAACACCAACGGTGGTGCCATTGGCGAAAAAGCTGAAATTTATTGGGGCATCCGATATTACGAAATTGCACGCACACACAAATTGCAACATTTCTTATACTCCAGTCTCGAATATTCACTCAAGATGTCAGATTTTGATAATGATTACAGAGATGGACATATGGATGCGAAAGCGAAGGTTGCGGAGTGGATTAGCGTGCAGGGCACGAAGAAGATGAAGTGGAGTATTTTGACTAGTTGTTTATATATGGAGATGTTGAACGAGTTGTTGGCTCCGCATCCCGATAAGGAGGATCCGGAAGCTTTAGCATTTATTGCGCCGCTGGGTCCCAGGGGAAGTGCACCGTTGATTGCGTTGGAGGATTTTGGGAAGTATGCTAGATGGGTGTTTGACCATCCGGAACGTAGTAATGGACTTAATCTCCATGTTGCTTCTCAAGAAGTCGTTTGGGCTGATTTACCAGATGCATTCACTGAGGTTACCGGCAAGAAGGCGGTGTATAGGGATGTAACAATTGATGGCTGGTTTGATCTTGGGCTCTTCCCTAATCCGGATGCGAAGTTCGGGCATAGTGCTCCTGGGGACGAAGGAACATTGCAAACATTTCGGGAGAATTTTGGAGGATTCTGGAGGTTTTGGAAGAGTGGCAAGGTGAGGAAAGATTGGGTTTTGATGGATGAGATTTTGCCGGGTAGAATAAGGTCGGTGAAAGAGTGGATGAAGAAGAGTGGTTATGATGGAAACGTCAAGCCTTTATTGCATGATTTTCATCAGAAAAAGAGAGAAGCTTAGGAATAAAAAAGAAGGTTGATACCTCTTCAGGATCGTAGGAAGGCTGATGATGAAGCTTTTCCAGATCGGACTAGAGCTTAGGAGATGAAGTTCTTAATGAATGAACAACTTTATGATCAAACTGATGCCCTGCAGTGGCTATGATAAGAGCCCCGAATAAATTTGTCACACGGCACCCAAACAGTGATATAAATTAACGGCGAATTGAAAATAGATCCCTATGCTTGCCTGAATTTTCCTCCTAACTCCCAACTCCATCTGTGTTTGCAATAGTCTATGACCTCTTCATTTCTTTAGTGCTGCAAATCTCGCCGCTAACTCATCCACATCTGGTATCGTACCACCAACTGGGCCTTTACTTTGGATGCCAGGTTTTTGGGCATTTGCAGTTTGCATCTTCTTTGTTGGCTTTAGGTCTAACGCTCCACGCACTCTTGGGTGTAGATTGTCCGTTCTGGGGCTGGGTGGATTAACTCTCAATGGGCTTGATGGCCCAAAGCCCCCCGGCGGAGTAGCTTTAAATAACTCCTCCCTTTCCTCGTCAGCTCTACCATTCCCTACCAACGGCGCCTCCAAGTTTTTCTGTGCCTGTCCGCCACTCGGGTTCTCGTCATCGTCATCATCTACGAATTCCGGGGCCTGTCCAATATCTTCCTTTACTCTTTTCGGCCAGTCAACTCCGTACGTCCTAGCGATCTCCTCCAAATACCCGTTCACTAATTCTTGCGCCGGTGGAGTAACAGAAAGCTTCTTTAATACTTTCTCCGATACCTTCTCGTCACTGTTCTCCATCGCTTGCAATGCGAACTCCTTCCCGTACTTCTCGCACAGTAATGCCCGCACTTGTTGTAGTTCCTTAATCTCTGTCCTGGGCGCAGCATATATTAAACTTTTCACAGCTTCCTCTAAACCCGGATCGCAAACTGATGATTCCATAAGTCCCGTCCGCGCAAGGAGTAACTCGCAGTAGAGCTCGAGGATTTCGTGAAGTTCGGTAGTAATGTCGGATCGAATAATGTTCTCAACCCGAATCCTTGCAGATTCTATTTTTCCCGTCTCCAGAAGCTGAGCCATAGCTCTACGTTGTTGCTTCGAAACAGCTTCATCTTTCTGCTGTACCATACGAAGGCGAGCAATCGAGAGCTTCAGTTGGACCTTGAGTTTGGACTTTGGGAAGGTTAGCAGATGGAATTAACTTGTGTGTGTATTATATATGATAGACTCTGAAAGTATGACTACTCACGATTATCGTTGAAGAAGGGGCCATCGTGATAAAATAGATCGTTTCTCTTGATGTTGTTACGTCGGTCGTTGTCTACTATGAACTGGTAAGGTATTGATCGCGGGGCACTAGGGCACCGACTACTTGGCTGGGGCTGGGCATGCTGGGATTGTGAATCATGTATACGGCTAATCAATATGCCCCTGGATGCAAATTCAGCACTGTTCCTACTCAGTAGATGATAATAAATTGGATCCATCATTGGGCATCTTCATGCTTTGAAAGGACGCGCATCAATTTTTCCCTTCCTGATGTTATTTTTAACCATTCGCCGCTTCATCTGTAAATATCCTTTTCTTTCTGTTTGTGCTATGTATTCGCTTCATATTTAATGTTCTATATTTCTCTACCTAAATTCCCATCTTTCCTTTTGTTCAAATAATGCCTTACGATTCACGACCAACACGATTGCAACGTTCGAGACCCTTGTCAAGTCCTTAATGCGCCGCAACATACATACGGTGTATACATGATGGGGAAGTCAATATGGAGTCCCAGCAAATGGGAGGAATGGGCGGAGAAGAGAGCGACAGCTATATGGACCAATTTACAAACAAATAATTTGTGGCAGCGGATGCTTAAAAACACTTTGGCGACTACAATCTGTATCATCATCGCCATTATGCCGCAGGTAGTAGCTGTATATGGGAAAGCCGCATACCTTGCGCCAATAACTACCGTTTTTGGACATCCAGGGAGGCGTTTTGGTATGATGGCAGAGGCTCTGATATTGACTCTTTCAGGAACAATGCTTGGTGTAGCTTGGTCTATGCTCGCATTGTACTTGTCGAGTCTTGTATATCACAGTAATCCTCAAGCAGCATTCACCATCCGAGGCATATTCCTCGCTATCGCGTTGCTTTTTCACGGAATCCTCAGGTCGCATACACCACGTCTGTTTCTTATGGTGCTACTCCTAATTATTGTAGTTCTTGTCAGTATGACTAGTACAGCTACGGCAGTTACAACTCTTTCAGTCACTCAGCTGGTCTACCCTATCACAACTGCAATTGCCGTTTTACTTGCCGTGAACACACTTGTTTTCCCAGAATTCTCCAGTAGCTTTCTAGGAATCACCACTATCGAGACCCTTGGCGAAACGGTTGGAGCCCTGCGAGATGCCGGACGATACTTCATTGCCATTACCGAGAGTTCTGAGAGTGCTGTTACAGATACCAGATTAAAAAATATTATTAGTGCATGTGGAAGTGGAAATGGTGAAGACCTTCATAGACCTCCGACAGTGGCAGAAAGGCCGCCCATGAAGTCCAGAGTCAATGGCTTGACCTTGAGGCAAAAGATTCTCTCCTTTTTCCAGAAGACTCAAGAACCGCCTGCGCCGCTTCCAACGAACGTCGAGAGGAGCCCACAGCCTGTAAAGTTAAAATCTTTGACAGACAAAAAGGCCACACTGCGTGCAAAATTGGCAGGATGTAAGGCAGCGCAACAAGAATGCAACTTCGAACTTGCGTGGGCAGTTCTTCCACCAAGAGATGTGAAACCTATCAGTGACATCGAGATGAAGAAACTTGTGGCCAATACCATCGCTTTAATAGGGGCCTGTGAGAGCAAATATGCACTAATGGGGGACGAGAATGACAAGAATGAGTCTAAAAACAAAGATAGAACAAAGCTCAAATCGGTTGCCGAAAATGGTGGTGTCGACACCTCAGAAGCAGAGGATTCATCACGACCAACGACAGACATGGATACATATGATGAAAGAAGTTCAGATGAGAAGAAGCCTTCCAGGAAGGAAAGGCGCAAGCAAAAGAACAAAAGAAGAAAGGACAGAAAAAAGGACAAGTCGTTGATTGAGAAGGAAATGGAGAATTTGGAGTTAATCAAGCCGAGGAAAGAAATCGAGTATGGTGATATTGATTTGTTGAAGTATCTTGTGCATCGTATCGCAAAGCCATTGTCCAATCTCCAAGAAAAGATTGACAGAAGTGTTGACGTTGTTTCATCCTCCCTCGCTTATTGCTACGATGTCCCTAAACTCCCGTCGGGAATTCGAGCACCCGCCGGGATTCGACTTGAGGAGATTGACATTCGTGTTGATATTTTAGTCGACGCGATTGCCGATTTTGATAAAACTTCAGCGGCGGCATTAGAGGGCGCTGCAGCGCTACACGATCTGGGCGGGCCTCAGGTTGATATAATGCCTCGCATGGAGACGTTCTTGATTTCCTCATTCTTGTTGAATCTTCGGCAAGCCGCTTTGCATACACTTGGAATGCTTAGACATTCTCGGGTTCTAGTTGAAAGACGGCAGGAACTACATGGTCGAAAAAGCATATATCTTCCTCAAATTAATTGGAGGAAATGGCTTCAGTCTGGTGGTGAAGCGGATATGTTAGCTCTACCCGACAGTGCACGAAAGGATGCAAGAACGGGTAAAAAGAAGGAAGATGCTGCAGACGATGCAGTAAGCATTAATAGTGGAGAAACACTACTGGCCAAGAAAGACGTGGAGTCAGCAATACCGAAAGAGGAAACTCCAGTACAATCACCGAAGGTTGCAGATGAACCTGTAAAGGAGAAGAAGAAAGGCACGCTTATGCTTCGATTCCGAAATAGTTTAGCTGACATCATCGAATACTTGGTCGGTAGTGACGACATCTCATACGCCATCAAATTGACTGTTGCCGTCTTTATTGTAACTTGGCCGGCTTTTCTTGTTCAATGGAATACTTGGTATTCCTTGAACAGAGGCCTTTGGGCTGCCTTGCAGTTGGTGGTCATCACAGAAGTTGCTATTGGAACCTCTGTTATGACTTTCATGTTACGAGGTGTTGGTACAACCATCGGGTGTGTGTGGGGCTATGCAGCATACCAAGCTGGCCAGGGCAACAAAATAGTCGCTGTTGTGATGATAGTTATTGGCATCATTCCATCCACCTACATTCAGCTTGGATCTAAATATATCAAGGCGGGTATGGTCACCATAATCTCAATGTCGATAGTAGTTCTTGCTACCATAGATAAAGTTGTTCCTGGTTCAGCTACCGAGAACTTCCTGAAAAGGCTGATTGCCTTCTTCATTGGTGGGGTTGTAGCCCTCATCGTAGAAGTTGCGCTCTTCCCAGTCAAAGCCCGCGATCGTCTTGTGGAGTCCCTTGCGTGCTCCATACGCCAAATCACAGAGATGGAAGCATGTCTAGCCTATGGTATCGAAACGGAAATCAACAACGTCAATGTCCGTTCTCCAGCTGTCATATCACGATTTTCTGTCGCCAAAGGGAAGGCTGAGGGCGCACTAGCAGCTGCAGAAGCATTCCTTCCATTCTGCGCCAATGAGCCACGTCTCAAAGGTTCCTTTGCACCTCATGCTCTTATCTACGGAGAGATTCTTTACGTATTACATGCTATTGTAGATCGTATGGAGAATATGCTTATCTTACGTCACGAATATGGATCTGGTGTTCTCGAAGAACTCAATGCACAAGTTCACCCCTATCGGCGTAATGTTGCTGGATCTATTACGCTGATTCTTTTCGCGACTCACGAAGCTCTCACAACGAAACTTCCTCTTCCCCAATTCTTGCCCTCCGCTCGCCTCGCTCACCTTCGCATGGTTAATCGTGTCCGAGAGATTGTTCTTTCCTCCAACCTCAAGGAGTCTTCACACGAACGGTCGGAAATTGAAGTCTCGATGGTTAAACGATTTGTCCGCCAAAAGTTCCTATCTTGGAATGCAGCCTCCGCTGGTCAGATTGAAGTTATTGAATACCTTGAAGAACTCATCGACCTTGTCAAGCTATTAGTGGGAGCAAATGAGTTTAGAAGCGGATTATTGACAAGAGGTACTTACAGGGAGTGGGTGGATAAGATCCAAAGACCCGATACAGTAGAATCGGTGATGCTGCCAGCTGATGGAGCTGTGGAGGAAAAAGAACCGCAGATGACATCGGCTAGGAAGAGAAGGCCAACATTCAGTAATACGAGAGAAAAATTCTTTGGACCAAGTGCTGGAAATGCTACTAATACACGGCCGGATAGCGCAAGGCCTGGTACCGCAAGGCCTGGTACCGCGAGACCTGGTACGGGATCGAAGGCTGCAACGACGGAGAAACTGGAGGTGGAGAAAGGAAAGAAAGACATGGAAGAGGAACTGCCAAGAGTTTTGCAAAGGGTTCGCACGAGAAGAATGAGTGAAATGAAGGGTATGGCAGAAAGGAGGAGTAAAGAGGATATGGCTAATGGTAATGCTGGGAAAGGAAACGGATTAGGGATATAAATGTTCACGAGGAGTTGAGGCTTTGTTTATAATAGATGATTCGGCTGGGCACAGGTTTATAGATTCTTTTAATGCATACACATATTTTCCTATCATTTCAAATGAATATATATATCATCTATTTTCTCATATGAACATAATTCTGTATATTCATAATATAATCACTTCCAAAATAACAAGGAAATTAAAACCCGGCGCTGCATCCACGCAAACGCTCAACTCCTATTCCGTCATGATGTTCCCGCTTCTTTTTCACTTCCCTTGTATATATACGCCATGCCAACTTGCTGTCAAGTTGCCAATAAGAGATAAAAATCATCACCTCCTCCTCTTTTCATCGAACAACCATAGAATTCTTTAATAGCATGACAAACCCCATATATCACATATCACAGGTCAAGATCAAGATGGAGATCAACCCCTCAAATCTACCCACTAGCATCAAACCAACTCGTACCCTTCACCCGTAAATCAGCACTTTCCCTTCCAGTTTCCCTTTCCCTTCCACTTCCCCTTCCCTCTCCACGCAGCAATCTCTCCATCCTCCTTACACTCTTTTCCTCCTGTCCTTCGCGAAAGCATTCCGTTTCCTTCTCTTCAATTTGCGCTTGCAACTTCAGTTTCTCACTACTGCGTTGCGAGTTGTGAGATCTTGAACTTGAATTTAAACTTGAACTTGAGTTTGAACTTATGGTATCAAAGCGGTCGATTAGCGGTCTAATGGTTATGGATACTGCGGGTTTTGTGGGGTTTTTTGTGTGAGAGGGGCTAGGTGGGGGCGGGTTTGTATTTGTATTTGTGTTTGTGTTGGTGAGAAAAGGATTATTTGAACCCGTTTCACAGAGATTGTGGGCTGGGACTCCCCCGAATATAGAGTCTGAGGGCATGATGGATATTCCCGGCGTGTTGGATATGTAGATCATTTTTGGTTTGATCTTGGAGAGGGATGTTTGTTTACTGTGATGAAATCGTTTGCTTTGACCGCGTGATAATTCGGATGCGCTGGCGCTGGCTCGGCGTCGCGAGCCGTGGGTGCTGAGG
This sequence comes from Sclerotinia trifoliorum, assembly GCA_905066765.1. Lineage (NCBI taxonomy): Eukaryota > Fungi > Ascomycota > Leotiomycetes > Helotiales > Sclerotiniaceae > Sclerotinia > Sclerotinia trifoliorum. The sequence goes on along the minus strand of CAJHIA010000010.1, from coordinate 1,190,416 downwards.
GTGTAGGTTGACATGGGGTAGATGGTGGGGATGGTGGGTAGAGGTGGTATGTCTGTTGGGTCTTCTGGGGAGGTAGGGAAGGTTTGGAAGGTGGAGATGGAGGCTTGGGAGTAGGTGGAGCTGCGGGCGCCGAAATTGTGCGGAGGGAGGGAGGGCTGGGGATATAGGGACGCGGGTCGTGGTAGGTGTGTAGGGTGTGTTGGGGATTAAGGCGATGGATGGTGTTGGAAGGCCAGGGTAGGAATAGTTGTCGCTGACCGAGAGAGCGGAGGGGAATGGTGTGGAGGCATTTGGTGTGGAAAAGGGCCGGTCGAGTCGGGCGACGGTCTTTACGGGTGCTTCTCGTGGAGGTGGAGATTTAGGTAGAGGTAGGTGTGGAGTGTTAGGTCTAGATGTCGACGAAAGGGTTATGGAAGGCAAATCAAGTGCCGGTAGCGAGGGCGGTAAGGATTCTCGTGATGAGTTGAAGCGATAGTGATGGGGAGGGAAGAGGGCACCCATAGGTTCGGTCATCTCTGGGGTTGTGGGTGAGTTGGCTGTGGATGTTGAAGGCCATCGTACTGGACTAGTATCGATCCTACCGACCGGCTCGGGACTTTGTCCCACTCCTCGTAAATTTTCATCTATCGTAGCAAGGTGATCTCGTGCATCACCCCAGGACTCATTACGACTTCTGTGTTTAGGAGATACCGGCGATATGTATGAAGTAATTCGCTGAGTATGGACCCTAATTGATTTCCGAACGCCAATTCCTCCCCATTTGAAAATTTGAGCATCATTTCCTTGAAGCTCCGCTGGTTTCTTCGCAAGCCCATCTTCTTCGTCGAGATTCTGGAACCTGCCCCCCGTCGAAGAATTTTTTCGGTTTGCTCTTCGTTTCCATAACAGTCTTGCGATAACGGCAATTATTAATAAGGTGGCCACGACGGCCAAGACGATCATACCTATCACGACATTGCTCAAACCCTTACCAGAAGAGCTATGTGAGGATGTTGACGTCTTAGATGGTGCACTTGCTAGTGATGTCGGCGTAGATGTCGCGGTCACTGACGTAGAGGCCATTGGAGAAGATAATATTGAACTACTCGAAGTTTTACTACTCTTTAATGACGTCGTGGAAGAGCTCGAAGCTCTTGATGTTGTTGACGAGGATGTGAAAATGGAAGATGTGGAGTCATTTATGAGGATACAAATCTGGCCAACGACCTTTAAAGTAGCTATAAAGAATTAAACATGGAATCTGGACGACACAAAGTACAACTCACTGCTAGCATCAAGCAGACTACATGAATTTTGAATACAGCTGGTCGCACTGGATACTGTTGAACCCTGCGTTGGGCTTCCACTTTCATCTGCACAAAAACAACTAAAATCTCCAACGCTACATCCAAGCGAGCCTGTAGCTATGTCCAGACAACTGTCAGAACACGAAGGAAGCGAATTGATCTCGTCAGAAAGGGACTGAGTATTAGCGAAATTCGAAAACAAAAGCAGCATTAAACAATATGAGAAAATCATTATGAATCTACATTACTCGTAGTACCAAAAAAAAGAAACATGAACATCAACATCGCGAAAGGAACCAGAAGCATATCATACGTTGGGTATCCATAGATCTAAATTCCACATGTTAAGACCCCCGGTATGGTATGACATGGAAGACATGGGAAAGATGGGAATAGAATAAGCTCTTAAACTCGGGTGATGGGTCAAGCAACCTATTATTGTAGAGTATCCACAAAAACAAGAGTTTGAATAAGTCAACAGAGGCGCAGCCCGTCAGGGTCTAATGCAGATATTCTCTTGGATGTCTGTCAAAATTAAACAATTGGATTATTTAAGAGACAGCTTGGAGGGTAGGATTAAGGATTAGACTACCATCAGTGTGGTCCGCGTCTCCAGGCCACCGGAAACTAACCGTGAAACGCGCCTACACAGACACCTTATGCTATATTAGGTTTTGAGATCGGAGATTATGGCACAAGAGTACGAACATCAACAAACCAAAAGGTCATAGAATTCCCTTAAATTCTTCCTTGCGCTTAGATCGACCGGTAAGATCATTCGAAGCCTAATTGCAAATGGCCAAGAGAACATCAAAACCAGCAAAGCTAATTCCATTCAGAGCTGATGAAAACAGTGATGTAGGGATGAGTGGATATTACAGCATTACAATGAATTGATCCACTGCACTCGCATCCTCGAAGGATCTAGACATCGATATTCATCCCTGTTTCTCCCACGCTATTTGAGGAAACTACGGAGTACAGAGCACCGAGTAACGTGTTCGCTCGCTTCAAGGGCGCTTCCAAGAATCGGTATGTATATATGTACGTACTCCGTACAAACCTATGAGCATAAAAAGATAAGACAGAAAATGCCACGTCTGAAACATCTTCTAGAATCCGAAATGGAAGCAAGAGAAACATAACTATACATGAGACGAGCGAAGAAAAGATCCCCACAGTTTTGAAAGGATCCTGCACCTCGAGCTCCTTCTTGATCTTCATCTGCTGAAAACTTTCTTCAACAGAAACTACCTATACCCAATACATACATACCAACAAAAGCAAATTCACAAACACAGACATGCGGATGCCGATATTAATATTATACCGGTAGGTACAGCAAAATTGCAATTTCCACGAGCACACCCAAGCTCTAGAATCTGTTAATAGCAAAAGTAATAAAAAACACAACACGGAAACACCGTCCTTTCCCAAACCCAAAATATGCATTGATACGGGTCGGTACATATTCAGTACAGCACCGATGTCCTCGTATAGGTATTTTTGATGATAAAATTATACAAAGGGATAAAAAGTCCTGTCGCTACTAGCTATAAAGTAACATGGTAACATGCGATGTGATGTAATTTATACTTGTCTGTCCAGACCAAGAGAGAATCTAATTGTCTTGTCTTGTCTTGTCTTGTCTAGCATAATCATAATTTACGACCCGCTCTAGAACTCTTCTCTCTCTCTCCCTTCCTTTTCAAATTCCATTCATATAACATAAATATAACCTTAACTGCCCATCTATCTTTCATTTTCGCTTCTCGAGCTCTCGAATTTTCTCTCCTTCATTAAATCTCATGAAATAACTAACTCAGCCGGTGGCTTTAACTACTCTCCACTAGTAAGGGATCGTCCCGACATTATTCACATTCGAAGTTACACACGGCAAGATAGTCATTTGAATCTGCGTTACATTATATAGACTCTCTGCACATTGATCCTTCGACCTGCAATCGAACACACGTGAGATTATCCACATTCAACAACACAGCTCCAGGGTTTTCATTTTCCGAGGATCCAAGTATGATAAAGGTTATATAGATATCGGGAACCAACAACAACAAAGTCTTTGATGGTCTAATGGTCATGATTTCCGCTTGTCATTCATCTGATAGTGCGCGGGAGATCGGGGTTCGATTCCCCGTCGAAGAGAATATAAAATTTAGTTTTCAATCCTTTTTTGGAAAAGGTTCCAAGGAAAATCTTAATTTAAAGTTTGTAGAGCTAGGATTGAATTATTTAATTATTTCACATATTTGATATTGATTATATATTATAAAATTTAATATTTAATATTTTTTTAAAAAATTCTTGTTCACTTTTTATAGGTTTTAAAATTCTTTAGTTTAATTAATATATCTTTATACTCTTTGAGAGATCTCTTATACAAACGACGACTACTACTACTATCACTGGACCACAGGGTAATCTATCGATCCTATAAGATAAGAAGAGTTCTGTAAAAATTCTCACGATTGATTGCTTATGTACACACATACTTATTATATACATATATAATCTAACACTTCTTACTTTAACTTCGCTCAGGATTCTTCACATATACACACAAGAGACGAAAGACCCGAGTTCTCTTCATCCTCACTCCCCCTCCCAGATCAAGTCCCTCATCTTCATTACCTAACCAAGTAACAAATAACCAACTAACCAACTAACCCCATCCCTCTCTCACCAATCTTGTCAATCATGCCAATCCCATCCAGATACACGAACGATCCTATCATAAAGCTACCAACCTACCGTGAATCCCGTAGTAATTAAGCATCCATAACCAAGTACCAAGTACCAAGTACCAACCATCAACCATCTCCCATCTCCCAAAAAACTGCCCATATATAAACATACAATATCCCCACCTGCCCCACCCGACCCATCTCCTTGTAATTATCCAAATCTTTCGAATCCCAAATGTACATATATATGTATATACATCCCCTGCAGGCTCCCGATGTTGAAAGCTCCAATGATTCGAAATTGTTACCAGACTTGGGAGAATCGATAGGGGGTTTCGAGGGTTTATCGCTCGTTTCTTTACCTAGTAGATTAGAATACAGCACACTCCTAAGTGCTCGCTGCTCGGTATGGCTTCCTGAAGTTATTTCCATCATTAGGTACCTAGATATTACTTTGATAGGAGCTGTATTCCTGTTACTTCCATAGATCCATAGTTGTTAGAAATACAAAACTTACTTTCCACTTTGCGAAAATTAACTTGGGAGCACTGAAATATAGCAAAAGCCCACGAGTATAAAATCTAGGTATATTTGCAGTTCAATCAACCATAACCATAACCATAACCATTCCCTGTCCACATATACAATATCCTATGCACAGCTATGCATATCGAAAAGAAGAACGCCAGATATCATACAGCATAAACATAACGACGCCCGAGCCTGTTTTTCATCCAATATAACCAATCCCTCGGCGAACCATCAAGTTTTGATACCCAACACCCATCCGTGCCCCTTCCATTCCCATCCTCCTCCATTATCACATGTTTTTTGATATTAACCAGCCACGCAATGCAGAGAGTTATCTTGGCATTTGTCCCATATTCATCATCTGGCTCTTCTGTGCTTCCTGCATCATCCTTTGTCGCATCATTTCGTTTTGCATCTTTTGCTGATGCTGCTGCTGCTGCTGCTGCTGTTGCAATTGACTTTGACTGAGACCTGCCATTCCCATATTTTGTTGAGCTTGCTGTTGATGCTGTTGCATTTGGCCCATGCCACCCATAACACCCATACCGCCTTGAACCATTTGTCCCTGCACTTGACCTTGCCCCATGCCATTTTGTCCTCCCGTCATATTTTGTAGACTCTGACTCATATCACCTTGTTTCTGCCCTTGTGCTTGCATTTGTTGCGCGTGTTGCTGTGCTTGTGCCTGCGCCTGCGCCTGTGCCTGTGCCTGTGCTCTAGCTGCTGCGTTTGCTGGTTGAGCAGGCATGTCTTTCTTTGGATCTACGCCTGGATATAGGGCTTGGAGCCGTTTGTATAACTCTTTCAATATCTCGCCCCGATTTTCATGCTTTTCTTCGGCTTTTGAGTCATCGCCGTTCGTGATCGCATATGTAGGGTCGGTATGTGCGGGTTTGAGTGTGAGAGGCGGTGCGAACATGACTGCGGGATGCGAGGGGACCTGAGCTGCGGGCTTGTGGGAACGATCGGCGATTGCGGCAAGGTAAGCTAAATTGGACTGTAGTCGCCGCATACATCTTCAAGCTTATTAGTAAATGCTATAATCTCAACATGTATAGGGAACAGACTGAATATATTCGCTCGCCAAAACTTTGTGCTCCGTCTCAAGCTTTGCCTTTTCCGTAGGATCTTCCGTTTTGTTACTCTTCAATTCAGTTTGAAGAGCTATAATCTGCATAACTTCTTTTAACATCTCCTTATTAATATCTAGTAGCACGGTAACCCTCTCTTTCTCTCGAACCTCCGAGCCGGGACTTAATGGTGTACCCATGGCGGTTCCCGCGTTTTCTGGATTCCGTGACCCTGGTGGAAAGCTTGGGGTCTGCGGTGTCAAGCTCATTCCTCCTTGTTGACTATTATGAGTCGTTTGATGATGTTGCTGATTAGGATTGAGTGGTATTGCGAATTGTGCGGTAGACGCACTTGGTGGTGTGCTCTGAGGAAAATTTCCGTAGGGAGAGACACGAGAAGTCGCCGACGTCGGCGTAGGCGTAGAAGATGGAGGTGGCTGCATGCGCTGTATTTGATGTTGTTGTTGCGCTATCATTGTGGAAGGGTTCATTCCATATTGTTGGGGCGCATTTGATGTGGTCGGCATGAAGTTTGTAGGGTGTGATATGGAAGAGGAAGTAGCAATGTTGTTACCGTAAGGAGAACTTGTATATGGTGTCTGATATGAAGGAACTGCTTGCATATAACCGGTCAGTCATTTTGCCTTGCTTGTTTGCTATTGTGAACAGTCACAAAAGTTGCCGCCTATTTGCCTCTCTGCTTAACGCGAATAAAGTATATGTATATTCAAATACCTCGCATGCCTTTCATAGTCTGATGTGCAGGCATTGTCTAGTCTTCCATCCGAACATTGAGGTGTGCACAAGATATGCAGCAGCAATATAAGATTCTAGCAGGCTACAGAAAGTGATAGGGATGTGCAACTTACCATTTCCACCAGCCATATGCGCCAAACCGCTATTCTGCATCATTCCCATTCCACCGGCATTAACAGCCATGCCGGAGCCAGATGCGCCGTAGGGCGATTGATGACCTCCAGCTCCGTATTGTTGAGTATTATACATCATGTGCTGAGGCTGTTGTTGACCTGGTTGATGGACATTTTGGGGAGCCTGTGGATGACCACCATTAGGGTTGAAAGATTGCGTATTGTTCCCCTGTCCAAAAGAGAAATTTGGTGCATACATGGCTCTTGGAAGTCAATAGAAGGGCCTATGATAGGCTGCCTATCATGATCTCAAGTCGCACATACGCCGCACGGCAATGATTTAGCTAGGAAATGCTAGGAGATCAACTTTCGTTCGTTCGGGAATGTGCGTAAGGCAATGCCAAGGGTCTTTGATTCCCGCAAGGTGGTCTCGTTTCGGAACTTTTTCCTGGGGCACTGGGGTAATTTGAAATGGGTGGGCTATGAGAATGTGGGATAGGTAGATGACGGTCTTTTCAGCCTTTTTCCCTTCTGTCCTCTCTTTCTTTTTCAGTATTACGATGCGGGTCGTTTCTGCGTGAGAAATTAATGCGCGTTTGCCTTCGGATGCATCGTAAACAAGAACCGAGCTCAAATTTGGCAAGGATTTTAACCGAAGCTAATAACATCGAGTGGTAGAAAACAATCTGGACAGGGTATATATCTGGAAACTATTCATGCAACGACATGGTATGAGGTTCACTAGTTATCTACAGAGTATTCGAAAGATGATCTAGTTTTGTGATAGAGGATTGATGGGAAGAATTGGAATGGTTCAAATCCTTGAGGATTCATCTTATATGTGGATTGAAGCAAATGAGTAAGGTTACTCAGGATGATTCTCATGATATCGTCGTCGCTCCACCCGACTGACTATTGATGGAAGTCTTTCTGATGAACTCAAAATAATAGGAATGCAATGAATCGAAAACATATCTACCTAGTGGTAAGATCAACGCGTCTAGCAAGGTGCTCCAGCTACCTAGATATGCAAATCATGGATGGACACGCATCAGGACACCTGATGGTACGATCATTGATTCATTAACTTCTTCCTGAAGTTATGGGCTCTCATATAAGGTAGGTATGCAAGTAGACCATTTACATTTGGCGGCGCTTTCATCGGACACGGAATATACAAGTTTTCCCTGCAGGGATTGAGGTCACATCAAAAAGTATAGGGCGGTGATTTGTAACACAAGCAAGCCTTCAATTCCCGAGAATGACTAACTTTATTACTGGGCTTGTTTTGATAAGGGCTGGGCCTGAGCATTTATATTTTACTGAAAATCAATCTTTTTAAAAATCTTTGAAATTAAGAGATTATATCAAGTATAAAAATGAATAAACAAAAAGAATGTTTTAAAATAGGATTATTGTAAATTTTAAAATATTTAAATTTTTATTTAAATTGAATAAAGTTATTTAAAAAAATTCTTTCAAATTGAAAAGTATATACAATTATTAAATAGTTTATTTTAAATTTTTAAAGAGATTTTTTTTTAATGTAGAAAGATATTTTGCGGAGCTCCCCTTTGCAACCACCCCCGGGCCGTCAATCAAAAACAAAGCCTGAGTATTAATAATAACTCCTACTAATCGTTTCAACAGACCGACAGCTATCAATTACCAATATGTAGCGTACTTTGAAGTTCCTTTGACAACATTCAAGAACTCTTTCGCAACAGCCTGACTTGTTCCTGGGGATGGGTGTAATTCATCGTACCACATGTAGCCATCTCGATCTCCTGTCTTTTGGGGACAAGGCGATCCAGAAACATCGCAGAGAATATATGATACGTCGACAATGGCTGGTGCCGGCAAGTACTGTGTTGGATTATTGTAAATGTCGGTAAACAAGGCATTGGTATTGAAGATGGCGATTGATGCTCCTGGATAACGTTTGCGGATTTTCAACTCGAATGGTACCCGGTAGTCAAATATATCATTGGCTAATTTGGTATATTCCTTCATTTTTCCGCTGACTTCTGATATGTTGCTTGGCTAGATTTCGCGTAAGTTGAGAGGCCGTATGAGAAGACTTGAGACACTTACTTTGTTGGGCCAGTAAGAACTAACATTCAATCCTCCTGCATTTGGCATGCCATACAATGGGGTCAATTGCAATGGTGCGTTGTTCATCAACACAAAATATCTAGCTCCGGCTTGATAAATTTCATCAAACCTATCAAAAATGCAATCGACATAGTCTGGAATAGTTGTCCCGTTTATAGAAGAGTCTGTAATAAAGCCGTTTCTTCCCAGATCGTTGGTACCGATCCACATTGAGTATACCGTGTTATCCGATTTGCGGTTGGTGTAAAGAGTGTTGGTATTTGTGGATGAATTGACGTACTTGATATCCGCGACGAAAGCATCAACTTCGTAGACAACATCGGGGAAAGGCCCATCGATGCTCGCTAGGTATCGGTACATCAACTTGTTAGAGCAGACCGCTCCGGCGACAGCATAATCATAAAGCTTAGCCCCACTGTATTCGGACACCCTTCTATCCCATACAATACCTCCAACAGCAGTCAAGTTGCTTGTGGGAAGAAGTGTCCCGGGTGGTGGTGCGGAACCATTATGACTTTGGAAATAGCTCAATCGAGACTCGTCTGTATAGCTATTGTTTGAATTCATGTTAGCATTCTTCTCAAATGATAGCCCTACAATGTAGAGGATATTTGCAGAGTAGACTACTGTCGTCTTACCTATCTCCAAAAGCTACCAAGTTCTCGAAATGCGGAATCCAGCCATTCTTACTTGCTCGTGATGTCAAATCTGCTTCCGATGGATTGGGTACAGCAGTTGCCGCCCCATATCCCATAAATAAAGAGACCGAATAAGTAGAAATCTTCATCTTGCGTGTTGTCTTTAATCACAAACTAAATAGTAATACAAGTCAAGTAGTATAGCTGAGGCATGACGAGAACTTCCTCAGCCTTTATATCTACACATCTCCCGCCACCTTCAATTCATCCGAAAACGACCGATTCCCCGCGCAGTAATTTCGGAGTACCATTCAACCCTTCACATAAACATCGTCCGAATCATGGAAAGCTGAAGAACTCAATTTAGCAACTAATGTACCCCGCACAAATGCTCGGCCGAAATGCACGCCGGTTAAATCGGTGGAAGAACCGTGGAAATAAACGGTGAGAATGAACGGTGAGAATGAACGGTGAGAGGGCACGGTGAAAACAAAGTTCTAATGCAAAACCAACCCAAAATTTTGAGATGATGGCCAGCCCATGCGAGTAAACGCAGATAAGAACTCATATTGAAAGCCTCCTTCTGGAAATGGGTCGGCAATGGCTCACGGGTCGGATTATTCAGATTCCGATGTCCTTTTTAACTCTCGCATCGGAATAGCGCAAATTCCCATACCCATTGATCTATATATGGAATCTTTAATTCTTCACATATTATTATTTTTTAACAAGTAGACTGACTGGAATTCAAGCGTTGGAGGAGCACGGCTTCTTGATTTTGTATTATCCGCCGTAGCTGCGGCTACTCTATTCCAAAAGGTTTAGTGTAAGTTACGTGAAGGAGTCCGTGTGTTATCAAACTGACAAGGGTCTATGTACCCGCCGTTTTCCTTCTGTCGCTAGTCTTTCAACGCTCAACGTTTGATTCGTGATATTCGACACACGCTTTGTGATTAATCCATGGTTTTAGAATGTTTAGTTTATTTGCAGTGTAAAAGTTTGCGGTGTGGAAGGCGATTTCCTGGCTGTTTTGAGCCCATGAAGCCATATTGATGAGGAGGTAGAGAAGTATATTGCTTCGCAGCACAATGGACCTTGGTTGCCTGTATGTAAATTGTATATCATAACGCTCCTCATACATCTAGCGAAAAGCTCATCTACGTATGAAATACTTCTCAGCTCCATTATCAAATGATACCCTAATTCAATGATGTGATGTGATCTCCGTTAAGTATATATATTTCAGTAGCTTCTAGGTAAGCCAAGAACCTTCTCTCCAACATAATTCATGATCATTTCTCTCGAAACTGGTGCAATCCTCGGAACGAAACACTCCCTTAGGTATCTCTCAACATGGTATTCTCGAGCATAGCCCATGCCTCCCAAGCTTAACACGCTTCTTTCACAGGCAGTAAAGGCTGCCTCACCTGCTAAATACTTTGCGCTATTGCACGCAACACCAACAGCTGTCTCTGTTATTGTTTCATCCGTCCTTGACCTATCATACAAACTTGCTGCATGATAAGTTGCTAACTTTGCAGCTTCAAGATGCATGTATGCGTCGGCCAGTGGGTGTTGAATACCTTGATTCATACCTATGGGTCGACCAAAAACGATTCTTTCCTTTGCATACTGGGAGGCTCGATAGAGAGCGGCATATCCAAGACCTAGTGCTTCCCCTGCTAGAAGGCATCGTTCAGCGTTCATGCCATGGAGTACGATTTTGAAACCTTGGCCTTCTTTGCCAATTAGTGAGTTACTACTAACGGTGTAATTGTCGAAGAACACCTCGTTTGCATCAATAGCACTTCCTCCCATCTTTTTGATTTTCTTGAGTTCGAGACCTGGCTGTTTAGGATCAAAATCAATGAAGAAAAGAGATAGGCCTTCCGAAGGCTTTGCCACTTCTTCAACCGGGGTAGTTCTAGCCAATAGTACCATCTTCGTTGCAACTTGTGCCGAGGATATCCATATTTTCTGACCGGTTATCCTGTAAGTATCACCTTCACGCGTAGCTCGAGTTTTGAGTTTGAGAGTCTCCAAACCAGTGTTGGGTTCGGTGACTCCAAAACATGCTCGCCAGGTGCCATCGATTAGCTTGGGTAGCATACTTTGACGTTGGGAGGCAGTGGCAAATTTTGCGACAGGCTGAGTGGCGTAAACATCTATATGAATTAGAACTGAATTGCTAGAAAGAACTGATATTTTATTGTTGCATTGGATCAATGTGAGAAGTTTGAGGTCCGGATGCCAGAATCAATGCAATGGAAGAGTTTCGATCGAGTGGAAGTCAATAGTAAATATGGGTTAGACAGACTTGCATGTATGCTTTGTGCACCAGCCATACCCGCACCGCTCTCTGAAATCGTATGCAACATCATAGTAGCCTCCGAGATACCAAGACCGGATCCTCCAAGTTCTTCTGGAAGGGCAATGCCAATCCATCCACCTTTGGCTAAATCTGCATGTAATTCATGTGGGTATTCACCAGATTCATCATGTTTTGCCCAATAATCCTGATACCATCAGTGAGAATACTCATGGCATTTCTGGCCGGATTAATCTTACATCAGGATATTTTGAGCAGATTTTGGAAATTGCTTCTCGAACTTCCAATTGTGTGTCTGAGAAACCACTTGTTTCCATTAGAGTATTGGCTCTTCGCGGGGTTGAAACTGTGAACGCTCTTCTAAAGAATGCATTTTGGTACAGTCTTAGGCCGAATGATCTGGAAATTCTTGATATTCTCGTGCAAGTCATGATGCTTTTGCGAACCAATTTGAAAGTGTTTAGGGTTATCTCCCCAAGCTAAACGATCACTTTCGTTCCTTTCATAAACAAGAGGAAAATGGACAGAGTGGAAACGGGAGGAGAAAGAAGAGCTAGTGATTGCCAGACCTTGTTTACTTCATTCCCCGGTCCAATCATCATCACATTTGGGGAGGCCCACCAGGTGGCCGTCGCTGGTAACTTGTTGTTCCCGTGGTAAAGCCGGGTAAGAGCAGATCCAATCACGTGATAGAGAAACTCGGGACGAGCGATGAACGCGCTTGTGTGGGCAACCAAAACAATACGACAGCGTCACCCAGGTTTATGAATTTTAGGTCCTCAGTTCATTTTCTCATGACCACCGCAACACAAATTGCCCAACTACCAATTAATGCTAATTACTTACAAAGATATGATCTTATGATTTCGCGAGTAAATAATCACGTCAAACGACTCAGTACATTATAACACGACGCGCTGCCCCGAACAGCAGAAGGGATGGCGGCAATGCGACCAAACAAACGATTACAAGTAGGGTCGAAAGGATGGTTAACAGAGGAGCGATCGAACGCGCTACAGCTTGCGGAGACGGAGGCGGAAGAATTCACATTTGCTGCAAGGAATGAAATTGAATGGTTGAATGAACATATGGCGGAAATCTTCACCAAGAACCAGGTGTATGTAAACATACCTGCGACAAAGGGTTCGAGCTAACCTTCTGCCTTCCAGAAACGTTGCCGAAATATTTAAAACACCTGGGAAGTTACGTGGGAAGACGCCTAGAACGGCTAGGAAGTTGAATCAATTGGAAGTGCGCGCAGTATGTCTATCAAATTTATGTAAGATCCACGCTAACATCCAGCAGCCATTATCCGATGTGTTTTCAGCAACACTGCAAGGAGCCCCCAGCCCGTTTCGACGTACCCATTACGAGCGATCACCACCAAAGTTTCGAGTGGCGGAGGACGCCCCAGCTGACCCTCAAGAGGAAGCCGCTCAGTCGCAACCTTCTCCCTCGCAACCTACCCCTTCACACCGTCCATCTAGCTCTGGTACTTTGCATAGTAGTGTCCAGCACAAATCTTTCAATAACGCGCTTGATTCTGGATATTATGGAAGCCAGTTTGAGGAGGCGACTCAACCTAACACTCAGCTCACCGAACCGGCTTCTTTCACCTCAACCCCACCCCGACCTGTTACAACCCCACAGGATACTAACGCGGATAAAGATACTGCCGAGGATACTGGGGATGCAGATAACGAGGAAAGCAAGTCCGAGGAGGGCGGGTCACCTTCCACGCGAGGAGCAACTGCAGACACTGAGCATGAAGAAAGACGAGTTATCGAGGACTCCCTTCAACCTGCACAAGAAGACTCGCCAATATTGGCCACTATTGAGGTTGAACCAGAAGAAGATCAACAAGTTGAAGAAGAAGGTAAAGAAGAGGAACATGACCAATTCGTGGGAGATGTCGAGTATCCAAATCTTGAGTCGCCAGCGCAGAATCGAACCCCAGTCTACCAGTCGCCGGAAAAGCGTTCGCAGCAGAAATCTCCATCCAAATCTCCTGCAAAGCCAGATTCTCCATTGAAAGAAGCCTCCATAGAGCCACACTCATCGCCAATGCCTCCTGAAGACGAGGACGAGCAGATGGATGATGCTCCTGACGCTCAATCTGCTTCCGAAGGATCAAGTCCTATACGCCCGATCTTTCGCAAGAGCAGTTTGAATTTTGCTTCTTTGCCTGCTCGAGATTTGTCCAAGAAGAGTCTCGGGCATCGTACGTCGCGAACGAGTCATCTTGAACAGACACGTACTAGTCATTATGGCCGACCTACAGGTGGAAAGAGTCTAGGTAATGTTAAGGAAGACCTCGCAAACAAAGATGAGGACGAAATGGAAATTGATGAAATGCACGGCCCGACTGGACGGGAAGAATCTGAGGCAGAAACGTTACTAGCACGCATTCACAACAAGACTTCCACGCAGCGTCTTCAGGACCAGATCAGCATGCTTGGTCAGTCGCAACCTGCAACCAGGCCGGCATCAAAGTCGCTTGTTGGTGGTGTCATTGCCTCTCGACAGTCGACACAAGCGGTTCAACCTCCAACGCCACATCGTGGACAAGAAGAATCATCCTCACAACAAAGGAACAAGTCGTTCGCTACTCCAGGCGCCTTTCCAGAAGACGAAGATAGCTGGATCGGACCTCCAACAACAGCACTGAACGAGAAGTCTATTTTCAGTCCTCGCCCAACAATTGCCAAGACTCACACCACAGATGTAATGGAGAGCATACATAACAAGGAGACTATCAGTGGCTCAGAATTTATGATTCCAAAAAGGGGTGATGGAAGGCAAACATCGCCTGTCCGTGAAACGAATGTACAGGGTCTAACTAAATCTATCTCGACTTCATTCATACCTTCTAAGAGGGGAGTTGAGTCACAGAGCCCCAACAAACTGACATCGGTCTCCAATCCAAATCTTCCCATTAGTACAATTGATGAGGACTCTACAACCCCTCCAAAGTCCCCTCCAAGGACTCTTCGGGGTAGCCCTTTGAAGGTTGCTAAAGACAAGTTTTCTTCGATACTCAAATCTGGAAAAACCTTGTTTGTAAGTAGTGCAGCTGCGAGTGCTGAAGCTAAAATTGAAACTTTATCGTCATCGGCCACAAGATTTAATCAAAACAGTGTGCCTTCCTTCGAAGATGTTCTTCAAAGTGAAGCGAATGACGTAGAAGTTTCGTATCCGAAAATTATGGATACGCATAGTTATGACCATGCTTCCAATCGTTTCCAAAGTCCCACCAAAGCTCCCATTCGAAGGACTCGAGCATCTACTGAAAAGGAAGAGAAACGCAAAGAAGAGGCCGCTAGAGAGGCCAAAGAGGCCAAAGAAGCACAAAAAATGAATGACCAATTGGAGAAGGCACGCATGAAGGTCAAGGAGGACGCACGTGTTTATCATCAAGAGCAAGAGCGAGCGGCAGCCATTCAGAGGGAGGTGACTGCCCGGAAAGAGCAAGAGAAATTGGCTAAGTCGACCCAAGTCGACGTGCCAAAGACAACTCGAAGTAGTCCACGGAGAACGAAGGCTCAGTTGGAAACAGAGGCCATGGCAACGGCGGCAGCTTCATCTTTGAAAGCATCTTCTAGTAGAGATGTCGATATGACCGATGCATCCGCGTCAATGCCGCCGCCTTCTATTCCAAGACCGAAGTCTCAGATCGGGCGACCACAGGCCAAGCGACCATTAAAACCAGTAAAAGACACTGCTCCGAAAGCTAAGGCGCCTGCAACTGTTATACGGGTTGACACTGGCTCCTCACGTGGTCAGCAGTATCATCCATCTAATACAACACTTGCGGCGACCTTAGAACAGTCATTACAAAGTTCCCAATCTGGACATCTGCGCAACAAAGCTAGCAACAGTTCGATACAAAGTAAGTCCTCTACTAATAGCTTCAAAGCACAAGCCAATAAAGCTTTGGAAGCTGCGGCAAGGAAGAAGGAGGCGGACGAACTTGCTGCTCAACAGAGAAGGGACGCGAAGCTAGAAATGGAACGTCAAAGAGCCGCTAGCAAGGAAGAGCAAAGACGCCAGAATGAGCTCACTATCAAACGTGACCAAGAGCGTCAACGGGAACAGCAAAAGGAGATAACTCTGAGTGAGGCTAATAAAAGAGCCATCGAAAGGGCGAAGCAAAAGAGAGCTCCGCCTCCGGCTATTAGACCTCAACAAAATACCGATCAATGGCATGATAAGTCATTGCCACCGGTTCCACCCCAAAGAAATGATCTAGGCGGACAAGCAAAAACCACCCGTATCAACACTGCAAAAGCACCACCAAAGAGACCTTTGCAGGAGAACAACGAAGAGGCTGCTCGTCCACCAATGCAGCGGACTGCGCCACCAAATCATGGTGATTCCCGCAGCAAACGACAAAGGACCAACGAGTTTTTCGATGAAGAAGATGAATTGACGGAGTCTCATCCTAAAATGACTGCTCCCCCAATTCGTCAATCTAGTATTCGTCCAAAGGTAAGCGTACATCAATCGTCGATTAGGTTTACCATTCTAACTCAAGATAGGAGATGCCCACAAAGTCGTTGTTTGCAAGTGGATATGCCCACGCTCCGCCGCCTGCTAATTTGCAAAGATCCACTATCGTGTCACAACACCAAAATAAAGTTGGTAACCCGATGGATATGACTCAGGTCTCAAAAGGAGCCATCCCATTTGCGTCGAGCTCGAATGGACAGTCATACAAAACACCAGCACGTACTGCAAGCCATGCCTCAGCGAAGGCAGCAAGATCAGCAGCAAAATCTTCGCCACGATATGAGAATGGAGAAAACATTGTTCTTCCCGAAATACCTAGTGATAGTGATGATGAAGAGGACGAAGATGAGGAAAAAGAAAAGAAAGAGTTTCAAGGTCTTGGCTGGACAGATTCTCCCGAGATACGCAAACAATTGGCACTTCAGGAATCCATTGATCCATCTAAGATTTTTGGACGACCCCAGGCTTTGAACATGGAAGAAGTGTTCGATAAAAGTAAGGATCGATTCCACAAATTTAGGGCTAGGACATCCAGTGCCAACTGGAGTGGCTCTGACCGCCTCACCGAAGAGGAGGTGCGTAAAGATTTGGAGGGAAGAGATCGTGTGAGAAGGCAAGGTGGATGGAGTTACGATGCCTCATTTTGAGAGTCGAATTAGTAAGAGAGCCCGTGGTTTCAGTTACTACTTCAGGACCTTCATGGGAAATGGGCATCGAGCTTTTATATTTTGCATTAAAGTGAATTATGCAGAGGATATTATGGCTGCTGGGCTATTTGAATTCTGGATGATGGAATTCTGTTGCTAGGTTATCTTAGAGTCATGACGAGGCTTTATTGTGGATTGGCGATGGAGTATGATTTTACCTTTCCATAGGAGTTTTAAGGGGATCAATAACAAATGAGGCGAAAATCAATCGTTTTCGCAGGCCTGGGAGTCCCTCGTACATAAGTACAAACAATGAATAGGAATAAGCCAAATGATTGCATGTCTCGCTGGTGATTTGTATGTGTGATTTACTATGGTTGTGGGTCTTGTTTGCCTTGACCTGGTGATCATTCATAATGCTAGTAAGATATGAACCTCATTCAGTGTATAGTGATGACCACATTTATGGTAGAGGAGGTTGAGGGTATCCGGGTTTGAGGCAGAGATACATACTAACTACTGCGTCAGACACTATATTGGAGTATTTCATTGTGGTTTCTCCGCGAGGATATTTTTTATCAACTAATATTATTCTCTAGCTGACTGACTGACTGACCTTTTGATCGATGATAAATTGACCGACCGCCTTCTGAATTCATCCATCAGTAAGTAGATGATTAGAAGAAATAATGTTTTAATATGATTGGTATTTACTACTGAACTGAGTGAAGTTCATAGTTACAATACCTATAGCTATAGAAGCAGAATGAAATGCTTACAGTGAAATGGGTATATATACAGAGTAGAGAGAGTTGATAAGAAACTACTTCACAAGTGTTATTATTAGTAGTATATGGCAATACACAATATAAAGATGTGGATGTTGACTAGAACCATGACATGATATCGGTCATCCTTTTCACTAACAGAGAGTGGTTGTTGTTGGCTAGTGGTGATTCGTGTTGGTTAGTGGTTAGCCCTTCCAAATATAATTTGTTTCCAGGGTAGTGGATCCCATCGGCGATTATTAGCCATTAGCCGCCCCTCCATTTTATCATAAACAAACCAGGTAAAAAGGGTAAAAGTGCCCAGATACCTCAAAATAGGTATCACAGGCCAAAAAAGCTCGTCTTACTATTTCACTACCAACCTTCCTTTACTGACGGATAGATCCCAAAAGCTTTCCTCTGATCTCAACTTCAATATTTACCTGGAAATTAATTTGTGCCAGATTACACCAGAGTTGGACATACCATACACACAGGATACAGCCCACCTAACTCGAGATTTGGTCCTTGTCAATTTAAATAAAAAGGGTAGCTGGGGCAACACAGGTTCTTTCAACTTCCCTTTCGCTATTACACCCCAAAACTTCAGAAGTCTTCCCATATTTCCAACATCACTTGCCGAATGGAATATTCAGTCTATCAGTAAATTATTGTCTGCCATCAGGTCCAACAATCCAGCTCGCGGTTACGGCTCCGGAGCAAGGCAACCTTTGAAAATACATTTTGGCATTCACACCCAACGTCCTGCTCTGGCCTACCATTCAAATATGGTAAAGGCAGATTTTGATCGGGATTACTATGCTGATCTCGAGATTGAGCAAGGAGCCTCAATAAATGAGATCAAGAAGCAGTTTAGAAAACTTGGTACAAAGTCATCCGCTTTCCCCCGCACCTAAAACTAATCTTTTCTCTTGACAGCTCTCGTGTATCATCCAGATAGAAATTTAGGAAAAGAAACCGACATAACTGCCAAGTTCCAGGCCATTCAATCCGCACATGAAGTTCTTACGGATCCATTAGAGCGACAGAGATACGATGATGCTCGATCCAGATTTCGCTATACATCAGCTTCAGCTTTTAGATCTACGAAAGGCAATCCATATTCAAGCTATGGCTCTGAATGGGCTCCTCCACCTAAACCACCACCATATCGACCTAATAGGAATCCCCCTCCGCAATCTGCCGGTGCTGCAAGATACTCGACTTTCCAAACACCGAAACAATCAGCAAGCGCGGCGGCACAAGAGGGGCCTGAGGCAAGGAAGAGTACATTCAATGCATGGGAGAGCATGAAGGGCAACCAAAGGGCATCAGCCAGTTATAGAACTGGTTCTGGACCGACATGGACTACACCGAAAGCAGCGCCCAGGAATCAATATGACCGCGAAGAAAGCAGTAGCTTCAAGAACACTGCGCCTCCAAGACACAAGTCAAGCTTCGACGACTTTAGGTCTGAATCATACCATGCGCGAACCCCGAGTAACCCTGCACCTCCTATACCGAAAAGAAATGGATTCATGCCTAGCAACCCAGGGGCCGATGAGCCATCTGCAGGGAAGGGAAATTACTCTACATCTCGCGTCAATCGAAATATGCCACCACCCCCGCCACCAAGAGAGGCTCCGTCGTTTGAACAAGAACGAGAAAAAGCGTATACTCCTGCTTCGGCTCCTCCTGTCAATAATAATACCCGTCCATCTCCGAAGATAAACGATCCATTACGGGAATTCAGGGCTGAAGAAGAGCCATCTTACGAGCCTCGTCTCAGTACACCATACGCCAGTGCCGGGGGAGAAAAATTTGATCCATTTGACGCAGCCAATTTAGCCAAGTCGAAGAGTAGTCGAGAGAGTTTTACTGAACCGAAAACTAGAAAGCCGGTCCCAAGGGCAGGATCTGATCCTGACCTAAACTACCCAAGTTCAAATAGTACCCCAAAGGATAGTACTCCAAAGGATAGCTTTCCCAGAGTTAGCATCCCAAAGGATAATTTTCATAGAGATAGCATCCCAAAGAATAGTTCTCCCAAGGATAGTACTTCAAAGGATAATTTTTCCAAGGATAGTTTTCCCAAGGACAGTATTCCGAAGGATAGTATACCAAAGGACAATGTTCCAAGAGTTAGTATTCCAAGAGTTAGTATCCCCAAAGATAGCATTCCAAAAGATAATATTCCGAGGGATGGTATTCCGAGGGATAATATTCCAAAGGATAATACTACGAAGGATAATACTACGAAGGACAGTACTCCAAAACCAGCACAGTCTTTCGCAACGTCGCCCGATTCATCAGATTCCGGGAATGCCCCAGAGATCAATGCCCAAAAACCGCGGGTTTTTGCCCAGCCTAGGAAACCTACCTCAGCCCAAGAGCAAAGACAGCCAGTTACTACTCCACCAGAAACATCAAACCAAAGTAAGCGTGATTTTATCCAAGCCTTCCAGCAAGAGATGAACAATCCCAACTCAAACTACTTTCCGAATGCTAACCCCTTTACAGATGGACCTGCAGCCCAAGAAGAGCCAAAACGCCAATCTTCAATGTATGATACATCTTCTAAGTACACTGCTTCTGATCCCAAGGAGCCGTTTCATCATCTCAAGCATGCATCATTTCCTGGAACCCCTCTGCGTCCGCCCCTTTCATACTCCAAAAGCATGCAGGATGCATACAGAGAAAAGTATCCTGGATCTTCTACTACTTTAAGAGGGCATCACGCTGCATCACCTCCTAGTGGAGGTTCTTCTCATCATTCGGAGGATTTTCAACAAGGCCAAAAGGAGAAATTGCATCACAAGAGCGGCGTATTCACTCATAGCTTGAATACTTTCGAGGCTGCTCAACACAACCTCGTCGACCGATTGGTAGCCAATAAGGAGCGGGCCCAGAATCTCCATCAAAATGGTCATGTGAAGTCAGTCAAGAGTGCCAACTACCAGGTCCACAATGACAAGGCCATTTATTCGTTCAAAGCAACGTCGGCCGGAACAAGTAACTTCATCAAAAGACCAACTTCTGTCACTAAATCTCATTCTGCATTTTCAGCTGGCGATTCGCGTTTGAATTCTTTGTTATTGGATAAGTTAAATGCACATGCTAATATCAATTCTCAAAACAGCTTTTCTATGAAATTAGATGATGATACGTTCTCTCCTACTCGACCAAAAATTAATACCACCTTTTCCTCAGCGGATTGGCGTGGAAAATTTGAGGCTGGTGGTGATTATTTGATACCAGAGCGGAAAACTACTCAGATTCCACTTCACTCTCATTTCCGCGCTCAGTCAGCAAGTCGGCCAAGACCTCGTTCTCCTGTAAAAAGCCGCTCCGCTGATTCGAAACCTTTTCCAGCGCGAAAGCTAGACTCCGATGCACCAATCGGATCCCCTGGTGGCACCAGGTTTTCTGCGAAGGATTGGGAAGAAACATTCAAACCTCAAACATTCGCTCCTCCATCAATCCCGTCGCCTATTAAACCTTCTCTTCCTCCACGAGTCGGGTCTCGGAGGCTAAGACTGCCTATTCCTAAACCTACTGTTGGTTCTGCTGCTGTGTTTAATGAAGATGATAGCTCAGATGATAAGCCACTCTTTGCTGGCAGGAATCTGAAAGCTCCAAAACCTCCGGCTAGTCCAGATGCGATGGATGTCGATTCTCCTCCCCCGGCGACACCAGCCCCACCACCACAAGCTCCACAAACTCCACCGCCACAAGCTCCACCGCCACAGGCTTCCCCACCAAAAGCTTCACCACCAAAAGCTTCACCACCAAGGGCTAATGCTAGACTGAAGATTAACACCGACCAACTCAAAAGATCTGCAGCCTCTTCCCAATCTCCAGTCGATGCAGAAGGCTTAGGGGTCGAATTCCATGATTTAGACATTCAAGACCTTCTTTCTTCCCTCAATTTACCAAAGCCTCCCACTGCCCCAAGATATTCCCATGAATCATATACAGCATTGTCACAAGGTATCTATTTATCTGCATTTACAGCTTACATGGGTGACTGGGATTTCTTCGCCAAACGTATGTTGTTACATCTCCTTGCACGCAAGAACCAAAACGATGGGCTAGGATCGAATCGCTGGGAGAATCCTCAGGGTTTGGATATTTATAGGCGTGGGCTCAAAGAGGATGGTGCGGTTATGAGTCACTGGGTTGCGGCCGCGGCAAGTCATGATCAAGCTATGAAAGAATTTGCTATTAATAAAGAGCGTTTCGACATAGCAGACGGCAGAGATAGGGAACGGCCAAGGAAGAAGACACATTAAAGTAAATTTCGTGTGATCTTGTTTTATAGTATTACTAGTTCAGTGATGGTTTACTCAGACATTTTTGTTATTCGGTGAGTATTATTTTTCTAGAGAAATCATTAAGAAAGATCACGGTGGATATTTATGGAATGAAGGAGTGATGGTGGGGTTTCTGGAGATGAAATGGAATGGATGCATTGATGGATCAAAAAGGGATCATTTGGTGGTGTGGTTCGGAAGTTCTGGTTCAGGTTCTGGTGTTTCATCTTTGTGATTCTTTGGGTTTATTGATTGTTTGGCTTTAATTGGTTCTTTTCCAGATACCCCTTGGGATAAGGATGGATTGGCATACATATCAGGATTCATTTGCTTACTAATGTCTAGTTTGGCAAAGAAATGAAGATGTGATGCGTCGTCAATTCATGGTAGGATTTTTCGAATGTTTTTTATGCATGAATGATGAATGGATGGCTGGATGGATTGAGCATACATACATACATCATACATATGACACACTTTAGAAAAATAATCTTGTATTTATAGTATCAAGTATTTACTTTTTTGAGATTTCTCTCTGGCTTTTTCGTTGGTTGTGAGTTTTGGATTGTTTTGTTGATTGGATTCATTTGTTTGAATGAGTGAATAGATGAGTGGATGAATGAGTGATTAAATGTTATAGATATGAGTTGAAGAGCATGTGATTATATTATAGTGATGTTAAGTTTATAAGATATCTATCTATCTAGATGTCCCCAAACTATCTACCTAGGTAAGACTTACTTAAATATAATCTATAAATAAAAGATGGAAGGTAAGAAATGAGGGATAACGGAAAGCGAGGGGGATTTTGAGATAATTTGGTTGTATATTTGATTGTTTTATGGATTGGGTCGGATGTTGTTGTATGTAAGAGAAGGAGAGGAGGGAGAGGAGGGAGAGGAGGGAGTGGTGGATGTATTGTATTATGTTGTATTGTATTTTATTATGGTGAGAAGGGGTTTATTGTTATAATGCTTTTGCTGAAGGAAGGGGGCAAATGGAAGAGAAGGGGAACGGAGGAAAGAGATGGAAGGGAAGGATGAAAAGAAAAGTTAAAGAGTGAGAGTAAGGGTAAGATAAGGGGGGAAAGGAAAGTTAAAGGGTGGGAGTAAGAATAGAAGAGGGTTTCGGGACTTGAAGAGATAATTGAGTGAGTGGATGAGTGTGTCACGATTCACGGATTAGATTATAGTAGTATTATGAATATCGGTGATTCTGCTTCAGGAAACCGCAGCTTCTTGAACAGGGAATACGTCGCTTAACCCTCGGGTTGCTCTAATGCCATCCACCATACAGCTGTTAGCCCCTTATCCCTGCACACTTCTGTATAAATGTAGCACTGTTTCCCATGCTCCTCGCCGTTCTGATCTTCTTGAATTTTTCTTCTAACTCTTTATCTTCTTGTCTCCATCCATTGTTCTAGGCATTTGTTGGCGCTAGCATATTGCAGCTACACCTTTTCGGGGTTTGATTGTCTGTCCCGCGACCCTCAAATTTCCTCTTTAAAGCTTTGGCTGGGCTTTTGATTCGTCTTCAGTTCTAATGAGTATTTCCTCAATTCTCAAACATAGCACTGCTCATCATCCTGATCATCGTTGCCTGATATCTAATCGACTTTGCCTCCTGAGTACACTTCCTTGCCTTTGTATACAAAGCCCTAGTCTTTCGATATAACTGAAACCCTGATTATAATAATATAGGAGATTCTTGTCAGGCTTTCTTTTAGATGTCGCCCCCCCTTGAAAGATGGTTAAGAATTATGTTGCAGCAAGGATGAGTGATGTGGATTGTTATTCTTTCCTTTTCTCTTCACCCTAAGATACTAGTGTTAAAAGCGCGGGTGATCTTCCGTCGAGAGACACCAGGTCAAGCGACGAGCTACTTAACAACGCGCAAGTCACCTACGCGAAAGACGTAAAGCGTATAAGGCACGTGAAGGATTAGCACGATCACGAGACGCGCCCTTCGGGCAAGAGGAGAGCTGGAGCCAATAAGCAAGGTGGATCCTGGGGTTTTACAGGAAAGGGCAATGGTATAAGGCGGCTGTGTGTACTTTCAGCAAGTAACCGTTCTGATCTACTAGATAATCTACTAAACAATAGTAATAGTGTATCGCTCCTCCGCGTATTTTGGTGTATCTAGGATCCTAGCACACTCTGACTTGGCAGTCTGAACGCCAACTCCTTGTAGTAAGTCAACGAAATTCTCCAAACAAGCGTCATATAAAGTCCGTAGTCCATTTCTTTTCCATATTCCGTTAGCTTTGACCCTGCCACGACGATCCTCTAACAACCATATCCCTACTCTGTGGAATTCACCCTTCTTCGTCTCGCTAGGTCCCAGAATCAACCCCCTGAAACATCTCCCATCAAGCTCCTGATCTGGATCAGCCGACCCAGTATCAAAAATAGGCAGTATAAAGACATTGCGGTCATCATCTGCACGGGAATCTGGGTGGGCTCCAAGAATGCCTAGTAATGTACCACCACCTGAAGTGACAAATTGCCAGCGCTCGAGCCAACTATCATGCCGTTTCTGTAATATCCCCGGAAGCATAGCTTTACAACAAAGTTCCATGGTTCCTTTGGTAACTTGTACATAAGGATCGGCTCCGGCATATGTCAAGGAGGAGGACAGAACATGGGCACAAGTATGACCGGTGTAAATCCTAGAGCTTCCATAGTAAATTTGCCCATCGATAGAAGCCCACGACCAGCTGGGCGCTCGATAAGGCTCCCATGAAGCTGGTCGGCCCTTCTGATTTTCTCCTGCTACAATCCATAATAATTGCTCTTCGAGGTTGGTCCTCCACAAGCCAGCTAGATATTCATCGCCTGTCTCCTCATTGGCGGCGAAAGCAATTCCTGCTATAGCAACCAACTTATCTTTGCTATAAGTAAGTTGTGCTCCGGTATATTTGTTTACTATTTCACCCCAGCGAGAATAAATCCCAGCGAATTTCCGCTTGGCTATCCTTGGTGAGTACTCCCTCGCATCCCCATACCTACACTCCCATATTATTTCGTTTGGTGCAAAGTGAAGAACTCGTGGCGACAGTAACCTCTCTTGTAGAGTCCATGCTCTGCGTCCTAATGGCAATTCTTCGATCAGCCCACAAGGTTGCGCAATATTCCACCCGTTGCTACAGTCGTTAAAGGGGTGTTCTACTCGAATATGTCCAATATATTCTTGGGGCTTGAGGAAGCACCCTATCGTGCCGTTGGAGGCCCCTGTAGCGGCAATAGTGATAGCTGATCCACGATATACTGATGCCATAGAAGCTGACTCGATCTCCCAGTCCGCTTCGGAGTCTTGGATGATACAAAGTGAATCAATCCATATATAGTCAATCCCTATCGACTGTACAAATGAAATGGCTTCCCGGAAGGTTTTAGTGAGCTTCTCTGTTGGTATCATCTTTACCATGGAATCGAGTGACTCTGTAGTAAGTTTCAAGAACTCAAGACTTCCCCAACAGTGGCTTAGAGTTGCGTATATTGGTTTTGTTTCTAGGTTTGCGGTAAGAACTAGTCTGGCGGAATCATCTTTTATCGCAAGAAGTCTTGTAGGTAAATGGCAATCAGACTTCTTGGTACAACAAGAATGAGACTCAAAGCAAGTAGTAATCCATCGACGGGCAACCTCAAATTGCGATAGCTCTAGCCCTTCTGGCCCAGCTAGTGTAGTTGGTTCTAACAAAAACGGGTCTAAGAAATGCATCAATTTTAAGATATATTGTAGAAAAGATACTAAATAGGGCGACTTACCAGGAACATCAACAGAAATTACGGATAAAGATCCCAAAATATTGAAACCCCAGTTATGGGGCTCCCCGGGTAGGTTCAACTTCAATCTGGGAGTACGGCCGTGATTAATTTCCACTATCATGTAGATGGTCGTGGGTTTTCCAAGACACTTTCTTCGAGTTTCGATCTTATAAAAAGATTCGATAGTCATAGTCTTCATTCTCCTCGAACATTCTTGATGGCATTGCTCCAACAGTATACACAGGCGGCAGCCTTGTTTATAAGAAGCTTGGAACTCGGCTGTACATTGAAAGTGCGGGCGCACTAGAAAGTCATCTTCATCTTCATCTTCATCTCCACCTTTCTTTTTATTGCTCTGATCCTTGGACAAAATATCTGGTAAAATCTCTAGGAATCTTTGACAATTATGGCAAAATCCACCTCTGATTTGGGTACGAGTCTTCCACTCGTTGATTCCTTGAGAAATCGCTTCCATGTCCAGTGTATCGTTAGTTAGACTCTCCGAATGGTAGCGGCTGTTGTTGCGACCTAGCTCGTCCCATTTCTCCAAGTCCACATGCCCTGGGTTTCCACACGGACAAACAAGATGCTGTTCATCGGAGTCAGGCCCCTCACTGCTGCTGCAAGCAAGGTCGCTGGTTTCTCGATCTGTCGTATCATTATCGTTGTTTTCGGTTCCCAAGGATAGCTGCTCCTGCAAGTGAGTTGTCCTTGTCTCTAGACGAGCTGAAAAAGGTGAGTGTGGAGTAGTCGCCATTTCTGCTTTTGTCAAACTAGGTTTACAGCAATAGATGGCAATGTTGGTGATAAGATAGTTGTAGCGACGTTAGCCATCAGCTCGGATATTGTCAGTCCACATGATTTGTGACCTCAGGCTCAGCGATTGCTTTCAGACATAAGAAAATTCCTCTGATTATTTCATATTTGTTCTATAGTATTACAGAACTATAGGGAACTACTTAGTCTAACTATTGGTCTAAGCATTTTCTTAGATCAGATGCATAAAAATTCACATGACATTTACGATGAGCAGAACCTAGGTTTATCATTTCACATAATATACTCATATAAATCTTCACTCCCCGGCCACTCAAAAGCAATATAAAACGCCACCCGCTGGCACTGCCACCTCTTGTCTCTGTCACCTGACCCCTCTGGATTTTAATGGCACAGAACCTAGGAGTGGCAGAGTGGATGAGCAGGTTGATATGGAGTTTGGGAGTTGAACAAGAATGCCATCGCTGAGCTTCTGTAAAGCAGCAAGAGCCTTAGCTCATTAAATTTCTGGTGGCCTGAGTATAAGTGGTCAAGCGAGTGTCACGGACCTTGTATAAAGGACGATCATGTGATTTCAATTGATCGACAATTTCTATCGGTGAGCTGGTAGGCTGTGCACTTGAATTTCGATTTATTCTTTTTAATATAGGATTATAATCACTTTAATAATTGATTTATATAATCATATAGCTATTGTATAGATATTTTTATATATATATATAGATTTTTTTTACAAGTTATAGTTTTCAATTGTAGATTCTAAAGAATATAATTAATTTTATTTATTTAACTTTTATAAACCTTTTATATATTATATTATTTATAATTTATTTATACAATCTGATTATTTGATGACTTTTTAAATAATATCTCAATTCAATAATCCCTTTTTAAATGAATCTTTTTGAATATTCTATTTAAAGAAAGAAGATTTATTTTGATTTAATTAATATTACAGACCTTGTATAATAACAATTATATAATTCCAATTGATCGACAATTTCTATCGATAAGCTGATGGACTATTGTTACGAGGGATGCGATCTAGATCACGTGGAAGTGGCCTGGATCTTCGAATGGTTTATAACTAGGCGTCAAGCAGGAGCTTTAAAGTAATATCAATGGTTGCAATTCGTAACTAATAGTAGAGTATACTAAATGATTGATCTTGAGCACGAAGCTCCTATATACAGGAAACCCCTCTGGTTTATATAGATCTTCGTATCCTATAGATTCGTATGGACCTACGATTCGTATCCTTGTATATATAAGGTCCATCACGTGACATCTAGGATCAGACTATATGTCCGAGCTTGCTGAGGGTGGGGAAACCACATAAGGCGATTACCATACAAATTTGTATACAAATCGCCTTGCTTTTCGATGAGGCCTAGGCTCATGTGGACAGGTTGACTGTTACCTTGTAACAACTATATACTTGAGTTTCGATATTTTTTTTTAATATAGGATTATAATCACCTTAATAATCAATATATATAACTATATGATTATTATATAAATATTTTATATATATATATGAATATTTTTATAAATTATAATTCTTCAATTATAAATTCTAAAGAATATAATTGATTTTGTTTATTCAACTTTTATAAAGCTTTTATATATTTTATTGTAAGAAAGTTGGAATTATAGATCAAATACATAGAGGTTTTTAACTAGTCAATCATATAATCTTTTATAGTTAGATATAAAAGAAGAGCTTTTGTCTCTCTCTTTTATAATAATCAATCTTTTATATATATATATTTGAATCTATATAATATCAACCTCAAAACCATTGTGAACCCTGTTTTCTCTATAAGTGATATATTACAATATAATTTAATTCAGTTTTTTCTTTCAATTCCCTTCTTACAATATATTATCAGGATATACATATCTCGATCTATCACTTTTAAAATATTATCTATAATTTATTTATACAATTTGATTATCTAATAATCTTCTAAATAATATCTTAATTCAATAATACCTTTTTAAATAAATTTTTTTGAATATTCTATTCAAAAGAAAAAGATTTATTTTGATATAATCAACAAAGATAAAATTTTTATGAAAGTATATCAATATCTTTATTATATATCGTATTCATTATACGATTTGAACAATTTTCATAAATCTATATTAAAAAGCCTTTTTAATTTCCTTAAATAACTCAATTAGTTTTCGAAGAAAAAACAAAAAATACAAGATTAGAAAATATTACAATTGATCAAAGAAAAAGTAATAAAAAGAAAATATTAATATATATAACTGAAACTTTTAATATTTTAATCGATAATTCTAATCCTTTTATATAATTATAAAATCTTTATTTAATAATCACAAATTTATAACAATTTTTACAAAACCAAAAGAATGAAAATCGTCGATTGAAAATTACAACAATAATAAATTTTATAATAAAACAACCTTTTTCTAAACTTCAAATAATATTTATATAAATACTCAAATCAATAATAATATTCAAAACTCTCTTTATTTCTTCAATTGAATACAATAAGGCTTCATTCAAACAAATAAAAAAATCCTGAAATTAAAAAAAAAACTAATCAATTATTCAATGTAATAAATCAAATCTTTTAAATAATTCTTCTTTTGTTTTCAAAAATGAAGATCTATATAAGAATCAAAATCTTTATCTTTCAAAAAATTAATCTAATCAATCTAAATTATATTTATATATTATTAATTATTCAAATCGAAACTTTTATATTCCAAAATCTATTAATCTAATCATTAAATTGAATAATAATATCGAATCTAAAACTATTTTATAATAATTATTGATTTAAAAACAATTCGAATTATATATTATATCATTTATAAATAAAGATTAATAATATATATATATAATCAATTAAATCGAAATAAAAATACAAATATATTATTATATTCTTTATATTCAAATACCTCAATTAATTACTTTCAAATTAATCAATTATCACAGATAGTATAATTACAAAGTATATAAAATAATCTGAATAAGAATGATATATAAAAGTATATAAAGTTTTATTGAAATAAATAAACTTACTTTTGATTTTATTAATCAAAGGCTATATATATATAAGATCGATTCTATTATCTAATCAACAATTATTCTAATAAGAATATAGATTAAATAAATAAAACTTTGTAAAGAGTAATAAGATCGATATAATTATATGATATTAATAAGATATATAATAAAATATAAATATATAATTATTATAATGTTATAAATCATATAAAATTATATAAGATTATATGAATTCTATAATATATTATTTAGATCGAGATTCGATTTGAATTTTATAATGATATATATATTAATTAAAGAAATAGAATGATTTCATTTGATTTTCATTTGTTGATAATGAATATATTCTTGTTTTTTGATTAATATAAGATGCTTGAGTGTAAGACTTTCAATAACGAAATTGAGAATTGAATAAATGATTTTTAATTTATTAAAATTATATAATAATTTCATTTGTAATTGATTTGAGAAATTGTTTAATTAGATGGATTATTATTATAAGAAAGTTGGAATTATAGGCCAAATACATAGAGGTTTTTAACTAGTCAATTATATAATCTTTTGTAATTAGATATAAAAGAAAAACTTTTTACTTCTTCTTTTTACAATTTTCAACCTTCTATATATATATATTTGAACCCATATAATATCAATCTCAAAACTATTATAAACCTTGTTTTCTTCATAAATGATATATTATAATATAATCTAATTTAGTTTTCTCTTTCAATTCCCTTCTCACAATATACTATCAGGATATATATATCTCGATCTATTACTTTTATAATATATAAATAATTGATTGATATTTTTTAAAAGACTTGATCGAAAACCTTATTATATTTGATTTAAATATAAATTCTTGTTTATATTAAAATTAATATAGTTTTATAATCAAATAAAAGATATATAAAAGATTTAAAATTATAATTTTTATAAAAAAATTCTTCTATTAAGAAAATATATTATTATATATTA
This sequence comes from Sclerotinia trifoliorum, assembly GCA_905066765.1. NCBI lineage: Eukaryota > Fungi > Ascomycota > Leotiomycetes > Helotiales > Sclerotiniaceae > Sclerotinia > Sclerotinia trifoliorum. The sequence continues at coordinate 1,160,072 of CAJHIA010000010.1, read as the reverse complement.
TTATTATTATATAAATATATAATTGAACAATACAATTATCAAATGATATAATTGTTATTAAATTAAAATATAATAATTATAATTTATTTAAAATATCGATGTGTAACGATCTGGTCGAGGCAGCGGCTGCCTGAGGTTTCGTATAGTTGATAGTTGTAGATTAAGGCTATTAATCACTAGTTATCCACTTGAAAGTGAATTCGTTACTAGATCAATTGGAATGTAGATAAACTAATTGATAACTAAGTTGAGCACGAAGCTCTTAAACTATAAAACTATTCTGATTATATACTAATCCCTTTCGGAAGCTTCGAGGAGCCCATGCTTCTAGAGGCTTCATCATATAATCCTTTATCCTAGAAGCGATCTTGTTTTATTGGAATTGCCCCAGGATAATCCCCTTTTTAGGATAGTTGATATCCTAGTACGACTATCTCAGAATAAATATCTTAGAATAATCATTATCCTAATCTATTTCGTAGAATTAAGATACTTGTTCTATTACATTATAATTGTTTAGAATACTAATTCTAGGATTCTTAGGTTCTTAATCGTAACGATAAGAAACCCCTCTGTAGTCGACAATTAAATCACCGACACTTATAATATTATAGAATTAAGTTTATTTATTATTTTTTATTTATTATTTCTTAATAATAGAATCAAAAAGTTGAATTAATAAATTCTTAATATTATTAACTTGTATTTATAATCTTTCAATTATATTTATATAATTAAAAAGTATAGAAGGTCTTTTTAACTAAAATTATTTTTGATTAAAAAAGATAAAAATCTTATATATTTATATTTAAAATAACAAAATTATAAATTAGATTATATAAATATAAATACAAATAAAAATTCTATTTATATTTTTCTATTATTTTTTGAAAATCCTTAAAAATAAAGTAAGATCAAAGAAACTAATAAATTTCATTGAGTAAAATAGAGTTTTTCCCCTCAAATTGAAGCCCGTTTAGAAAGAGGTTCTGTACTTTCTGACCGCACGAGTACACGTATAGTACCGTCTAAACTCGAGTGATTCGTCCTACCGTGAACCCTTTTAGGAATAAGGTTCTGTATATATAATTGGATGGATGAATCAAGTGGATTGAAAAGTAGATGACGAAAACAAATTTTGAATCCATATTACAAATAAATTCTTCCATCCGGAAATAGGAAATAATAAATAGCCTTAATTCAAAAGGGTTTCGAATTACTTGAGCTTAGACGGTACAACCTTATTCAGGAACAGGAAAAGCGCAGAACGGAGTAAGAGGGTTTATACAGTAGTCTTCTTAAAGCCAAAAACCAACACCCGTTCTAGACAAGGTAACCCTGATTTTCGTTATCTGATGGGCGTTTGATCTTCATGATTGTGGGGAAAAAGGTCCATCCATAGGTTAGGTTAATTTTAGTAAAGACGTTGCTGGATTAAATTTTTTCCGGTTGGAGGGCAAAGGATAACCTACTTGACATGTGACAAGAAACGTCAATATAATTTGGATTTTGTGTGAAATCGGGCTTTGAGGTGTTGTTTGATGATAATTTGATTTAGGAAGTGGATGGAAGTAACTTCGTGCTTAGTTAGTTACTTAGTGATTAGCTTTATATAGGATGTAGTTCTTACTCTTTTGTAGCTTCTTGTGGAAATGTGGAGCTAGGAGTAGCAATCTCGATGAGTTCGTTTTTGGGGAAGAGTTTTCTGGAGAGGAATCGAGATTTATGTAGGAAAGTACTCTATAATACTGCTAGCATGAAAATTGTTAAGATGTAATTAAGTGTGAATGGGTTTTCAAGGGCTGGTTTTGTGGTGAAAATTAATTGATGGATAGAAGTGAGGAGATGAAGAGGTGATGTTTGGTAATGTGAAATTCTATTCAATCCCCATTCCTGCATAGATATCTTTGTGTTGGAAATAGCTAAGTGGATGAATAGGGCAACTGAAATAAAGATGAAAGGAAGGCATGAATGAATGAATCGTTAATTCATATGATGAAATACGGGTTTGGAGGATAGCATCCGCTGCATCTGTATTCACCAGCATCAGCATCATCTAACGTGTGCCAAAAAGCTGACATGGTGAAATCTGTAGAATCATACATTCCCACTTGTCTGAGGTAAAGTATTGTGAGGGTTATGCTGGTATTCTGTTGGGGAAGATGGGATTTGTGGAGAGAAGTCAGATGGGGAAGAGACGAAATACCTGCAACACTGGATGATAAAGAAGAGAAGAGAAGATGTACCTTTTTGAAAAAGAATAGAAGGAGCAACTGCGGCATTATCGATGGTAAAAACGCAGATCAGAACAAAAGCGGAAGGTCTGTGTTCCGTATTCATCCCAAATTCACTCTACTTCAATTATGTTAATGGGAATGTCTGTCGTCAGTAAGATCAATGAGAGGCTTGGGGGGAATTGACTCTAGCCTGATCTTCTCAAAAATCAAACTATCAGATGGATTACCCAGCAGTGAGTGAGTGATACGGCCTTGAGATTTGTCTGTATACCATCGTTAAACTACATCCATCTATCTCTCCTTATCTCTCTTTACCTAGGTATTTACATAGCTTGGACATTCCTGCACTTAATTGAATCTATTTGAAATCCCAGGAGTTGGCCCGTCAAAAGTTTCCTCAGGCCAGTATTGAATTCAGACTAGCTCCAATTTTTATTCAAACTGAAGTGATTGACCTCCCCCATTCAATAAATTCAGTCCCCAAAGAGAACTTGCAACAAAATCCAAAATCCAAAATCCAACAACAGCAACAACACAAAGACGCAACAATTTCATATTGCAAATACTTGATCGGTGCTTACCTGACGGCTGACTGAGAATATACACATTTTTTTCAATATTCCTTCCAAAACAGCTTCCATATTCATCACTTTCGTCGCTCTCTGACTTTCAAAAGCTTTCATATCATTCTTATCATTATTAACACTCTTAAAAATCTCGTAAGTACACTACGATGCAGTACAACGCGATACGAACTGACTGATTAATCACCGCCATCCAGCAAGTTACTTTAGAACTACTTCCGTCACCGCATTTTTACCTAAAAAAAACCGAAAAGGGAAAGAAGCCAACCGAACCAGTGGTTCTTGAGCTCAAATTTCAAAGAGATTCTCCAAAGCAATTACTCTCTGGAAACAAATCAATTCGATCGATTTATCGAAAGATTCAAAGAGATTGATAGATCAATAGATCAATAGATCAATTGCTATCGACTACAGCAGTCAAATTAGGTATGTCACTGATGGTGCTCTCTGTTCTTGTTTGCCACCTCCACAATACACTTCCCCATCATTCACTAAATATCTAGTTAATTATTTAGTATGCGATTCCGTTTCCTGACGCTATATATCACTATTTGATTCCAGTATCTTTCTCTGTGGATCTGCTAACCGCTAGCGATGCTATAGGTTTCTTCTGCACCAAAGACCCAATATAATTTTCTTTGCTTTACTTTAAAAGCATTCTATCAACATTTCAAACATAACTTTATCAACCAATTAGAACTACCATATATTCGTGGAAAATCATGGAATTATCTCGACGACCAATACACAATGCAAATGGAACATTTGTCCTTGGATCCAACGTGCCCGACTTCTCAACTCAAGGAACTCCGGGCAGATGTGCAGGAGGGATGGGCAATTATCAATTTCAACAACAATCCCATGGAATGCTCGGCCATCCTAGCCAACAGCAACCTCGAATGTATGGCCAACTTGAAGGAAACAACATGAACTATTATGGCCGTCCCAGCCAACAGCAACCTCGAATGTATGACCAATTTGCAGGAAACATCATGAACAGATTTGACCAACAATATCAGCAAATGACTAGCAGAGATGTAATAGATGCATGGCACTTTACACAACACCACCCTCAAGCGATGTCTGGCTATCATGCCCCGCAACAACATACTCATGCAATACCTGTCCATCATGCCCCGCAACAATATACTCCAGCAATGTCCGGCCATTCTGTCCAAACGCAATACATTCAAACAAAGCCTGTCCACCGTTTCCAACAGCAACCTCAAGCAATGTCCCGCCATACCCTGCAAAAATATACTCAAGCAATGCCTGGCCATCCTGTTCAATCGCAATACATCCCAACAACGACTGTCCATCCTTTCCAAGAGCAACCTCAAGCCTATAACAGTTATGCGGGGAACAACATGAACAATGTTGACCAACAGTATCAAAAAATGGCTGGCAGAGATGCAGAATACATGGGCAGTAGTGATACTCAGCAACAGAAATCTCAGATGTATAATCATGCAAGAAGAAAAATCAGTGATATCGCCGAACAACACCAAGGAACGCTTGTCGAATATGCAGGAGGCTTTGTCAACCACCAGAATAACCAACATGAAGGAATGGTTGGCAGAGATGCGAAGGGCACGAACCACAATCAGCTTAAAGGACAGCCTCAAGGAATGACTGAGTGTCTCAGCCAACGACAAGATACCACTGGTAACATCGCGCCGACACATGCACATGGTTATCCAACAGTTCAGCCAGTCTATGGCTCCAATGGGTTTGAGCAAGGCCGACAACATGCAATGCCACCGAACAGCAAGGACTATGCCCAACCGCCTTCAGTGATATATTCAATTACAGAAAGAGGAACAGTCAGTGGTCCTCAAAATCCAACAGCTACTTTGACAAATTTTGGAGTGCAGAAGGCCCAGTCGAATAACAAGCAGGATGTCGAGAAGCCTCCACAAAGTGTTGACTTGAATGCACATGTAAGGGAAAATCCAAAGAATTTCCCGCTAAAAACTACGACGTCGGCTGTTACAACTCCAGCCCTCCCAACTGCTATGCCAGCACAGGTTCCTCCATGGAATATGCTAGCGCCAGCTCCTCTACCTGCTGCCACAGGACCTGCATTCAAGAGACTTCGAAATCAACAGACTGAAAAGATGGATCCAGGCAGGGCGAAGAAGAAGGCCAAGGAGGCACACACAGGACAACGAAGAAGAGGCCAATTTACTCCCGATATACAACCAGTGGTTGAACCAACAGTCGATCTAGCGTCCCGATGGGTCGTAGAATTTGCTGAGCAAGGATACGATATCACTATCTCAAATCTGGCACCAGCGGATTCGTCAAAAGATACACCGAGTATTCCCAAAAAAAATCAAGACCTTTCTGAGATTCTCAATTTCGAATCAGGTAAACTTGAGCCAAATCAGGACTTAGTGATGGGTGTTATGAGGCAACTGTTGGAAAATTCCATCGCTCATTTTTCATTGGATACTTCCTCGAATACACGACAAAATCTTGAATACTATCAAAAAACGCCTAATCTAAGCTATCACGCTGGCAACTTGACACAATTCGCTTCGAAATCGCAATTCAGCAACCCAGTAAACGTAATTACAGACGGTACAGAGGGTGCAGCGGGCCCATCCACAACAGTCAAAGATAAGGCTAAGATAAACCCAACGTCTGTCATATTATACGAACCAATCAAAGGTCTCTTCGATGGAAGGTCTATGATGGGCAATTGTACAATGTATACGAGGACGATCTTTGTTGATGCTAATAGTCCGCTCAGATACGCAGTCGGATTCAGAATTGAAAATGTGATGATCGATGGTAGGAATGCTCAAGGCATGCTGACTTATGAGAGATCCTTGCCAACAGGTATACAAGGAGAGCCTCGTTGGTCGGATATTTGCGATGTACTAAAATCACAACATGCCGAGTGGAATTATGCTTCGCTTAATCATAATTAAAAGGGGTTTTTGTGGGGTCGTTGGGCTTATTGAGGTTGGACATTGGTATATGTGGATTTGAAAGAGAAAGTGGATTAAGATATTTTTTCAGAAAAAGAAAAGTGGGAATTAAGTGGGGTGTGTATGTATGTATGTATGATGTATGTCTAATATCGATACTATTAGGTATTTGCGGAGACTATACAGATTATTATACTATGTAACTAGATACTATATATAAATATATACTATCAAAACTCTCTACATACTATGTAAACAATGACTCTCTCAATGTAAAGTCCAATTAATGATTTAAAGCCGTAGGGTTTGCCCGAAGGGGGGAAAAAAAAAGTGTCACGTGATTTTTATGCACAGTGTCATGCATTATTTCAGAGCTGAGAGATCGGGTTTTGTTTGCACTTGGAGAGTTGTGGCGAGGCGTGTAGATAGATGGGTGTGAAATAGATGTTGTCAGACACTTCAGACACTATATCGAGTTGTTGTACTTAGGTATATATATAAATAAGTTTATAATAAATAAGATTTTTATACTTTAAAGATATTGAAAGATATCAAGAGAATCTTTTGGAAATTGAAATGGAAATGGAAATATTAAGATTAAAAAACCAAGAGAATTTTATATTATAAAAAAAAAAAAAGATTAAAAGATTAAATTAATAATTAAACCAATAATTATAAAAATATATTATAAAAAATATATAATTTGTTGATTATATAATATATATATTATTTATAGATATATAAAAATGCTTTGAGAATATAAAAATAGGAATTTGATTTTTTTAAATAAATAAATAAATAAAAATATAATAAATAATATAATAATAAAAGTAATTGAATTAATATTACAAGAATTGATCTTGAAGGATTTAATATTTTAATCTTATAAATATTAAATAAAAGATCTTATAAAAGTGGTCTGTTTAAATGAAGAGATAATAAGTCTATAAGAAAAAGAGCATCTAAGAGAATGAGAAATAGATATTTATAACTATCTAGTTATAACCGTGTCTTTTGAATGGGGAGATACAGTGAAGAATAAAACACTAATCAGGTATTTCATTTCCTCCTAATGTTAGGAACAACAGAAGTCATGAGGTGGGAAATTGGATTCGGATGCTGCAAGTGACAGTTCTAGTAAGTAGACGAAAGTGGTTTCTAATTACGAAAGAACTTATACACCAACTACATTGTGATTCTAAATGGCCACAATAGAAGCAAGACGATGCAAAGCGTAGAACACAATCTAATGTCGTATCATTTTATACAAAAGGATTATCACATATACATGATTGGCAATGATTGATAGTATCCATCCTCTCCTGTCATCAATCGGTTTGATATCATCGGCCATCATCAAGAAATGTCACAGAGTCATGTCTGTTAACTAGACTACACCCACGGGAAGATGCAAACCTCGGCCCTATCTACTATAACTATAATTAAGCGTCGCATATCAATACCGTACGCGTTCGCTCACTGAGGATTAACTATCCATCCATGAAAATGCCAGTAGACCGCTATAAAATACACAATGAAACCATGCCTCATCTATGCAAGTTCGCATTATGTATGAGGTATTCAGAACAATGACTTGAGAGATATAGGCTCATCAGCTCCTCCTCCATCACCAAAATCTCCGACCTCGTCCCCAACTACACTACGAATGCCTTCTTTACCTTCGCCCTCCACGGCATTACCCATTTCGTAGGTGATTCTTTTCCAACCACTTTTTTCCGAGGGATCTTTAATCCACTCTGCTGTTGGAAAGTAGTGATCGTTCTTCTTCATAGTGATGACCCATGGAACATTATCAAAGGTTACTACCTTGATGCGGAAATCTATCGAGCAGTATTAGCAGATGAATAATATAAACAGAGAAAGGCGATCCTACATGTGTTGTCAGGAATCTTAATGACCACCTTCAAGAACGATTCTAAATCCGGTGTTGGTTTCCCATTGACATGTGTCACAAAGTTGGTTGGTGCAAGATTGTATTGGTATGATGGCGATCCTCTTGTTCTCGCAGCAACATAAACCTCGCTATGAAGTTTGGAAATTTGTTGGCGCACAGCATGATGAGGCCGATGTAGAATAGCACCACAGAAAGAAATAGCTCGGTCGGTCTCGAGATCATCTGCTGAAACAGTATCAAGCTTAATGTTCATCTCCTTGCAATCGCGGACAATGACTGCATCAAGGACCTTATGATCGTACATAACATCAAGTTCATTTATACGAGTAATGATTTTACCATTAAGAGAAAGAATGATATCTCCTTCAAGAAGGGCACCTGACTCACTATTTCGCTCAAAAGTGCGCTTTCGGACCATGAAAAGTTGATGGCGAGATAAATTATCTTCAGCAACTTTGTGAATCCATTCTTCAGATACACCCATGACACGAGCTTGAGCCATTTGAATGGTGTTGAATTCGACGCTCAACATGCGCAGCTTAGGCTTCTCGTCATTTTGTATTTTTTTGATGACGGGTAAAAGCGTGGGAGTGGCAAGACCAAGATAGTATTCGACATCTTTTGAACTGGATTGAGATCTTTCTCCCAAATAAGTCAACCACAAAGCTTGGACGATGCCATCTTCACCAATGAGCACACCACTTCCACATTGACCACTCAGACTTGTGTCAACAGTGATAGCATCGATGTTGATGGCCCGATATCTTGGTGACGCAGCATTTGCAGGAATAGCAACAGCCGTGATTTCAGTGATGGTGGTTTTAGCAGCGACGAGTCGCATATTCGTATTAAAACCAACAAAGTATGTTGAAGCTCCTTGAGAGGGTTGCTTATTGCTCAATTTCGCGCTTTGCACTGGGGCAAGAACCAGCGAAGGGTCGTATTTGATAATAGCATAATTTTGTAAAGGGTGCAAAAACACCACTTTTCCTTCCACAATAATGGAATCGGCGATCGTGATTGAAATGTCACATAGATCATATGGAACAACTGCTCTAGAGATGACAACCAATCCTTTCTCGGCATCGATGACAACACCCATACCCCACTTGCGGTTTCGAGGATAACCGTCTAGCTTGACGGGCATGTGACATAGCACTCGAACGAAGCTTCGAACGATATCCGCTGCTGCTGGATGCTGCGAATTCTCGAGTTGTATGAACTTTGCAGACCTAGCTACAGGGGGTGTAGGTGGGAGAGCGTCGGCCAAATCTGTGAAATCCCAGAGACCGCTAATGTCATTTCTGACAGCCAATCTCATCTTGCTTGACCAATGGCGATCAACCTGCAGAATGCCGGTATTAAGGGTGTGAAGATCTCGGAGATGTTTGTATGTTACTACAACTCTTTCTCGGTCCGGAATTCTCTTCATGACTTCAATGAAGCTTTCCAGATCGGGTGTCTTTTTATGATCGATAGTTTGAATGATCCAGCCATTATCAGTGCCTTCGAATCGGAAAGATCCACTGGCTTCACACATGAACACGCCCTTGCAAGCAACACCATATAGACGCGCTTGTTGATACGACAAATCGTGGAAGCTACCCCCTGCGACAGAGACAAAACGATCCGGTGTAATTGAATGAAGATCGCCAACATCAACCGCAACCTCAATATCTTCTCCACCGCGCTGGATAAGGAAACTCACCGTCTGGCCAACCGTGGAGTCCAGGATATCATCCAAGCGGATAAACTGTGTCAGTAATTCACCGTTGACTTTCAGTAAAAGATCTCCCTCTTCAATCAGTTTATGTGATGGCCCTTCTGGAAGAACAATTTCTGCAACGAGCATACCCGTCTCTTTAGGGAACCCTGTTCGTACAACATCCTCCCAGTCTGGTGTTAATCCAAGCCTGCGACATTCATCAAAAGGCTTGATCAACCATTGGCACTGAATTGTTCCACGGGTAATTGGTTTCCCTTGCTGTATGCATTGAAGAGCTCTTAAAGGTCGATCGAGGGGTAAGAAATAATCAGTGGCGGCCCCATCACTTCTGCCACCTGCTTGCAGGGCGACAGCATATCCATCAATCTAGCGGCATGTCAATATTTCGAGGGTCTTAAAATTTTGGAGATGCGGGTATTCAGCCTACATTGACGACGGGACTTCCTGAACTACCGCCACTTGCCGCTGCAGCTGCTTGTATGTAGTTGGTATTGAAGTCGCAGTATCCATCTCCGTATTCAGGGGCATTTCTGTCCAGTCTGCTGATCACTCCTGATAAAATACTAAGTTTTTCTCCGGCATCATTACCAACAACTCTGATCTCCGACCCTACCTTGGCGAGATCCGGTCGTAAGCCCAGAGCGGAAACAGGCATGTATTTAATAGCTTTAGGGTCGAATCGTAATATACCAAAATCGTGAACGGGATCACGGTACACTGGGTAGGCATCAACTTCTTCGTGATTATCGAAGACACAATATCCCCAGAAAGGTCCTGATCCAACAACATGTCGATTGGTCAAAATGTATCTGCAAAAATATTAATAAAGTTCAAAGGCAAGCTGAATATCCGTAGGAGGATTTGATTGAGCTGGAGCAGAGAAAACAAACCCTCTCTCTGCATCTACCACAAAACCAGTAGCTTCGCTGGTCAACGCAGGATCCGTATCAAAGGAACATGTCTGACAGAATCGGATCGACACAACATTTCGGACCACCTGCTCGATTGCGGCCTGCCATTCCGCTGTATCTGCTGCTAAGCCGGGTACTAACTGAGGTCCATCGAGATCGTAATCATCATCCGAAATCAGGTCGAGTTCTGGGGTATTAACACCTGTTGACTCTTTTCCGTTCAAAGCACGAAGTTGTTTTTGAGGTCTTTCCGGCACTGTTGGATGTGACTTTCTCTTCGCACGCGTTGCAACGCCATTGGTACCGACCATTGTGTTTGAGTGGCCTTTTCTTGGACAATGAGATGTACTGAATGAGCGGATATCTGTGGTTAAAAACGCAGATGTAAATGATAGTGGAGTATTCCGAGTATTCTGCAGGAGTGATTGTCGAATCAAAGAACTGTTCGACGTCGCAAGGCTTCTTGTACAACTAAAGGATTTATGTGCAACAAGACGGGAAAAGCCGTGTCTCAATTGCGAATGCAAATATCTATTCATGAAACATTCAGAATATTCTAATAGATGAATGACCTCGATATTGACCGTAGTGGAATGGAATGAATGCGAAAAGAACTAGAAGGATGTTTGAGTTATTTCAACGTTGGTGTTGTTGTACTAGGACTAAAGAGCGGGATTGAAGGAGGGACAAGACAAGGCCAAAAGATAGACGGGAGGGAAGAGGAAGTATTGTTACAAGGAGGGAGAAAGCGAGAAAGTGTCCAAAGGCGCGTGAGTTGACGCAGAATGGAATGCCGTATGCGCCGTAGGATGTGAGGAAGAAGGAGTATATGTACGTAGTGTGTGTGATGTGATATGATACTGGTGGTAATGGCGGTGGTCTGTACTTAGGTTATCGCATTAGGTATTGTAACATTGATTTCTTTTTTCCTTCTAAATCTTCGTGAGGCTGTACAACGAGGCTGATAGTGACTGCCACTTTACCGAATCAAGTAATATCTAATTATACCACCCGATTTGATTAGTCTAGCGGGTGCCTAACTCTCGAGGCATCAGTCAGGTGATTTTTAATATCTCGGCCAACTTTCGTTCATTTTTAAATATATATTAACTTCGTTCAACTATACCACATCAAAATAATTAATTGAAAATTATTTAATGTATAAATATATTATTGCCTATTCACCACGGCGTAGAGGTGGATGAAGAGTGGCTGGCGGAAGAGAAGACCTACCAGATTAGTTGTATAGGATGCAGCACGTGGCACACGGCACACAGCGATTCACGAGGGGGCATCTGTGTTCGAACAATTACTTAGGCGGCTATTTAATGAGGTCCGGGCTTGGAACTTGATGGATTTGCTAACATCAAAACTTCATCATCTTGAAATTCAATATAAGTTTAAACATTCAACATCTTTTATTCAAACTTCCTAGGCTTATAACTAACTATTCAATCAAAAAAGAATATAATCTTTCAGAATTGAGAATCGAGGTAGACTGCTGGTTTCAAAGACGTCGGGCGCTGATAGTGACGTTATTGGCGACCGGAGCGCTGAGACTGCTACGGAAGAAGGTAGTGAACTTTCCGAATGGGATGAGCTCTGTTCGGTCATACAAGTCAACATGGCCAGCGCGTTCGACCCAGACCAACTCCTTAGGATAACCTGAAAGGTAGTAAGCATCCTCAGCGAACTCGCGCGAGTGTGCCTGGGTGCCTGCGACGAACATGACTGGACGCGGCGATATAATGTCCATTCCAGCCAGTGGCCAGTAATTGTTCATTCTGAAGGCAGACGAGGTCGTTGGGTGTGTTGTGAGTGTGGGCGACGAGCTTGCTGGCGTGAACTCGCCACGTGAAGTGCGGTAGAAGTCGAAGAATTCTCGATCGATTGCAGTGGAGTTTTCTGTGAGTCTCTGGGGGGTGCCTCCGGTGTAAGCAGTCGCGCCGCCATCGACTTCAACTTGTCGTTGGGCAGCTCCCATGGCAATCATGGCCTGTTGTTGCTTGAAACTGATCGAAAGTCGCATCCCGTCGCGATAAGCAGCGCCCATATTATACATGCTTACAGTCGCGACAGCCTTGATACGAGTATCCATCTTTGCGGCACTGATCACCCATGAACCGCTGCCGCAAATTCCAAGAGCACCAATCCGCTCGCGATCGACGAGATTTTGCAAAGTCAGATAGTCCACTGCTGCACTGAACGACTCTGCATACATTTCTGGCAACACTGCTTGTCGCGGCACACCGTCACTGGCGCCCCAGTATGCAGGATCGATAGAAATCGTCACGAAACCCTGCTCAGCCAACTTTGTAGCATAAAGGTTCGCGCTCTGTTCCTTCACTGCGCCGAGAGGAGGCCCGATAACAATGGCCGACGCATTACCGCTGAGGTTGTTCGGAATGAAGAGGTTTCCAGCGATAGTCATGTTGAACTGGTTGGGGAAGAAAATTGGCTGCATCGTGACAATATTGCTAACATAGAAGTTGTCGGCTCCGAAGGACATGTTCTGTGCTGTGGCTGTCATGGCACTAACAATCATAGTGATGCCGAGCGCGGCGATATTGCGTCCGACCATGTTGCAGTGTTGCTATAAGTGGCTGCAGTAGAATATGGTATTGAGAAAGCAGGAGTGAATGGTTGATGAAGGTAAGTTTTCTCTGGTGCGCGGCATGCTGCTAGTCTTATAGCTCATGCGGTGGCTGTTCCTGGCCAAGGTACTGGCATGATATCAAATCAACAGGAGACCTGTCGGCACCTAATGGGAGTGGCAGTGTAATGCAAGTGCCGGCAATGACCAGTTTTTTTCGTATTGTTGCAATGAGGGTGACTTGGCAAGTGATGTTGTTCTTGGCCAAGCCATGGCATGATAACCAAATTAACAAGAGATCGACATTGAACGTTATGGAAGTGGCAGTGTGATGCTAGGAAGCCCAGCTGCTGGTACTAATGACCGTTGCAATGAGGTGACAAGCGATGTTAAGTTGACGTCAGCTCTCATTAAAAAAGGGACAAATGGGCATACAATATGTAGAAATTGCCGGATCGGGGGTTGAATATTGTCATGTTGCAGAAATGGGATGATTTAAAAGTGAAGTGGGTGTGGAGTCGGGCAAAGAGGATGGGGGCAGATTTACGATTATGTTTTACTACACGGAGTAGAAAGTCAGATACCGCATAAACTAGACTCGTGGTCTTGGCTCCGGTTCGATTTGGCTTAGATGAATACCAGGCTGTGGTTGAAGTTGATGAGATTATTCTGGTTAGAGATTTTTTGGTCTGGTCAATTAGCTAGGTAGTGTATTTGAGTAACAAGATGCTTAATCATTATCATCCAGAATATCAAGCCAGAAATCCAACCGATATTTATCCAGTCAAGGATAAATTGAATGCCACCGCGCTTAAGAGATGTTACTTAGTCCCTACCTAGACCATAAGCAAGCTGCATTAGTTCCCTTGGCAAAGTGGGCAAGATCCGAGCCAGGGATTGGCATTGAAATGAACGTGAACTACTAGCGTCAAGAGGAGTGACAGGTATGGGTCCTCGTGGTGGGGGTAGATCTGCTCCGGACAATCGGCATGCCGGTATTCTGCAAGACTGTTTAAAAGTCTGGTACATCAACAAATTTTGTACTAAGTTATCTCTCATCCTGAAAAATACTATTCTGCCTCGCTCACGTCATTTATCAGAGGTGGGAATTTGGAATAGTGTCGTATAAACTCGCTTACGCCAGAACACACTAAGCCTAACCTTATTTCAATGCACAAAGTGGATTAAAAGATATCCTTTTCAATTGATTCTTCCAATCGATTGATCAAGAATATCAAATAAGAAATAATCTTATTTGAAATAGATTTGGTGTGTTCTGGTGTAAGTGAGTTTTTACAGTAGTAGTTGGAATGGTGCAATTAACACTGTACAAACTAATTTGCGCCAGTACATGCTGAATCTATTCCAATCTCTAGCCTTTCCCGGGCCGATGCAAGTGGATTAAAAGTATTGGGAATAGGAATATAAAATAACCTTGAAACAGGTCTTGGTGTAAGTGAGTTTATACAGTAGTAATTGGGGATGGTACAGTCGATGATACAGCCGGTACAAAAGAGAGTCTGTCGTTATTTTTGAGTGTACTTGGGGTAGTCTTTAAAGAGGGCCGTTCGGCTATACTGCAGTACAAGAACACCAAGAATCCTAACTCTACTCCTATCGAGAACTCCTCAAACTCTCAAAATCCCTTTTCTCCCGCTACTACTACCCATCCTCAATTCGGCTTCGGTAAATTAGGCTCCCCAGCTCCAAATTCACTCCGATCTAATCTTGGTAAGGGGCATCTCGATAAATACTATTTCGGTAGAGTAATAACTTTCGAGTTTCTCTTTCGATTCGATTTCAATAAGTTTTCCTGTTTTGATTTCAAATTTCCGTTTCGGTAGATGAGCTTTTCTTGCTATTGAATCGTTTCGTTTCTTTTCGATTTCGGTAGAGAATTGATGCTTCCCTTTCGGAACTGACGTCCTCGTTGATTTTGATGATTCCTTTAGATTCTGTAAATTGAAAGCGGACAGAATTCGCAACTTGCTTTTTCTGAAACTTGAGACCTACTCCTCCATTCTTCATATCATCAACTTTGAAATGAATGACTGCTCGCCATTGTATCGCCTTTTTGTAATCCAAATCCTTATTGTCTTGTTAACTGGCAAAGAGGACACAAGCTCTGTTCCTCTGAAATCTTCAACTCTGAAACGAACGGCTAACCGCCGTTGTATCGCTTTCGTATCCTAAAATTCAATATCTTGTCAATTTTCTTGAAGAATACAAGCCCCATCTCCTTGAAATCCTAGACTAAATAATGGCTAACCACTGTTGTATCGCCGTCTGCAACCAGATTTAATCTTAGTCCGCAAAAGATATAGATAGGAGGCACTCTTTCAGCTAATCTAATTCTACTTCGCTTTTAGCTATGATTTGGACTTGATCAAGCTTCTTATTCCAATAAGAACGAGTTTTTTGTTTCATAAGAAAATAACGTCGATTCAGGAAAACCCCTTTGGTCGTATTCCTCAGAGTAGTTTTGATACTCTTTCGGATAACTACTACTCCATTCAACTTGAGAAGGTATCGAAACTTTCTCGCCAGCCTTTTCATTCCTCAATTCATTTTCCAGACACCTAAGTCAAAAGATCACTTCTGTTTGTTGCATGACCAGCCGGCAGCGAATTTTTAACATGGCCAAGACTTGGTGACGAGGCAAGTCTAACATCATCGTAAATATGTATGAAGTTGGTTATTATGGTCTGGTGTGAAGCATCTACAACTAAGGACGTTTCTGGCTCGAATATATATGGATTTCTGGAATTCTCGGTCTTGCGATTGTAAAATGAATTAGTTTATGCATATATTTTAATGTTGATTCATGAATCGATATGTCTATTGGCAGAAATTGTTTATAATAGTACTTATTGTTCTTATTAAGGGGGAGGAGAGAATAAATTGATCTGGAAGTTCCAATTGGAATGGAATCATCAAATAGATTATTATCAACATCGACACCTCACTGCCACCAAATTTATATCAGCCAGAGTTTAATAAATCCTTCTATTTTATTACGCAATGCGAAAACCACGTTTTGCACATTCATTTAGCATTTATGCAAACCTGCAGCTAGAAGGACTCCGAGGGCCTGTATGTATCAAACTTTTGAATTTACTTGAATCAAGTTTCTGATTAAATCTGCTAAAATGGTGTTTACTGAACACCTTTGAACCCCTCGAAAAATCCGGAGGTATTAGACTTCTATTACGAGACAAGGTTTACAAGAAATACCATGAGAATCGGATCGAAGCTTATTATTTTTTTAGTAGGAGAGCCCGAGAGCTCTTTTTATAGAGTAGTCGCACGCCTGCGCGCTTTTATTTTGTCTCAAGCTCAAATTCAACTAAACTAATTTGGTCCGAATAATACTTCGGAACTGAAAAAAAGAACATTTCATCAAATTTTATGTAAATGACTGAATGTTAAGACGTATGGGTTGGAAGAAATACTTTGTAAAGTCAAGTCACGTAAATATTATGCAAGCAAATGCAAAGAAAGTAACTTTCTGTCATTCTGTTGAATTGTTTGAAGAATAATTCAACAAATTGATGAAAAAATGCTATAAATAACTCCCATGTCCCGTATTAAATCAATTCCCAGAGCCTTAAGACGACCTCCATTTGCTTGAATAACCAAGAACCCCTCGGAAATCGATACCAATCACGCATCAGTATCGAAATATTCATCGACAGGAAGCTTTTCTTCAGTATCATCCTTGACCTTCTTGGCTTTAGCCTTGGCAGCAGCCTTCTTAGCCACCTTTGGTTTCTTCTGAATGGCACCTAAACAGCCGTTTGTTAGTTTTGTGAGATGCATTGCCAACATTACACGAATACATACCTTCTCCAGCCTCGTCAGCGGCCTTTCTACCCTTTTTGTCATTACTATCACCGCCGTCCTTGACTAAGTCCCGTTGTTAGTGCAAATACACTTCTGGAGTCATAAAGAGATAAACGTACGTTCCGCAGCGTGTACAAGAGAATCAGCAGCGGGCTTCTTAATATCACTCCAAAAGTGCTGGAGAGCTTTCTCAGAGCGACCAGGTACATTTATATCTTCCCACTTTGGGGTGAAACTTTTCCCTCCAGCTTGGAGACAGATCTGAACCAATACAGAATCCTGTGTTCCTAGTTAGTTATTGCTGCGCAAGAATAGAAAAGCAATCTCACTTTTTCTTCTTGTGTCCAGCGACGGCCAGATGAATGGGCATTTCCTGGAACTTCGGGCGCATTGTCGGTAGCAGCTTTGCCCTTAGCACGACGGATAGCTGGAGCAGTCTCGGCTGCTTGTTTTTGACTCTCGCTACGAGTAGACATTGTTTGATTTGGAGTTGTTATCTTTTGTAATTTTGTTGCAGGAGTACTATCTGAGCGATTTTAGCAATGTAATACATGAGGTTATGCTGTAAATCCTTCTGAGTTGAAAGAATATGGATAGTTGATGTGTGAAAAAGGGGGGGGTGTGTAGTAATCTGAAGGTATATGAGGCTGATGTGCAGAAATACGGTAAAACCAGCCAGCTCCGATTTATTTTGGCCAAGACGACTGAGATGAACCCTCAAAACAGTCAAAGGCGACCGCAAATGTATGGGAGTTTTGCGCAATAGTAATGAAGGGGTAGGTAAAATGAAGATAAGCGAAGTGAATGTGACTTACTTAAAGTGCAATGTATGATGAATAGTAAACGTGGTTGACGACGAAAGCAAACTGAGAGATTGTTGTTTGGGGATGGAAAAAGTTGGGAGAGGCTGGTCGATGGCGAGAATTTTGTATCAGTAGTTGGGCTGTGCGGGGTAGGCTTGATTATGGGTGCCTTGTGGAGGAACAGAATGCAGCCGAAAGTGTCTTGACCGATGTTGCTTGGTGGGTGCCTTGCCTGGTTGGCCTATTTAGGAGCCGTGGGATTGGCTCTTGAGTTGAGACCAAGTATATTGAGCGGGAGAGAGAGAGGAAAGTTTGTAAGTAGAAGCCTAGGCTCTTTGTTAGATTCAATGCTGCTTAAAAAGTAGCAATATCATGATACACAACTCCCAATGACTAATTGATGTGCAAGAAGTGTTCTGCAATGGTTCTTTGTTGTCGTAGTCTTTCTAGATATTATTTGAAGCCGCGCTAAGTCTCTGTAGGTTTCTGGGAAAGGCCAGAAATCGCTCTCTTTGTCTTTTGAAACATCTGCCATGCATTTGTCTACAGAAAAGCTAGCACAACTGTACCCCAAGACCATTTGAACATAGGGTATCCCCTGGCAGCAACTAATTGACTCCATTCCTTAAGTTTCTCGGGCCTCTCCAGGGCTATTCCCTAATTCAAAGGTTATCCAATACTCATGAGACTATCCGCGGGCTCTCCTGGTAGTGCTGCAATAGGAATGCTATATGATTCTGGAATACTATTAACCCGCCCTACCTATTCCGAGCATCTTTTCCGACATCCTTTGGTGAAAATAAGACCTATCACGTCGGTCAAATCCATACGCTGCATCTGCGGAGCTGCAAAAGATCGTCGCGATGAAACATAATAGAGCTGCACGAAGTTTGTCAAGTATGGTATAACAATTGGTGGGAATCCTTAGCACCAAGCGACGTCTTAACCCAGGATCTTTAAGCTGTTTGTTCAGCTCCGGACACTATGTTGATAAAAATCTCTTTGAAAGCTCACCGATCGCTCCGAAGGGCTTCGCAAGGCCATTAAACATGTTGCACTAGTTATTGAGGACAATTAGATAAACCTGCCGTTCCTTTTTTGCACATTTTTACTCTACTTGGGCGGGTTTGATCATAACAAAAAAATTATTGTTATTAGAGCACACTCTCCATCTCTGGGTCGACGCGAGATTTTCGAAATATAAATACACAATAGCTTGAACAACTTCTACATGGCCGCGGACCGCCTAAACGACGACCTCGATCTTACCACGGCGCTCTGTGGAGAATATTGCGCTCTATTAGGGACCATTAGATCATTTCAACGCTAATCACAACCCTGCGGGCTTTCCCGAGACTTTGAACAACTGCCAATTCCTCTCTGCAAGCACCGTAAGACCTTCGCAATTATTCTCGGACCTTACCGAGAGCTGGAAACACCTTAAAGGCGGTTCTGTGCTGCCCTAGCCTCTCAATAGACACTCCAACTCCAAGCAGTAATTTTTAGATTACCACGAGGGCTTGTTTTTTAGTCTGCAGGTTTACTAGTCATTCTTTCATCTAGCCAGGAAGTGCTGCAGCTGAATCTCAAGATACTCAAATACAGTTAGGCTGATAAGATACTGCACGAACATGAATCGGAACCTCCAGGCGTCTGCAGATTGTGCCTCTATTTGAAGTCCGCAGGCCGTCCAACGCTTTAGAGTCTAACTCCACTTCTATACCTATTTGTAACAATAGCTCAGCACACCTTCTGCTGAGATGCCTTGAAGTTGTCCAACACTCTTTTACATAACCCCCCGCAGAAACACTGAGGACCAGGGGCACAAAGGTTACCGAGAACTTCTCAGAGCTTTCACTAACAGAGTACAACAGATAATACAGAAAAGAATTGTACGTATTTCTATGACCTTCAGCTACGATCTAAAACTAAGCCCAAAACTTCTACGAATGTGCGAACGCTTCCTTCCTTCCAATTGAACCATGGCCACCGGCAAAACTTTCAGCTCATGGAGAAAAGCGTCCCTTCCAAGTGATACAAGAAGGTTATGGTAGGCACTGGAGAAGGATATCTACCGTTTGGAAACATAAATTCTTTGTTGCGCATTCCGAACGTTCTGCAAAATACCAAATTTCATGCATGAACCCTTTTCGAAACTTAATTCATACTCTTAGGCTCGTCCATATTAAAAACTCTACGAAAATCCATAAATGCAGGCTATAATACTACTAACATGATACGAGTCTTTCGATAATTGTGTAAGATCCTTTTTCGATGCGTCTAAAGGAAGTTCACAAGTTCACACACACTCCTTCAAAGTTTAAATGGTACTACTTAGGCCCTTATCCAGATTATCCAGATGCACAAAGTGTTTTCAACCTCTCAATCAGTCCGCGGATCCCAGAAAAATCAGCCTAAATAGCCTGAATCTTTTCCATTCTTCGCAGATCAAAGAGCTTTGCGTTTCTCAAAGCCGCAGCTCCATCATATCGAAGGTTATTTAATGCAAGCAAGGCTTTGAACTGAGACACGAGAAGTTGAAATAGACATGGCAGAGCGTTCCATTATTGTACTAATTCTTTTAGACTCAATCAAGCTCTACCTTCATCACATTAGAATAGAATACTGCTTATTTTCTTCGCGGAATATCCAACTGTCTTCTGGAACACCCAGAAAATGTGCCAACCCCAGAAAAGATAGTCGCGGAGGGGTGATGTGCATTTCCTGGAGCTGAACTGCCGACTACAATAAGAACAGGATGTATGTCTGGGTGCTTCAGGATGCCGCCAGAATATAAAAAACTTAGCAATTAGATAGATGACCATGTAGCACCCTCAATTCAAATGAGGTACTCCAAGTCATTTAGTCAAACTCTAGCTGATGTGCAAGTCTTTCAAGTCAGATTAAATCTATTTCCAGCCGTTGTCTAATTCTTATTCTTCTGTACGCATGACTGCTACTTATCCCATGAAATTAACATTCCATTGATGTGCAAACTATCTGAGCGTCTATTGTGCTATTGAACCAGGGAAAATAGTCTATCTAATGAGGAGAAAAGCATCCACCATCTCAAATTCCTGTTGCACATTATAAAGCGGTATGAATACTCATTAATCTAATAGATCAGGCAGAAAGAGAGGCCAGTCCAATAGGAGGGGCAAGATCCTGCTTTTGGAACTTTTGTTGCAAATCATAAAGCGGTATGAATATTTATTAATTTGGTAGGTCTGGCAGAAATAGAGGTCAGTCCAATAAGAGGGGGAGATCTTGATTTTGAAAGCTTTTGTTGCACGTCAGAAAGCGGTAGGCTGAATGAGCAGTAGATAGCCCTGTAGCTGGCCACCGGCAGAAACAGCGGAAAGCCAATGAGGGCCCTCACCTGCCTCATACTTGCTTATGTTGCATATCTCAGGCGGTGCGGCCGCAAAACCATTACTTCTTAAGTGGCAGAAAATGAAACGGCAATAAGTGATAGTGCATGTAGTGGTATCTAAAATATCTCGAACATCTGAGGAGGTGCCGAAGATCACGTTAATCCCACTGTGGAGGGCCAAAAAACCTCCTGCTTCCAAAATCACCTAGTAATTAGGTCACAGCTAACTCTCTGAATACTCTACAAAACTTCTAGATATATCTGCCATCTTTTTTTTGTTTCTCAAAGTTTATCACCGCGGTGCTCTAGAACTGTCACGGTAGTGGCTGGCTTTACAGCAGGATCGATGCTTTAGGCGACAAAAGACACTGAGTTTATCACAAAATACTAAAACTTGCACTCCTTTGGAAAATGAAGGTACGTCCTAGGCGCGTACCATTAACTTGTCGTGGGATACATCTGGAGCTTGACGATTAGCATTCAGCCAAGCTGTCATTCGAGCCAACCTTCGAAATTTCAAGATTGGGCTAGTCTCATGTAATCTCCACGCCCGGATCATTCCCAAACCCGTCAAATGCCGTTCAGTGCATCACGCGATATGTGCTCGCCCGAGTTCTCTTATTGGCCGCCAGAGACTTTCCTCGAAAATTTTGCACATCTGAGTTTTGGCGTCTGGGGCCGGCCAGCCAGAGAGGAAGGATACCGTCGCTTCATTGCATCTTAGAAAATCTAGGTTTCCTACATGCTTAGCGTCAACTCACAACTTCTAAACTTCAATCGCCAAACCTGCGGCCCTGATCAACCGATATGCTCCCCGGCGTCTCTAGGCTGGACTAATTATTCTGGAAGTGGATTTAACCTGAATCTTTCTTCTGTTCAAACCCTATCCTACTGATTTCAATTATCACAACAATCAAAAAATTTCATAACCATAGACTGACTAGTTTATGGTGAAACTGCAAGCTTTTTCCAGCTGAGATGGTTTATTTTTTTATAGCTTCAAGAGCCCCTTTACTCTCCATCCTTTGTAATTCTTGGTACTGTAGCTAACTAAAATCTCTTTTCAGTCCACATAAGTTATTCTTGCATCGACCAAGAAAAGCTTCATCCACTTCTTCAGACTTCGATGAAATAAAGTATTATAACATATTGGTGAACGAGGGGTCTGGAAAGATAAATTTACAATACGAAGTGGTCAGAGCGGAAATGCCGTCGCGATGGACATCGAGCACATTTGAAACAATGGGTTGAAATTGGGGACAGGAAAAACACTTGACTTCTTGCAACAGGCATCGTACCAACTCGAATCACACAGGACATTATCGCGTTCTATGTGGAACTCAAGACGGCGTCACTTCATACCACATTTAAAAAGTAATCTGTGATAAAAATCTCAAGCCCTTGAGTCTTCACTACATACTACACACCATTTTTTATCTAAAGCATGCTGGACTTTAGATTTCCATTCAAATCTCATGCTGCCACAACCCAGATTATCAAGGTCGAGTTCAAACTGAGAAAAAGACGAGTGTCTAGATATCTTTACTAAGAATTCCATATGAGTGGTTTTTTATCAAAGTCTAGATTTTTACTTCACAAAAAGTATAAAAATTTTAGGCGGACTAAAACTGAGGAGTATCAAGTTTCCATGAAATTGGTGGCAAAGCATCATTTACTGACAAAAGGACTCTATCCAGGCCGGCCAAGCTCTTTCTATCCAAAAGTAAGAAGCAAAACAAGAAATACTAAAAGAAGTTCTAAGAATTTATAGCTTTATGAGCAGAACCACAATATGCATACAATCTCGGATGCTGGAGCTAGAGTATTAGCCGAGCCCCTGTCTTGACCTTCACGACACCACCACGTTTTTGCATACCATAAAAACCTGCATAAATACCCAGGATACACCAAGATATTCAGAGATTTGGGATGTGGGGTTCACGAAATTTGATTCTGCTTCCTGAGGATAGAAGTTTCTGTCTGACCATACTATAGGTCACGAGAAAGTCACATGGTAAAACTTTAAGTACAACTTGCATAGGACTTGCCAAGTTTAGTTTAACCTTGGACATCACTTTCTTGAAACTTCAGATAAGTCTTCAAAGAAAAACATGTAAGTCAAAAATCTCAACTTGTCATTACTACCATCCACCAAAAGCTTGGCTAGATACAGCAGGTAAGGAAATGAGGTAGGGTAAAACAATGCATGGTGGTAACAAACGAAGTTGGTTTCTGCGATCTAACTTGCATATATATATACTAAGTAAGTCTTTCTTCTCCGTTGTTAATCTGATAAGACAACTGAAACATACATCTTGTTCCAAAGATTCCAGACTGCAGGCCAAACAAAAGTATTTCTCATAAAGAACCCTTTCATATACTCTCTTCATCGCACTTGCCGAGAGCTATTATTTAGAAAAGGGCAGTAGGATTAAGGTGTTTGGAAATTCCTTAGTCCTCAACTTCCATTCTTTTACTCAAAATTTGGGCTTAACTTTAGAGCCTTTTGTTCTATTCATTCTTATAGATCAACAGAGGTTGGTTTTATTACATTTACATTTGCAAAAACCCTGCTTGACATTAGGGTCTCACTACAGTTTCATCTATTCAACCAACCAACATCGATGCTCGTGACTTCGGGACTACCTCGGATTTTACTACTCTTTTGTTGCACATCTCTGAGAATTGGTATTTCAGTCTTATAGGGGAGCCTTTGGTAGACTTCGGTAGACTCCGGTAGACTCCGGTAGACTTGGGTAGATTGAAGACTGAAGTACAGCGAAAACGAAAAGTTGATGACTGAAAGTGATTTGTGGTTGGTAGGAAGAGATAGATTTGGGATAATGGGGGAGTTTTTTTAAGCTTGTAAAGTTGAGTTTGGTGAAAGTTATGGGCGATTGAATATCCATCTCTTGTATGCTCATTCGATGAGAAGTTAATACTACTCTTTTCAGTCCCAGGAGAAATATGTCATAAAAGATGTCAGATTGGAAGTATTTTGAAGGTGTGATCTAGAGGAGGATTTTTGGATGAAGAATTAGATCATGAATGAGAGCAAGCAAGATGCAAATCATAGAAGGTCGCAGGTCCAGAAAATAAGTTATTCCAGATTTGAGATGTTCATGTAGATTTCATGAAAAAACGCAAACAAGAGAAAAATAATAGTTGATACTCTGGTGCACAGGGTGATTATTGAAAACTAAACTATATCTCCTCAAACAGACTCAATGTGTAGAGAGCTATACCAGACCACCTTGATTTGGTACGATCAGATAAGGTTGTGATCTTTTAAAGTAGATTTCCAAAAAAAATTGGAAGCCTTTTTTGACTTTCTTAGTAGGCCAGTATCCATCACGAGAGCCTACGGGAACGAAGAGATGTATCAGAGCTCCAGCAACAAATATAATTCACACAATATTCCTCGAATGGAGCCAATCTAGCTACATGCTTTCCCACTTTCCGAAAATACACATCTCTGTTACCCCTATTTCATTACCTATGATAAACACTGGCCGAACTCCTCAGAATTCTCTCTATTAAGTACACTGGAGCCCTATTTAGAACAATCCTTTCGTACGAGTAACAGAATAAAAGCATACATAGCACTTACCCTCCAAATCAGCTACAAATTTCCTTTTCATTACGAAACATCATCGAACAACCCAAGATTTTTTGTCCGCTCGGGATCATTCCAGTAATAATTCCCCGAGTTGCATCAACACTGCCCATGCCTTTCACGTCAAATAAATGTATCTGATATTCTACCTGAGGTCTTACATGATGATTACCACAGCTCTTTCCCCGAAGCGATTCTAACCAATATTGAACCTTCGAATTCGTATCTAAAATAGACGGTTAATTACAGAGAAATTTGGCTAATACTTCAGGCACCAGCACATTGCACTAAAGCTACTTGAATCTATCCAATCAAGAAAGCTCGGTTTCGATTATTAATACTATATGCGGATAACTGAATACACTATTTCAAAGTTATGGCTTAGAATGCTGGACTGCCTTGAGTTGCTGTGCATCTATCTACGTTAAGACACCAAACTAAGTCGAAACCACAGCATGATATCCCGTTGCCTTCTCGTTTATCATCGAATAGATGTTCTACCGGGCTTTTGCCATAGCAGAAGGAAAGTGCTCCATATCAGGAAAACCGAATCTGTTGTTTGTCGTTTAGAAGACACTTCGTCGTCCCCTCCTTTTCTAACGCGGTAAAGCGAAAATTATTGCACTCTCAATGCAAATTTAGCGAGAGTGATAAGGACAGCCTTCTAATTCAATTCAATCAATCCAATACTTATTTTTTTAAAAATAAATTTACGCGTAGTTTTCTATTTGTGAATATTTAACATAACTCACTTGCAGAGCAGACACAATTCTGCACTTTGAAAATAAATTGCGCGGCCCCTTTGCTTGTAATCCTCTTCACTGTAAATCGGGTAAATCGCCAACATTCATGTCAAAACCTACTCCATTATTGAACATAACCAAGCACCTCCTTCAGAAGATATTATCAAAAGCATCAAAAGACCTGATAGATGGCGAATGTAATATCAAAAATTGCCAGATAGAGGTACATATCCCATTGCAAAGCAACAATGGAATGTACCGCTGTTTGGGAAATGCATATATGGCTAGACGTAATTCCTTAACGAACCAGTCTTACCTTACAGTAGCCAGTCACCCAAAGAATCATCTGCAAGATATTCCCATAAGAAAACCCCACCAAGCTATACCCAAAACTATAGTGAGGATTCCAAGTACAATGACGCAGACCGTGACGACTTCCCATTATCAAAAACTTCGAGTCATATGATCGTTGCGATGCTTGAGTAACTTAACTTAACTTCATGATATCCTGTTTTCTGCTACCTATTAGACCTTTGGACGTGTAATATATACTAGTTCGCCACTATTAACACCACACCTTGAGGATAGCAAGTGGGAGACGTATAAAATAAAATTTAAGCCGAGCTCAGAAAATTTGCTCCGCGCTTTCCCCCGCAATAAAAAGAAATCGCCTCTCAGATACCCATAAAAGAGCTCATCAAAAGAAAGTTAACAAAAATCCATCGATCCCAAGATGCATATGCAAGGAGCCATTTTTGATTCAGATATCTCCAAAAATTTTACAGCCACAGAATAGCTTCGAAGAATCTATGCGTTGTCACGATCGCGGAAAAATGCAGATGATATGAAAACGTCAGGGCAATTACATGTACAGTGCAAGTATCAATCCTACGCCGTCTCGAGAAATTTCCAGCAGACGTAACTGTCACTATAAATGTGAAAAGAAGTCTGAAATGGATCATTCTTGAACACTGCTATATTCACCTAATCAAATTTTCGCGTCACAGATTATAGTAGAGTTTAATTTTAGAGAAGGTATTCCATTAAGTAGATGAGGCAATTTATGCCAGGAGGATGAAGTCTACTGGAAAACGACAAGGTTGTTGTCACCATCTCTCTATCTAAAGTGCCCGGGTCTTGCTGCTGCTGCTGCCAAACTCCACCAGTACAAAATTGTAAATACAAAATAATTGCTATGCCAAAACTCCTTTGTAATGACCAACCCCGTTTTCCGTTTATACCAAATCTATACCAAAACTCCTTCGTGATAACCAATCCTGCTTCCATCCATACCAAGTTTGTATCAAAACTCCTTTATGATAACCAACTCGTTTCCATCCATACCAAGTCCATACCAAAACTCCTTCGTGATAACCAACCCTATTTCCATCCATACCAAATCCATACCAAAACCCCTTCGTGATAACCAACTTCGTTTCCATCCATATCAAATCTATGCCAGAACCCCTTCGTGATAACTAACTCCGTTTCCATCCATACCAAGCCCATGCTGCGGAAATTGAAAGTGATGTTTTAGGATAGCATGCTGGTGGAATAGTTCTTGATTTCTGATACAGTTCAAATCGTGCAGTACTTGATGTGCGACAGCTGTGTCTATTGGTGTTTTGATTGAATTTTTGATTCAACTTGAGGTTGACCTGTTCCATCTAATCAGGTGTTCGCTGGGGATCGTCATTCGAGCTCCTCGATTACGAAACTAGTGTACCGGCATGCTAAGCAGGAGGTCCTCCAAGAAAATCCCAATTCTCCCATCAAAACCATCTACCAAATCCACATACAAAGATGATCCATCCACAGCAAATCCATACCAGCAAGCAGCAAACCCGCCCAAGAAACACACCATCTTCGTAGCAAACCCAATCAGAACGCTGAGCTACTAGAACCAGCGTAGCATGAGTGCATTTCACCATTCATCCTAACCGGCGGGGAGGTACTAAATTATCAGTGTAAGTACCCAAAACAGTCATATAAGCCCTCTCTAACGGATCAGAACAAACAAGCGGTGCAGCGCCCGACAAGGTCCGAAGACTTCGAAGGAATTGCCCTACCAGAAGCCCAGTCACCGCTGACTTAGTAAAATGAAAGGCCGCACTTCCCACCCACGACCCCGGCGCGGCGCAGCAAACTCCGTAGAGAAAGCCACGCGGACCCAAGGTATCACTGGACAGTTAGATAAACCAATCAGGAATCTGATTCCAACCGAAGTCATCCCAGATCCCCTTATTACCTCGTCACTGGATATCTCACTAACTGCCTCAGCATCAACTGAAATAGCTGTCGAAGAGTCTCTAGAGGTCTCTTCAAGGAACCCCGAAGGGACCAATAAGAACACCTCACACTACGCCTGTCGAGAAAGCCGCGGGGAAGTTCGATAAGCTACCCTAAGGTAACTCGTTGAACGACTCCTTGGATTCTCTGTTGGCGCAGCAAGAAGAACAATCAGAAATCGCAGTGAAGTCCGGTGAGCCACCCGAGGGTAACTCTGTGGACGACTCTGGAAATCAACATGAGCTTCGCCTGAGAAACCTCAGTCCCAGAACAGAGAAATATCATCAAGGATCCCAAAGGGAACCCGTCAGATAATTTCTACCGCTCCATTTGAGATCTCGCCGGCAAGTCCGGTGAGTCACCAGAAGGCAGACTCGTTGGACAACCCATTGAGAAACTAATGGATTGGTAAGGGGAACCACCAGAGCTCCTTGAGAAGTTCGATGGGTTACCAAAGGTGACCCGGTGAACGACTCATTGAGCACACATGAAACCTCTTCTGAACCGTTGTCTAAACAGAAAGACCGAACAACAGGTCAAACGCAAGTTCACCATCCCCGCCTCAGCATCATCGAAATGACCGAACAACGGATCATTGGATCTCTCCCGGGTCTAAAACCAGCATCTCCTTTCGCCGGTCGCCAACCTCAAGAGGAACCTATCAGAGCCTCCCGGAGGAGTCTCAACAAGGTCCTCCAAACGAGATCGACGACCTTTGAAATTCAATGACCAGTCTTCGACCATGGAAGTTAGCCGCAAGAATCTTCCACCAAACTAAACGTTCCTGCAAGCAGTACCCTCCATTGGGCATCGCTGCCGCAGTTTAGCCCGAAAGGTGGGTCGGAAACGAAAGAAGACAAAGAAACGGCTACTCCGGTACGGCTCAGGCCGTTCACCATCAATGCAGTAACAAATCACGCGTCTTGCAAACTTATGAACTAATACTTAACCCCAAAGGTGTTTCCACACTAAGGCAGTAGCACAGTTCAAGAGTCTGGACACGAAAAATGCCATAAGAACCACGTCGTCAACGTTCGTTGTATTTTAACAGGACGGACATTGCCTCAGCGCCGACACGACTCCGCACATCGATTGGCCGATCAACAAGAACAGACTAGTCTGCTGCCCTAATTTCGTCTCAGTGCCCGGTGGTTGAACAACGAAATCCCTGAGTGGACTGAGAAGAGAAGTCTCAGCACGTCCATTTGTCAACCCTCAGGGGCAGGTAGACGCCGAACAGCTTCTCCGCAGCTACACCCACAGTAAAACCTTCTGGGGTAAAACTGGAAATGGTGGATAGAAAGGTAACTACCAATTAGCCTCTCAAAGCCCCCACGCAGAACAATGAAACAAGATTTCCACACACGCCATGCCTTCCAAACTTTACTGGACATGCCAGGTGGAAGTGACTGAACTTGAAAGATGATGTTTTCCCAAATACCGGGAAGAGCTGTTGAATCCGTGCTTTGGACTCCTGACGTGTATCCTCACTAGGAAAGACTTACACAGCGTAACGGAGTAGGTAAACCTGAGAGTGTGCCTTCGGAATTCTCCTCATACAGACAATACACTATACCCACGGCACTCCGTTACTCCGAGAACGAAGTAGGTTGAGATATCTGCACCCAGTATCCAGGTATGCAGTATCTTACTAAATAATAGGCGCCCTCAAAAGACATGCGACAGCTATCAGAAACTGAATCTAACCCCATGAGGTGTCTCCACACTCAGGCAGTGACCCGTCCAGGAAAGTGTTGGATAACGCAATATCATTCTCATTGGGCAATACCCTACTATTCACCTTTCTGCACTTTGTTCTGGGTGGCTTTCCATATCGCTCAACAGGTCATCAACAACTCTTACAGACAGTTGGATGAGTCTTGCGCTGCGCGTTGTCCCGGTGACTCGACGCATTGCTCGACCCCTGTCTGTACTAACTGAATATTAATGGAGATCAATAACGTGCTTCTTAGTCCGGAAGAAACCCAAATGACATCAGGTCTGATCTAGTACCCGGCAAGCCCCTACGCCAGGGATATGATCCCCAACGATGTGAGGTCGCCCCATGAGCCTTTCGGGTCATGAGTCCAGCTAGGACCTTCTGTCATCTGGAATTTCACTAGTATTCCCACAGGCCGCATCGCCAAAGACGATGCAGGCTCCCCACGAAGGCGTTTGCGCGGCATTCGCAATCATGGGTCAGGCTAGGATCTGCTTGACTGGCGACAGTGTCGCGCAATCTGAGACCGTTCCATTCTCCACAGGTTACATCGCTACCATTATCAGCCCGTACAAATGATCAAAGTTCTATAAGGTACTGTCGAGCATCTTTGCATACGATAAAAAGGGATTTATCGCGTACTCAGCAAGCCAATGCCAGTAGTTCTAGGATCAAATGAGATGAACGTGGATCGCGCTATCGCAATTGAATGGAGCTTTGCGAATGGGAATATGAGACTGAATGATTATTGAAGTCCATAGAAAGTTAAAGTATGAGAGTTGAGTAGAAGATCTGTTACCCTTGCGCCTATGATATCAGGACGGGTGCCACGAATGGCACCGCGCTTTCCGATATCAATAGGTCGCAAGTAGTCAACCAAGGTACGGTAAAGCCCCCGAGTCCCACAAGATCAAGCCCACAACACACAATGTTTCGATAGGAATAGAGATCAAGAAATTAAGTTCCGAAGAACAAAAAGTCATAGCCAACGCCCACAAGCCAAAACCCACAATGATCTCTAATCCAGTGAAATAAAGTGCTTGCGTTGCAGGTAGATCTGAACCATCAATTCATAAAGCCAGCAACCACAACAGATCTTCTACTCTTCACAAACTTATGATCAAGGAGCAACAAGGCACAAAAAGAATCAGAAACCTCATACACTTGACCTAGCCATCACCATCGAGCGTCAACATAAACCTAGGTAATTTAGTGAAGTGAATACCGATATGGCTTTCAGGAATAGATTCTCAATCAGCACATATTTTCTTGCACTTCTCACTGCAGGTCAAACTTGTGCGGCTAGGCACAGCTTTCTGCAATGATGAGATTCAAAGTTTGCGGCTGTACGGTTTACTTGTATCCCGAAGAATCGTGAAACAGTTGTACTGGAAGCGTTCATAGAACAGAAGTCTTTAGAACGCTGTACGGTTTACTTATATCACGATGAATCGTGAAATAGTTGTACTGGAAGCATTCATATATCAAAAGTTCTTTGAAACACACAAGCTCTTGTGCTCAACCAAATTGACCCATTGGTGTACTCGGCAAGCTGGATTTGCCATACGATAGTTTCCCCACCAAATATGAAACTTTGGACGACTTGAGGTTTCAGTTTTGTTTTTCGTAAATCATGAAAGGGGGGATCGGAGAAGGGGGTCAAGCAACGTACCATTAAAATGCCGGGAGCAGCTGTACGCTGCTCCCAGAATAGGCGTATCTCTCAAGTTCAACAAGTCCATACATACTGAATGACCAGCCACGGAATAGTCAACATAGAATGAGCTTCCGTCGCCGATAGAACTTACTCGCGCCCCAAACTGTCGACCCTCTCTCACACCACTGAAATGGATGACTAACAAATCAAAAATAGCAACTTCCACTGGATATTCAGATTGGCTACTCAGCCGCTCTAGCTACAAGTACTAGCAGTCCGTTGTCCCGAAAAGGAATGCTACTTAGATGATGCATGACACTCAGCACATCACCAATCCGCACAAGAACACACAAGCAAAACTAAACTAAAGACAAAGGAAAAGGAAGTGGTGAAGGTCGTTGATGGAAGTCGTTGAAGGTGGTTGTTGAAAAGGCGGTTGTATAAGAAGGCACGAAGTGGGTGATCGAAGTAGATGATCGAAATAGATGGTTGAGTAGATGGTCGAAAAAGATATCGAAGTAGATGATCGAAATAGATGGTTGAGTAGATGATCGAAATAGATGGTTGAGTAGATGGTCGAAAAAGATATCGAAGTAGATGATCGAAATAGATGGTTGAAGTTGGTGATTGAAATAGGTAATTGAAGTAGGTGGTTGAAGTAGGTGGCTGAAGTAGGTGATCGAAGTAGATGATCGAAGTAGATTATCGAAGTAGGTGGTCGGAGTAGGTGGTCGGAGTAGGTGATCGAAGTAGGTGATCGAAGTAGGTGATCGAAGTAGATGATCGAAGTAGATGATCGAAGTAGATGATCGAAGTAGGTGGTCGGAGTAGGTGGTCGGAGTAGGTGATCGAAGTAGATTATCGAAGTAGGTGATCGAAGTAGGTGATCGAAGTAGGTGGTTGAAGTAGGTGGAGTTAGTTTAAGGTGGTTGTTGAAGAAGGTGGTCAAGCAAGATAGTTGAGGAAGGCTGTAAGGAAGTCAGGTTTGAATCCTGCTTCGAGGAGTGCTGTTCATTTTTGCAGATGAGATTAATACTCGTTAGAGAAGTTGTTCTGTCAAGGCTTGAATGTTTGGTGGTGAGATTCGATTTGAGTCTTCAAAACAGACGTAACGTTAAAGGAAGTGCGACATGAGGAGTTTAAACTTGAAGCAACAGTCAATCAAGGCCATAATATTGAACACAAAATTGTTTACTCAGAGAAATGTAGCGTTGCCAATTGAATTGGAGGGTCCGGCCTCGTGAGAGGCGGTTGATGTTGGCCGTAGCCGATCACGTATACGGAGCTAGTACACAAGAGCTGCGAATCTTCAAACCCCAGTTAATTGTAGATTTTAAGGATGTCGATTGAAGCCTGTACAGTCCGCTCTTCAAGACTCTTGCGTTACAGCTGAAAGGTAATTATGAGGAAAAGAACCGTTCAAAAGCCTTTAAAAGTCTTTAAAAGTAGATCGTGAAACTGTGTTGAGGCTCGCAGCAAGGTGTGAAGTGTGCCTAGTAACAGAGAGATAGCAAGCAATAGAAGAATTGATTGCTGTCAAACCTACTCGAGTACTATAAGAGCGTACTTGAGGAAACCCTCTGACGGTGAAAGTGGAGGCACTGACAGCGGGTCGTGCGGGGTTAACCGTTTCATGCGTTGTTCATTCAGAAGTCCTTGAAGAGTTTAGCGCGATTAGCTAAACGTAATTGAAGTTCTTTCACGTGACTACAGACTCCACGTGAGCCTCTGGACAAGGTTCACACAACGGGTGGGGTTCCAAAATGAGATGGTGACGTCGAATTTCTTCTTGTGAATTGAAAAAAGAAAAAATCCTGACTGCTTGAATTGGCATAAGGACTGAAATTGAACTGTGAGATGAAGGTCAGTGACTGGATCGAGACGATCAGGAAATGAAATTTAAGGTACCATAAGGTTAATGAACATGCGTGCTTGACTAAAGAAGAAACATCGCAAAGACGGAAGACTCGAGATGTTCCATTAGAAAATAGTTTTTGCGCCGATTGAAGTATTTTCAATGGGGCGCGTGATTGAATATGTAAGGATCGGACTGCTAAATGGACGACAGTATCGTAGGCAAATAAGTTTCAGATGAAGACGAAGTATTGAAAATTGCAGGACAAACGAAGCATTCGTGCGAGATCGAAGAAGAGGTACAGTAAAAAACGGCAGAACTTATTATACTCTACTCGAGCAGATGAGCATTTTTGTGGGGAATCGAAGTGCTTGTTGAAGAACGCGTCAACTGCATTTTAAAGTCAGAAATTAAATAGAGGTGCGTCTGTGGCAGATCTTACATCGCAGTGCCAAAGGCAGTAAATGATCGACTTATTGTTGAAAAAGAGTGGTTTGGAAGACTGTTGATGAACTGAACAGAAATTTGAAAGCTCGAAAGACTTGAAGAACTTGAATGCCAGCACGACGAGCTACCAAAGGCAGCCCGCTGCACCTTTTTGAACCAGATGTAGTGACCAGAGTAAGAATCAAGTTTGAGTTAAAGTATTGAAGATGGAGGTAAAGGTAGGGATTGAGCTGACTTAATACTTGATGAGGTTGCGGTGGTTGTGGTGATTCGAATTTCGATGGAGAGAGATGAGAAGATGGGGAGATGGGGAGGGCACAAGAAGCGGAAGACCGAGCGGCTTCGGCTTTCGGCATACCAAAGTATCTGAAGGTCAAGAAATGAGAGTATCAGACGGTTACTCATCATACATGATCATGAACACTGCCCAGATACTGAAGTAAAATATATACCACGAGGATGAAAAGGAAGTGTGGAAAAGGAGTAAAGTACAGGTTGTGGGTACGTCCTTGGAGATGGAATGAATCAAATACTTTATTGAAGTTTTTATGTGATTGAAAACTTTTGAGACCAGCATTTTGGCACCTTGCCCTTGCAGGCGTCCTTCATGCCATCTTACTTTTCCCCTCTTTATCTCATCGTCGGCCAATCGCTCCAGCCTCTTTCTGCCTCGTTACTCGGCTGGAACTTGGAAGACGCCGATATGAGGCCAAAAAAGGGATCACCAGACATTACACAACCAACTTCAAGGAGTGAATAAAAAGAAAATTGTGGTGAGGGGTAAATTGGCAAACTTGTTTTCCGTGTAGAAACCTTCTTGGCGGATCCTTTAGCTCTTTCACTGGTTGTTATTTCAACGAGCTTTTTATCAATCTATTTAATGATGTCATGTAATAAACAGCCCTGTTTATTCACTTTGAAATCTGTATAGATAATCCGATTTAGGAAGATATA
Source organism: Sclerotinia trifoliorum (assembly GCA_905066765.1). Lineage (NCBI taxonomy): Eukaryota > Fungi > Ascomycota > Leotiomycetes > Helotiales > Sclerotiniaceae > Sclerotinia > Sclerotinia trifoliorum. The sequence continues at coordinate 1,125,870 of CAJHIA010000010.1, read as the reverse complement.
TGGTCCCATGTGTTTGATGAACCCCAAGCTCAGAAATATAATTACACAAGTGTTTCAACAATGGAAAAGTGAAAGCTGCAGAATTATTATACAGAATCCAAGCACATAGTGTGCAAGAACAGTATGCATTGTGTTGCTACACGCTAGTCGTCGTCGACAGAAACTCGAATACATCATCGCGACAATTGAAACTCCCGTATTCTTTCAAACCCGGGTCGAATGATCTGCCAGTCAAAGCATTTTACATATGCCAGCAAATCGGTTTAATTACAAGAATATAGAGCACTAAACGTCATTAACGTCATGTTAAGCAGCAGTGATTGCGTCCATATGTTCGGCAGACATATGCTCGTGACACTAGTCGTTTCACTCATAACCATCGAGAAAGTCCAACATTCCGCAAGCAATTGAAAATAGCCAATAATGAGAGGCTATTCAGGTATATATGATTTAGATCCTATACTCGACACCAGCATGGGCATGGTGGGTTTTTGAGAAAGGATATGTTCTAGGAAGCGGAACTATGAAATTCATCCGCCCTTGAAAAAGCAATGGTTTGCCGTGAAGGACCCGACTGATCCAATGGCTGATGTTAAAGACATCTGTTAGGAGCTACTGCTTGCAACATCTTCCTTGGACGTAGCTACTCGTACACATGCATTGCTAGCTTTCTAAATGTCATGGCTGGACCGCTCGCATCAACCAAAAAACGCAATCAATGAATGCTGGGGAAAAATCGAATGTAACTGTCAATTATTAGAGCAAGACTCTTAACACTATGATGAATAATTAGTAGAAGAAAATTTTGATTCAACTACTCTTTCCGCTTGTTCATCGATGCTGTACAACAGATGAGGTTGAAATTGTGGATGACAAAGCATTGGTTAAACACCACACTCCATTTGGATGGAGGGTTAATTCAGCGATAACGACAACGACTACTATATTTGATACCATATCAGAACCATACCAGAAATGGCTATGAGGTGCATTCTCCTATTGACGAGTCTGGGAAGAATATTGCAGCCCTTCATCATAAGAGCCGTCTGTGAATGAAGATACATCTCATATTTTACTTGATGACCACGCAAGTGCGTACAGTTTTGTTGGTCTTTGACGATGGTAGTCAAAAGAACACGATTACCAAACCTTAAGGTTTGGAATGCGAGTTGAGCATCTAGGATATAGTCTTTATTCTTTGGCTCGACATTCTGATGTGTGTAAGGAGTGAGCCTATGTGCGCTCGCACAAAGCAAAGTACCCCGCCAAGATTTTGGAGATCTAGTAAATCTGGGGAATCTGGGTGTCTGCGCGTTTAGCTACGTCTTCATTGGGATTTGGACCCTTTCTGTTATATAGAATTATTTAACGTATAGCCTTATCTCTTTTTTCTTAATATTATTTCCGATCAGACCCAGCACCTTCATTTTAAAGATTTCCTATCACCATGCACATTCCAGTTGTATAATTTTCTAGCCCTGCCATTCGTTTCTTCACATCTTCCGTGTCTTAAACCATGGGACTCGTGTGTATTTCTTCGCTTGAAATGTAGCATAACCTTATGAACATTATAGGATTTGAAGTCATCATAACCTTGAGTACCGTTTCGTTGTATTAAGGTCTGTTTCCAGAAATTTTAATTAGTTAGGGAAATTGGCATCTTCTTTCTAGCTTTATGAGCACATTACCCCCATATTAAGAATCAATTGAGTCGATTCAACAATATCAAAATTCTCTCTCTTCGCTATCATGCTATACTTCAGAACAAATTGTGCTAGTCTTTCTGTCAAATAATCCTACTTAAATCTTTGAAATCTTAACATGGCTCTGCGTCCTATATAGATCACCGGATTTTGATGAACTAACGCGCTTAAGTTCAACGGACTTTGAACTATCACTAGAGGAAGCAAGCCAAAGAGCTCAATACCCAATCCCACACCAAAAAATAATCCGCAAGAGGATAAAAGTCTAGCATCATCTGGAATCATCCAATGAAAGACGGAGCCAACGGCTTTACTAATCTAGCTCCCGCATCTAGCTCTTCCACAAACCATATCTCATAATACCACCCCAGAACCAAATTTATTTCTCTCAAAAGTTTTCTTCCTCCTTCAAAAACAATTCACGAGTTCAAATTCAGACAATTTTTCAATACCACACCCTGGGAGTATCATTCTCCACGATAAAACATCTTACAACATTCCAACCAAATAACACATCTACCACGACCACATCACCCGAACAAGAAAACCTCTCAAACCATCAAAATGAACAAACAATGCACAGAAAACATGTCCGAATATCTCCAACAAACCCCACTCCAAAACCACCATCAAATCCAGCAACCATCTAAAATGCTCCAAGCCTTCGGAATAGTTATCGCCACTCTCCCATCCCTCCTCCTCCTCCTCCTCATAATCTGGGGTCGCATACACGATTACAATCGCTTAAACAACAGAGAACGTTTTGATCTCGAAGCTGACGTTTTGGATTCGTATTCCGATTTCAGTTCCTCTCCTACTAGTACTTCCAGCTCCGAGTCCGAGAAATTAAGATAATTTCATTGGAAATCCCGATATAAATCAATATACTTAGTACCTGATCACCGAGGACTTAGATATGCCATAGTACACACTGGGAACCCCCCTTCTTACGACTTTGGGTTTCCTGGTGAACTGGGAGGAATGGATATGGTTCCTGCGAGAGCGGTGATCACTAATGGATGGCTTTAATAAGGCTGGGATTGATTGCTATGATGTATTTGCTAATGCATTTTATTTCTCCGATGTTTCCGAGTACATTTCTAATAATAATGATGATGATGAATGTATATAAAGGGTGAAGGGGTCAATTGGCGAAAAATATAATTACTCTTATAATATACACAAATTCTGTACTAATACTCACAAAAATAAATATTCATCAACAACTATACATGGATGATAGAGTCATGGGGTCTAACATAGCGAGGAAGTTAAAAATTGAAATAATTAATATCATACATGAGCTTATATATTGAATCAGGGTACGTCCATCCTGTACTATGTGATATTATATTTATAACAGCAACTATCAAAGAATGATATTCCTATCCCTCTATCCCTCTATCCCTCTATCCCTCTATCCCCTCCTAACCCCCCTTCTCATCCACCCCTCTATTCCCCCACCCCATAACCCTCATATAATTAAAATTATACTCCTCCACGCACCCCATTCAATCCCTAAACACCTAAAACCTAAAACCTAAAACCTAAAAACCTAAAACCTAAAACCTAAAACCTAAAACCTAAACACCTAAACACCTAAAACCTAAAACCTACTCAGCACATCCTAAAATCCTAACATCCCATCAAAAATCGCCATAATCAATAAAAACTTCAATACTAATAATACCTCTTCTATTCTCACCCTTATATATTTCTTTCTTTAATTTTTTAAATATTATATTTTCAAGATTTTTCAATTTTGTTTATTATGATTATATATTTATATTCATACTGGTAATTTTATAATCTGAGTTCTTTTGATCTCTTTTGTTATATGTTGAATTATTATTAAGTTATTATTTTATTTATATACAAGATTATACTCATTTCTCATTCGTGCACTTCTCACCCTTTACTCAAGATTGGACAAACACATCACATCACATCCCATCATAACATAATGCACTCTCAAACTCACACACACATACACACATACATCATGCTCATAAAATCATAAGAATAAAATCATCATATTGAATTCATCCCTCCCTCCATACCACTCTCTATATCACTCTCCATCTCTCCATACCACTCTCCATACCCTCCATACCACTCTCCATACCACTCTCCATACTACTCCCATCCTCCCACCCCATCACTCATTTCTTTTTCTACTTTTCCACTTTCCTCCCTCTCTACTTCTCCCGTTCCTTCCCCACTTTTGTATTTATTCCCCTCTTTCCCTTTTTACATCTCTATTCTATTCACAACCCCATAAGTTTCCACCATACAATCCATACATCCTAGACCAAATTCCCTCTACCGACTAACCTACCCTACCATACCCTCAAGATACAGTCCCCTCGCCCATCTATCTACCCACCCACCCACCACATCCAATCCAATAAATAATAAAACTACATCCTCAAACGAGCAAGAGTAAAAGAGTAATAATCTACGTAAGGCACAACAAGCCTTGTTGGGTATTTTGCTTAGAAAGTCAAAAAAATCGCGTGGGGAAAAAAAAAGGCAAACAAAATACAAGCAAACGTATAGCAAAACGACCTCCTGCATGCATTGTTCAACTCATTCTCATCAATTCTTCCAATCCCAAAGTTCACACATATCATATCCCAACATCTCAAAACCGGTCCAAAACTCTACATCTATTTACCCTCAGCACTAGCAGCTGATTTCTTTCCCCAACCCCAAAATCCACCTCCGCTTGTTGCTGCCGCTGCCGCAGGTGCACTGGTAGGTGCAATTGGTGTCTCTGCCTTCATCATTGTATTCCTCCAAGTCTTCGATGTCGCCGACTTGTCAAGACTAAGATTCGATTTATGCCCAAACACTGTTGGTGGAACCTCAGAATTCTGTAACCCAGCCAACATTTTCTTCAAGCTCTCCAATTTAAGTTTAGCCTCCTCTGCTTCTTGTTTAGCAACTGCTTCGGCTGTCTTTGCTTGTACAAGTTCAAGAACCAATGAATCAGAATCTACATCGTGCTTGGAAGAACGCTGCTGTTCAAAGAATGTAGAGGCGCGTGGATTTTCGTTTTCTTTGAAATTTGGTGGATGAGATATGAGGCTTGAACTTCGTTTATTGTAAGTTGTAGCCACCGAACGTTGGGAGTTTGACCGAACAAGTTTAAGTTCTCTAAGTCCTCCTGTGGCCGAACTCTTAACGCCCCATTCAATATCATGATCCCCCAAAGGTGACTGTGCACTCTTCCTGGAATTCCTCAAATCATAAACCTGTTTCTCCAATCTTTGTCTATCTTGATGTGAATTTCGAACATGGGCTTGGGTTTCTCTGATTTGATCTCGTAAATTACTGATTTCTTGGTCTTGTTCAGCAATACGCCTGATAAACTCCTGGGACTTTGATGTTTCGATGACGAGCTGTTCTTTTGATCGACTGAGTTCATCTCGAAGTTGAGATCTCGTCAATAACATAGAAGCTCCCCGATTTTCGATAGGATTCTGAAAACGATCTTCTACAATATCAAGTAGACAAGAAAGATCCTCGGTATTGGTAGATGAAGTAGGTACTCCTTCCATTTCCGACCCGTCAGCGACCTCGGATGCCGTAGCATTTCCAGCCTCGGTGACCTCACTTGGATTTACTTCTTCTGCAATTACGCCCATTTTGACTGTCTCATCACTAAAATCACTTTCTGAGCCTTCCACAGTTCCCGCTGCCGCTCTCTTCCTCAACGCACGAAGCAGTGGTTGCACAGCATTCCTGTCTTCTTCGCGTTCCTCCCTCTCCCTTTGCAATTCTGTAGCAAGTATAGCATGATCTCGTTGCATCTCACTGAGGGCCATCAAGAGATCTTCAATTTGACTATGCAAATTTCTATCCTTGTTAACTGGAGTTTTTGAAGCACTGACACTGGCAAAAGATTGAACTCGCATTGAAGCATTATCGGGATTGGCCGATTCTCGAGAAACGCTCGTCGCGTCCGTTGAAGTGCTAAGCATACTCTCTGATCCGCTGCCACCTTCCATCGAATATAACGTAGAAGCTAAACTTTGCTTCGACGGTGATCTTCTCAAGAAGCTGACGGGACGTGATGGAGCGCTAAGTCCTGGACTGGGGGTGAGATTCGCCGATCTCGTGGACGAATTTGAGCCAGCCCATAATCGTCCAAGGAATCGTGAAGCTGCTGAACCTACATCAGATGGAATAGCAGTATCAACAATTTGAGACTCCCTATAGCTCGCTTCTAAGTTTTGAAGGCTTTCGTGTGTCACAATCCCCGTGAGACTAACGAAATCATTTACGAATTCATCAGCATTGTAATGATAAACATCCCATAAACCCCTGGACAGAAGTAATTGCATCACGTCCTCAAATTCTGTACAAGACAAGATCTTGGTTTCATTCTTTCTCATCAATGAAAGTGCAACTCGCATGATGGTCTCTGAAGCACCTTCGGCAAATATGACATCGTAGATTCGAAAAAGCATCGGCAATGGGCAAGTAGTAGCAAAGAATGATAGAAACCACTGGGAAACGTATGCAGGTTCGACCCCCAACAAATCTAAATGCGCTGATAGGGCTGGTAGATGTAATTTTAACAATTCTCGAAATTGGTGTATTCGAACGTGTAGACCTGCAAGATCAGGCAAGAAGCAATTTCGAAGGTCATAATGTTCCATGAGTCTGCATATCATTAGTAGACGTTGAGATGTGTGCATAACTGGTAACATACCGTACTAGTACACAAAAGGCTTGTTTATCACCCATGTGCATCAACAAAGGACCGACAAGAAAGCCCAAGCCTTGGCAGTATCCAATCTTATGATCGTATAAACTGAAGCATTTCAGAACTCTCCCCAACATACGCTGTCCATCACCCTCCGGATCACGAAACATTTCTACTCCAGGGAAGCTTCGCCCTAAATCCTTTCCAATAATTCCCTCATATGGACTTGACTCGCCGCAAAGTCTATCAAACTGTTCCTCCAATAGTCTATCGCGAGCTCCAGACATACTCTGCCAAACTACGCCTCGCAATGGCGGAGGTATACCACTCCTGATCTTCTTCGACAATAACGTTGGCAAATATTGAGCAGTCCTTGGGTAATCTTGTACAAGTGCAGCGTAGAATTCAAGGTCGGTCATAGGAGGTGGAGGGGTGACGGAATATCGAAGGGCTGAAGGTGTAGGGCCATTGACTAATTTCTTGAGATGTTGTATGGATGGTGGTCTGGATTGAGCCCGAGCTCGTTGTTTCTCAACCTTCTGAACTTTTGCAATGCCGGACTTCGGATTCGAGGCGATGGCATTATTTTCTTGCTCAAGCCTGGCTAGCAGTAAAGCAGTGCCCTACAACACGTCAGTAATGGAAGAGTTTACGCGTCTTTCATAGCCTCACATCGTCGGAATCCTGATTCCTCGGTTGTTGTTCCTCAGTCTTCTCTAATTCTTCCCAATTGACCTCTTCCACCGAAGTGTCGGAGCTATCACTCCCCCTCCTCGAGCCATTTCGTTCCGATTCTGCAGATTCCGAACCTGTAGGTGTGGGCACCTCATTCCCATTAGGGTCTACCATGGTAATTCTCGGTGAGTCTTCTTGTGTGCGAGTTTCCGATCCCGTTTCCTTCCTTGTTACATCCATTATACTCATTATCGTCTGCCTTCTGTCGGTAGGAGTATTTATCGCTTCGCTCGTGTCCAGTTCCTCATTTGTAATGATCTTATCGGAATGTCTTTTCGTATCGAGTGTCAGAATTGGCGGTTCGGATAGCCGCACTGTGACCATAGAATCATGCTGGGTAGCTTGTCCCTCTAACTGAGCTCCAGCTTCCGCCCGGATTCTTTGCAAATTGGACTCCATTCGAGCTTGGGAGTAGGAAAACGAGCGTCGTTGCGGTGAAATAAGATAAAAAGGTCGGAATGACAATAAAGGCACCCCAACCTCTCTTCAAAGTTTGATTCACTCCGCTGGAATTAAACAATCAAAAAATCAACCTTCGCCCTTGACCCTTATTTTCTTCTCGCTCTCACACGCAAACCGAATTTCGATGGATGACCCGAGGTGAAGAGAAGAGCGTCCAAACAACAAGCAGTTGAATGTAACCAGAGAAGCTGATTTTGTTCCTGGTTGCACAAATCGATGAAATCCAGTCAATATAGTAAGTAGTATGTTTACAAGCCGTCACACTGGATTTGATTGCCCGACACCAGAGGAGGGAATTGGCGCGCGCACGGAGATCGGATGTTTGATGTGTCAAGGAAGCGTGGGTGGTAAATGCAATGCTGGATGGCAGCCGTTAAAAATTAAAGTGAACCGGGTTATCGTGAGGGTCGTGAAATAGGTATGTACAAATCGAAATGAGGTACAGAGAGAGTACAGAGGACTATTTTGGGGGGAAAAGGGGTGGGTGGGATGGGTGAGTGAGTGAGTGAGTGAGTGAGTGAGTGAGTGGGTAAAGAAGTAATTGAGCAAGTGAGAGAGCGATCGAGCGAGTGAGGTGAGAAGTGAAAATTGGAGTTGAAAATTGAGTGATGACTGAGAGAGTGACTTTTCTTAGGTATTGTGAGTATGTGTTTGCTGTAAAACTACATCTCACTGCGCGGGAAAGAAAAGAAGGTATGTATCAAGATGGCTATGTTTTCTCTTTCAACATACATAACATACATAGTGTGTTGAATAAACAATTATGTATTATGTTTATACTGCTTCTCTATTCAACCCCAATAAAATACAGTCAGTCAGTCAGTCAGTCAGTCAGTCAGTCAGTCAGCCAGTCAGCCAGTCAGCCAGTCAGTCAGTCAGGACTCGAGTATGATTAAAAAGGATGGAGAAGGAATGACTGAGTGAGTGATTGGGAATATAATAATATGCTAGGATGGTGCGGGATGCGGCGGTGAGATACAAAACTCATTTGCATATATCCTTCTGTACAATTTCAAGGTGGGTTCACTGGGTGGGTGGTATTGAATTGAACGAAGCTTAATCAAGCAAGAACGAATGAAAAGTTCCGAACTTTGGGTTTCCAAGGTTGACAGGGGTAGCCAAGACAGAAAGCTTACATGTGAGAGGACAAGCATTAGGGGGCAGGCAGCTCTAATTTCAGGGGCAAGGTTACACTTTTTGGCTTCTCTTATGCATGATACGTTGACAAACATCCACTGGTCTCCATCTATTCATTCTATTCCGTCTTCATAACATACTTCTCCCACCATAATATGTGAAATATATGAAATATATTATATACATCAACATCTAGGAACAATTAGGGATAGTGGCAATAGAGACAGGATAAATCGAGTCGAGTGATTCCGAAATCCATATCAATGATAGGCGGGATCATTCTCTCAATCCAAATACCCCTGAACTAACTCTTCTCTGTTAGTAATAGTAGTCTGCGCTAGAATCTACCAACATTCTGACAACAACAAAGTAAAAGGTTAAAATGTTAGAATGTGAAAATGCTATCCATTATTCATGACATAGCAGAGTATTTAATCAATCTAGAGCACAAGGTAGTGGAGTAAATAAAACGGTATTTCGAGTCTGGACTATTAAGTGATGAATAATATCCACGTAACATATTTTGTGTCTCCTACGTACTAGCTAGGTAGGTACACAGACTAGACAAAACGCTAATGGGTAGACACTCATACTCACCCATCGATCATTTAATCTCATATAATCTTTATTTGCCATCTCTATCCCCCTCTCCATCCCCTCTCCATCCCCTCTCCATCCCCATCACCCCCAAAACCTACTCCACTCCAAACTCCAAACTCCAAACATACCCAGTACATAGGCACATAGGCACATAGGCACATACATAGGCCACATAAATACATCATCATCAACTCCGCGCTTAACAAGCACCCAACCCACCCAATCACCCCAATTTACAATTTCTACTTCATACATACATACCATCATCGTAGCCACCGATCATAACCATACCTACAACCTACAACCTACAACCTACTCATCCAAACAATTAATCCCCTTCGACCTCCTCCTTCTCTCCTTCTTTCCCAAAATTATAAATCATAATCATAATTCTATTACGAGTATAATTACAACTATATCAATGAGATGACTCGATAATTCTTTACCAAGCTAAATGCCAAGATTAAAGATTAAGGATTAAAATTAAGATTAAAATTGTCGAGATAAAGATGATAACAACAGATCAGATTGGATGCTGTGTACGAAAGGATTGGTTCCTCCTATGTAAAGCTAAAAATAGTATTAATCACCACATATTTCAAAACATTTCAAGCAAACATGTTTACACCATATAAACACTTTGACAAAGAAAATATATTCATAATCGATATACTGCATGCATACAGACTATCTACTTAAAGAGTGTGGTGGGAAACAGACCTCGGTCCATCGCCTTCACAAAAATTCCATGAAGTGTCACACTGCCATACAAATTGATGTCCTGATGTAATAGAAGTATGCGATTGCGCTAAAGAGCCTTTCCTAAAAGACTAAATCAGAATGAATAGTAAATATCCCACCCCCATTGAACGCCGAAACATGGACAAGACATCACCATTTATTCGCTGAAGTCGTCCTCGCTTTCATCATCTTCCACCAGTACAGATTCATCAACATCATCAGCGTCGTCATCATCTTCCTCGTCATCCGAGTCGATAGTATAGACTGGTTTCTTGGGCTTGGCAGCAGCAGTTCTTGCTGGACGACCACGGCCTCCGCGTGCAGCTGGCTTGGGCGGAGAATCTACCTCATCTTCGTCCACGTCCTCATCATCGCTAAGAGCTAGCTCCTTGGCTGCAGCTTTCGAGCTTGCGGCACGCTTGGGAGGAGGAGCGATGGAATCATCCTCATCATCACTAATAACTGACTTCCTGGGGGCAGCCTTAGGTTTGGCACCCCTCTTGGGAGCAGGGGCAATTGACTCGTCCTCATCATCGCTGACGACGGACTTCTTGAGGGCAGCCTTGGATTTGGCACCCCTCTTAGGAATAGGGGCAATGGAATCTTCCTCGTCGTCACTGGTATCAGTCGTCTTGGAAGCAGTTTTACCTTTGGGAGCTTTTTTGGGTGGTGCGGCATCTTCCATTTCAATGTCTTCATCTGACTCGTCACTGATGGCATATTTAGTAACGGTCGTCTTTGAGTTGGCTTGTCTACCTTTGGCGGCGGACTTTGGCGGCGACGGTGACGCTTCTTCCATATCCTTGTCCTCACTTTCATCCTCACTATAGCCAATCGTCTTAGAAATCTGCTGGAGACGGTTTTGTTTCGCTGCATATGCCTTCGCGGCTGGCGAAAGAGGAGCAGGCTTGGATTCTGCAACGGCAGCTTGCTTCTTAGCAACAGGGGCTTTCTTAGGCTTCGGTGCTTCTCTCGTTGCCTTTGCTTTCTGAGCAGGAGCCTTCTTAGGGACGATTGGAATAACGTCTTCATCAGAAGACAAAAGACCATCAACCTCGTCCTTAGCTGGAGCTTTTTGAGGGGAACTTCTAGCAAGCATTTCATAGTTGGTCTCGTCTTCGGACAGGTCGATTACCTTGCCAGGCTTAGGTTTGGGCTTGGGTAAACCTGTGCTGCTACTAGGCCTGTCGCCGTTGCTTGTTGACATCGCAAACAAAGAAAGTCTCGAATTTCCCGTAGCAGCGACTTCTTTATCGTTACCACCAATGCCCTTGACCATATTATCGATATCGCCAAGAAGATTATCGTCATCACTTTCACCCTCCTCATCATCATCCACTATCCATTTCTTTGGTGCGGCAGCTGCTGCACGCTTGCTTCGTCCAGCACCGGCATCAATTTTAGGGACATCAGCTTCTGGAGCCGCCAATGCCGCGAAATCGTCATCAGACATGCCTGAATCATCGCCACCATCAAAGCGCCCAACTGATTTCGATTTAGGTTTGTTAGAGAACATATCCATGAACCCCTGATGGGGCTTGCTCTCAACTTTTGTGACTCCCTTCATTGGGTCGGCTTTCAGGGGCTTAGCTGGAGCCTTTTTCTTTGCCCCAACAGTAAACTCCTCATCTTCATTCCTAGGCCGACCTCTACCACCAGGCTTTCCACCGGCTCCACCGGCTCCAATCTTGTTTGAACGACGTCGGTTTGTGTTGCGAATGACCTTGCTAATCTCAGCATCTTGTTTGAGTTGGTCTTCCCATTCTAGGACAAATGCATCAAGATCTTCACACCACAAGTCTTTTTCACTTAGCCTTTCTAGTGTGTCAATTTCGTCTTTCTTGTCATCCTTCTGCTTGTTTAGTTTGTCGACACGTTCTTGGGTAAGGGACCAAATTGGTAACTAGTGGAAAGTCAATATGTGATAACAGACTGAATGCTAGGTTACTCACGCCAAGGAGATAATCATAGTCTCTAGCTCCAGCATCTTCATCAATGGCCACTTCTTCCTCATTTTCCACTACATCATCGGTTTCGCCGGCTTTCTTTGCTTCGCTGACCTTAGGAAATCCCTCATAGCCGCGCTTTCGAAGTTCCGCAACAAGGACTGGCTTCTTCTTCTTCGACACAACCAATTTATTCTCGATAATTTCAGTCACGAATCGAGCTTGGTTGGTAAGCTTGCGAAATTCCACATTGAGTTTGTTCACCCAATATGCTTTCCTAACAGTATACATCTTAAAACGTTGCTCGTAAAACTCCTCGAGGATATCTTCAACTTTCTCGTACTTTCGAATTTGACCTCTGTGATCAAAGGCCACTAGGTTAGAAGTAGCGACGGTCTTGTTTAGCTTGAATTTTTCGGCTAACCCTTCTATTAGAGCAGCCTTCATATGTTTGTCGTCCATCTGGATGATCATGTGCACGGTTTTGTGGTCGTTGAATTCCTTATAATCCTTGATGAATGATGGAACCTTTTCGGCTTTGATAATCTCCTCAAGCTTAGCTTTAAAGTCGTCGGTCCACATACGAATGGGTAACTCGATAATCTCAACTTCAGTATCGCCAGTCTCTCGGATGATACCATTGAACTTGTAACGATCTGGACCGGCAGGTTCAGCAGTGCCCTTCCAACCCCGAAACCACGGCATCATTGTTTCAAATGGTTTTTCTTCACCACTACCATTTAGACGACCCATGCGGCGCTTCAGGTTATTTACAATCTCCACAGGATGATAGTTTGGAATGTTTGTACTCCAACCAGTACCAATACCATCGGCGCCGTTGATCAGAACCATAGGAACAACTGGGAAGTAGGTGACAGGCTCAATTGAGCGACCATCATCAACGTTGTATTCCAAAACCGGGTCATCAAGAGCGGAGTATACTCGTCTGGCAAAGGGTGATAGTCTTGTGAAAATATAACGAGCGCTAGCAGCATCGCTACCTCCCTGAAGTCTACTTCCGAAATTTCCACTTGGCTCAAGACAATTAACATTGTTCGAACCGACAAAATTTTGAGCGAGGCCAACAATAGTCATTTGCATCGAGGCCTCACCATGGTGATAGGCTGAAACCTGACTGACATAACCAGCGAGTTCAACGACTTTCATATCATTTATAAGATTGCGCTTGAAGCAAGCATACATAACTTTCCGTTGCCCAGGCTTAAGACCGTCAATTACGGAAGGAATGGAACGGAGGTTATCCGCCATACTAAAAAGAATCAACTCCTTGTTGATGAAGTTATCATACGTGAGCATTTTATCCGTGTGGTCCAGGTAAGTACCGGGGACAAAGTTTCCTAGCCATGTCTTACGAGAATCTGCTTTCTTCTTCGAGAAGGCAAGATCCAACATCTCTTCTTCTTCCGGTTTAATGACTTCAAACTCTCTTAAATGGACATCAAGATTGCTGAAATAGATTTGCGCATCTTCAGCTTTGCTCGTACCCAATCCCTTATAGTATTTATGCTTCCATCCCTTGTCGTTAGCATGAGCTTCTTTCCATTCCTCGTATTCAGGTATAGTGAAAAAGGATTGCAAATTGGTAGGCTTATTGGGGTTTGGCCCTTTCCATACTTTGACAATTGGAGTAATGAACTCTCGGAAGAACTCGGGCAGTTTCAGTAAACTGGGATACTGCACTTGTAAAAAGTTGATCAACAATCCTTTGATATGACTACCATCGTGATCTTGATCTGCCATGATCATTAGATGTCCATATCGGAGACCTAAAGTGTCCTTGTAAACGGTTTTGTGCTTCAACCCCAAGAATTGTTTGATATTCTGAATTTCAGCGTTCTTTGCAATCTGGTCGTGTGAAGCATCCCGGACGTTGAGCAGCTTTCCACGAAGCGGGAAAACACCTATACGGTCTGGATCGAGAACAGCTCGGCCAGCAACTGCGAGACCCTTGGCAGAGTCACCTTCGGTGAGAATCAGGGTACATTCGTGGCCACGCTTTGTTCCAGCCAAATTTGCATCCACGAGCTTGGGATTGTTCATACGTGAGCGCCTATTTCCATCACTCTTTGCCAATTCCAAATCGGCCTTCTTTGCTGCGAAATTGAGAATATTCTCTACAGCTTCAGTTTTGCCAATCTTCTTCAGAAATTCCTCCGTTAAAGTGCATTTTGACCCGAATTGTGGTTTTCTCGTAGTCAATTGCTCTTTTGTTTGCGAGGTAAAAGCAGGGTTTGTAATGAGACAGTTGACAAACAAAAAGATATGATTGCGAACCTGGTTTGCCTTCAGAAGTGCACCTTTTGGATTCTTTTTCTTTACGACCTCTAGCAACTTATCGCAAATCTGATCGGCAATATAATTAACATGAGTACCACCAGAAGTTGTAGCAATTGAGTTGACAAATGATACTTGTTGGAAGGAACCATCGGAAACAGCAAAACCGACTTCCCATTTTGGATGACCTTTTGAATCCTCGAGGATGACGGTATTTGCGCTTGTATCTTCCGAGCCACGTTCTTTGTTGATTGCCTTGGCGTACATTTCGATGTACTTTTTGAAGTCAAGCTTGATTTGTGTTCCGTTGAGGTAAACTTTGACACCCTTGACAACACCAGCCATGTCATACACTCGGCGCTTCACCATAGCCTCGAAATCATCATCAATTCCTGTCATCTTGAATTTTTTCCAATCCGGAGTGAAGGTAACTCTAGTGAAATCGGCATTTTTGCTAGATGAGATTCTCGCCTTGCCCATTTTGCTCATGTTATCTGTCCAGGTTTGCTTATACCTCTTGCCGCTATTAGAATCCTGTGTCTCTAACGTGAACTCGGTACTGAAAATGTTACAAAGCTTTGCTCCGTAACCATTACGCCCACCAGTTGTTTTGGCTTCGTCATCATCGTAGTTGGAACCAGTGAGAAGATGCCCAAAGATCATCTCCGGGATATAAATCTTTTCTTTCTGGATAGGGTGTTAGTATATCATATCTCAGATAACATTTTGAAAAGGTAGAAGCAGATCCATGCACTCAATCCAAATTATTATTGGTATGATTATCATCAACCACCCCAAAAAGCTACGTGAGCGGTGCATGAATTGTCTCTAATAATCACCGACTAACATATACGAACGGAAGAAACGACTTACCTCGTGAATTTCAACAGGAATACCTCTACCGTCGTTCTCAACACTAATCTCACCCTTCTCACGATCTACAACCACCTTTAAATTCTTCATGTTAGAGTCGTTTTGTTTGTTGTCCGCGGCATTGACCATAATCTCGTCGAAGATCTTGTACAAACCGGGGACAAACGTGACCTTCCGGAGCTCCATCTCCTTAGTCTCGGAATTGAATACCCACATGGTCTGCTCCGTCTTCTCAACAGAGCCAATGTATGTATCTGGACGCTTGATGATGTGCTCTAGTTGAGTGAGTTTCTGGTATTGTTCCGTGGAGGTTTTCGTCTTCTTTGGTTTAGGCTCTATCTCCATTATGCTTTCGTTCTCAATATCATGCAGGGCTTCACTAGTCTGTCTTTTAGTAGCGGGAGCTTTCTTCTGCTTTTTCGAATTTGGCGGGGTGTTGGACAACTGGGACGCAGTGTTCGAGGAGTCGTTGTCTGATTGTTGGTCCTCATCGTCGCTTGCAGACCTCGCGCGCTTTTTGGCAGCCATGTTAAGGGTGGTTTGTATGGTCTTTGCTGTTTTCGTGGCCTTAGTAGCCTTTGGGGCTTTTGGAGCTTTTGGCTCCTTTGCTGCCTTTAGTGGTTTTGCTTTCGGTTCTTTCGCTTTTGGCGCTGCAGTTTTCTTTACAGCAGTCTTCGCTTTAGCTTTCTAGGTGAAAGAGTTAGTTGAATGTAGAGGATTGAGCAAGTTGCTAGGCGGCACATTTGTGTAACTGAAAGATATTGGAATAACTTACTGTGGGTGCAAAGTTATCAGACTCGTCGTCCGACATGTGGAAGCTCGGCACATCGCTCATCGAATCTTCATCCATGATGAACTAAAGAGAGAAACAAATTGTGCCTTAAAAATCAAACTGTAAAAAAGTCCCGAAGTCAGAGGATGGTAATACAATAAATAGAATTCCCTACAATCTAGACGAACTTTTCTTAGAAAAAAAAGGAACAACTCGATTAAAAACAGGTAATCAAGGTTAGTCAAACTATCCAATTTTTTGTGCAGAAAGAGTGTATGTATGACCATAGGAACAAGCCTCCCCTAGATTTTTGTCTGTCAATGGACTTTTGCGAATCTCAAAAAAGGTAAATAAATAAACATTGAGAAATCGCGTCTCAAGATATGCTAGCACGGATATAGTAAGGTTCGTAAGCAAGGGTCTTACTTACTTAGCCATAAATAGACTAGCCACTTGTGATTCCTAATGGCCTGAGGCTGTAAAATCAGAAAAGAATTATTGGTCTTTTGATTCATGTCAGATCCTTCCAATGATAGATTTTGTACCTGCATAGCCCAGGTAGATATGATTTACCGGTTTATCCATACAAAGTAGAGGTGGAATAAGTGGACCAATGGATTTACTTCGCCATGTTCATCTGGTATTTTGATCTCGTTACTGTTTCTTCGCATGCACTTTGCCTTAATCCTCTTTTCTCGCAAGTTATATCTTGTCGTACAAATGAGGTCCTGTGTACTGCATACTACTGCACTGCTCTATCTTGGATAGTAGAATACCTAGTATGTACTGGTGGTTACAAAAGACATCGCGAAAACTAAAGATTTATCCGAACAGTTTGATTTTGTTTCTACCTATGTACTCTCAAAAGAGATGCTCAGCCGAGAAGAAGAAGAAGAAGAAAAAGAGGGTGATAAGAGGAGAGAGCGCGAGCGACAAAGAAAATGTTGAGGTACAGTACAGAATCTTCTTTCATGATTCGTCCTACTCAATTAAAACTTGACATCGGAAGACTCACCTCTTGCGTTACTTCGAACAGAGATTTCACGTTGAAAAAGATGTTTCCGATGCGAATAATGCATCCTGCCGACGTCTTCCTCCCGTTTTGTTATACAAATTCCTTAAAATGGATCTGGTGTATCAAGGTTCATTGTATCCACGCGTTCTCCACGATCTGAAACTTCAACGGCTGTCAGAAGATCATCTGGTATAGCTTAGAAAGCAAGACTTCCCAGGTAGGACTGACCCTCAAGAGCCCGCGGAATGTATTGTATCGTATAGCAGGGTAACTGGCTGGGTATTGGTTGATCGCTCCTCTCCTGAATGCTATAGCGATGAAGGGATACTGCTTGCAATTCGGGAAGGTCGCGTGCAAGATGATGATAACCCGAAATATGTGTTTTATCTCTGATTTTCACATCTTCAATAAAACCAGGTTGAAATCGAAACCCGAGCAATTAATATAACAGGGGAAGCCAGTGGGTCTCACAAAGTTCATCGAAGCAAAGTAGTCCTTCCCTTTTCTCTTCATTGCATGGAGATCTCATCGAGTCTCTTCCAGGGGCTGTGGACATTACAAGTAGGCGTAATGACTTGCATAAGGCGCATGTTGTCCTATCGATTTTTCTCATTAAACTTACCCTTCTTCTTCGTTTGTCCTGGTGCATTGGCGACAACGTGGTTGGCCTATGGCATGGCGATTTTGCGACAAGGTCGACGGGTAGCTGCACCTTTCATCCAATTTGGGTCACCCGCACTGACATTGTCTCAGCAACTGCGACTCGAGGATGTATGGTAAAAAGTAACATTCAGAAATTACTGATTAGGCAAGGCTAGCTAACCCCTACTGTGAAGATTATTCCAGATATCAGCTTCTTTGTCTCTAAGCACCGGCTTCCGTGTTTGTTTTACATTTTTCCTCCCTTCTAGCTCTAGCTTGCTATATGCCATCTCTTCTGCTGAGATATAAATCTCCACAAAATGCCAGCCTGGTTGCCATGTCTTTATGACGTGCACACTAATGACCATTTCCATCACCAAGCTGGAGCAGTAGAGCAGCCAAACACGCATCCCGGCCTTGCGCTTACCTGCATATTCCCGTAGACTTTACCATGCTTTTCAAGTGACAGCTGCGGTACTAGTCCTCGCATTAGCTGTGTTATCAGAGGATTTTCTCATTTAATTCTCGAAGGCCCGTAGAAGAAGTTCTTAGGGAAAAAAAGTAAAATTTGCTTTTATGTGATAATGGCGGATGCGGACATGATGTTTATTTAAAGCATTTCTGCTGGGGTGTTTTTCAATCTCAAATAATATTATGAGAAGTGATGGATGGTACTCTCCTTCCAAATCCAGAAATTGATACTCATAAATTGATATGTTATTCTCTAGCATATTTACTTTCCGAAAGAGACATCGTTACCGTAGGAGATGTGTTGTCCACGTGCATCGAGTCAATCAATCTTGCTTTAGATAGTGCCAGTCATGATGGATTGATTTTCTTTGTCTATCTTTGAAATTGTGGCTTTCACTTACTGTAAATCACCCGCAACTACTGCAGGCAACCGGCCCAAGACATCTCGGCCAGCAGATACGTCCAGCATTATTTTGCTATGCACATCCAAACAAGCCCTGTTCCCGATCGGGCTGTAGCACAATATTTGTTGTTGTCAAACTTAATTGATCAGCCTGGCTTGCCATCCCTGTGCAGTCACGCAGCCGATTTGATGGTACTGAAGTCGGCAAATATTGCTTTTTTCTTAGTGTAGTGAAACGTCTTGCCTCGATATGCTCTGCAATCCATATGCGGGTTGCTTGTGGCCGTGTTGGCTTTTTATGTTGACGGGCACGGGAGCGGCGAATCTGAATAGAAGCTTCTTAAAAGTCGTTTGGATTCATGGTCTTGCCATCTCCGCCTTTGTCAATCCAAGGATTAATCCCACAACCTGGAAACTGTAGAAATTTGATAGAACTCATTTCCTTCGGCTTGTTGGAATATCAAGTAGGCCATCCCTGCCCAACTTACCCCGGAGTCTGCAATTGCTGAGTGGATGCCTCTTATTTTCGAGCTTTGGAAGAGCGGTGGGCATCGACAAACGGACGATTCATCTTCTACTGGTTCGTTCTCAGACAACTGCCAACAAAGACTGCCTCCAGTTCGAGAATATCAATTTGACCCAAAGACATCCTTCCTTGGACTGCAGGAACTGCATCGCTAGTTGTCACCGAAGAAAGTGAAGCTGTTGAAGCTCATTAAATATTGTCCTTCAAATCTGTTCATAAGAACCCAAAAACATTCAATTACCTGTTTTCCTGTTTGCCAGATCCAAACACTAATTAATTTTCATTTTACTGTACCGAGAAAATTTTGAAATTACCTGGCCGCCTTTCTTTTTGAGAATCCGTTCGCTATTGCAAAAAAGAAGGCATCCAGCCTGCAGAATCAGAGGGAACAAGATTCTATTGAACTCATTTCCACCACTCACCGCTCACCATGCTGTCCGTAGCATCGCTACTCAATCCTGCGAAGTCAGAACCGCGAAGCACTCGATTACCATCAAGTCCTCCATCATCGCTGTGCACATCATCGCCCTCTTATGGACATCCTCTCTTGCCCATTCAATCCTCATCCATCAAGAAACAAAAGATGACTAAGGACGGCGCAGTTTTCGCCAAGGGTACTAAGATTAAGGGCGATGTAAACTTTCCACCATTTGAACATCTGAGCGAAGAGACTATGTGCGAAGTCCAAAAATTCCATGTGTATCCACTTGGTAAGATTCAGGACTACTGCCGCCATATCCCTTATAACAGCGAGAAAAAGAACTTTTTAGAAAAGACTGGGCGGGAGAGCTTCGAAGGTACGCTTCTGTCTATGCAGAGCTGACTCCTTTCCGATAAGCTTACCAGAGTTGACGTTTTTTTATTTGCAGTATTTCAGTACGTATTCAAAGTGCCTGGTGATGACAAGGATTACACCGTTATGTGGGATTATAATGTTGGGCTTGTTCGCATCACTCCTTTCTTCAAATGTTGCAAATACTCTAAGGTAAGCAGGCTCTATTTAATCAGGCTGCGTGTACTCATGATGGCTAATTTGATGTGTTGATTTACAGACAACTCCGGCGAAGATGCTTGGCTTGAACCCAGGCCTAAAGGAAATCACGCACAGCATCACTGGTGGCGCTCTAGCAGCACAGGGTACGTTTCCATCGTTTTCAAACTCAGTTTTCATCAAGAATTAACATCAAATGCACGGTTCTATTTCTAACGTTCCAAATCCTTCCATGATCATCACAATACAACAATGAATGACAGCTAAAAATCCGTCACTAATTCTGTTCCAGGTTACTGGATGCCATACTCCTGCGCCCTTGCCGTTTGCACGACATTCTGTTCACATATCGCTCCAGCTCTTATCCCCATCTTTGGTCCCTCCTTCCCCTCTCAGTGTGTCGAACCCGACGCTCCAGAACATGGCCGTATGATCATCGACCCCCACATCATCCATACCGCCACTGCAGAAGCCGAATCATATCGTCTCCAATACACATCCCTCACTCCCAAATCATCAGCCAGCGTTACACCCCGCGATTCTGCCAGCCCTCAACAACAAAGCTCCAACTACCTGGTACGCACAAATACCATGACACCGCCTGCAAGTTCAGGCAGCCATCTCGAGCGAAGATTCAGACTCAAGAGAACGTATGGTGGTGAAAGCCCATACGCGGAGAGTACTACTGATCACGACGCTGGGAGCGAGACTTCGAGTGGTGACGCTGCATACTTTTGTTCGCCAGTAACACCCACATCTGGTCTCCCTGTTACAAATTGGGGACTCCATACACGATCGCATCTTCCTAGCGGTCCTTCGCATTCCATTTCTGCTGCGATGAATCATCATCAGCATCAGAATATGAGTTCTCATTCTTTCAACTCGGGAATCAATATCTCGGGTATGGGGATGGGGAGTCACGGATATTGCCATGCTTATAATCATGCACATACGCTTAATCATAAGTTGATGAATACACACATGGGCTTAAATGGCGCCATGATCGTTGGATCCACCGGTACAAATCCATGGTTAAGTGCCATCCCGCGAAGTATAGGCGGACTAGCCGACATGACAGCTGGATGGAGAGCTAAGCGACGCGCAGAAGAACTAGAAGAAAGTGTTTCCGATGAAAGAGAACAAAGACCACGAGAAAAAGAAAGAGTTATCCAGCGTCCCCATCCCTCAGACGAAGAATACGACGGTGAAGAAAGCGCCAGTCCAACTGGTGATGAAAAGAGTCCCAGCCGCGACGGCAAAGTCGTGACCCTTGACACCCCCTTCGACATCGAAGCAAGTCTGGCTCCAAAGCAAAACCAAAGTAGCACTGAAGTACACCATCAAGTACCTAAAGATGAAACAATAATCACAGCAGGCGATGAAAGAAAAGCAGCATGGCTTTTGATGAAACTCAGTGTTAAAGATGGGGAAGTGGGCGCTGCATCACCTATACCCCTCTTCCCTAGTGTATCTGCGCTCGGTACACCAATGATGGAGAGTTCGAGGTGGTGTAAAGATGAAGTAGATGCTGATGCACCTAGGGTTAAGAGGAGGAGAGCTCTCAGTATGTGAGGTGATGTTATGTGATGGGTGTGTTAGTGCACTTTGTTGCTTGGTGTTGAGATGAGTATTTGAGGTGTGGTGATAGGATGCATGGATTCTTTGATTTGATTTGACTTGATTTGATTTGATTTGATTTTATCCCTTGCATTGAGAGAGATAGAGAGGGGCGGAGGGGTGGGAGAGGTCTTTCTTTCTTTCCTTCTCATTTGAATTTTGCATGCATGCATCATACATGGTTTGCGCATTTTGATTTTGATATTTTCTGACATTTTAAACTTTTTCAAATATTTCCAATTTTTCAACATCCACTTTTACATTCAGAAATGGTTCGCGTGGTAGCGGCTGGGATTAGAGTAAAAGGAGTAGAAGATAGAAGGTAGAGCGTCAAAGGGGAATAGAGTAGAAAGGGGTTTAGTTGGAAAGGTCAAGTAGATTAGTCGGACGGAATAGAAATGGCCCAAAGGAATGGGATGGAGAGAGGTTGTTCATATTCAGGAATTAGGCTTGTAGTTTTTGCATTTGTATGTATTTATAGGTATGTTGCGGGTTGGATGCATTTAAATGGCTATGCAATTTTTCGTTGATGTCTATGCTTGTTTATCTTTGGAGTGATTGAAGGTTTGTGAGGCTCGTGAAGATTTATCTATGAAGTAGATGACTGTATACGTATGTATATCCTCTCATTGAGTCCTCGCATATGAAATGGAGTCTTAGGGTTTCAAGTCAATTGCAGTGTATCATGTAATCTTAAGATCTCATTTACTTCGCTGTTACATTTTTCCTTTTCCACTCTTCTATCCATCCAGCTGCCTTCTGCTTCGGTACCACATATATACTCACAACCCCATCCACCACTTCCCCACCACTCAAAACCTTCAACAGAGTAACTTTTCTTCCCACCTTAATCAGCGAGCCCTTTTTCTTCTCCACATAACACTCCACCACCTTTCCATCTCTATATTCTCCTTTAACATCCCACGGTAACGGTAATATATATTCCAGATGTTGTCCCACAGTATCCATCTCATTAAATGACTTTATAAAGTCCGATTCTGCTGCAAGAGGGTATAGTAAAAGAACTGGGAATGATAATGTTGAATTGATCGGATCCAATGCATCGGGGACTAGTTCGATTTTCGCATCCTCCATTTCTGGCGGTTTATCCGTCATTCGTAACGTGATTTCCCTGGCCGCCAACGATGTCTTTAATATGCTCTCTTCATTTTTCTCCCTCACCAATCTCTCAACTTCCTTTTTCCTTTTCGCCTCAATCTCCTCATTCTTCTTTAAAATCTCTCCAGCCAAAGCTAGCAATGCCTTATCATCCCCCACTATTTCTAGCCCCTCGCGCATGATCCGCCTCCTTTATCCTCCCCAACGCCAACAACGCCTTCGCACTCCTATATAATGCCTTGGTATTCTTATTATTGATCCTCAACACCGCCCCACAATCCAAGATACAACTCCTATAATTCTTCAATCCCAAATGAGCCATGGCCCGATTCACAAGCAGCACCTCTAACACTTTAATCTCCTCAACCACCTCATCCTCCCTCTCCTCAGGCACATCCCCGTCCCTCTTTTCCCCTCTCTGCCTCCTTCTAACCTCAGCCAACAAAATATTCACTCCCTTAGTATAAAACTCCTTCGCATCCACCAATCTCTTCTCCTTAAAACTATCATTCCCCTGCTCTTTGAAATTTGTCGCGACTTCTAGAGGTGTACCTTCGTAGGCTAATGCTTTGAAAGCTTCTAATTCGTTGTTTTCTTCTAGTTCGGTCATGAATAACGGAGTAGAGTTTAGGGATTTGAGAATCTCAGGGCCGGATTTATCGCGGAGGGAGGCGAGGGAAGGAGGAAGAGAAGGGGTTGTGGAGGAGGGGTCGGAGGGGTTAGAGGGAGCAAAGCCGGGGAAGGCGGAGGACATGGCTTGGGCTAGAAGGTCAAAGTCTTCGCCTGCTATTGGAGCGGGTGTAGATGTAGGCGTATCGTCGGACATTTCTTCGATCTTCATTTTGGATAACGAGGGTGTTGAGTATGTCGTGCGGAAGGGTGGAGGAAATGGGCAGAAAAAAATTGGAGGGGAAATTCATGAGACTTTCTTATCGATAAATTGTGGGGTAAGCACATGGAGATAAGTACGTTTGCCTGAGTGAAAGGATAATGTCGAATCAGTCACATCAAATCATTTCAATCTCATCTGTAAGAGCACAATTGGCAATTGGTTCGCAACCTGGTTCGCACGATCGTTTCATCCGAACTTTGGTCAAAGATGGGACGATAAAATGATGAGAACACCACTCTTCAGCCCAATATGACATGTGAAGGTAAGACGTAACTTTTATTACTCAATTTACATTGAGTGTGAACATATTGTGGACATATTGAGGGCATATCATTACTAGAACGAGAGATTGGTATGTATCCTCATTTCAATCTGGGGTAAGAGGAAACCTTCCATAGGTACAAGAATCTTCGATGGTGTAACCTGCTGCTACATTCATGAACAGCAGGCCAACTCCTGACAAAGACTTCCGCAAACCATCTGACATTTCTCATCCGCACCAGCTCCAGTCATGATTACTCCGCTTGATGCTTCAGCCTGTAGCGTTACACTGTGAATACCGTAAGCGTGCAAACATTCCCTAATTAGCTTGGCTTGCTTCATGAATGCTTTGATGTCCGTCTCAGTCGTAACAATATGGGCCGACGCGACTGTTTTCCTTTGGCATAAACTCCATATGTGTAGCTCGTGGATAGATAAAATGCCGGGAATTTTTTGAATATCGTGCTTGATAGTTTTGAGGTTTATGCTAGATGGGGCCGATTGTAGCATTATTGCACCGGCATTTTTAACTTTCCGGGTGGTTAGCATAGTATGGTTTGAAAACAAAGGATGAAGTTGCGGGGACCACATACTTATTGGAAAGGAGGAGAAAATTAGCATCATTGAAATACCCATGCTCACTCCTGGATCTGCATAAAATCTGCCCCCATATTTGGTACGCCAGATAACCAAAGCAGCTATGATTACCCCTATGTTGTTTATTGCATCCATGATAACATGCAGCATCACAGCAAGATGGGCTAAATCTCGAGGCTCTCTTTCGTCTTTTGATGGCTGAATCTCATGGTGATGACCTTTATGGAGGTCTTCTTTGATATCCTTGGAGGTATCCGAAGTGGACATACACATCGTGGTGGCACATAGAGTGTCAGAGCTCATTTGTTCGATGTCAACAGTGCTAGGAATGGATCTTGCACCACGATTATGATCATGCCCGTGGTGATGCCCATGGTGATCATGGTCTTGATAAATGTTAGCAGAGGCCTATACATCTTTAGGATGTCCACATGCCGTGTAGGAAGACCGCACTAATAATGTTCAGGGTGAGCCCGGCGCAGCCGATGATGAACATTAATTTAGGGTTCTTGACTTCTATATATGGAAAGTATTTAGATTTGAAATTTCGAGTGCTTGGAGAATCATACTCTCTAAATATACGAAGCGATCGATAGATTGCAATGCTATGCTGACGCCTAAAGCAAGCAAAAAGCACCCGTTAAAGAAAGCACCCAGCAGTTGTGCGCGTTGCCAACCGAACGAGAGGGAGTCGGGAGAGTCAGGGCGTTGGGATACCTGCGGCACATCGTCAATTTCGGTTCAGAAGCGAGAAGATGGTCAACAGATCACTTACTCTCAAGGCAGCCAAAGCGACTATGAAGCCGATCAAATCATTGAGCTGGGTCCTTTAGATGAAGTCCCACAGGTACGGAATAGGAAGTAGACCAAACATAGGCGAATGAAGGGCAAACAGTTTGCTAGATGGCCGGGAGGAACATACATAGTGAAAGGCATCCGCTACCAATGCAAGGGATTTCGTATAGAAACCAACTATAGTCACACAATTTAGCTTCCGCTGTCGAAACCGAGATGGATATTCATTGTTAACATACTTGATAACTCAGCCAGAAAGAAGGACGTCGATATGCAGATGACAATGGTCAACCTTTGGGTTTTAGATAACGCCATTTTTCTCCTTCAAACAAACTTATGAACCAGAAATAATTTTTGGCAAAATCGAGGCAGATAGATGAGTCAAAAAGTAAACCAGATATGCAGTGAGCTGTCAAATAATTCTCCGAAGCGTTGAAAGTTTTTATACCCGTCACCCATAATGGCTTCATATGATTGTGACGATACAGCACTTCACAGCAAGCGTCTAGGCATGGCTAGTTACACTTGACAGCCCCCCACAATGATGCTAAGAAGGACGAGAAACGCAGTTGACCATGTAACGATGTATGGCTGCCATCACACGGCTAACGGGAAATTGCATTGACGTCTCTGTGCCATCTGGTTCTTGGAAAGTTGTCTGGATAACATGGCACCGGACTCATCTGGTCTGATGTAGGTACCAGTTAACGAGTTACAAAATATGTCTGTACAGTTGAATTGGGAAAGCGAAGCTTTAAAAATGCTTGGTAAAGAGGGGAAACTGATGAAAAATGGGTAGTAGCTGGAACGGTAACCGCCAGACGGTAACTTGGTAACCGTCGGGAGTTGCCATTGTGATACCTGATAATATATCCACCGACTTGGTGAGATAAATAGGTACATGAGATTCCTAACAATGTTGATTTGTGGTTGGCTTGTTTTCGTTGAGATCTTGTCAAAGGAGATGAAGAGGGTAGAACGTTACAAATAGCCAACCCTTTACCCTTTTGAGTCATCATGGATTATCTCCCCACATCTTCAAAACCCCCTTCATTACGGTAACCTACTCGGCAGCTCGGTAACTATAGCATTTCTACTCAAGTCTTCTTTGACAGCCGTAATGATCTCGTCATTCGAAAGCTTAGAAATCCAATTGCGCAACTTTACCCAATTATTGACAAAATGAGGGGATATTATAAACCGCCTTACTTGACCTCGAATCAAATTGCATTATTTCTTAAACACTTATTAAAGAAACTGTGGACAATATAACATGTCCGAAGAATCTGAGAAAAAAGAGTGGCATATAAAAGGTACGTAGTTCCCAATCTCAGAAGCTTTTGTATTCCCAATATCTATTCCATCCTCACACTTTCTATAGGATCTTTAGACGCCGAATTAGTCGTGACCCCAGCCCTTCCACCTGACTTTCAGATCAGCCTCCATACACACGATACACCAGACGGAGAATCAACAATTGTTGAACTCAAAATGGGCTCTCATCCTGCTCCAAAGATCACTTTGTATACTTCTTATGACTGCCCTTGGGCTCATCGCTCTCAGATAGCTCTTGCTGAACTCGGACTGGAATTTGAGACCGTCATCATCGACCTTAGCGTTCCACGGCCACCAGAATATCTGGCTATCAACCCTCGAGGTCTCGTTCCTGCTCTCTCCTACAATGGAGAGATTATCACTGAATCTGGAGTCATCTCCCAGTTCTTGGTAGATGCTCATCCTTCCCACTTGGAGAAGACCAGCCGTGAAGAAGGTGGTGCATTGCAACGTGCCAGATATAACTTCTTCATTGAAACCTATTTCTCAAAGGTTGCTCCACACGTGGTCAAGGCAGGAATAGGGAAAACATCAGAGGAAAGAGAGCGAGCTGCAACCAATGCCATAGATGCGATAGTGAAGGAGATTGAGCCTTTGGTTCAGAATGCAGCCCCATTCTTTGGAGGCTCAGAAAAATTGACATTTGTTGAAGTATGTGCCAATTTCTACAGCATTTTTACCATATACTAATGGATTTCATAGGTTCAAGTTGGATCATTTCTGCTCCGAATTGTGGCATTTGCCAAACGTGATGAGTTCTTACCCAAGAGCCTTTTGACTCTAGAAGAAAAAGCTCCGGCATTTTGGAAATGGGCCAATGCCGTAAGCAATGAAAAGAGCGTCACCTATATCTGGGACGAGGAAGCTACAGCAAAGAGACTGCTAGCGAGATACAAGAAGCTTAGAGAAGCTTGATGGAAAGAGCCTAAATTATGATGGAACGAGATAACGGAAATAAGGACCCAGCAGTTTGGATCCAGTAAAGGGTAATGCGGCGTTGATAGTAACAGTACGAGCTTTTGAGATATGCCAAAAAAAACACCGCACCCTAAATCCCATACTTGGGCACTTTCCTCTAAGCACTTGTTCCCATAGGTGATGATGTGATGTCAATTTATGCATCAGTACTGTCCCTGCATGTCAGCACTACGTTGCAACTTCCGAGGATTCCAGACAAGAAACTTTTGGTTACTGGGATGTCTCAGAAATTAATCTTACACAGCAATGTCTCATGGAATAAATACATCGTTTGTTCTATGACCTACCACAAGAGTTCAAGTTAAGATATAATTCACGATGGACAAGACCTCAGCCTCCTTGTGCCAAGGCGTAGGCGAATGTTCATGTTGTCAATGGTGTGTTATCTTGTGCTATCCTGTGCTTACAAGAACAATGTAATACTGTACTCTCCAGCATCGCCAGCATCTCCTGATAAAAGGCGTCAAACCATCACTCTACGAGACTCTACGAGGAGATGAACAACAACGTACTTTGTAATCATGAACCATTTATTATTATCTTTCGAGGTTATCATAAACTATCATGCTCTCGTTTTAGAGATAGCCACATGCCAATGAGGACTTTAAATCTTCTGAATTACAGGCCTCAGCCCTACTCGGTTATCTTGTTCATTCTGTTGATCCTTCGAGATATAAATTCTTATAAGAACGGAAGGATGCTGAGGCTCGATCTTGACTTCCACTACCTTAAAATCAGCAGCCCAAAAACTCATGCAAAGCGAAGTTGATTTATACTTGGCACTTTGTGTGTATGTACCTGCCCAGCTTGTCCACGCGATGTAAGACTTACAACATAAATCAATGATAAGGTGAATATTATTAGTATTTAGAGTAGAAGTTAGTAATCAACACATAGAATAGAAAGTCTCATAACATTCTTCAACAAAGCTAATAATTAACAAATAAATGATGCCCGAGACATCCTTTGCTAGTGGTTTATTTCGCATTGTCGCATGCTGCCGTACAGTGTACAAGCGAATAAATGCACAGCCCCAGTGAGCCCCTCACAATACGTAGCTTAGCAATCGTGATAGCCTAACTTATAACTCACTTCACTTCAAGAACCAATTCCCAAAACTCACCTGCGACGGACCTCTTTGGCCTCGACAATTTCCATATACTAATAACTTCTTCGATCTTCATTTCATCACTACATGTGAAAAGTCCCAGGTGAATGCAAAACAAATCCTCGACGAAACGAAAGACCCACCAATTCAGCCAAGCAAAGACCGTTCATTTTCATCCATCTAGGCCCAATTCCTACCCCACGGCGATTCTACAAATCTATACTATCACAACTGCAACCACCAACACCCAACACCTTACAACTTTCTCTCTTCACTTTCGATAATCATATTTCTGAAATTCTTCCGCAGACGTTAGGATAAACCAAGGTATGTCAAGTAGACAAGCAGGTTCTCATAAGGAGAGGCGGAGTCGCAACCGTTATTACTTGGAACCAAATCGCTGACATCTGCACGTCCTCTCAGCGGATACTCGGACACTCAGATCTTGTCAAGAGCCGCGCTCTCACTCTGCGCCAGATCTATCCTCCCAACCGGCATTCTAGAGTAATATCCATAATATTTGGAAGATGGGTAAATCGTGAGTACCAGATTTCTCTTTACGTCTTCCGGGACATCCAGCGCAGCTTGCACAACATGAATACCGCCGAAAGCCACGAGGCCAATGCACAAACCTCAACAGCGCGCACCGCATTTTCCGAGGCCATTCCAAACTCCGAGACTTACCGCCTAGTAAAATACAAAGCTTGTGGCTTCAAACTTCGGAGTTGAAGCGCTCTGGTTAAATGTACGATGGGCGAGGAGAATATCATCACAGTATCGAATGTTGCGCACACTGAAAATCACTGAATCGCCTCTAACCACTTGGTCGAAGGATATGATAAATATCTCATACGATACTTTCTGAGCGCTGGCAGATGGGCTGACGTATCAAACCTAGTCAATCGAAGCTCTCAGCGGAGCAGATCACCGAACTTCAGAAATCCACCCACTTTGATAAGAAGGAATTGCAACAATGGTATAAAGGTGTGCATGAAAGTAATCGCTCTTACTGAGTGACTACCTAATAATGTGGTCTTTCTAGGATTCTTGAAGGACTGCCCATCGGGCATGCTCACCAAGGAGGAATTTCAAAAGATTTACCGACAGTTCTTCCCATTTGGAGATCCATCGTCTTTCGCAGACTATGTATTCAATGTTTTTGATAGCGACAAATCAGGTTCGATCGATTTTAAAGAGTTTATCTGCGCCTTAAGTGTCACCAGTCGAGGAAAGATGGAGGACAAACTAGATTGGGCGTTCCAGCTATACGATATTGACGGAGATGGAAAGATCAGCTATGAAGAAATGTTAGCGATTGTAGAGGCAATTTACAAGATGGTGAGTAACCTTCAGCCTCCTATCCTGATAGTCACGTGGGTTCTTTTGGTGCCCATATTCGAAGTGGGCATGCGCAGGTGGTGTTCTGCAAGCTTCGTAGCGAAAAACTTACTAGCGATGATATCCTCACCAGCTGGACTTTCGTCACATTGTCTGTATGACTTGTGTGCGGTAGCTCTAGGAGAATCTCCCAGTTCCTTCGTCTCTTATGATGATTTCGAACGTGTATAAGTATTGACTAGCATTCGTGTAGGTTGGCTCTATGGTCAAGCTTCCACCTGACGAGGATACCCCTGAGAAGCGAGTCAAGAAGATCTTCCGCATGATGGACAAAGATGAGAATGGCAGTCTGGATATGCAGGAATTCAAAGAAGGGAGCAAACGTGATGAGACAATTGTATCCGCCCTTTCGCTCTACGACGGTCTTGTTTAGCACGTCTTTACGTACGAATTTCTTTTCGGTGCTGAAGGTTCAAAGGTGTGTCAAGGGAATTAGATATCTGGAAGTAGTTTGGGAGATCTTCCTAGATCTCCATCTTCTTTGTACTTTGGATCATTTGTACCTTGATCATCCGCCAGTTATTTGGGCGGTTTATGTTTTGGAAGGAAGTGTTTGTGGTAGTTTAAGCGCTGCGTATGGTACCGGGAAGTTATCTCCTGGATTAGATCCCTAGGATGGGTCAATTGATTAACCACATATACTGGTATAAGATTAAAACTCCTGATGTACTCGTTGTCAGTAATAATAATTTGTGACGCGTGTGGTATTGAATGGGTGGGTGGTATTAAGGCACTTTTTCCTCCTATGTGATCCGACATGAAGGTACTGCATGGATCTGAATATGTTACAAAACATGAACGTATGACAGCGACGCTCAATCCTGGAGAAATGGAAAATCAGTCTAGGGTGAGCGTTGGTCAATCAACCCATCAAGGTTTCTTTTGTAAGTCTTACATCGGTAAATATGCCGTAATGGCTACGAATCTCAAGTTTCGCTGTTTCGCTTCAACACAAACGCCGCAGTGAATAGAATCATTTCATTTAGCTTCACCTTCTCGTCTGATATTACAAGTCAATATATAGACTAAAAATGAATTTTAATATTTTGATTTTGGTTATTGGTTAGCCTTGCGGTAAGTTGGTTAACTTGTAAGATCTTGGGTTTGGGATGGATTACAGTATGATTCTTCAAATACCGTAGGCATTTAGGTATTGTATTGATTTATTGATTTATGCAATATTTTAAGTACGTAGGCAGGATAGTTTATACATAGCTTTAACGATATATCTATATTTTAAATACACATCCACACACATAGCTTCGTCAATCCATAATATCATAAATACACATCCACTACAACTTACACACGCACACACACCTTCGTCAATCTCAACCAACTTAGACTAGCTACCTAAACAACAACCTCATCCATCCAAAACAATAAAAACTATCTACACTATGTCGCTATCCAAACCCGTACAACACTGTCCATCAAACTGCAGAGGCTGCGCAACCTTCGCAGCATTCGGCGGCACTAATTTTCCTCCTCAACTACCTGGTTCGCCACTAGCTAAGTGCTTCGAGTATGCTCTGGAAGCAGGTATTATAGGCACGTCTTCGAATTCGGCTTCGAATGAGGGTTTGCTACCTGCGCCTTTATTTGTACCGCCTAAGTCGGCGAAACGTGCGGTTGGTAGGTTGCTTGCTTCTGCTCCTTCTGCTGCAGATTTCATGGAGGAATTTCAGAGACAGATCGTGGCGGCAGAAGCGCAGGTGGATGGATATGAGAAAATACTAGAGGGGATTGTTTCCGAGCAACTATTGCAGCAACGAAGAGCTGAGTATGCGACGAGATTAAAAACACCACATATTAATCATGCGACGAAACCGGAACAAAAGTTTGCTAACACTGCTTCATCTACTTCATCTGCTTCATCTTCATCCGAGACGAATCTATATGAGGTTAAAAATTGTAGTTTTCCTCTTGGTCATACGTATATGCCGCCGGGTGTTCTTCCGCTTGTCAATGATCCCCTTTTCACAGTCACGACACATGGAGATCGATGCGCGACGACGTTTGTGGGCTTGTATGCGATGCGCATGTATGATGCGTTTCGAGCTTCGGGGGTGGATACGCGTG
The DNA here is from genome assembly GCA_905066765.1 of Sclerotinia trifoliorum. Taxonomy (NCBI): domain Eukaryota; kingdom Fungi; phylum Ascomycota; class Leotiomycetes; order Helotiales; family Sclerotiniaceae; genus Sclerotinia; species Sclerotinia trifoliorum. Next base: position 1,093,662 of record CAJHIA010000010.1, on the reverse strand, counting down.
TCAATGAAGTAAGAGGAGAATGGGAAAAAGTGGGAGTGAAGCGTTGGATGTGTAGTTTGGGGATGGATAAGGATATGTCTAAGGTGAAGACGATATTGGGTAGGAGAAGAGATGCTGTGGTGGCGGCGGAGAAAGAAAATATCGGTACGTATAAATTGTTGAAGGATTATGAGAGGATGAGTAGGGCGGTGGAGAGCAGGGTGGATATGGAGATTGCGTTCCGGAATGTTGAGCAGCTCGTTATTGATAGCCAGGAGGAAGAGGAGAGCCGTCAGCCGTTGATGGATGGACCGCTGAATGACGAGGCTATGCACAGGTTGATTCAAGAAGTTCTCGATCTCGAATTCAGCCCTGTCGATTGGGACGGCCCGGACTGGATTGGAGGTGCAGCGAGCATTTTCTATCTACCACCGCGACAACGGCCATGGTGGGGTTCTGACATTAATAGCGTTGTCACCAACGATTCAAGTGATGAGACACCGTGTACAACATATGTTCGATTGGCACCTCCAAAGCCGATGGGTTTTAGCTGGTACCATAGACGTAACGAAGAGGAAAGAGACAGAGCGAAATATGAATGGCCACAACAAGTTAGATGGACAATGAGTGATGGGGTGATTCTGGAATTTTCAATGGACCAAGTCTATGGCAATCTGACTCATAAATTCTCCGTGATCAGGAAGCACCTCGTAGAACAAAAGGCTGCCGCAGATAATACTTTGATGGCCATTTGGTCATCATGGCAAAACATAGCGAAGGGGATGAATATTTTTGAATGGTTTTGGGACGAAGAAAAACGCATATTGGTGAAGGGCTATAGCGGACACAATGATTATGAGAAAGATTGCAATTGGATTGATGCGGAGTTGGATAACTGGAAAGGGAGTGTAGAGGAATGGTTGGAGGCCAGAAATGGAGTTGTGAATGCTAGCAACCTTACTAAGGAAGAACTTCGACATACTATGATTGGCGATCATCTTTTGAGGCAATGGAAAGAAGGACCCGGAATCATGGTTTCAAAAACTCCAAGCAATGAAAAGGTCGAGGGAAGTCTTCTATGTGCTCATACCACTGATAGCGCTTCGCATATCAACTATCTCACTGCCCGCATTGCCGATGCAACTAGACAGCGAGCGAAGCTTGAGAGAGACTGGTCTTTTGAGACTGCGACTGAGGATGACTATCGGGCTATGAAAGAGTTGATTGAACACACAGAAATGTTGGAGACCTTAAAATTCGAGATAAGAGAGCAAGAAATCTTCGAGAAGAGACTCCGCAAAGTCCGATCTTCAAGGACAAAAATACGAGAAGGGAGCTGAGCTTGTGGGAAAGAGATTGCCAAGGAGAAATGCGTTTATGGGAGAGGAAACCGAGAATATGGGAGCGATGGCCAGGGCCTAAGTTCCCGGAAGTCGAGAGGATCTTAGACAGTGGATACAACTGACTTAATGGAGGAGATGTGCAGCTATAGTCCTGCATGAATCTTGAATTGAACAGGTGATCGGAGAGGTTTTTGGGTGTATGAGTGGAACGCTTTGATCATTTTATCGTTTTGTTCTGAGCATTCTATTCTTTGAGTTGGTCATATATGTTGACTTACATAGGTACCGGTGTAATGAATATGAATATTCTTTGTGTATAATCTTCCTTCTTTGCCATGCTTTCAATAAGTAGGATTGCCTGTTTGTTTTGGATAATACCTTCTCGTAAGCTATACTTACATGTAGGCCTCACATAGGGAACCGTCGTAGTGAATATGAAATGTTCGCCGAGCATGGTGTTTCTTCCCTTTGTGTTCTTTTGATAGGTAACCTTAGGGCTGATCGATTGCTTCTTTGTCTTGGAGATATCAGAATTGGACTAGTTACAATTATACATACACTTTATATAGATTGGCTTTTAGGCGTGGGCATTCTTTCCCGGATTCCCTGGATTCCCTGATGTTCTCTCCAAGTGAAGTTATTGTTCGTCGTCATGACTGAACTATTTTCAGAAGGCGGTGTGAATTTATCGACTCGGCCGTTTAAGTCTTAGCTCCAATATCATGTGTCACCGTGGACCTCGGAGAAGGATTTCCTCTTAATTAAAACATCCTAAACACAACTAAAAAAGATATCCTTGACAATACAAAACACGATGAATTGGTTTAAACAGACGTGTGACTCTCCCTAATATTGATAAAAGCAAAAGCTAAAATTAACAGACTCGCAAATGTCGTAGGAACTGAGGAGCCCGAGTATGGTTCTGCAGGCATTCGAACGGTGACAGCTCAGGCTGAGAAGACTCCATACACCGAGTTGACGAAGAAGGATTTGAAATGGAAGGCTCAAGAGAGCACAAATGTAGAGACTCAGACCTTCTATATGATCTCAGATGAGGGTAAAGTTGCATCTGTTCAGATGATCTACAACAATGTTGCGTACGTCTGATCCATGCACTCACAAGATGTATTTTGTGTCAAGGTAACATTACACTGACACCGGATGCAGCGGACTTCGAACAACTTGTCAGCTCAATGTGGAAGTATTTAACCACAAAGGGCCTAAGCAATCTGACCATCTTTGGCTTTCTGATGCGCTCGAAAACTATGGCTTCGACGAAGAAATGGTTTCGTTCTACGCCGACGGGCTTTCAATTGCTCTGAATGAGGCTGGTGATGAGTACACTATTAAAGCCGCTCGTAATGAGTCTGGACTTGTCAACCTTGTATTCAAGCGCGCAGCTCCTGGCTTCCAGGTGGGAGAGAACGGAACTACCTATTACGGTACTGACCCCGCCGCACCTTGGGGGGAGATGAGACATCGTTTCTGGCCTAGATGCACCGTCAGCGGGACAATCACCACACCCGAGAAGACCTATGACTTCAAAGGACGCGGTATTTTTATTCACGCCATCCAAGGCATGAAGCCCCACCACGCTGCAGCAAAATGGAATTTTTTGACTTTCCAAACGCCTACCTACTCCGCCATCATGATGGAATTCACAACCCCGGCCTCTTATGGCCACACCTCCGTGAATGTTGGAGGTATTGTAAAGGACGGTGAGATCGTATACGCCGGTGCTACCAACACTGTAAAGCATACTGAGTCAAAGGAGGACCCAGAGACGCTTTGGCCCGAACCCGTCTCAGTGGAGTATAAGTGGGAAGGCAAGAGCAAATCTGGTGATTTCACTGCACTTTTGAGTGGACCGCTTGGGGAAAGAACAGACAGGGTTGATATTTTATCCCACATCCCCAGTTTTATCAAATCGGTCGTTGGAGGAGTTGTAGGAACTAGACCCTTCTGTTATCAGGTAAACTATCCTACTGCTTTTACTCTCCTTACCTAGACAACAGGCTTAAATTTTTCAACTCTAACATCTCTCTCTAGTGGGCTATCCCTCCAACAGATTCCCTTGTTCTCAAGATCAAAGATGGCGAGACAACTGTAGAGGAACAAGGAACGCTCTTCGGCGAATCAACCTTCATTTTGTAATAGCGGTGCGAAGTATCCTATTCACAAATTAACGGATAAGAGCCTCGCCATAATATAGAAGTTGGTAAATGTTCATATCCGATTTTGGATAATGCGCATCACCACGACATTCGTTTACCTGCTCTTGCATTCGCACGAGGAGCCGCGAAGAAGAGCTTCTTATTGGTTCTTTTTTCACTACTTTTCTTTACGACTCGTTTCCTTCAGACTGAGAATGGTTCTAATTGGATGATTTGCAGCAAGGTTATGAATGGCATTGGACTGTTATGATTTATTTCAGCTTATTAGAATATGATTGCAGTACCGAAATTTCCACTCGTTATGGTATGATATTATTTAAATGACAGGTAGACAAAAAGTCCTCAGCCGTTTTACAACTGACTTTCTTGGGGAATTCCCAAGCTAGGGAAGCATTATCCTGCGCATACACTTCTGTTCACTAAATTCACCTGGTATCCAATCATTGATGCTGACCACCCACAAAGAGGATGGTAAATATCCAAAATATTTATCTAGAAATCATAGACGTGTCAACGAAACCGTTCATATCGTAACATGAGAGTACGTAGTTTACGTTCCAATGCTCCTATGTGTATTCTTATTCCCACGTTTTTAACATTTCCCGTGCATCTTAAATATACAGATTCATTTCATTAATGGATTGTGAGACTAGCTAGAAGCCCCTATATCTCTCACCAACTTAATGACCACTAGTAGCAGCCGCCTTATCTTTCACAATCTTCTGCACAGAAGGTCTCTCCATCAATCTCTTATTCCATGCAAAATAATGCGGATAATTCTTCTCAATCTCCAATTCTCCAGCTCGATCGCCGAAAATCCACGGGATAGCCATATCCCATGGAACAAACGACAAATCCGCAAAAGTGCACTTATCACCCACTAACCATTCCTTGCCGTTCAAATGTTTGTCTAGGACATAAAGTACTCTCTTGATCTGCTCAAGATATCTCTCAATGGCGCTATCTATCTTCTCAGCGTGGAATTTGGTAAACCAAGCTGCTTGTCCGTAGTAGGGGCCTTGGCCGGACATTTGGAAGTGCAGCCATTGTTTTACTTGGTAGCGCTCTGGGGATGAGGTGTAGGTTAGTGCGGCGGTGTGGTCGTAGGTATCAATTAGATATTCGATTATAGCGCCGGATTCCCAAAGTGTGACGTCGGTGTTTGGGTCGCTGATGGCGGGGACCCGGCCGTTGGGGTTGATTGTTTCGAAGGGCTCTTTCTTGAGGTCGGTTATTTCTAGATGGATGGTGTTAGTGGGTGATATATGTTCGGCATGAACGTCCAAAAATATTTCTTGAATTTGTTTTCTACACCAAGTCCATTTGTGTGTTGACTTTGTCTGCAATGTTGAATGTACTCTGGATGTGTAAACCATACTCAAAGGATTGACAACGCTTCAACTTTGAAGCATCTCAATCAAAGTGACAGCCTCCTGAACTCTGAACGAGGTTTGGGTGAGAATGAGTGGAACAGGCACGAACCCATAAACTTGTTGATATATGGAACCTTGAGCTCCTCAAGGATGATGGCCACCTTCCATGGGTTTGGTCCGCCTCCTATTCTTCCGTCAGTATTCTTCCTAGGATTTACCTACCACTGGCGTTAACTTACTGTGGCCATAAAGAGTAATTGGTTGGCTCATGATGCTGAATTGGGTATTTGGTACGTGATATGTGAATGAGTTGAAGCGGATTGTGTTTTTGCAAGGGAATATATAACAAGAAAAGCTTTCCACACGTATGTACGGATATAGCGTATACGTAGTTCCTCATCTAGTGGCGTTGAGCTCGGACAACGAGTTGTAACAACCCTTCTCATAGGTTCCATATCAATGAACCGAAGAATTGCCATTGATATAAAAACTCTTCACTTGATTTCTTGTGGACCCAAGATCTTCATGGCTGATCAAACACATACTCCGTAATCAAGAATTTCAAACCATAGCTTTAGCCCGCAGACAGCTGGTCAGCATTATAAATCCCTAGTAAAATCATCGTACACACATTGATGCATGCATGTGGATCACATTTGTCCGAAAAGACAAGGCCCAAAGGAACGGTGTGGATCCTTGGGGAGGGATACCGTACGGAGGATGTGATGTTAGTTTATTTGGGTGCAGGAAAGTATAGAATCCCCGTAACTCCGTCTTTCAAACTTAAAAGCAGTGAGGCTGTGAGCCAACATGAAAAAGGAACCACCTTGACTGAAGAGCTGTTTCAGGAATAGATAGCCAGCTCTTCAATACATGGTCCACTGTCAAGCTACAGGAATCTGTAGCCCTGCAGTTCTACACTATTCTAGATTTTCCGTATGAAACTTTGCTTCTCTAAGCGGTGTTTAAAAACAAACAGCCCTAATGCTGCATTGTGATGGAAATACCGAGTTCTATTGTAAAGCACTTGCTAGATGTTTCAATACCCTTCTGGCTTGGTGTCGATATTGATGTCGATGCTAATGTCGTGATGAACAAAAGAATCTCGCAAAAGAGCAGATCTGCGGCGTGCATGATGACTAAGCAAAAAGAGCAACATCAAACGGAGGGTTCCCTTCCCATGACAAAATCATTCACAAATCAGATCAGCAAAAAGACTTTCTGATATTCAACTCTGGAATATTTGTGATATGATAGTAAGACAAGTCTCCCGTCATCTTCGCTCTCAAGTGTTTCCATTCCGCAACCTTCAATATCGCACCATGACTTTTAACACTCCCTCAAAAAAGCCCATTCATTTCGGGAAATTCGAAGTCACAGATCAGGCAAGCCTCATATGAGTAGACCCAAATACGATGTCTAGGTTTCCTAACTGTCATTCCAGATCTTCCACAAATCTACCCATTGCTACTGCCTCGTAAACATCAAGCCCATTCTTCCAGGTCATGTGCTCATCATCCCCTACACCCAGCACCCACGCATGACCGATCTTTCACCACTTGAACTCAATGATATATTTTCTACTACCCAAAAGGTACAGAAGATGCTCGCTTCCCATTATTTTCCCGATGGAAACCCCAAAGAAGGATCTTTCAATATTGCTATTCAAGACGGACCGGAAAGCGGGCAAACGGTACCACATTTTCACTGTCATGTTATACCGAGAACAAAGGAAAGTAGTGTAATTGGAGATGGTATATATGACAAGCTTCAAGGGGAGGAAGGAAATATTGGTGGGGCACTATGGGATAAGGCTGTGGAGTCGGGGAAGAGACCGCTGCAAAGGGGGAAATTCCCAAAGGTGGATGATAAAGATAGGTTGCCAAGGAGGTAAGTTTTGCTTTTACCCAAAATATCTATCCTCATGATGTTTCTTTGAAGAGGAATCTGAATGTCTCAAAGTGGCTAACTGATTAATCTTCTGTGGGCGTAGTATGGAGGAGATGACCAAGGAGGCAGCTCTCTTTAGGGAACAAATGCAAAAGTTAGGGTATAATGAGGTGGAGCTTGACGATAAATGAATACTCTACAATGTCATAAATTTCACAGCTGGATATATAGCTTCTAGTATTCTTACGCGCATTCCAAGATCTAGTGATCTCTGGACTATCCGGGATTAAAATTGGTAAAACAAGAGCAACTTTTGCAATCCAACGGCCCAAGACACAACACGGAAAAGGGGGTCGCAGAAATGGATGCAAAAGCGTATGAGAAGGATTCTTATCTGAGGAATTTCGTATAAACAAGAACGACACTATCGGTATATAATCCTGTCCTACCGGCAAGCAAACTCTTCTCCAGCTCCTTTGCTGCTCGTGACTGTCAAATTATGCCCTATATCTTCCATGTTCATATACATCACTGAAATGATCTTCCCATAGCATTAAGTAACCTAACTCATAAAAAGCCAACGAAGCTCACAAGGAAGATCAGTGGGGCTTAAATAACCTCCCTTTGCAATCGCAGGATTGCTCTGCGGTGAAAATGGAAACATGTTAGGCAATATCATTATTCCTCAAACTCAATTTCGGAAACATCCTCGAAATTAGTTATAGAGGTCGGATCTCAGATCAATAAACTCCAAGTGTGAGCAGACTCCAAGTGATAATTGTGTTCAAGGGAAGTCTCGTTGGCAGCTTGTTCTCTTTATCAGGATTTGATTGCATATTGTGTGTATCCAGGTGACACCTGTGTCGAAGCAAGCTCACGCAACCGTGTTAGCAAGCAACTATATTAAATAGTCGTATCAGCTTTTTGACCTTCGAGTCTTAAAATCACTATCCGTATAAGCACTGGATATTCCTTGTGTCTAGGCGGGCGCGCCGGAAACATTCGTTCTTATACACTCCCTCCGAACGAGTGTTTGAACTGGACATGTTTGTTGAGGCTGGCTTTTGTGGTTCTGATTAAGTTAGTTTAGACATATTGCGGAATATACTACCTCACTCTTTCCCCGGTCATCCCGATTTGAGTAAGCATTTTGCTACTCCAACTTTTTTCTCACTGCCGTTAATGATTCAAAAAAATATTGAAAATGCACTTCCTACAACTCCCTCTACATCTATTCCCCCACCCCCTATCTTTCTATTCCTCCCTCAAACCATGGCAAAACCCATTGGCTATACGTCTATATATTCATCCTTGGCATTGGTACCCAGACTCAAGCCCTTCTACACAAATAAAGACTATAAATAGTCAATCAATTCTCTTTTCTATATATCATACACACCCCGCTCTATGCTTACTCTCCTCTCTTCATCTCTCAGCTTCTATTTCCCAGCTCTTATTTCCGAATCTGTGCTGGTTCAGTTAATCAGCCTGGTTTTCCTGAGTCCAGATGTGTGGGTTGTTGAAGATGATAGAAGATGGGTATTTGGTGGTTAATTTGTCACCGGGATATTGGATAGTGTGGAGGAGGCGATTGGAGAGATTACTAGCTTGGAAGTGGGGAGGAGCAGGTGCGTGAAATATGATGCCTTATGTTTAGTAGGTCTGATGGTGAAGGAGACGAGGTCATGGTGATGCGAAAGCAATATCGCGTTGGATATTTGTGATAGGGTGGATCTTGATCGAGAGATATGCGTACAAGCATCGTTTTCATGAATGCCGATTTTTTTTCATTTAGAGATTAATTCTTTAGAATTTAGGAAACTCTGATACTTAAAGTATAATACAATTCTCCCTACCATGTCCCAAAAAGGAGAGTGAGTATCTAATCTTGCGGTTAACTTCATACGTTATTGCAAGCCTGTCTTCTCCTCATGGGGAAGTCTATCTCTGCAATTAAAATGCACATAGGATAGTTATCATCTCATACCATATTCTCCTTCTTCTTCTCTTCCTCTATTCCTCATCTAAGACGACCATTCAAACAACACCGAAGAGCAGAATAGTTGCTAGTAAAAATATAACACTACATCTTTTCCATTTCAAACGCATTACTCGATATTACATAAGATTTGATGGAATGAGAATGACCTAAAACAGTGGAGGGCTCTGTGGGGTCCACCCTGTGGACCTATCTAGAATGAAGAGGAAAAGCGTCGCTTTCTGTGATAAATAATAAAATAAATTTATAAAAATGAGATTATTTTTATTCAATCTTTTGAAGTTATTATAAAATAAATAGAAAAACTGAAATTTCTTTATTATTAAGATTATTTCTTATAAAAATGAAATTAACTATTTTTTAAAAAAAATATAATTGAAAAATAAAAAGAGATTAATATAAATTTTAATAATACTATTTTTGAGTATTTTGTTTTTAAACTTTTAATATTTTATTTTATTATATTTAATTGATTAGCAAAATTATAAAAAAATAATTTAAATTTCCTCTTTTAAATATACTAATTTTTATATAAATCCTTTAATTTATTATTTTACAATTGAATTGAGAGAGAGAAGTGAAGATCTTAAAAAAAATTTATTTATAAAACAAATTTTAATATTATTTATTTCAAATAATTTTTAATTATCTTTTATTAAAAAGTTTAATTAATTTATTAATCTTATAGATTAATTAATTTAATTTATAAAGTGATTTTTAATAAATTAAAATGCGTGCGAGATACAGGGCCGTGCACGATGTAGGGAAATCGGTTAGACCCTGCATCTACAAGTCTTTTCTTCATCGACTCTAAATCCTCCTCCTCAATATGCTGGCGAACAATCCGCATTAAACGGATTGTATGTGCCCTGTTTGTGCCTCTTGTTTCAATGAGGCGACGAGCAGACATGCTGGAACAATCAAATTGGAAGCCTAATTCGCGAGGGTGACTTTATAGCCTCGTCCATCGGTTGAATGCTACTCAGTTAGTCCTCAGTGAGCATCATCGGTTGAGGAGCAAAAGAACGAAGATGAACTCTGTAGGATCAGAAAAAAGATTGCGCCCCAAACTCTTTACGAGCAACAGCATTTGACAAACCTTCCCGGACCTAGCACCGTCTGATAGAAATCGCTAGAAATCGTCGGTAGATGCACTTGATCATTTTGACTATTGTTTCCTAACAGGTGTAGAATATGGAAGCTTGCGAAAAAAACTAGGCCTTCGTCGAACAGGAAGGAGATCTTGCATTTTCCCACATGAAAATAATACGGCATGAACTTGTCAGAAAGGGTAGCTAAAGGCTCTCACCCTTTCAATGCAGACGTCTTTTTGCAGGGCATTCAAAAGGGTATTTGGCATCTTCACAGTTTGAATCTCATTCATTGCGATCTCAACCCGACCAACATCTTCATGAATGGGGATACTCCAGTTATCGGGGACTTCGATTCTTGTCAAATGGAGGGAGAAAAATTAGGTTTCAACGCTGGGACGAAAGGCTGGACGAGTGAGGAGTTCAAGTTCGCAAGGCCCAAGAATGATCAATATGGATTGTCAAAGATTCGTGATTTTCTATTTCAAGTTCGCAAAGCCCGAGATTGATCATTATATGATATTAAAGATTCGAGATTCTATCTCAAATGAAGAATGCTGAAAACCTGTTGAGATTGCCTATTTAAGCTTTTTGAATAGAGTAGCTGAACTAAATTCATGATTGAGCCTCCTCACTGTGTCCGATCTCATGCCTGCCTCATACTTTGCTACTCGAGTCCCAGTGTCGTTCGGCATGAACCTAAATGCTATGATTAACGCTTTTCTTCGAGGAAAATCGCTGTACTTACCCATTCTACTGTTGAGCTGGGGGAGATACATAGCTTGTCGAATATTTGTAAGTTGTTCGGCCACAGTCTGATGCCTTCTATGTATATCTGGATTTATCGGTGCGGGTGCCTGTCCTGAAATCACAAGCATTTGTTGGTTTTTTAATTTCAACAGAAGCCATCCTAATAACAAGGTTAGCATTGTGTAATGGCAGGAATATAGTGCGCCTACTTTCCAAAGAATTTGTATTTTTGTGTTTTGAAGTTAGAATGGGTTCTTCGGTCCAATACAGTAGACTGCCCTAGCTTTATACCTGTGAAGGGTTGCCATTTACTATACTGATTCGGGTACAATGGGCTTTGTTCTGCTGGACTGTTTTGCGATGTGGCTGCTACAGATATTGATAGCTTGCGGGGATGGGAAGGCAAACATCATGCATTGCCCATATCCACGCCCTGCTGATGGTGACTGGTCTATGGCCAGCACATGTAAAGGTGGCGCAAAGTGCTCCATGTCAGAGGTAAACCGGGGAAGCGGGGACATAGAGAGAGATCACCGCGTTCTCTTAGATTGGTTTAGCGTTGACGCCACGCTGGAGAGTGTCGCGCATAAAATTTTGCAAGCACAGTTTGGGGCCATATAAGCCAGCCAGTAGGAAACATTCAGAACAATACACAAAACATATTTCTTTTTTGAGCAACATCAGTGAATAATAATAATAATAATAATAATAATAATAATAATAATAATAATAATAATAATAATAATAATAATAATAATAATAATAATAATAATAATAATAATAATAATAATAATAATAATAATCAACAAAAATTAATTAAATTATATTAACAAATAAATATATAATTAATTATATTTTTTTATTTTGATAAAGAAATCTTTATTTTCCAAAATCTAATCACATGTATTATAGAATTCATAATAACAAATTGATAATATAATCTTTTATTTATTATGTATTTCAATATATATATTATATATAATTATATACGAGAAGGAGAGAGAGGGGGAATACGCCCCTTATGTCACGCTGGGCAAACAGGGCCTACTAACTAATCCGAAATCAAGCAGGAGACTTACAAGCAAAAATATCGTCTTCAGCTTTGTGTTTATCACAGGTTGTAAATAATTGAGGTAATTGGTTATCATCATAGGCAGCTCGGATACCTTCCGGGGGGTTGCAGGTTGTTTGTTTATTTATAATTTTCTTTTTCCTACACAACCTATACTGTACATATCATTGGCCTATCGCATAATCCGCATAGCCTTAGCTATAGTTAGATCAAATCGATTATGAGTTTACTACTACGACTATTATATATATATTTTAATCCGCCCATACAACGATCGGTAATCTCTGATCTAGACTAACTCCCTACTAATAGAACGCCTATCCAACACCAAATCAATGCATCTACCATGCTATCCTATCCTGAGGAAATCCATCGAAACCAGGGAGAGGATTAAATCACAACTAAACAAAACGGGAATTTGTATTCCCACCCAAGGAGAAAACAAAAAAGACCCCTTCCCAGTCTTTATTAAACAGGCGACTAACAGAAATCCTCATTTCACACCACGTCCAACCCTCCCTACTATCACCCTTCAATTATATACCCGATATCAAAACACACCTAGTTTACTTATTAGGGAACATGCCTTGATGAATCCGGATCAAAGTCCTAGGTAAAAAGCAGAGATCCATAAAAGGCAGTCTCTTATAAATAAAGCAGTTGTGTTCCAAATAGCGTGTACATGTTGAAGGCCGAGTTCGAGCTGGGTTGGTTGTAACGTGAAATGATTCGGAACTAGTGTTCCTCTAAAGCTAATAATGCAGTATGGTATCGTTCCCTTTCATATACAAACGTAAATCATAATCGTTATTTTCAAAATGGTCCTCGCCTTACACCTCTCACCCCATGCCCCTTTGGCCTAGGCGCCATTGCTCACAGTGACCTCAGGTCCAGCAATAATGCTAAACTGACCTCCACATCCAGCGAAAGTCATCTTCTTTCCCTTAATGGCAGAGTTTTCAATGACTTTAGGAGTCCACGTTGTTTCATCCGAGCCTAAGCCAGTGCGATAGTTTTCGCCATATCCCCAAGACCAAGCCTTGCCATCATCATCAATAGCAATGCAATTGTCAATCGCAGCCGAGACGAAGTTGCCTTTAATGCTAGGAACTACGGTAGGTTTGAGAAGAATGGCTGGCTTTCCAGTACTGGCACTCGTGATAATAGACTCTTTATCAATAGTTGCCAAATCGAGACCCATTTGGCCGTAGTCGCAACGGCCCCAAACAAGAATTTCTTTGTCCTCAGTACAAGCGATGGAGTGATGGAGACCACCCTTCAGCTGTGCGATTTTGTAACCCTTCAAACTCTTAACAACTGTAGGATTTGGTATTAGAGCATCGTTCTCGCCGGCTTTGTCAGCGATACCTGTTTGTCCAAAATTATTTAGACCCCAGGCTAAGACTTGATCCTTTTGATTGATAGCAAATGAATGATAAGTACCAGCAGCGATTGCCTTACAACGCTTCAATATAGGGGCTGGCGTGAGGGCTGAAAATCTCGATCTTTCACTAACTCGTCTACCGAGCTGGTATTGTTGCCAGGCACCCCATGTAAAGACGGTACCCTTATTGTCTATGGCCAGGACATGATTGCTACCACGGGCCAAGGACTTGATATTCTTTAAACCAGGAATAAGTATTGGTTCCGCTTGAATTTTCAACTTCTTCTTTAGGTCTCCATCTCTCTCAGTAGAAGCCTTAGTTGCACCCTCACTAGTGAAACCAATAGTGCCATCATTTCCCTATTGTTATTAGTCGACATGAGCAATCAAAGTTGCAAGGAAGTACTTACTGTGAATGATCCCCATCCATAAACATACCCATCTTCTGTAAGAACAAAGCTTACTGAATCACTAGCAAGCACTTGAACGACCTTCCTGCCATCTAAGAAGTCGGTGGAAATAGCTGTTGGAGTACTTTCGATTGGGTTTAGTACAATGTCGTCTTCATCTTCCGAATCGGAATCAGCGTCCATATCCTTGGCTGGTGCTTCGTATGCGCTAGTGTCTCGGCCCAAGGACCCTCCATCACTGACACCCCATGTCAAAATTCTTTGATCATCCGTTAATGCCACACAATGCATTCCACCAACCGCGATCTGAGTGACACCTTTTAAAAGAGGATTATAGCGAGGACGTTTCACACCAACAGGTGGTTTACCATCAATTTTTGCTGCACCCAGACCCAACTCATTATTTTCTCCACTTCCAAAAACATAAACATCGAGGCGTTGGACGGGTGGAGTGTTAATGGTAACACCAATCTTGAGCTTCTTAGCAACAGGCAATACCTCCGATTCTTGAGTCCGGCCTCTTTTACGGTTGGCGACTGGTTTTGGTGCTGTAAATAGTGTTAGAGTCATTTCTTATATGGAATCGATGGGGTTAAGAATAGGCTTGCCTGGAGTTTGTTCTTCTTCCTCTTCTTCTTCTCCGCTCTCTGCATCCTCTTCTCGAGTCTTCTTGGACGCGACTTTTGATTTTTTAGGAGCTACCTTCTTAGAAGCAGCTTTAGTAGTAGCAGCCTTTGTAGCCTTGGCAGGGGCAGCTTTGGTCGGGGCTACTTTTGTCGAAGCAACTTTCGTAGCCGGCTTCCCGGCTACTTTGGAAGGGTTTGGTGCAGTAGCAGTTGCTGATATGCGAGATGTGCCCGTACGTTTAACGCCGACATTGGCGGGAGCTTTTTCCGCAGCTGAAGCTGGAGCTTTTGCTTTACGAGGAGGCATTTCTTGATCCCAAGTATTTGTGTAATTATTTTGTTTTGTTGCGATATGGGATTGTTGTATTGTATGTAGTATTGAAATGCGCAAGTTTATCTCGCTTTGAAAGACTAGTGGGTGGACGCGCCGCAAAAATAAATAGAAACACTTGAAGAAAGAATGTTTGGAATGTGGTTCTTGCAAGTTCAAATATGAAAGATAATTGCAATTAAATAGTTAAATCAAGATGGTATGATTCTTAAGAATTAATCGAAGGTACTTTATTTTGTATGTAAGTGGGAGAAGTGGGTGAGTGGGATGGATGATGTTATTTATTACGAGGAGATCAACAACTTTCTGATGGAGGAGCTCAGGGATTAGTTATCAAGGCTAGGCAGGATTAGAAGGGACGAGCCGTTGAAAGAAGAAGCCAAAAACCAACCGCGCGACAGCTTTCCGGGATTACTTAGCAACTATGCTTAGTCAGTCATGATTGATTGCATTTACATCGACAACAAGTAGAGTAGACCACGACCGTATTGAAGTTCAATCCGGCATCTGTTCACAAGTGCCATCGAAATTATCATATAATAATTTGATCCTATTCCAGCTCTTATTAATATGATCAAAATTAAAACTATTTGCTCAATCTAGTAATGATAAATGGACTATCACTCATTAATTTCAAGAAAGATACAAATGAAGTAAGTGAAAGGCAAATATATTAAGAGAGAGCTCTAGAATCTTCATTTTCCGAATCAACCTCGAATAATTGCGAAACCTTCTTGATTTTATACCATCTAAAGTTGATGTAGTATTTCAATATATAATTCTAATCAAAATCATCCACAATTCCTCTAAATGGAGAATCTTCCCAAAAGTTAACTTCTACTACGGCCTATCTTAACTTCCTTCCAAAATCTAAAGTATTTTTACCAACCTATTTTTTTTTCTATAATGATATCAATATCACACATATCACATCACACACATAACATCATTAAACAAACAAACCATCTCGCACCAATTTTTGAATTCTCAACATACAACAATATCTCATTTGGGTATCATAATATACACCCACAACTAATCCGTTTAGTGAGTGATCCTGATGTCCAACCCATCCATCCATACCAGATACCTCAAATAGAAACCTCACCGTGTTTGTTTGTTATAGAATCGCTAATAACCACCAAACCCTTCCTAATTCACTAAACCACCACCCTACCACCCGCTTCTCCTTTTCCATACCTCCATCCCAATTTGTAAAAAGAGTGAAAATCATCCGTCATCCCTCATCCCTCATCTCTCATCCCCTCATCACAACCCAGCTTCCAAACCTATACCATCATTCACAATCCGTGTACCCATTTGCCTAAACCATACCAAGTAAACGCGCGAAAAAAGGAACCAAACTCAAGGATATTGTAGCAACCAAAACGAAAAGTAAAAAATCAATCCCACGCTCCCTAAAAGCAAATAGGTATTTCCTCTTAATATGAATAGTCAAGAACGCAAGGAGGATCTTCTAAATGTTTTGTCTTCTGTTCGTCTCTGAGAGCGCGCCCGCATGCATGTTCTTTTCAACTTTTTGCAAGGTTGAAGCATGATAAACGCAAACAAAACAAATAACAAAGTGGTCCGTAAATGAAAGAGATATCAAATTTGCGAGAAAGAGAGGAGAAAAACAATCAAAGCAGCATAAAAAAAATTGGTATTTGGGGTATTGCGCGCCAGGGTATATATCCAGCCATTGTGTATGTCGAAATCGACGTACTTAAAGACAATCTAGGAAATAAGGGAATAGTTTTGTGGATATCTTAAGAACGCGGTGGTCCTATTGGACCGGGGTATCCGGAGTTTGTAGAATTAGAAGTTGAAGGACGACCGCTGTCGGTCGAAGCTCTCATGCTATGTCTTGGTGTTGCATCGCCTGGATGTCCATGCGAGTGCTTACCATCGTGGATACTACCACTGCCACTTCCAAATTGGCGGGTTGGCCATGGTGTGGTGTCATCGTCCGGCAAGTTGACACCACTATCGTTCCATGGGTTACGGTCTGCGTTAAAACTTCGTGTAGATTCGATGGAGATCAAGGAAGTTCTTGATGCATTTCGAGATCCGTTCCGGAAGAAAGAACCGGCGGGAGACTGGGAGCTATTCTTGCGGCCATTCAAGAACGAAGAAATTGATGACATGCTACCAGGCTTGCGAAGTTTATCAAAAATGTTGCTTCTCTCCCTCGCAACGTCATCGCCAAAAGAAGATTTGGTAGGTGAATCGGTTGCCATTGGTGCAGGAGCATGTTGTAAGAGTTTAGAATCGAAGTATGGCAAGGATTCCTCGAATGAATCGGACTTGGGACGAGGAATTGTTCCCTTGACAGTGGTAACCTCAATACCAGCTGCGGCAATATTAGAGAACAAGAAATCAATTGCATCCCGAACACCACCAGCATTGTTTCTGGTGAAAGTCCACAGGAGAATGATTGTCGGTCCATCGTTTTCAGTACGTTCCGTAGAGTCTTCATTGACTTGGACCTCGACCACGTATTGAGACTTGAGCTTTGGGGCCATTTCTGTCTTGAAAGTCTTGGAGCTGAAGAATTTCATGAGTTCCGGGGTACGAGCTAAAACAAGCTCATGGCTGTCCGGAACCATCCCAAGAAACTCATCAACACAGTGAGGAACTTGCCATTCCGGTCCTGAAATCGTGACATCGTCACTAGCTTGCTCGGTACTTGGGAAGATAACTTTGCAGTTCCACTTCTTTTCCAATTCTTCGATTTGATTGAGGCGAGCCAGGAGTTGCCGATGGTACAATCGGTCAACGTTGACAGTTTGGGAAGTGAATTCTGAATCAACTCGATCGACCATATCAAGGATTTCAGCCTTCACAAGCTCTAAATTATGAGCGTTCCGAGCTGGAGTTCGGCAAATAACATTATCGGACTTGACATCATCATCCTCACGATTGGGCCCACCACGATCCATAACATTGGAGAATTTGACGAAAACAGAGTGCTTCTTCATGATCCTTTGGATGTGCTGGCCACCAATGCCGATAATACGCTTGTGATACTGATCTGGAACATGGAACGATATTTGAGCCGGCATTTCTTGTTCGACAAGGCCGAGGCCAGTAACCATTTGGTCATAGTTATTTCCGCAAACATCAATGTTGAAATTGTACTCATTGAATCCATCAAATATGATTTGAACGTTGCCTGAATAAAAGGTTAGTAAACCAAACGAGTTAAAGCTTCAAAAACCTTACTTTGGCCCATGATCTTGTTAATCTTTCCATTCTTCTTTCCACTAACGAACTCCTTGTGCTCATTTGCTAACTCAAGCTTGACTCGAATCTGATAGGCACAACCTCGCTTGTTCAATGCGATATTGCTAATGATAATCAAGGCGTCTTTTACAGCTTCATCGGAACCAGTAATTGTCCATTGTAGCTTATCGTATGTTACATCTGCTGAGGAATACGAGCAGATATCAACCAGCATCGCCCTTATTGCGTGTGGAGCTGGTTGTAAAGGTGCCTGATTTGGCGGTTGTTGGATCCACCATGATGCGCTGTAAAATTGTACACCCTGTAATATTCGTTAGTCGCAGCCCAAGAGAAAATCATTGATAACACGTACCATTAACATGAGTTCCCGGACAGTTCGTTCCACATGGAGCCCTTCTGTCCCTTGGATTCTGATCATGCTACGTTGAGAAGCAAGAGCTGGGAACTGGATAAATGTTCCGTGCGTCTCCATAACTCTACGAACCTTGTCCATCCTAGTAAGGAGGATGCTGTCAATCTTAGCAGCAGTTACATGGGCATCTTTCATGAAGAGCCTTGTCATTCTAACAAGTTCGTGGATCCGGGCTTTCGCTGCGGCAATGTTTTCTGGTCGGTCGCCCGTGATGAATATCTCCTCGGGGTTTCGTCGGTGGGCACCCTTTGGGCAATATTTGTAAACTTGCGAGAAGGGAGGTGGGAAATAAATAGCTGTGTTCGTAGCGGATTCAATGACTTTAATGTTCTTTCGGGATCGTCCACAGATGACAGTGTGAAGGGAGAGCTCGAGGGATGCCGCGTCAACAATGCGTCCGAGCTAAATCAAAATGTTAGTGCCCAGTTTGCGAGGAGCCGTACGCATAGATACATACTAGTCTGTCAATGTAAACCAAGATTCTCGTCTTTCCGTGTTCAGCACTCTCCATATCTCCATAAACTGCAACTCTCCAGCGTTGATCCCTTCCTGCTTCGCCATTGCTGCTAAGTCCATCGGTCAACGAAGAGGTAAATTTTGGACCTAGCAAGAATATATCGACTCCGCAGAACGCGGCAACATTGTCCAGATGTTCAATGACGGATGCTTTCAAACCCGACTTGGTGGAATCGAGAATCAAATCTCCATCAACGTCGATAACTGAACAACGCTACATGGATGTCAATACTTGAAAATAACCAAGGGACAACAGTCTTAATCATACCAATGCGATAGGAGTATCATTCAAGATGGTTTCTCTGCTCTTGTGTACCAACTCCGGGCTTCCCGAAAGAGTGACCGTCGTAACTTGTGCTGGGGAGGCACCTGGACGCTTGGGGGTAGTGACGGCGACATTGGCCAAGATTGGCAGAGGCCCATTGGTAATATCTAAGCAAAGCTTCGAGAGGTTATCGATATTTGAGGTATGGACGGGCAATTTCCATACTGGAATGTCATCAGGCGCGTCTTCAGAATGTGTCCATCTTAGAACAGCATTGGCCGTGGCGTAAAGGATATCCTCTGTATTTGGACCGGCGAGATCAGAAGCGAAGGGAATGTTGAATGAATAGTGGATAGTAGAGTCTGCAGGGGTCGGTGCCAGCGCTGGTGAAGGAGTCGGTTTTGTGTGAGGCGGCATTGACGACATGCCATTCATTTGATTCTGTCGCGACATGCCGAAACCTGGACCGGACCAGTGCCTCATATCGCGACCGAGGTTTGATAATTTATTCATCCTTATTGTGTGTTTCGTTGTTGACAAACTCGACCACACAAATTGGGGTTGAGATGTGGAGAGTCGAAGAAGGTCAAAGGGAAGCAGACCAAATAAGATATTTGGGGTACCAGAGATAATGTAAGAGAAGGACCTGGCTGCTGCTTTTGATACGTAAGTAAGCTGTGTAAAGTGAGCCAGACCGGTTCGGTAATGACAAGCGAGGGACTTTGGGCTGATGAATGGGTCTGTGTTGTATGATGATTGAGATCGAAGTGGGAAGGGCCAGGAAAACAATGTTAAAGCGGCCTGAGACAAAGCAAAAGTCAAGTACTCCGTCCAGCGATAGTTGAAAGGGTCGCGATGGATGTGTGTAGTGTAGTGTACTGTACTTGGTGTGAAGGTGATGAACAGGTGAAATGCAGAGAGAGGCAAGAAGAGCGTCAAAAGATAAAGCGGAGAACAGCGTGAAGTGAGGGGGAAATGGACTGGAGTGAATCAAGTCAAGCGGATGAGACAAAATGTACGATATATTATTGACAATTACATCGCTATCTCATCAATTCTCGATTTGTTGGGTATGTGTGTATACAGTAGGTATGTAGCTAGCAGATAGGTAGATACAGACGAACGATAGTTTGAAAGAGGGTTCGAGGAAATGAAATAGTTACACACCACTAATATTTGAGGGACCAGATAGGTACAATCTGCGTATCTGATCTCAATAAATTGTACAGTATTCAAGCCGGCCAAGTGCAACGTCGTAGAAATGTAGAAAAAGATGTAGACGGAGGGGGGGGAGAGAGTAATAGTAATATCAAATAAATGTACCTATTCTACGTGTAGTCTAATGATATCAATGACTGGTGAAAGAAGCAGGTTTGGGTACAAAGTATTGGGTACTTATTCGTACGATCCGTCGTGGTCAGGGTGTTTTATAGTATGGTGTGTATGGAGAGAATGATCCAAAGATACTGTTCGACGATAATGAAAATGGTTCAAAGAGGTGGTAGTTCCTATTGAATCGTCTACAAGTCCGTCTTTACACTTTCGTACTATTCCCATCCCGTCCAGACCAGCCAGCAGTAGGAAGAGTTGTAAAGCTTTAGCGATCGTTGTCATTCAATTCGGCCCTCAATTGGTGAAGTCGCAGTGTAGTATCGTATGAGAGCGACGGAGAAGAGCAAGGGCTTTGAGTGAGCTTGAACTTCTCGATCAAGGGTTTTTGGTTCATGTACACACACGACTAGGAGATATCTGGACGGAGGGAGTACATACGGAGTTATGTTCGAACAACAGTGATGCATGTACAAAGGATACAGAGAATACGAGCCACCCGTTCAAGACTTAAGATTTTCGGCCATTGATTTGATGATGGTCTTGATAAAATTGATTCGACTTTACGAGTAGTAAAGCAGATAGATGGCGTTTTGAAGTTTGTGGGGGCTTCAAGTACTATACCTAATTCCACTTTGATGTATTGAGAGAGGATAAATGCCTGAGCGTGAATGCCAATGAATGGTAAGAAACGCTTGAAGGTTTTTGACGTGATTGGTAGATGAGGAAACTTTGAAAGTTCAACCTTCGAAGTACGCAGTATGTAAGTAAGACCGACTTACAGGGTGATCCAGGACCTAGCCTAGCTGAATGAACAGCAAGGCATTTAGGGTAGTGAAATAGTAGTTCGAATTCTCTGTTATTTTTTCAGAGGGGGGTTTCAATGACGAGCAGTAGTCATGGGATCTGCAGCAGTAAACTACATCGAGTGCTTGCTCTAGGTATGGAAAAGATGGATATATTTTTGATCTTAAAAGCGCAATATCGAACGAACGGTGTTATCGGTACCGCTCAATAGCTGACTCGATAGCAAAGGCTTCGAGGCCTTGAATACTGTTGTCACAAACTTCTACTCCAATAATCATCTACTTCTCAACCACCAGATAAGTCCTTCTTAATTGTAACACCATCCATCCCTGCTCTCGAAAATTCTACCAGGTCTATTGACAATATCACTTCCTAAAGACTAAAAGTAGCAAACATCCAAATTTACATCATCAATCACAATCACAATCACAATCACAATCACAATCACAATCAATCAATCAATCAATCAATCAATCAATCAAAATCGGGCACCCAAATTTCCCTCGCCCATCGCCGCTTTAACAACAACAATAACAAGATCAATCAGTCCACCATTCACTCACTCACTTACTCACTCCACCCACACACACATCCATACATACATACATACATACGCCCAAAACATGGAACACCCAAGTTCCCAAAGCGGTATTTGAAGGAAATCCGAAACTTTGAATGCGATAAACTTTTCTATAATTGATTCGTTTATTTGCGAGTTCAATACCCTACCCACCTAGTACCTATAGGTTAATTTGATAAACTTGGAAGATCAAGATCTGAAATTGATGAGAAAAATGTTGGACTGTAGGTATTATTACTAGAAAAGTTAAAGAAAGTATAATTATTTGAATTTCAGGTTTTTCATCGATCGGCCTTGATCTGTTCAAATGCGTGCGTGCGGACACACACACACACACCTCTGAGTATTACAAATCATTCATCCCCCAGTCCATTTCTATCATCATCGCATCATCCAATCTCATCATACACATTCATCAGCCATCAGCAAGCCAACCCCCCAAAGTTGTTTCAGCCTTCCATACACACTCACCACCTAACTTCATCCATCCACCCACCACCTCCCTAATTCACGACGAACAAAAACCCCACTTCCTACTTCCCTCCTTATCAATAACCAATAGATAACCAAACACCAAATATCCCCAAGATCTCATATCCATCCATCAAACCCCCTCCCGTCCCATCCATCCCATCCATCCTATCCAAATTTAATAAAAACTATCCTCCCACAAACACTACTCTACTCTACTCTATACACCATACACCATACACCATACACCATACTCTATTCCATAACCATTCATCTCCACAATCAACAACAACCCATACTCCATAATCTATAATCCACAACCATAAATTCACAACCCATACTCCATAATCTATACTTTGCCTCAACATCACAAACCTCACAATCATCTACTAAAAGACCTACCTACCTACCTATCTGCCTACCTACTTTTGGTAGAAACTAGTGAACTCAATCGCTACCTAAGACTCAAACTTCGTTCTAGACCCCAGACAACTTTTTAATTTTAAAAGCTTATACTAACATGGTTGAGCTATTTTGCTTGGGTTACTTGCTAAAGTACTTGGTTTCATCATTGCTGCCTCTAGGAATGGGAATCTTTCACGTCGATCATAGATTGAATTCAATTATGTGATGATTTCTGGCTTTTGATAGTAGTACAACAACATAAATTTAGTCCTCGCTTCTGCATGCAATAATGATCTACAAGGCTAGATATCCAATTCCAAGACTACTGTTGACTGAACACACAGGTACAAAACCCCCTAAAATAATTACTTTATCTTAAAACTGCATGATTCCCCACAAAGCGGTAGTGTAACACCAGCCACAACCGACTCGGAACAGACGGCCGGTAGATGGTCCACCAGACAGGGTCTTGGCTTTCATTTAGTATCACAGGTTTCAACGGTACACTTTCCTTGGAACATCATCCGCATAAACAAACACTGACCCCTCTCTTTCGCGAGGCCGCTCAATTATAGCCGGCCTTTGGTTCTCCACCTCGTAATATCTTTCTCCTTCTACTGCTGTCGGTTGGTGACTACGAGGAATGATTTCCGTAGGACGGACGCTAAACTCCCGACGTGGAGGAGCCATAACTTCGCGACGAACTTCGGGATATTCCCTCAGAGGGGCCTCAGGCCGAACACTTGAAAGTCTTCCGACATATTCTCTTGGTACCTCGTATCTGATGGCTTCTGGTCGAACGCTTTGTGGTCGGGAAATATACTCTCGAGGGGCTTCGTCGTAATGGCTGACTTGACGACGTTCAGGTTGAGCTCTAACCCTAACATATTCTTCGCCTGGTGGTCCCATCGGAGTTGGGCGAACTGAGTATTCCCGTTCACGATATGAACGATAGTCTGGTTGGGCATACTCTGGTTGTGCGATGACACGTCGTGGGGGTGCAAGGATAGGGGAAGCTCTCCTGTACAAGACTCCATCCTCTTCAAATGTTTCTACCGGTGGGCGTGTAGACATTGTTCTCACAGGGGCACGCTCATAATAAAGCTCTCCATCGTCATGTCGCCTAGCAATTGGTGCAACTGACTGACGCATGGAAGGTGCGGGTGTAGGATCAATATACTCACGGCCGTATGCATCAACAATAATCCTAACAGGCTGGCGTGGAGGTCCCATCGGAATTGGCGATCTTCTTTCTCTCATAATCGGCGAGCGAGACCTCTCGCGATCAGCATCTGGGCGGACACTCATCCTGGACAATACAGGTCGTTCTCTTTCAGTGTAATATCTTGGTTCCTCAATAATGTGTCGGTCCACGATGGCATGAGAGCTTTCCCTAATTGGCCGAGAGTATGGTAAAGCATAAACTGGAGATGCTTGCCTTCTTGTATACTGTCCTCCACTCTCAACTCTTTGATATTCCACATCATCCCGCTCCACACGTTGATATAGAGGCTCTGGTCGTCGAATCTCTGCATATTGATCTGTATATCGACTTTCGTAACGCACGGGAGCTCGAGCGTCTTCGTATCTTTTAGGAGCAGCTTCCGGGATCACTTCGAGTGGCTCATACCTAGGCTCATCATAGTTGAGCTCTGACGCGTGTTGACCTGACTGTCGCTGTCTCTTTTGTGGTCGTGGCAAAGTCGCAGCAGCGAAGGGAGAAGGCGAGCGAGGTTCTGCCTTAATGTATGGAGAATCTGGTGTATCGGTTTGGCCATTATCATTACCCTTACGCTTCTTCTTCTTTCCTTTCTTTTTCTCTGGAATTTTTGGCCCACTAGGGGAACTCTCTGCACTTGATAAGCCCGAAGCCGCATTTCGGAGTGCAGCAACCTGAGGTGGCTGTGCCTCATGGACAGGGAGGGCATCTCGCAGGATAGGAGGATCTCTTGCAGTAGCTAATGGTGACACTCGGGCAGGTTGTGGTGCTAAGGGAGATAGGTTATGGGCCCGGGTGTTCAGCGGTTGTTGCACATCTACTTCGGATGCCTTCGGTGGGGCCACTCGATCACCCATCTGTTGAGAACCTGCGCTTTCAGAACCTATACTATCCTGGGAAAGATCAACAATGCCAGATACTCTACTTTGCACAACTCTGGGATATGGCGGATCTTGGGTAACCTTTCCACGATAACCATTTGGAGATTGTTGTTCGGCAGGATGTCTGTTCTGAATTCCTAGAGGGCGATACTGTGATTGTGAATGCCTTTCGGATGCTAAATGATTATTTTGGGATAGTGAACTGCCAGTCATAACCACTTCATTATCTTCAACCTGGTTGATGGCAGGATCAGCGTGTGCTGCTTGCTCTTCAATTGATACTTCACCGCGGACTTGCCCATTAAGGGTTGGCTTGTGACTATGCGATGAATTGGATGGCTCTGGGGTATCATGCTGACTAGAATAGAAAGAATTTTCATCAAACGAATCACTTCCAGCACCCACCGAAGGCTCGACTTCTGGAGCCGTGGCGGGGTGAACTATAGCAAGAGCTTTTTGTAAGACTTCGGTAAGATCAAAATTGGGGAGGGATTCAGATGTCTGAAGCAAAGCTTTCTGGGCCAGACGATGTTGGTCCATTTGATCCCTAAGAGCTCTTTCCAATCTCTGCCTCTGCAATTGTATTTCCGCCTTTATAAGATCATCAGACTTTTCCAACAGGATTGGATTAATCTCCGAAGTCTTCACAGATTTAGTAGAGCTCGTAGGTACGGACTGTTTCGTAAGCTGGCCAATTGTCGCTGCAGCACGATAATTGACTGGTGAATGATTATTCGAGGATGGCGCCGAGTCGATGGCTGCTTGCGCATTTGCGCGTACTGCTGATGTGTTGGGTGATGAATTATTACGAGCCAAACTGCTCTGCTTTCCCACTCCTAAAATATGTGAAGGGACTTTGACACGAGGATGAGTTCCTGCAAGAACAGCATCTCGAAATGAAATTATCTTTTCGTACTCCCGAATTTCACGAATATTCTCTGTTGTCAGTGTTACGCCATTTGTGCCATTGATCGGCACAGAAGCAACAGCCCCTTGGGCCATAATTGAGAAAAGCGAGCAATTAAACTAATTAAGAATAAAAGAAAATGACTCCTTGCATCTGCAAGTATCCAGGCTAACAGATAAATTGAAGATTGACTATAGCTGCCAAGTTGTGTTGTTTGAATATTTCTTGTTGTAGATTTTGAGATGCAAAGTTGGATGGATGTATGTCTTGAGACGGTCGAGAAATTAGAAATTGTGTTCAAGGCTAGAAAATTAAAAGTTGGTAGGTGCACGCTGATATGACTAAGCAGAAATTCTTCAACACAGCATGACAAGGGTGGCTGTGGAGTTTAATTTGGTACGTACCTGAATGGTTGGTACGGAGTACTTGGAGAGATATCTACTAGTACTTGAAATGGAAGCCCGATCGGCCGGTACAGATGTTTCCCGAATGACTCTTTAGACAATTATCGTAACCCGATCTCTCTCCACTCCACACTCCCTTATTATTGCTTTTATTGATCAATGTATAGCATCTTCAGGTGTACTAGAACTCGCGCCGTCTCTTCAATTCCTACTACAACCTACAAATACGCCATTCCTAGGGCAAGTAGATCAATTACTACTTCCTCTAAACCCGCATCTCTTAATTCTCGCTTCACCAACAAGATGGCGGATACACGACCGGTGTTCTTCTTTGATATTGATAATTGCGTAAGCTTGTATTTATATTTTGGTATGATTTTATGATTGCTAACCTCCTTACAGTTATATTCCAAGAGTACGAATCTTTTCCTTGCCATTCCTACAGATTAATTTCTACCACATCAACTGACTCGTCGCATTCAGGCAAGAATGTCCATGACCACATGACCGCTCTGATCGATGAATATTTCATGAAGCATCTAGAGCTCAGTCGAGAAGATGCTTATAATCTTCATCAAGAGTACTACAAAACCTACGGCCTCGCCATCGAAGGTCTAGTACGTTATCACAAGATTGATGCGCTGGAATACAATCGTCAAGTAGATGATGCCGTGCCATTAGAAACCATTCTCTCGCCGGATCCAAAGCTACGCAAGCTTCTCGAGGACATCGATCGGTCCAAGGTCAAGTTATGGCTCTTTACCAATGCTTATGTCACCCACGGGAAGCGTGTCGTTCGTCTACTAGGGGTAGAGGATTTATTTGAGGGTATGACGTATTGTGATTATGCTCAGGAGAAGATGATTTGCAAACCTTATAAGGAATCTTTCGAGAAGGCCATGAGAGAAGCTGGAGTGAAGGAGTATAAAGATTGTTATTTTGTTGGTAGGTTTTTTTCCTCGGTCCGAGTTCATCAATATTACTGCTTACACATTTAGATGACTCGCTCATAAACTGCGAGGCAGCTTATAAACTTGGTTGGACAGCAGCACATTTGGTTGAGGAAGGTGTAAAATCACCTCCTAAGCCCGTTGCCAATTTTCAAATCAGCACTTTGGAAGAGTTGAGGACTGTTTACCCGCAATTCTTCATTACTACTTAATGGATAGATGATGTGCTCAGAAGCATACAATACAACCTCGCAAAATGATTTTCATTAATCGAGTGGGCGACGACAGAGAACAAAGAGTTTGTTCTTTAATAGAATAGACTAGGTCAAGAATAATAGATATCCATTCTCAAGATTGTTCAATGGTTACATTGACTGTCCTGAGCTACAAGTTCCGCAGTTCTCTCGTTGACATCCTTCTGTATCATGGTATTGATCTTTCATTCCTTCAACAGTGCCCCATGTCACAGCCCGATCAAATTGATATTTGTCTATGTAGGCCATGCAGGATTCTAGGATAACCGTCTGCCTTACAGGTAGTTTAAAACGACGGTGTACTTTACGCTTCCCGCCGTTCCCCAGACTTTTTTAATGTTGAAAATCCACTAGACCCGACAGCCCGACGCATTTCCCTATTTCCAGACGCCTTCCCTCCACCCAAACGCCAAATCTCGCAGTTATAGATAAATAGGAAGAAAGAATCAAATAAAAATTAGTTCAGGGTCTTTTGATACTCCTTATAACTCCCTCCAACCTAGCCAAAACAGCCTCTTTCTCCTTCAAAGCCTCTTTCCTCCTCTCCTCCTCCTCCTTCAGTTCCCGCTCTAACCGTTGAATTGTCTGCTGTTGCTCTTTTTCGCTATTCTCCAAGCCCGGCAATGCTGTGATAAGTACCTCGATTTGTTGTTCCTTGACAATAAGATCTCGTGCCAATTCCACCTGGCCTTCTTTGAATTTGTCCGCGGGTAATGGTTCTACTATAAAGGGAGATCAGTCGAGTTTAGAAGAAGGGAGAGCTAGGGTTCTCACAGCCGTCTTCATTTGGCAATGCTTCACCCGATTCATCTTTCTTGGTGTCCTTCCGGACAATGTCGGTGGGGCTGAGAGTTTGGTAGTCATGATGTTTGTTAACCCATACGAGCGATGCGACAAATTGAAGAGCGAGCTAATTAGAGTCAGCAAGGAGATAAGAATGTATGTTTTCAATAGTGAACTAGACCTCATCAATAGCATCTTGAAGTTGGGTCAATCGGTCGGCCATAACTCGTTGTTGGGAGAGAAATGGGATTCAAATGTATAGATGGATTCCGAAAAGATGTTCTGGAGGTTGCGCAAATGTCAGCCCTGCAGATAATCTTTTGCGGGGAGTTGACCATAAAGGGCTTAGCTCGCCGGAGTCAAATCGGCGTAGCCTTGCATAATTTCCGACTTCCGTGCATCACTTATCAAAAAATATTATAGAGAACTTTCTTTCACACGATATAATCGCTACCGCTTTTCTTCTTGCTGGTTAAGTGCATGCAGGTAATCCGTCTCTGCTCCCGTTTTGCATCACATAGGACGAATTACCCGTGGAAAATCATGCTAGTCACATGATACTGACAAACACAATCAATCTTCATGTTTTCAGCACGTCCTCAGCGGCGTCTCTTGCAACTGGGAAAGCAATCATTACGCCGATATTTTGCAAACGGTGCGACTGCAACTGCACCCGAAACTATTACTGGAGCGCATGAGTTGATATTTCCTGACTCACAAAATGCAGAGCATCATGATCTGCCCAGTTTTCTGGAATATGCATCACGCAACAACATGGACACAGGCAGTACTACATATGTCGGAACTCATTATGAATATATGGCCAAAAATGCACTGGAGCGGTTAGGCATGTCTCTCAAGCAGGTTGGCGGAAGATCAGATTGTGGAATCGACCTACTTGGAACATGGCCATTACCCACAGCTCCCCAACCTTTAAAAGTCCTCATACAGTGCAAAGCATTTGCAGCCAAAATAAAGCCAGCTCAAGCTCGAGAACTAGAAGGGACTTTCGTGGGTGCTCCGCAAGGATGGAGAACATCAAGTGTATTGGCATTTTTAGTCTCGCAGCAAGCAGCTACCAAAGGTGTGAGAGAAGCTTTAGGCAGGAGTCAGTGGCCGATGGGTTATGTACTGTGCGGCGCGGATGGAAAGATTATGCAGATGTTGTGGAACCGAAAAGCAGCTGATGAAGGTTTGGGTGGCTTAGAAGTTGAGATGCAGTACACTGGGGTTGATCAGAATGAAAGGGAAGTCATTTTGACACACAAGGGAAAGGCTATCAAAAATTGAAACGTTGTATAGTGCGACAAAAGTTTCGCCCACGCTGCAAACAAGAGACAATAGGCGGATCGCTTGCTTGCAAATTTCGGGAGGGTGAGCAATCGCTTCAGCAGGCTGCTTGCTATCTTTGTTCCACGGATGACAATATTTGTGCTGAGACCACATCCTTTGGGAGGGACTTTAATGTATCTTCATCTCTTCTTCTCCAGAAGATCCATTGCGCCATACTAACAACGATACATCAGCTACCACGACTGACAATAACCACAAATCTGCCTCTTTAATCACCGCAAGTCACGTCCCAAGCAATCACAATGTGTTATCAAGTCATCCGATTATTTGAATGTGGTCACCACAGCCCTTCGATAGACGTTCCATGCAATCAGCCTTCTAAAAACTGCGGTGGTGTCTTCCTGAGACAGGAGATTGAAGATACGAAAGGACTATGCGAGGTGAATAGTATTCGATTTTTTGCCCTACCATGATCTAACATGATACTAGCGGTGTCAAGAGGCTACGGAGATGAGAAAAACAGTGGCGGAGCCGGAAGATGAGGGATATTGGTCGTGACTCGGTTCTGGACTGTGGAGAATAAAGTCGTCGCCGCAAACACTACGTGGGAGATTGGATGGGCCGCCACAAAAGTTTAGAGATTGGAAACTCCTGTCGTGATCTTGAAATACTCAACTCAACTCACTCAATATCAAATACCACTACACTTCCTAGCATGACATTTCATCATGGCCCTAAGTGGCTCTGCTCAATTCCCATAATTCTCTTTCAAAACACCTGTTGTGCCTCGTCTTAACTTGCCCTGCCTCATACGGTCCTATCATCCGGTTTGAAACCCTCTCATCAATAGCCTATAGTATGGGAACAAATCAAAGAGGGCAGCACTGATTTTCCATTTGTGTTTGCTTAATCTCCAGTGGGTATCATGGCAACGAGGCAACTTCGCATCCTGCCCTGGCTATTGCCTACTGTGATATGACAGCTCCACCGCCTCATGCTGGATATTCCATACGGACCCCGCATATCCGTGGATAAGATATGACTCTGCGTGAGCGCCGCGTTACCAAACTCTTAAGAGCGGTTGGTACCTAATTACTACAGGATTTTATGCCCACGATATCATAATTGTAATTTTCTCGTTAAGAGGTGGATGGAGGGGTGTATGAGTGCTTCAAAGAGTTCTTCAGACCACAAGTGTGGAGATTCTGTCCTGATGACTTGTAATGAAAATAAGGTAGACCATAGTAACAAGAGATTCGAGCATTTCATATTGTATTGAGCAGTTTCTATAACAAGTCTGACCAGTGCCCCCCCATTTTCCATCGTTTCTTCGATCATCGGCGTGGTCACGCTAACAACACCAAGTTTACCTAACTTTGAGCTACTTTCCAACCGTAACTAGTATCCCGGATTCTTATCCATTCAATGCCTTCGAAAGAGAATATGTTGCATGTCTAGCAAAATTACAGGGCTCATGCTGGTAATTGTGCGAGTAGTTCTATGAATGTGCGGACACTACTTTCCTAGTCCATTTATATGAGAAGGGGATTTTAGCTCCTCTGCATTCCTATTCTCCGCTTCTCAGCCTACTTTTGATTTTACTGCATTCTCGGCTAGGAAGAGTGAATTACAACGTTTTATTTGTAACTTTTCATTGAGTTGCGGTTGTAAAATTGCTAGGAACACTACGCGTGGAGGAAATGATACGCTTAAGATTATAGTTAGTGACTTTTTCTAGCCTTCATCCGCTGTTTAGTCCATTATGTGATACTTTTGACTTCAGGGTGATATTACCAGCAGGCTAGTCGATCAACTTCCTCTTTTGATATGTAATTAGGGACACTACAAAAATCGGAGTTTTACCTGGAATCTAATATCAGCAATATATACCTAATTGTGCATCTATTTTTTCTTCGCTTAATTACTCAGAATATTTGCATTTTCAGAGCTGGCTTGCATATGCTTGGTTAGAAGACTTCTGTTGGGATCTTCGTAGTGTGCTACTACTAAACAGAGCTGCATGAAACGAAATGTAACCCAGCTTTTTAATTATCCACAACATTATCATCACGTATCTATATATGGACAAGAGCAAAACGGCAACATTTCCATTCTTGAAACGATATCACTCATCTAAGTCCACCAATTAGAAAATGGTATCTCGCGTCAAACTCTCCGAATTGCCGATATGATCGCTCAATTAGCAAATATTTATGCAAAATATCACAATGCGATGATGTGATATCTTCAGAAGATGCCGTTCGACGGCACTCAACTACACAGTCGATCGTCCCAGTTCCTCAAACTAGACTGTACTTTCTATATATATGATTGTCAGATCATATAGAAATGGCCATGGTGGTAGGAATCTTACAAGCCGTCTCTTTATATCAATTTCATGTGCTTTGCATCTTCATTCTTCTTCGTACACTGTGACAGACCCATAGAAGAGTGGGAAAATATCTTCGACCTTTATTGATCTTAGCCTGTAAAGCTTTAGAGATAATATTAAAATGGAGTAGTTAACTTATGAGTATGTCTCTTTGGGTAATATTTGCTGAGATAGACTCTTGGCTCTATACCGAGGCCTCTTATTATCAGCAGGAAAGGTCTCAGATCTACCATTTCTGAATCTGAAATTGATTTTTTGTGAGGGAGGTAGAATTGAAGAATATAAATCTGCTAATGCCGGGTAGGATAGCTTTTACTAGCCGGAAATTAAAAATTAAAACGATGGCTTTGTCCTGTGCTTTTGCTCGGGTTTGATGTGTTTGATGCCTCCCCTTACCTCATATTGGCTTATATCATCTAGCTCACCTGCTATGGATCAACCTCATCTCATTTTATGATATATATTGCTTGCTATCCTACTACTTGCCACTCTCAGCAAGGCTTTTGTCACTGTCATTCTCAAGACCGAAATTCCGTTATTCAATAGAATACTTTACCATACCTAGATATTTTATGTTACACATCTCTATGCTCAATATGCACTACCTGTCTATTCGGTGGCTACTAAGGGCTGCCATGAATAATACTCTGTAGCCTATATCTATACCTGAAGTCGCACAAAGCATGAGAACTTACGATTCTAGTTTGTCTGGAAAATTATTCTCAAAAAGAGATAGTAAGCAAGTGTTATATACACCGCTTCGGAAAGAACGAGGGGATATTCAAATGAGTGATGCGAAACCTGAATAGTGTCACGTAGTATAAGTGTCTGAGTCAATCAAGAGTCAATCCAAATTTCTGGCAAAAAGTGGAACAGTTACTTGACGTCTCTACTATAGAATCAGATTTTTTTTGGCGGAAGACAGCGGTGATTTGGAAATTCGTTGAGTCGCTTCTTTGATTGATGATTGACTTTTTGAGCGCCAGGCTCTTCATCAGTGTTACTCACGGTACAAATTCCACACTGGAGGTACCATCCCACTGCATCTTGACCCAAAATTCGTCCGAGCTGTGGAAAAGTGACGATATGCATGTCATTTTATTGATTGATGGTAATAAATTTCAGTTTTCGAAATCCTGGGATTGTCACGGATTGAGTTGTATACCTTTAAATAGAATCATATGATGAAGCTCTGGGTGGTGATATCCAATTCCTACTCCTGGATTTGCTCTACATTATGCTTTTTTGCTAGTTATGTTGCCCGTGAAAGAGCTTCTGGTCTGCTTTGTAACCATTTTCGTTTCTATCTCGTCAGGCGATATACATCTGCCAAATCACTAGTGAATACATATTGGTATCCGGAGACCGGCCTGGAAAAAAAAGGGATCAATTTATATATGAAATTTGATATATAAGGCTATTCCAGCTCAAGACATCTCGCAGCAGAACTGTTGTTAAAAAAGCTTTTATATTATGCTTCTTTTTACAAACAATGGTACTACGTCTTAGCTACGGGAATGTTGTAAATGACAGAAGAACCAGAAGTACAGTCTAGAGTCTGCAATAACTTTGAGATTCAATGATAGTGGGTCACCGATCTGCCAGTCAGATAAGTGCTCACTGTACGTGGTCGCAGAAAAGTATCTTGCTGATAGGAAGAGCTTGAAGGTACATGAGTTAGAGTCGTAACCCGGGTTTTACATAATATTATCAGTGCGGGCAAGCTTTAACTAATTGAAATGGTGCGCAATCAATGCACTGGTTAGCTGCTATTTTATTCTAGGAATTTCAAACTAAAGTGACAGTTCAACTAGTGAACTAGCCATTTAGTTTATACAACATCAACCGCCATTAGAATTATGGCCTTTCAATTCATCATTTTAAGCACTCTTGCGCTGATTCTTCGTGTCGTTTCGTTTCGTTTCGTTTCGTTTCGTTTCGTTTCGGCTTTAAACCCGTCTTTTTGGTCCTTCTCTCAATCTAACCTGATGTTGTAGATTGACATTGATTCCGTGTTAAGACTGTAGTAATCCTATGAGCCGACAATGACAAACCAGTTTTGGCTCTATCCCAGATATATATCTATGAGTTTTCTTGTTTCTTATGGCTGGCTACTTGAGGCAAAATAGCTTTGACTCGGAAGTATTTCAAGAATCGCACGGCATTAACTTCCCATCCGACAACCTTTCATCGAGCGTTCTTAGAAGTTCAGCACCGTGACCGCTTAGAATAACCACAAGTATATACAATTACTTTACAGCCTCATAATGCAAGCTTCCAGCCTATTGTACCTAGGATCTTCTCAGTCACTGTACATAAATTCGAGAACTAAGAGGAAGAGTGCAAGATGAGCTTTATATGACAACTACTGGAAATTTCAAGAGTACATAGTGACCATGGTGAGTCAGTTTAGTAACTTAAATCAGGGAAAGAGGAAAGATAGGATTTACCTGTGAATCGTTAATAGGTGTATGTAATCATGTGTGAGAATTCATATCTATTCTACCCTAGTAGCAAAAGTCCATGGCTTAATTGACTGCAATCGGATCCGGTGAATTGTATGCACTAGATTTTGCAATGAACCAATAACATTCTAGTACAGCTGATTTGTACTACATTCATTCACTATACTATGAACTGTTAGAGGCTACACTGTAGTTCCTCCATCGATCTTTTATAATTATTCTGTCTATAACGGAGTCACTTGAAAGCAAATTCAAAAACACTCTGTATTTGTAAAATCTACGAAAATGGGAAACGATATTATTACCATTCACCAGGAAGCTGGCGTTAGGAATTGAATCTAAATGGTAATATATATCAAACGGGTGTCAGTATTCAAAGGACAGGCGGGTTGCATTGATATGAGAGATGTGAGATGTAACAGAGCCGAACAATATACGAATGATTATACTTGGTAATATTGTATGATTCAAGAGTGCTAACGCCCAAGCTCGACAAAAATGTCATTCATATTGATGAGTCCCGCCCAGTACACCTCAACCTACAGTTCTAAACTGTAACCCGTGTGTATCCCAGACAGCAAAATTTTGTATTGGTAGACAACGGACATGCGTCCTTGTTTTTTCTATGGTTTTTCTATTCATTTTTTCATTTTTCTTATTAAAGGATAAATCAACCTCAATTATCTCTATCTCTATCTCTATCGTAACCCAAGTTAGCCAAGTAAATAACCTCCCCCAGTTCACATATATATACATGCATTTACATAATCTTCAAAGACTTTGATGAAGCAATCTCAAGCGTATAAACGGATATGAAATTTTGAATAACGATCTATTGAAAGTAGATAGATGATCAGACAAATTTGGCGGGAAGTGATTTCACGTGAACAGGATGTAATTAGCGAGAAAACAAGGAGCACTCACTGCTTAAGAAATCAAGCCTCAGCATAGCCATGAAGACCTATGCATGATCAATATGAACACAGAGTTCAAGGTCCGCGTATACATTCATATCTGCTTCAGCCTTTCTAATAGTTATCATTACAACTCGCTTCTATCAATAAGCGATTGTTGAGATGGTTCGGATTCGCTTAAATATCTGTGTGTGCTATACACTTGGAGTTTATATAGTTTATATAAGATTACCAAATATGACATTAGTATTGATAATGATATCAATATACTTTTTATAATCACTTCTTGTAATTATAATACATAAAGATATAATATATAATTATCTTATAATTTATAGATTAAAATCTAAATAATAATTATAAACTTTAAGATTGAGAAGATATTAATTTCAAAGTATAAATTTGAATTCTAGATATAAAAAAGGGTTGACATCTGAGGGTGAGTAGATGTAGATATTGTTTTCCATTGAAGGGAGGGAGAGAGAGGGGTAAAGATATTCTGGATAGTTTTTCTCGTTTTATATATAATATATGATGGATAAGTAGGCTTGAAGCTTACGATGAATGATATTCTATGTTCTATATTCATGTTCATGACTCATTACTAGGGTACTTTTTTCAGATATTTAATACTAATGCTAATACCGACTCTAATACTACAAGTAATAGTATTAAAGATCCAATTCAATGGGCACCCTAACAAATCCCCTACAACCCCCTCATCAACTCCGCAATAGTAATTGGTTTCTTAACCGCATTCGAAAATCCCTCATGAAACGTAACCCAAACCTTCTTTTCCTCCTTCCCCTTCCCCCTTCCACTTTCGCTATTCTCTCCCACCCCTCCTTCCCACCCCTATCTTCCAACACCCTCCCGAAGAAATCCTTCTTAATTTCATTCCCTGTACCCACTCCCAAAACTTTCTTCTCACTTTTCCCCTTCCCAAATTTTGCTTTTTCAAAAGAAAACTCCTCATCCCCTCCATCCAAATTCCCCGCTTTAAACCTCGCCTGTCTTGCCGCATTCTCCCTCACGATAATATTTTTCTGATATTCCTGATCTAGAACCTGTCTCACCGCATACCGAACATTCGTCGCATCACTTTTCGACGGCGAAGTCAAGAACGTAACCAATGTATCAAGCGGTGGTTCCATTCTATAAACCCACTCACTTGCTCCCCATTTTCCCGCGGTTGAAGCATTACCCTCTAATCTGCCTCTCTCATACACAACACCAATCTCGCTCATGATATCTACAGCTCTCTTAACCATTCTCTTTTCCGTATCTTTGCGTACACTGGCCACACCCTTCGTCTCGCCACTTCCACCCACGATAATAGGCTTCACATCTGGACTTATCATACGAACTACAAATGGCAATAAATCCATAGCGATATCCTCACAACTTCTAAAACTCCTTAGAAGTTTCGCATCAAGTTGAGCTTGTAATCCTTGAATCGTACTTCTATTTAATTTTTCCATTTCGTAGGCCGAGAAATCGGCACGAGGGCCAGTGAATGGTAGGGGTTCGGTCTCAGGCTCAGCATCTTCATCGTTTTTGTTCCATTTTTTGTTTGGTTGGTTTTCGGAGCGAAAATAATGACGAGCAGGGGAGGCGAATAAATGATGCCATGCGAGAATAGGTTGAGTGAGATAACCAGCTAATTCCCATTCTTGACCTGAAAAGACGCGCGATGAACAACTATCATGGAAATGTAACCACTCATATGCAGCATCCGGTTTAGAAAGAATGGAATCATCGTTGAAGGGTTGATTAGGGTATTCGCCAAAAATATCAGTCATGATCCTATCAGTATCGCCGCTTGTCTCGATCATGGATCCGAGGCGTTCCATCCCTGCTTTTCGAGCGAGTTCAGCAACACCAAGTTGTGTTTTAGGCTCTGAATTGAACGCATCATCTGGTATTATGTCTTTAAAACTTGTAGGTCGAGGAAAGCCGGCTCCCTCGAGGAAGACACGATTCACAACTTCTTTAATACCTCCTCGTCCAACGGCACGAGAACCACCTCCACCATGAGATAGATCACTGGTCATATTTTGTTCAACCCATTTTCGAGTTAGGCGAGGTCTTTGGCCTTTGGACTCGGTTTTAAGTTTTCCTGCTGCCCATTCTCCTACTACCATAATGCTACGTAGATCACCTTCTCCCGTTCCTTCGGCCCCTTTCTTGGAATCCATTGGACTTATTCCCCATGTTGCTTCACATAATCGACGAGTGGCGTCACTATCGCATGACACCCCTTCCTTCTCAAAAACTGTTTGCATTCGCTGAACAACAGCGTCTAATGGTGGTTTTCGAATATGTATGACTTCGGCAAAACTCGAATTACGTAGTGGTCGTAGAGATGGATGATATACATCGTTGCAGATTAAGATTAGTGGTCTCAGAAGCCGAAAATCATCACCTTTCTTTTTCTTCGAATAACTGGTATTCGTGCCCACCGAGGAAGAATTCTTTTGATCCAGAAGTATTAGATCTATTAAAGCCTTGATAAACCCACCTTCACCTGATCCACCAGCACCACCTACAACTCCGTCAACTTCATCCACAACCACACAAAGTGGGTGGGCATTCTTCGATACATGCCCAGATTTTGATGTAACAGTTGAACCAGTCTTGACGTTTTCCGTGCCCACACTTGTTCGAATCCGGCCTTTAACAACATCTCGACTTCGTTCATCACTGGCATTGATTTCCATAACTTCGTAACCAGCTTGTCTTGCACAAACATGGGCTAAAGTAGTTTTACCCAGACCCGGGGGTCCTGTAAGCATTAAAATCTTGCGATGAGGCTTTTCATCATCTACTTCCCCAAATTTCTTTGCCGGCGCTACTTTAGGCTTTCCAGCTTTAGGAAAAACAATAGGATCCCATGCTTTGAGCCATCGTAATACTTGGCGATGTGTGCGATCATCACCACAAAGTTCCATAAAATGTCTTGCTCGATATTTTTCAGTCCACATCAATGATTTTCGTGGTTTCTTCCCAACAAGGTTCTCAATCGAAGGTACGATTTCACTATGAATTTCAGCTTTTTGTAATTCCTCAGCCTTTGTCTCTTTCGAAGCTTCCTCGACCAACTCATGTATATTTATCCCATAATAACTCTTCTTCGCTCGTCCAGCTTTCGTGACAGATCTTGCTGCTACCAATTTCTCAAATGATATAGGTGCACTTTTCTTTTTTAGATTTATTGAAAAGGATTTCCCCGAACATGTCTGTATATTCCCAGCTTTTGTCGTTATGTAATTCAAAAATGCTGGAAATGTTGAAGTATGACTGTTACCCTCATTGGAATTCGTTATGGGTCCAGGGGCAAGTTTTCGCAATTGAGTCTCCCGCAAAATCTCCAATCCTGAATCTTCCTCGTCCTCTTCGTCGTCATCATATATCATGAATCCACCAACAGTCTGGCGTGGTTTAGTACTCAATGGTGGCACTTCAGGTTGGTTTGTGAATTCTTTTTGTGAATTTTCTTCTATTACCACAACTGGATCTGTTGCTTTCTCAGTCATTCGTCGCTTAGCCGCAGGTTGTTCAAAGTCCTCCTCAACATCTGAGCCATCATCTAGGAAAAACCCTCCAACTTTGAGCGGCTTTCTAAGTTCCGAGGCTTTGACTGGATGTGGCCTTTTCAATGGAGGAGGTGAGGAACTTTGAGGATATTCAATTGGTGAAGATATTAATGGCATTTTGAGATTTGATGGGGAGGAAGGTATGAAAAAGGAGTGTTGATGCTTCGAGGATTTTATTCGGACTGTAGAAGTATAGTGTTAGAATCTGTACTATTTTGTCCAATCTCTGGCCCAAATCTTTCCAAAAAGATAGATCCTCACCTTGAATATGATCCGATCCGCCTCAATTCGAAATGCCTCTGCAATTTCCAAGCTCTATGTTAAATAACCTCTTTTTCTCTATTCTTTCTAAGCCGAATTTCCTCTTCAAGCAAATGCAATGCTTCAAATTCGTCCGATTTAGGATGTGATGGTAAAACCAAAGGATCAAATGAATCGTCTGGGTCTTCTAATAATGCTGGGTCGGATGTTGGAGGTAAATCTCGTGTTGAGGTAAATTCCATTGAATGGATGTAAAACTAAAATTCCATGAA
Organism: Sclerotinia trifoliorum; assembly: GCA_905066765.1. Taxonomy (NCBI): domain Eukaryota; kingdom Fungi; phylum Ascomycota; class Leotiomycetes; order Helotiales; family Sclerotiniaceae; genus Sclerotinia; species Sclerotinia trifoliorum. The sequence continues at coordinate 1,054,618 of CAJHIA010000010.1, read as the reverse complement.
GCCATTAATGATTGATTGATTGATTGTACGGAGTATTTCCTTATCGAAAACGCGAATCAACGCGCCTGTGGAATACGCGACGTGAAAGTAGCATTTAAAAGGATAAAGAGTGCATTACATAAGTGTGTTACGTAAGCAGGCCAGAGATACACATATTGTCCACCCTGTACTAAATAGGTAGGTGGTTCATGCGTCTCGTCGGGGACTTTCCCACTTTCCCTCGGAGGCTAATATTTCTGTACTGCATCTGCATTCTTGTATATTTTTATCCTTACTAATTCTTTAAAGAATTTCTACTTAAGATCTAGTACTCTCATCGTATCATATCATCTCATCATCTCATCATCTCATCATCTTGATGATATTTCTATATTTACCTGTCTAGATATATATATAGATATATACTCATCACTATATAAATATATTCATCTGTATCTGTTATATATATATATGATGAATTGGTTCGAATGACGACTTCCCCGCTTTTTATTTCATTGGAGAAGCTTTTAGCCTTATCCACCTTCCGACCTTCCACCCACCCGCCTACCCGACTAATAATATTCCCGAGCAATCGCATAACCATCTGGCCGCATTCTTCTTATTTCCATCAACCAAATTACCAAATTACCAAATTTCCCTCCTTGTGCATTGAAAGACCCGGCAACGACCCAAAAAGATCATCATAATACGACACGGAGATATTTTATACTGTAAGCCAAGATATACGACGTACCAAACAAATAACAGGGGAAAGCGGATCTATCCCAATCAATCAATTTATTCCTAAAATGGATCAAAGAACCATTCCGCTGCCAATTGGACCTCTCTCGCCTGCACTTGTATATAATGCGACCATCTCATGTCCTCCAGCCAATTCCCCGACTGTCTCGAATTCAACCTTCAATGCATCTCCAGTAACAAGTCCAGCAACAGCTTCAATCAAGACAGAAGAGGGAATCGCATCGGCGGAACCTCCAAAGAAGAGACAAAAGCGTAATAAACCTACATTATCATGTGTCGAGTGTGTAGAACGCAAGACAAAGGTTAGTTGGTTTGTGTAATACCTTTCACAACTCATGCATCTCGATTTACTTCATTTCATCGTCATCGTATACAAAAGGTTTCCAGCAAAGTTGCTTTTACTCTCCGTTACACTGTCTCTCGTGGTTCTAGTCAAAGTCGGAGATACATCATGATTCCTCCTCTAAGCTATTATAAGCACTTTTAATTGATCATGCATTTATGAAGTACGTACATCGGAGAATAAGGGCGAGAATGAAATATTCCCCGTTGTACTGGTACTGATGTAACCTCATTCTTCTACATAAGCATGCCTCTCTCCCTTCTTCTTTACGTGCCCATGCTATCACTTTCCTTCTTCTAAAAATGTATACAACCATCTATCAATCCTTCAGTCTAGCCATCCTTCTCTACGAATCAGTACTAATTTACGTTTAGTGCGACCGAGGTCGACCACATTGCCTTGCATGTAAGTATAAGCAACGTTTGGGTTACATGTTTATGTTGACCTGGGCTATAGGTATCAAAAGGCAATCGAATTGCGAATATCTCCCAGCAGCAAATATCCTTGAGTTAGTATTAAAATCCAAAACTTCCTGAATGGCAACTGACATCATCTTTAGGGAAACAAATAGATCTACCGCAAATGCTCGACGTATGACCAAACCACCAAAAAAGTTAAGTTTTGGGGCGAGCAATATTGTCGAAAGGCCAAGACAAGCACCAGATCCTGACGAAAGGAGTACATCTAGAGGCTCTGTTGCATCCTCAACTGGTTTGCTTTCTAATGTACCCTATTCACACCCTAAAGCCTCGAATGTCTTCGGCATTGGCTCTGAGCATCCATTTGCAAATTATTGGACATGTCAAGGTGGACTTCCAGAAGTGATTTCAGTCTTACCAGCCAAGGAGCAAGCAGATATCTTGATGGAAAGATACTTTGAATGTGTCGATCCGGTTTATCCCATGCTTCATAGACAAACCTTTTATGCAGATTATGAGCATTTCTGGGCATTACCAGCGTCTGAAAGAAATAGGACAGATGCTGCTTTAGTTGCCATGATATTCTCCATGATGGCTTTAGGAACTCAATTCGTCAACAATTCTCCACCAAAAGAACGACAACAAACTGCCGAATTTTATGTTTCTGCGGCTCACCAGTCACTTCGCATGGGTTCATATCTCAACAAAGCTTCAATGCGTTCAATTCAAGCTATGGTTCTCATTACATATTTCCTCATCAATGACAATCATGCTTCTGATGGCTGGGCCTTTGCTGGTATACTAATCCGACAGTCTTACGCTATGGGTCTTCATCGTGATCCCAATATCGTCACCCCAAATGCCTCTATCTTTGACAAGCAACAACGTCGGAAACTTTGGCAAGCAGTTCTTCTTCAAGATACCTTTCTTACCGTCCTCCTTTCTCTCCCCCCAAGTGCAACACACACAGACGTCAACGTAGATGACCTCATCGATGATTACAGCTCCATCGCTAATAGCGATCCGAACGATATGGCTTATATCCGTGGATGCTGGGCTCTTGCCAATCTCGTCCAAGAAAGCATTTGTTCTCCGCGCTCCCTGGACCTTCCGATATGTGCCGGCGCCCGTCAAAAACATAAACTCCTCTCCGAATTCCGTGCCGTTTATCGATCCTTTCCCGATGTCTTTCGCTCCTGGGACCACGATTCTATTGCCCTACAAGCACAAACTAATAAACGACTTGTACGACAAACTCTTTTTCTCACCAGTAATTATTTCCATAATGTAATGTTACTTCACGCAAGCGAAAGTCCTGAAGTCCCACCACATATTCGAGGAACTTTAGATGCGGCTCATGAAGCTATCAAAGCTTTCTTTCTCCTCTACGAACTCTTCGAGAGTGAAAGTAAAGTTTGGTGGGTCTTTAATCATCGAGCATTTTTGGAATGTATGATGATTGGAAATATGTTGCAAGATGTTGCAAAGGATGAAGATGGAGCGGAGAAATTAGCGAAGGATCCATTGTTTGTGAGAGCTAAGGGGGATATTGGTATGTTTTCTTTCTTTCTTTTCTATCTATCTGGCATTTTTCTACCTGGTTCTGTTCTTTTTGGATGTACTGTGCTAATAAATCCCGGGGATTATAGTACGAATGATTGAAATAATGACCAAAGTAGGCGAAGGAGAAAATGGATCACAGGTAGCAAGGACGAGGGTCCAGGTTTTAAGTGATTATGTATGAGGTATTCCTAGTTGTGAAGTACCTAATTCATTTGGAGATAAAAGATGAGAGAGATGCGTCGGAGAGGAGGAAGGGATTACGACAAGGAAAAAATCTTGTAATTGGGTAATTGTGTATGGATAGGATAGGGTAGGATACATTATTGATAGAATAGGATAGGATATAATAGGAATACGAATAGGGAAATATAGAATAGCAAAAGGAATAAAATTTGCATATAATTATAAATCAAACAAGAAATTATCTAATAGAATATTTATAATGTCGATGAATATATATAAGTTGAGTTGAGTTAAAATAAACTAGTAAAATAAAAAAGTAATTTTTAAGTAAATATTATATAATATAATTAATACTTTCATTCTATCTCAACTTTATTCAATCGCTCTTCATCTCTCTTTTTTCTCTCTTTATATTTTTTTTTCCTTTATTTTTTTTTATTTTTTTACTTTTCTTTTACTTTTCTTTTTTTCTTTTTTTATTATTTTATTATATTATTTATATCTTATATATTCTATCCTCCTCTCCTCTCTCTTCTTATATTTTATTTATATCCTCTTAAACTATATCTATTATATCTATCACAATATATTTATATTATTCTCTCAACTAAAACTAAACTATCCTCCTATTTATTATTTAATCACTTAACTTACTCAACTGCTTCATTCTTTTCATCATTTTTATCCATCCATCCAAACAACCTTCCAGCCGTATCCACCCACTAACCAGTCATCATCTTCTAAATCTCAGTCTCAATTTCAATTTCAATCTCAATCTCAGTTCAAGAAAAAAGAAGACCATATCTATTAATAAAACGAATAGATAGAATAAGTAAAATAAGTAAAATAAAATGCCAAGCATCATCGCTCAGACTACTAGCTAGCTACATAGCTACCTTAGCTAAAAGAAAGAAAGAAAAAAAAAATCATACAAGAAAAAGCATACATGATAAATCCCATGCTCGCTTACTTTCTCTCAAGTGCTGTGTGTATCATATTGTAACGTAGTAAGGTGAGTGTGGAGGAAGAACTTTGGAAGTGTTTTCAATATCACACTACGCACATAATCTTCTTATTTTTCTTCTTCCTCCACCACACCTTGAATCATAAACCGCTTCCCGAAAATTTCAAATCCTTCAACATGTCACCCAGATTATTCCTGCCTTCTCCAACGATCCCTAAACCATCCAGCCAACCCTCCATTTCCGTTTCCGTCTCCCCTAACTGAGCTATCACTTTCACTCCTTTCACTCCTTGGTCTATCTCTTGACGAAATCTGACCGGAACTTCCAGTTCCTCTCCGTGGCTCATTCGTACCCGTACTTAAGCCCGGATCTCTTCTGTACAATGTAGACGTAGATGTATTGCTACCAGGAAACATACCCGGTATGTGTTCGCTTCGAGAAGAATTAGGAAATATACCATCTTCAGTGGCTTGTTCTGCTACTCTCTCTGCATGTCTTTCCACTTCCCTCCTTTCTGATGAAGGAGATGCTGAAGAAGGACCTGTGAAGCGACTATTTCGGAGAAAATCCAAACGAGCTTGGTTTCGGGCCATCAAATCATCTTGTTCTGAATTCAGGCGAGAAAGACGAGGACGGCGATTACTTGGAGAATTGGCGGATTGTGGAGTTGTTGAATTGCTTGATCTACCAGAATGAACATGACGAGACGAGGACGCCTCTTCAGCTCCAATGCCTTTGCGGCAGATAGGACAGGTGTTGTGCTCGCTGAGCCAGGCACTGGCGCAAGCTTCATGAAACCAGTGCTTGCAAGGGAGTACGACAACTTCAGTAGCAAGAAACACATCATCCATGCAAACGCTACATTCGCCTCTGCCTTCCGGCCCAAGCATCTTTTCGTCCAGAGCTTTCTTTGGGAGTGCCGAGATGGCGTCTGGAGAGGCAGGACCAGGGGCATTGGATTGTTGATGCTGTTCCATCAGCTGAGACATGATCCGATCGAATGCCTCTTGCGAATAGACGGCATCGCCATGTACGGCATTTTGGTGACTGAAAAGTGTTTGAAGAAGTCCTGGTAAGCCTACAACACCGGGAAAAGGCATACCGCGACGAGGCTCGTCATCTTCACCAGGTGTTCCAGGTGCGGGAACCGCACCTATTTGAGCAAACAAATGAGAGATTAGTCTGATAGTCTGGTCAGCGAATTGTCTAAGCAAACATAGAAAGGAAATTGATATTAAGCGAGACGAGCACGAAGACAGGGTCGAAGATTAAGAAAAGATCCCCGTTCCAGATTTGGTACAATCTGAAACTTTTCCATATATTTGGGAACAGAGAGGGGTTGAACTCTGCCTAGGCACAACAGCTCATAAAAATTAACAAAAGGATCACCAAAGGGTACATACGTAGCCAAATCCTCGACGGGTGCTCCCTGAGCCTGGGGACTGTTTGCATCTCTTGGCCGTAATCGACCGTTTTCAAATCTTCCTTCGAAAGTGTAACGACCACCGACAGTATGAGGTCCTCGACCGCCACCCATTCCAAAGCCAGCTCCACCACCACCAGTGTGAAATTCCTCAGCGCGTGGGAATAAGTCGTCATTACCAGATCGACCGGTGCGGCTTGATCTCAGATTAGGACCCATTAGATTCCCCAGCATACTCTGGAAATCTCGCATTGTGTCGTCATCTCCTCCTCCGCCTCCTGGGCTCCGCCTTCGACGCATCTCACCTGTAATTGTGTTGAAGTTTCCTCCAAATGGTACTGGCCTTGTACTTCTTATTGTTTGCGATATCATTATAGAGCCATGTGGGCCATGCGTAATATGTTCCTCAATGTCTGCTTCTTCCGGATCTGAGTCATCGGCCCAAGGGTTGTGGTTGTCCAGGTCGCGCAATGGCGAAATAAAACGAGAATTGTCCGTCTCACGACGAGGGTCACTGTTTGGATCCACCTACATGAAACTATCAGAAAAGAATGGGATGAAGAGTGAAAAGAGGGGCAACTTTGGACAGACTTACTATTTCAATAATCTCCCCCTCGCACCTCGGACATACTAAGCCATGCTCATCTTTGTACCACTCGTTTTCACATTGATGACAATAAACCACTTCCCTAGGACCGGTAGCGTCCAAATGTCTTCGTCCGCCACTATTATCAATCCCACCAGTCGTGTCTCTGGGATCTGCCATGGCGTCTCTGATCGTTTGATATGCCCCAAGGGCAGTCAGACCGAGAGAAAATGCCAGGCCGGTGGTGCGCAGCGCCCGGAAAGCCAGAGTGGTTAATCAGACGTGCTTGCTTCGACTTTTGACTATCCTATAATGAGAGTGGGGAGGTGTGTTGACCTTTATCCCTACTGGCAGGGGGTTTGAAGAGATCGTAACCGGTGTGGTTATGTGTGATTGCTTTAGATATGTGTGTGGACAGCGCAAGGCACAAATCAACCCACACTTGTTGTGGCGTAAGCCTGCACTGCAGTTCGGGAAACTGCCTCGTTAGATTGATAATCGGAAATTTATTTGTATGGACGGGCGGGGAAAGAAAGTAAACTTGGATTTTGATAACTAATCAAGCAATGGTAGATGTAAGTAAAAGGTGAAGAAGACACGCTTTGAGATTTTCCTGAAGATTGTTAAAGTAATAGGTTAATAAGGTTAATAAGGTTACTAGGTCGTTGTCAAGAAACGAAGGTTGAATCATTGAAATCTAACAGGTCCAATGCGATTAGGGTCGGTGACGCAAAAAGTTGGTCGGCTCAGTCATATATGACATGGTCTGTGAGTGGTGGCAAGGCTATGTATGCTATGCTGGGTCCCTTTCGTATCGGACTACCGGTGCAGTACATACCCAGCTAGCTATAGATTTCTCCAGATCTAAAAACGATGATAAGGATCTGTAAGCCAGATGTATGTCTTTGCAAATGTAACCTCAAATGAATGTAAAAGATTGAATCTGGTTCAAAAGGTCGTATTGAAGTCGACTTGGATTTGCTTGCAGGATGAGTGTATACGCATATTAAATTGCCACGTTCGAAAGTTCCATAAAATTCTTGTCGATTCTTATGACTTCCGAGGCTGAGAATGAAACAGAGGGCTGAGAGTCAATGCTGAACGGAGTGATGAGAATGAATCACAAACACAAAATGGAACATGCCCATTCACTCATTTCAAGTCCAATATTGAACAAAACGATAACGAATAGTGAAGTTATTTCTCATGTTGTAGGATCGCACTTTCGCTTCCAATGGTATATCAAACAAAGTCCCCCAAATTTATACATCAAACACATTGATTCTCGTTATCCGACCTTCTCGGAATTCGATCCCACCGATTATCTATTATTTCTACCCACACCTCTGAATAGCATCGAGCCAACCACTCCAGCAGCAATGGCAACCCCACTGAGAATAGCAACACCTATCAAACCTTCCTTCGCCACCTTATCATCGATCAACCCCTTGAGACTGCTCGCTTGTAGATTCTCCGGTTCCTTTTCTATTAACAAATCATTGTATCGTCGTGCTTCCGAGAAGTTTCCTAATTTGTAATTGCCGAGGGCGAGGTAGTAGAGACATTCTCTCCTTCGTTCTGGAGATATGCGGAATATGTCTGAGAGGAGTCGAACTCCTTCTTGTTGTTCGTGTCGAGAATTTGATTTGATCAAACCCTGATCCTGTCAGTGATTGATCATAAAAATTATGAGAGTGTAGACTGGACAAACCCATGCGTAGTTGAACTGTGTCTGCACACCAACATGCTCGCCCTCTTTCTCATATTGTGCTCTCAAAACCTGAAGTTCTGCAGCTTTTAAAGGGCTGATATCTTATTAGTCTCGGCGTTTTAAGACCTCGCAGTTGTCCCCTCAAACAAAACTAACCTTTCGGCATCCGCAGCATCTAGTATAGCCAGATTCATTAGCATCACTGATTCGAGGCGAAAGGTGTAAAGGAATATTGTAAAAAGGGTATGGAGCCTGGTATCCAATGTTTCAGTAGCCATATTTGTACTTACATGGAAGTCCGCCACTCATTTTCAATTATTTCCTCAAGTTTAGTATTCTTCAGAAAACAATATGGAAGTTGCGATATGAAGCTATTTAATTGAAGTGATTGAGGGTGCTTTAGGTTTGCTTGATCTTGGGAAGCTGTGGCGTCATGTGTGGCACGGCCGCGTGGGACTTTTAGGTTGTTGCCTTTTTTTGGTTGCCGTTCCAAGAAGTGGGCTCGTTAAAGTTTGTTTACTTTGAAGCTTAACACCCACATCCAAACTTTTGCTTCATCATCACATTTACAACCCTACCTCAAATAAATCCACATTCGACACTCAGAATATACACAGAATGCTCCTCGATGAAGATCCCGCGACTCTTATCCGTCATACAATTGGAAATTTTAACATTGTCCCCGACAAATCCGCTGTTGCTCGCATCAATGAATCTCTATCAACATTACAACAAGCTCGAGATCTCCGAATAAGAGAAGCGGAGAGCGCATTGAAAAGTGAGCGACTGATTTCTGGCATCAAAAAGTGAACTCCTATACTAATACCACCCAGAACTATCGAGGAATCTAAATACTCTAAATAATAATCATCTTGAAACCGTTTCCGCCCACTCCCCCACAGCACACGCCTCCGAAATAGCAACTCTCGATACACAAAAGTTCCGCATCGCAAAAGCAGCGAGTGACTTGGAGATCGAATCTGAACGTCTCTCTTCACAACTTGCGGATCTTCAGGCTCGATTGCAAGAACTCGAACAGCAGGGAATGGAAGGAGGGGAGAATGTTAAGAGAGGCCAGGTGGATGACGAAATTAGTCTCAAACTAAAAGTCTATAGAGGGTTAGGGATTGATATTGAGAGGGATAGAGAGAGTGGGGAATATTCTAAGGCTATTATTCGAAATGGGAAGAAGGGAGATGTGCATGTGGTGAACATGGACAACAAGTTCTCGAAGTTTTTCTACGCGAATTACTTTTGGCAGACTTTGTAGAGATCACTTGGAGGTCTGATGGATCATTCGGGAAGGAGTTGGGCTGGCGTTTTGGTGCTAGGGTTCTTGGCTAATGTATTGACTTGCAGACGAGGTTTTGTTGATACCACGGTTGGCGGACGTAGAGTGCTGCATGAAATTTATGAACAATAGTTCCAATGTATAAACATCATCACATATATGTGGCCCGGAAGCCGAGCGCCTTCTTATTTCATAATCCAAAATTTAAGAGTTACCCTATGGGTTTTGCAATAGCCTGTGGCTGTTGTCTGCAATATTTGAAAACTGCCAATTTAGACGTAAATGAAAGCTTATTGCTTCAATTAGATACCAAAAAGCCCAAGGATCCCACTATAATGGGCTACTGTTCACATTATAGGATAGCATAAAGCTCCATATTAAGAACGCTAGAGATACGTGCTGTTTACCGTTATCCCATCATAAATCGTAATAAGTCAACTCCAATGCCTTATATCTGCTTCATATTCACAACAGAACTAGCCTTCGAACTGGTAGGGGATCCGGACGCAGACCCAAAAGACGGTTTCTTCTTAGTTTTCGGACTTGGTGTCATTGTTGGAAAATAACTCTCTCCTCCCAAACCCAATCCTATTGAAGTTGGTGTTCTAGCCTTCGACGTATTCATTGTTGCCTCCGGACTACGAATTTTCAGCTCTTCTGAAGGTAGACTACTGGATGTCGAAGATCTCTGATGATGTCTTCTTCCATGATTTGCAGGTAATTCTAGTCTAGAGTTCATATTTGTCCACAGCGCATCGTCATCAGAACCGCTGTCATCGAGACGCCATCCACCTACGCCCTCATAATCTCTAGTGATTCCAACACTTTGACCTAACCCAAGCATCGACTCCGAGCCCTTTAGAATGCGAGCTGGTACTGGTGTGATAGAACCAGTGGCTGATTGACTGCTGCTAGCGCTGCTTCTTCGTTTCTTACGTCGAGAGGCTAAAGTCGGAGGGTTGTAAATTGCCCTTTTGGACTGTGAGACTTTGATATCATCTTTAGGACCACAAAGATAGTATGGAATGACGGCGAGGGCGAGTTCAATGTATACGATAACGACTCGGAAGCATAGGATGCAAAAAGCCAAAGTTGTAGTGATGGATGCGAATATTGCGATGGGAACTGTGAAGAAGAAAAGAAAAGGTAAGATTGTGGCGTAAAAAGCACTGAATAACCTCATGATTTTGACTAAAAAATTGAATGTCAAAACACGTCAGCGTGAAAAAGTGGAATGAAGTTCCTTTCCAATTGAAAATTTGAAGCTCATTGATGAAGAAGGCTTTGTTATTGGGATACTAGGTAATTTACATGTGAAATGTGTGGGGTGATTGCTTGCGGATTGCATGTGGGTAATGCGGCCGCTAAAGCTCGGTCCACTTTGTGACCCGGCTCGAATGGTAGATCATGTTGATCTAGTTGTTTCTTTTGACCTCACTTGTCAAGTTACACGGGAATTTGTCTGTAGAGCATAAATCCATGAGGGAGACTGGGGACTGTCTCACCCTCTTCCCTTCGACAAATCTGCTTTAATGGCTACAACTGAAATGGCCGAAAATGTCGAATTTCCTTGGCATATTGGTGTTTATGATGCCCATTGCCATCCAACCGATACCATGGATTCAATCCAATATATGCCTTCGATGAAGTCAAGAGTTCTTACTGTCATGGCGACCAGAGCACAAGACCAAGAGCTCGTTGCCCAAGTGGCTGATATTTATGGCCTGAGAAAACTGCAGCCCAACAATCATCCAAATACGGAATGCATGATCCCCTGTTTCGGGTGGCATCCTTGGTTCTCATACCAAATTTTCGATGACACCGAAGACTCGCTTGATTCGTCTCTGCTTAATACAGAAAATTTTAAGATTGATCACTATGGAAAGGTACTGACGCCAAAACCAGACGACAAACAATTTCTGATATCATTACCACCTCCTCGACCACTTACACAATTTCTTCGTCAAACAAAGGAGTATCTTTTGAAGTATCCGTTAGCATTGGTAGGGGAGGTTGGCCTAGATAAGCAATTTCGCTTGCCCAGAGAGTGGTCTGAGGATGCCGAAGAGTCTCGAGATGCAGGTCTTACCTCTGGTGGAAGAGAAGGTCGACGTCTTACGCCATACCGAGTCCAGATGGGCCATCAGAAGGTGATTCTTAAGGCGCAGTTGAAACTTGCAGGTGAAATGCAGCGATCTGTATCTGTCCATGGTGTGCAAGCTCATGGTGTCCTATTTGACACGTTGCAGGAAACTTGGAAGGGCCATGAGCGAAAGGTTTTTAGCAAACGAGAGATTAAAAAGACTGCTGGGGTACCACCACCCTTAGATGATACGGATGATGAACAGGATACAAAAGATGAGATATTGAAACCATTTCCTCCGCGTGTTTGCCTTCATTCATATTCTGGACCTCCAGATACCCTTAAACAATACTATCACCCTTCAATCCCCGCTGAAATATACTTTTCGTTCTCAACAGCCATCAATATGTCCTCACCAGCTAGTGCTAAAGCAATTGAAGTCATTAAAGCTGTGCCCGATGACCGTGTCCTCGTCGAGAGTGACCTCCACATTGCCGGTGAAAAAATGGATAATATGCTGGAGGACATGTGTCGGAAGATCTGCGAGATTAAAGGCTGGGACCTTGAAGATGGTGTGACTAGATTGGCAGAAAATTGGAAGCGTTTCGTACTTGCTTGATATTTGCCAAATTATTAGCATGTTTTGCACAATCACAATGTTATGCGGTGAATAAGAGGTTTCTCGATTGATGCTAAAGGACAGTTTCAGTATGTTGAACAGCATACATTCATTGTGATGTCCGAGGCAGATATTCTTGTATACGTCAGTATTCAGAATATTATCTAATCCTTTGTAACTTGTGTGTGCACTTTCCGATACTGAAGAATTGATTCATTCGTTCCAGGCAACATCCCGCGGAGGCAGGCTTCCCTATTTTTGCTTTCCCTATATATAATTCCAAATAGAAGTCTGCATTACCGAGAATCTATGAAGCAAGCAACAACAATTCATGAACGCTTTTTTCATATTGGCTGAAGTAAGCTTATGTATTCATCCTCATGGTGCACACTCAGTATATACTTTTCTCGATGACGCTACCGACGATTAGGGGACTGTACTAGGGCAGCGATAATTGATCTATTTTCGTTGTCACCTTAAATTTCTGACTGTAGATGTTCATGAGCACGTCAATCTACTCGTGACTACGAGTGAATGATTTACTAATGTGCAGGACTTCCTAGCTATCTCTCAGACGGAAACATGTTTTTAATTCACGGACCATGAATTTGGGCTCAACTTAAGTATCGGTTTTCAGGGCAGAATTTGAAAGAAAAATCACTCTCTACGAATCACAAATTGTGTCGCAGTGCACCTCCCTCTACCACTACCACAATTATAGCCATCGCATGTTTCATCCTTAACTAATTCTCGGCAAAAGAGTTTTGACTGACCTAGCATTGAAACAAGCCTGCCTTCCATCACCACCTCCTCTCCAACAAGTTTTGTGATGCATCGCAGCGAAGCTTCCAAGACTTTTCTTAACTTTATAGGGTGGAATTTATCATCGCATAAGCTGCAAAATGAGTCCTTGCCGAGTTAGAATCATGTTGCCAGGTGCTGACTATCCTATATTCTCTAATCCATCAAGGGTATGTCATTTTCCAATCATTTTGAGGATAATTTGTTCCTAGCATAGCAAATTCCTAGCCTTTGCCTGCATAACCTCCGCAGCTGGTTATTTCTTCAAAATCTGGTTACAATTTAATTTATTTCTGTGCTGCTCTATTTTTCGGAGTCTTCAAAAATATGTTTTTATATCTGCTTTTTTTTAATCTGAATAATCGAAGCTTGGTTCTTATGGTAGCCTCGAACACTTTTTGGGCTATGTTTATAGTGCAAGGGAGCCATACTATCAGCTCTTCTTCCACAGGCATGTTTAATCTCAAGCGTTTTATTTTCCCCGCCTTCAGTGAATATATTTGCGGAGTCTTATCTTCTATTTGGCCATTTGCTCTCCGTCAAAAATATTGATTATTAAAAAACTCAATTGCATTGTTGACTAGCGTGGTTTGTTTGTTCAAACTTGTCTATTTAAAAGTTACTTTGTTACAAATAACTACTTTTTATCAACAACAAAACAACAACAGCAATCACAATAACTTTCAACCTTTGGGTCCTTTCCAACATTGCCTTTCTAATCATACTTCCATTTTCTTTTGACGGCACGTTTATTATCTGGAGTTGATACTAAACCTTTCAGCAGACAATCAAAATGACTGAAACAAGCCAGTGTCAAACTGGTTTTTCTTCAAAGATTGCGCTCTCCCCTGTCATCACCATATCGCAAACTCCACCAACCACTGCGCAACCTCCCTCCGACAATAAAATCTCGCAGGCACAATCACCTATCGACCCACGCATCATGGAGCAAGATTTGGCATTGGAAGAGCATGGAGGCGGTGGCTTCGACCCGGATGGACATTATCAAAATGGTAAGTTTCACCGTTTCTAGTTTACCATCGAACGTTTTGTCTTCGTCGTATATTGCCCTTGTCTTCCGTTTCTGTTTCTTGCATTTATATGTGAAATGATCGTGGTCTTTTAATCATTTAAGGCTTTCAATAATAAGTATTTAACACTTTCTCGACATCACTCTTGGCCCAGCCATCACTTATCATTGCCTTCATCCCATCTGTAGTAGAGGATTACCTGTGCCTCTAATCTATCATCTGGCTAATTGCATGCTATGATAAATGTTCTATAGGTGGATGTGCTTCTAGCTCTTTATCATCGATTGAGCTACCCCTTGTCAAACCCAAAATCAGTCATTGAAATTTAGCGGAAGCGCACAATGTCCTGGCTGGTCCATTTACAATCTTATAATCTCGTTTATTTTGTGATCGTTGGCAAAATTCAATCTTCGTGGCTAACGTTTCACTAGCATATATGAACATTAGTAAAGCCGCAACTGGTGTCGTCAACGCTCCAACCAAACACACCAATACTGGTAATGCTGAGGGCTCACCCGCTGGTCGGAAGACCCGCCGCAATGCGAATAAGTCCAAACTTGGTGATGGAGAAGGTCGCCGTCCCATGGGCCCATTCCAACAGCACAATGCCAATGGTGATGAGGGTCATGACAACATTACCGGATATATCAGAGTAGATCCCCGCCACTATTCCTACCCTTTTGAAGGTCAGAGCGATGACGGATATCTTAATTTAACGCATCCTTCTGAAATGATCCGCGGCGGCGAAGGTAGTATCAGTGATTTTGATAGTCCATCCGCGAGTCGAAATGATCGTCGTATTGCCAGTCGATTCCTACAAGAACAACACAATGGTAGAAAGGCTCGCAACAATCGGGATCAGTCTAGGCCAAATGATGATAGTGGTGATGATTTCGGCAAAATGGACGATGGCTATGAAAATCACGGTTACGGCCCCCGACAATTTCAGCGAGTCACACTTACATCAGGTCTTCCAGAGCCCCGCTTCCCTATTGTTCCAACTACTCCTGCTGTCAAAGGTCGAGTTGTCAAGCAAGCTTTGCGACGCGGTCGCCGACCATTTGCCGAAGTGAGTGATAACGAAGATGCAACTCTTGAAACCTCCGACTACCAAGATAGTAATATGGATGAGGATGAATACTATGAGCAGGCTAGGTATCGCCAGGATGAAAGTCCCGATTATGATACACCCATGGCCGAAGTTGAGGACTACGATGGAGACGAGGACGAGTATATGTTTGTTTCCGAGCCTGGTTTTCGCCGCCCGAATCGTGTCGAAAAGAATCGTGCTGGTGGTGTTTTACATCCATCAAATATACGGCCAACCACAAACGCTACAGCATCCGAGGGTTCTCTTAATTCCCACCCAGCGGCCCGACGCGGTAAAAAATCAGGCAGGCCTCGCATCTTGTTTAATAATCCAGGCGAAGATTTGGCTCCATCCAGATATTCTGGAGCTATTATGCCGTGGGGTATCAATCAACAGCCTGTATTGGTTGATCAGGAGACAGTCTCAGATGCGCACCTCAAGAAGAGAGGTCTCAAACGTCCTCCGCCGGGAGAAAAGGTTGGGAAGAGAAGCTATGGTGCAAATGATCCGGAGAATGTTGCAATTGTCAACATGAAAGAGAATGAGGGCAAATCCTTCGCTGAGATCGCCGAGTTTCTCAATGCGAAGCGTGTATCCGCCGGATTAAAACCAGGTCTTACGGTCTGTGGTGTCAACGGACGCTACAATCGTACTGCGCCTATTCTATTCGCCACACAAGGCCTTAAGTTTGTTCCTCTGAGTGAACGTAGGAAAGCCAATGGTGCTGCAAAACACGGATCGTTAACTAGCAAAGCCGGATGGACTGCCGAAGCTGAGGATAGATTGGTCGATATCGTCAAGCAGGTTGAGGCTGAGAAATGGACAAATGTTGCACGAAAATTGAACTTGGACCTTTACAATGGCCAGGCTGTATACGATGCTACAGCCTGTGCCAAGCGTTATGCGGCAATCTAATTTTCTTGCGGGAAAATCCTAGCTCTCAATGGTTGCGCTTGTATCTTCGTCGCAGTGAGGTGTATCACTCCACCGATCTCTGCTAAGTCACATATCATTTTACGTTCCAGTATCGTGGTGGATACATATCGTGGCATTTCTCTTTTGCATTCAGCAAATCAAATCTCTCCTTTAGCCTGATCTTTTCTTGGCGAATCGATGTACTTACGATTACATTCCCTTCAACAACACCAAAAATTACACAGCACAATCGATTTCAACAACGATAGTTGCAGGAGGACCGTATACACGGCAAAATTTATACGCAGAAAGAGTACCTAATTCCTACTGGGATAGAAGATGTTTAGGGAAAATTGATATTAACGGTTAGACATGGATCGTAAAAATGTATTTGGTCCCCTGTTTTGAACGATGGATTTCTCGATGGATTTGTTTCGTTTATTTTCAGATCCTGGGTCCGCCATGGACTCACGAAACTTCTGCATACAAATACTGATATTTAATATCTCGTTGTCTTTTTCTTCTCGGATGCGGTTGGATGATGTGCGTGGATCTATTTTTTAACTATATTCCAATGAGTTTGCAACGTGATATTGCGGTATGTTGACTGTGAGGGCTGTATATATGTGAATGTGAATGTAGTGATCTCTAGAATATTAACTATCGATTCGTGGTGATGGACGTACATGAGACCCGTAACAAAAATGAATATCGAAACCGGGACTTTTCGCCGTCAGGGAGCTGTACCGACCACTGTATTTATAAATATCGATAGCTAGCTTTACTGTCTGTCAAATGATTTACTCACCCTACCTAGGTAGTATTAAATACACCAATACTATCTCTTGTGTTTTATTTCAGTAGAGAGTTTTATACAGATACATCGACTGATTTGCCAAGACTTCTAGCTAAAACCTAAGAATGACGAAAGTATATATAGTAATTGGAATGATCTCGAATTAATTCTCTACTTACAGTCCCAAAAATTCTTACTGTAGAATTAATTCATATTAATGTTGCTTATATTATATGATTTTATTGTTTATATCGTTATTTATGAATGAGATTAATAGTTATGTAGACCGTGATTTCATCAAGGGGATCTTCCGGAACAAAATAGTGGAAGCGCTTTGGGTTAAGGAACTAGAGGATAAGCCGAAGAAGAACTTAAACGTCGATTACTCTTAGGATTCGAAAAACGGAGTGTGAGTTGCTAGAATATTTCGGGATAGCTTGGCGGGATTAGGATTATGCTTAATGACGCGTTAATTTGGTGATGTTATAGGAACCTACTACCGGTACTCTTGTGAGACTACGCCATTGCTTGACGAGCTCAACGAGGATAGGATGGAAGATTATTACTACCGTACTTTCGTATATGGATATGTGGCGACGTCTTACCTATATCTCTATCGTCGTTGAGAACTAATCATGTCATTAGCTGTCAAACGCCGCGTTTGCATTCTTTAATACTGATTTTAGCTCTATGTGGATGATAAAATATGCATGGATTTTTTTAGACAGATATCGATATATTCTAGGTTGTTTTCTATTGTTCCTGGCAAATCTGGATTCCTCTTCAGGGCATAGTATAGATAATTTCTTTATTTATAAATTATGACAGTTAGGTATATATGTAGAATACTTTAGGGGACAAAGGCACACCTATCTAGTTACTGAGGGTGATTTCATATGCTCGTCCGCGCTTCTCATTAGAATAAAGAGTATTATGAGAAAAGATTATTTTATTCATCATGTGCGAGATTCAGCACGAGGAGTTGCATTTTCCCCTATTTCCGGATACTTTAGGTCGCTTGCTTGCAGCTGACATCGACTGGAGTTGGGAGATATATGATTTCGCTGGCGATGGTCCAGCCTCTTACTCACAGACATCAAGCATTGAATCCTATATTACCCAACGACATGTGTCCCCAAAACTCGGCTTTCCTCGATAAATATCTCGGACCCGGTGGTCTAATGGCTACCTGGCCATATCTCCTCTGCAACTTCGACTTGGATGTTTCATTGCCACAGACTACTATTTGCAAGATTTCAGAGACCCATGGATTTCTCTTGTCTTTTCATCAATAATGGGAAGTTATTTTAACACCTCGTTGCTTCATAATTAGCTTACTGGTGAGATGAATTGGAGAAGGCTGGAGAGACTTGATGAATGATGAGTAGTAGCGGTACAGTAGACGAAAAGCCTTACAACAAACATATCCTGGGTATCTGAGCTCATTTTAAGATATTCAAGAGCCATGTTTGCCGTGCGAATTCCAGGGATTGGTGCTGTAATACTGCCGAATAGCTCCATCTATATAACACCTCCTGAATCATCAAAACTTTCAAATCAATGGCTACATTCATGGTTTTCGGCGTACAGAAACGGGAAATAGCAGATCTATTTATATTGAGCAAGGCGTAGATCTATCAGGCTTGCTAGCCAGATGAAAGCCAACCACTTCTCAGCAAATTAACCCAATTAACCCAAACCAGCATAGCTCCTTAGCAAGGCCATCACCAAATTCGACGGGAAAAAAGTAGATCGCCTACAGATATATCTCAGATAGTTGCAGCAACTTGTAGTAGAGAAGCAAATGAGACGCTTGTAAGATTAAATCATCCTAAGGTGAGGAAAATTTCGCATCCCTCCAAAAGAAAAAAAGGGGGGATAGCAATTCACCATATTGAAGACCGAATCTCGTACGGACTAATAGTGCGGATTTTTCCATTCGGGAAGACCACAACTCAATATCCCGACCACTACGGCCTATACAGTTTATATGATTCTTTTCATTGTGATGTGAGCGTTGCAGGGATTTGCTAGCGCATTGTTTAATACGGTCAATACGATCAACAGAATTAATACAATCAATGCAAATTGCCCCCCACAGCGGCAGTCTCGAAAAGACCTTTAAGAATACTAGTGCTTTCTTTATAGTGATTTGTCCGGCTCATAAGATCCTTTCACCACAATGAAAATTTTGAAGATATACTCCTAGCACTAGAATGTACGATACGGCATGTACGATTTATACGATCCGTTTCGCTGTGATGCGAGTTTGAAGATATATACAGGAGCACTAGTGTGTTTCTCTGCAAATTATTATACTGTTGATGCCGTTTTCTGATTGCTAGACGAAAGGTCTCAAGATGTATTTAAGGACCATCCCGCATTTTCCAGAAAATTTTTCTTCCCATCAACACACAACATTACATAAGAAGTCAAGTCTCTGAATATAGTCAAGGATAATTACTTCTGTACTTGATACATCCATTTATACATTATTTGTTAGGCGAGAGTCGCAGAAATACTTAAACACTCACAACACCTCCTCCTTTCCACCTACAACCAACCACAACCCGCTTCCAAACATAACCAAGTTCAACTTCTCCTACACTTTCCAAATCAACCCACTCAATCAATCAATTCTTTGAGCAACTGCTCCGCGCTTCCACTATCAAAATTCGCAGCAAGGGAAGTCTTGCCTTTTTGAGGTCGAGAAGCTCCAGCGTATTAATAAACAGCCAATATTTCGAAATTTTCAACATGTACCAATACAATAGAGGCGATATAGCGTGCAGATTTTGGCGACAGGGCTACTGCCACCACGGAAGTATGATTCTCTCCCCGGTTTTACGAGGAAAACATTGACTGATTTTTTGCAGGACACTGTCTATATTACCACAAAGAGTATCAAACAAACAACAGACCTGAGTATTATCCTGAAATTAGAAGAACGGATTCGAGACGGTCGTATAGAGGAGGACATCCAATCACCCGCACCCATTCTCCAATCCGAGGTCCTCAACGCACCAATGCTGCTACTCCTACTCCGGCTACTCGGTTGCAAAATCTCCGCCTGGAAACTTCGAGAAATATTGAGCCGAGAATGGCTACAAGTACTGCAAATGCTGAAAGGGAGCTAGAGCCAAGTATTTCGGTCGCCGCTCCTACAGGGGATGCAGCCTCTCCAACGACTCTTGCAAATGAAGCCTCCGCTTCAATGCCGGAGAAAGACCATGATGATATTTTGATATACGAGCCTCGCCTAAAAGTAATGAAGCGCTTCCTGAAGACAGAATGTGTCCTCATTACTCAAATCATCGAGGAGAATTCCCAAAATACCGACCTCGATGCTATTGCTATCCTCGAAAAAGCTAGCGAAGCCGTGATGAGACTCGGTATCACTCACTCAGCACGTGACTGTTGGATATATTGGTCCCAGATGGGTAGGAAGCAAAGTGTTATCGCCCGTGATTGGCCTCCAGAGTCAGAGGATGTCGATGAAGAAGTAATGGCGTTTGACCGCATCCGAAGAGCTCCAGACGCAGTTATGTTACTTACAGTACCTGCCACAAAGGCGTCGGAGCTTTTGCCAAAAGAGCAAAAGGAACATCTCTATGAGGTAATCAAAATGATGGAAAGCAGCCAGTATGGTATGCCAGTAGAGACATTTTGGAGCAAAGTTGAAGAAGCCATGAAGCAAGCTGGATATGTCGATGGTCGACATAAGCAACGTGAATATTGGGAGGAGGATGGTCGACAGGAGTTCGCTTATGATGAGAGACCACGTTTCATAAGACGCATCCAAAAGACAACGACAAAGCAGACCGGCTTTACCATTCCAAAAAGCCCTGCCAACCGGATCAGACTATCCGCAAGGAGGAACAATCTTAGGCCAGGAGTGATGAGCGCAGATTTTTCAATCCAGGAGAATAAGAGCAAGAAAAGACGTTCTGATTCTGATGAATATCAGCCGAAAAGGGGCCAAAAGCCACAGACGGCTACCGATATGGTAACCTACCAAAAGAGCAGGTACAGGGAGAAAGACTATACAGCGAAGAACGCGGATGATCACCCACTTGAATTGATCATACCATCTACTGGTGAAAAGTTCACTTCTTACAATCGAGTACCTGAATACCCTGAGCCTTCAGCCAGCCCTAGTCTACCCAACGGCCCATTTTTGTTCGAGGCTGCACAGCAAATTGGGCTTCCTGCACTCCCTGCACCAACTTCACCTATCTCCGAACGACCAGTAAAACGAGCCAGGCTGTCGATTGAACAGGCGCCGGACAGGGAGTCGACCCCTATTTGGGATACAGCTGAAGAAATCCTCGGGTTGTTTGGCCCTGAAACTCCCCAGCGTCGGAACTCCGCAGACAGCCAGAATGTCACAGACTACAACAGCGACGAAAACAGCATGTCCGTTCCGAATAGTAGAACTCGTCGCCCAGTAATAACCATGAGACGAGAGGAGCCAGCTGTCGTCCCATCGGACACGGGTGCAATTGGATTTCGCTCATCAAAGACACCTTCGCTCATTGAAGATGATTCCACGGTATCAGACGAGACAATAGATGTTCCGCAACGGCCACAAACAATTTCGACCAATTCTAACATTTCAGCTACACCTACGCTCATTGCCGACAATCCTGCAACGTCAGATGAGCAAATGGTGGGTAATTCCCATCCATCTCAATCGACTCCGACAGATGGTATCGAGACTGACGACACCATTCTAAAGGCAATCTTACAAAAGAAGCTGGAACAAGCCAACTCAGAGATTTCCAATCTGCAAACGAACTTACTGGAATCCAGAGGAGAGAAAGCAGACACGGAAAAGAGAATTGTTGTCGTCGATTCGGACATTGAAAATCTGATCATGATGAGAGATGCTTTGAGGAAAAGTCAAGCCGACAATATGACCGAGATTGAAAGACTCGAGGAGGAAATCAAGGAGAAAGAAGGTTCCAAGGAAGAATTTGAGGAAGGAATGACTAAAGTACTGAATCGAGCAAGTAAGTAAATTATGATGGAGGAAAGAAGAAATGTGGATGAATTTGTCCAGAACACCGGGAGGAATATATGAACTGTAGGATAGTACAGTGAAGTACATAGCATATAAATAGCGATAATTTCATGAGATATCCTGTCAACCCGAATTGCAAATTTCCGTGAAGGTGTAATCCCAAACCTCTATTTGATATAGGAGACTGAGTGTGCCTTCAATCAAGCACCATAGTGCATAGACGCTTGTTAGGAGCATCGGCCATTAACGCCATAAACCTAGAGAAGAAATCTCCGCGCAGTTCATCTCCGATGACTTTCATGGGTATCATAAGTCTCATCAATCTCTCCCTCGCTACCTGCAACCGCCTTAACATCCATTAATACGTGAACCATGCTTCCTGCACTTCCTTTGTTTTCCTTGTCCCATATTCCACCGTTGTCTCAATTGCCAACAACCTTCCTGACCTTCTCCAATAAAACCTGGCTCTCTCTCCCTAATTTCCTCTGACCGTTCTTGCCTCCACTCCTAGCCTTAGCCATCTGCCTTCTAAATCTCTCCCTCTCCTCAATCTTAGCCTTCTTCTCCCTTTCCTTCCTCTCGAACTCTTCTCTTTTGGCCATCTGTTCTGCCTTTTGTTTTTCTGCAAATGCTAATTCTTTTGCAAAATATGCCGGCTTTGCCCCTCTCTTTCCACCTCCTTCCCTCTTCTTGTCCTTAACATCTTCAAGATTGTCCGAATAACGTGGAACGCTTTTGGCAGCAGTGTCGGCTTCCGACTCATCAAGCATAGCTTTTCTTTGCGGATGTAGCTCCACTGCTTCTTCTCCTTCGGCAAGGTTCTCACCTTCCTCATTCCTTTCTAACTCGCCTTCCTTTTTCTCACTCTCGACATATAAATTCCTGTCCTCCCTCAACGGCTCCTTCGCCTTCAATTTCGCATACGCCTTCTTGACCTTCGCCTTATGTATTAAATCCTTCTTAATCGCAATAACCTTCCGACGCCAAGTTCCGTCAGGCAAATTGTCAGGACCAACCTTGAAGCCATGGCGAGGCTTTTTGGTGGTTGAGCGTGAAGTGGTATCTTCTTCGCGGGGGCGTTTGCTGGGGGCCATTGTGGAATTTGTTGAGTCAACAGTGTTTTGATAATGGAATGGATTAAATCGAAAGGGTCTGGTGGTCTTGTGCTTGAGAAAATTTTAGTGGGTACAGCCCGCAGGAATTTGCTCAGCACCCCAACTCGCATGACATGACACCCGGACACGCTAGAGCCGATAGCCAATAACGGCAGAACAGTGGGGATTTGGTGCATCCCGCGGTAAATGGTGGGAAGTTAGGTAGGTTCGCTGGTGGTTAGAGCCTATAGGTTAATCAATCATTCAATGCTATCAAAGTCATCATATCATATATCATACGGAGCAGGTAGCTAGGTACAGCATAGTAAAGATTGCTATCTTCGTGTCTTCTGATATGCATTCATTTCTAGCACATAGATACAATACGTACATACGTACATACATAAAATACTCGTGCGTTTGTTTATATTGAAGTATTGCATTCTGAATCGTACTTGCCTTTGCCTACATTAGGTATTGAACGAAAATGGTTTAAAATCCTCTTTGGTCTTTGCTTGCATATATTTCCCATCAAACATCAGATCATTATCCTATCCTTTCCTTCATTTGTACTCTGCACTCTGCACAAGCTCCTGCATACAATACTACACCACATTGGCAGGGACAAAGAATTAGAACGCTCGTCCCCGCTTCGTTTACGACATCATTCCTCCAATACTTTCACCCATAAAGCCTCACTTCCTCCCCGGTTTATTTCGAAATTAACTTACAATGTCCTCGTAGCCAGACGACAAGGAGCAGAACCAAAGGCTCCATTCACACACCATTCATCATGCCCATTTTTCAAGATGACCTCGGCGACGGCCGAGAGATATTACCCATTCAAAAATCGAAAATGTCACCTCCCTCTATGACGCCACCGTGGAAAAGAACGATTATGAGGAAAGATAGCGAGGAAAGCATTAGGACAGATTTATGTGAAGGCCCTGTGCCAGACACTCCGGAGGAATCAAAACATACACCGAGTTTGGGGTTGGATCCAAGCTTCAATTTATACAATGGCACATCAGATAGAGGCGAGTTTATGGGGAGGTTGAAAAGGGGCGAAAGTCCGAATTGGTTACCGAATTACAATGTATGTGAATCATCAAACGCTGGTTCTTGCCATGTTGTATTGACGGTGAATACAGTTTGAGTCCCTACTTCGTAGCCAGAGCGCGAAAACTCCCCCTCGAAAGACTTCCTCGAATCAAACAAAATCACCTCCTCTATTGCCATCTGCCGAAATATCCAATATTGTGAGACCATCTTCGGTAGATAAACAGAGATCTCAAGCTGGTCTAGAAATTGAACGACCAAGATCCGCTTTACACAGTGGGGATTTTACGGATGGGCCACAACACATATCTGGTGGTTTAGGGCAGGATATAAAGAATTTTGGTACAGGAAATTTACCATGGCTTGCTACATCTCCTCCGCGAAACTTTACTCCTTTTCAACTCGATCCTCGGTTTCCATCGGTGGATAGACTCGAACCAGATCTGAGGTCAAGGACTCGCGCTCCATCATTGTCCTCCTCACTCTCTTCGAGCTTTGTACTCAAAGCACCAACAAGTCCTTTAGTACAATCAGAGAGTAACGACGATTTAGAATTTAGTTCGCATTTAAATCCAATAGACATCAGTCCTGGGACACCCAGAACTAATTCAAGATGTCATACTTCACAAGTTTCACATTCAATACGTTCAAATCCCTCTATACCGACGTCCGCTTCATTTAACAAACCTTTACCGAGTCTCAGGAGAGATAATTCATACCCTTACCAAGCCCATCAACCCAGGAAATCCGTCGCTTCTAACACGGTGCCACACTCGACTTCTTCCCCACAAACACCAGTTTTCTCCCGGTCAAGGAGACCTTCATTTTCTGACGTATCACCTTTGCATGCTTCAATGGTCGGTTCATACGAAGAGAGTATTCTCCGGGGGCGAATGTCCACTACGCCTTCAAAGCCACTTGACTTTGTTGCTCAGATAGGGGTGCTGGGTTTCGGAAAATGCAAATCGAGCCTGAAATGTCCAGCCCATGTGACCTTGCCCTTTCCAGCAGTATTTTATGACTATGAGTCCACGAATCATGGTCGAAGAGGAAAGTCTGAAGATGGGCCTAGTCCGTACGTTGGTTGTATTGATCTAGAAAATGGGCTACCTAGTCCTGAAAAGGCGAAGGATAATCAAAAGAGGAGGAGAAATGCCACCCTGGATCGAACACATATGGATGATTTTGAGCCCGACCCTCAAAATTCAGGACAAGTCTCGGAACGAGAATTACGTAGGGCAGAAAAACAAAAACGTCGATCAACTTCCCCGCGGGCACCGCCGGGTGGTAGCTACCGTATCCCCGAAAAGGGCCAATTACAAATAATCATCAAGAATCCTAACAAAACAGCTGTCAAACTGTTTCTCGTCCCATATGATCTTAAGGGTATGGAACCGGGCACGAAGACGTTCATTCGTCAGCGTAGCTACTCTGCTGGGCCAATAATTGATTCGGCACTTTCCTCCTCGTCTCATTTATTAGCACCGACCATCGATCCACTCGCTGAAAGATCCACCCTCCGCTATCTCGTCCATATTCATATTTGTTCTCCAACTCGAGGTCGCTACTATCTTTACAAAAGTATCCGTGTCGTCTTCGCCAACCGTGTGCCGGATGGCAAAGAAAAATTACGTAATGAAATCACATTCCCAGAACCGAGATTTACTACTTACAAGGCAGTACGGGATTCGAATTTTGGGGCTGCGGGCGCGGTATTGGCAGCGGAGAAGGCATTTCGAAGGAGGAGCTCGGGTTTTCCTCTGGGTGGAAATAAGAATTTTGATTTTGGGGACGATGATGGTGGATCGAGAGGAGTGGTGAATCCTATTCCTTTTCAGTTCCCTTCAAGGAGGGTTACGATGGACATGGAGAGAAACCTTGGCCCGCTAGATTTAGAGTCGGGGCAATCATCAAAATCTTCAGAGACTCTGAGACCAGGCACAGCGTTTGGGGAGATAGCAATGGGTGGAATGGATGTGGGTGCTGGTATGGGTTCCTATGATAAGTTGAGTGAAGGAGATCCGGGTTACGGTCGTAATGCATACTCGTCTGCAAGAGTAAATAGTTCTGGTAGAGAGGGGAGGCAATCTCCAGCTGAAGGTTTGTTGGCAACGAGATTGAGGGAGTTGGGCGTAGGGTTATCGATAAAGATGAATGGAGGGGATGGAGGGAAAGCGGGACCTGGAAGAAAGGATATGAATGGTGGTTTGATTTGAACCATTAGGCATATGGAAATTGGTGGCATCTTGTGATTTCATGTCATATAAACCAGGTATTGGTTTGAGCTTGGCTCGGCTTGGCTTTATCTTTTGGATATTATTATATATCAGCATGGCAGCATTGCATAGGAGTGAAATAGGAATCGTTTGGTATGGTATGGTATAGCCTGGTTTTTTGGCTGGATCGGATAGGATCGGATGGATGGGTTAGGATAGAATATAACTTTGAATTATGGGTGGATATCCTGGTAGATAGATTACATCTCGGATGTTCATTTCTTCTTTATATTACTTGAGTAAAATAGTGTAGCGTAGCGTATATCGAATGAATAATTTAATTAAAAGAAGTAGACGAGCAACTGATTATATATTATTATAATAGTGTGACTACATTGAGTGATAATACATAGAGTTGTCGGTACATCATGTGATCAAACTCGAAAGGGAGGCCGTACATAAAGGGAGCCGTACGACTAGTGCATTCTAGCCCATACCCCTTTCAATATAAATAGGTCCTTCTCCCCTAGATAGAGAATAATCATCCATGAACAAATATAACAAGAATACAATTACACTGCAATAAGTATCACCGAAGTGATACCAACAATAATATAGAATATTATATAAATAAATACTTATAAAGAGATATATAAATAATCAAGATTAAATAAATAATAATATAACATATTCGAGAGATATACCGCGGTCAGGAATAAATATTACGATATGAAGTATTATAAAAGAAGAGTACTTACAAGAAAGAAAGAGCTTTTCATTCTTGTAATCTTATCTGTCTGTTGAATATTTTATTTTATTTTATAAAGCGTAGAACGGGTCTATGGTTGAGATTGATAAGTTTTACAAGAGTAGAAAAGGGATTGGGGATTTAATGACGATATAGTTATAGATGTGTAATTCTAAGTCTTGTAATTATGTTGTATATGTTCTTTATGAAAGGAAAGTTATTGTGATATTTGGAGCGAGGGTTTTGCAGCCCTTGTGATCTGTGTGATAAACAGATGTTGATTATTCGATCATAGATGCAATGAGGGGAATTGGGGAATACTTACAGGTTGGTTACTGCTGTATGTGAGAAGGTGTATCTGGCTGGATGCTGTGAGTATTAATCAATCTCAACAATATGTAGGTATGTATCACATGCATAGAAGCAGGAAATCTAAACCCAGGGATATAAGAAATTTGCCAAGCGTTTTCATACAGTACAAGAGATGAAAACCCGTGAATATTCGACTGTGATCTAGCCTCCTCAAAATCCAGTTCATTAAGCCCAGATCGTCTAATCGCCTAATGACAAAAGCACGAGCAACTCGCTTGTCATACTCCGTACACTCGTTCATTCTACCGGGCTAAATGCAAGCATTACCCCGTATATCTCACTACAGAGTACATAAGTATATATGTATATGAGATATGTTAATTTATCATGCAGATAAGATTCAATAATCTCGACAGCTTGTACAAAAACATGCCAGCGCAGTACGAAACTCCACCACTGGGAGAGTTTCAAAAGCTAGGAAGCAAAAATAAAGATAAAAAACAAAAATTTGACTCATGCCGACGTTGAGTGGCAGAAAGGCTGGGCGTGAGGCGGTGAAAGCGTTTCCGGGAAACTTCCTTGCGGTGCGTGTTTCAGAATGATATCGAACTCTTAATTGTGGATGATATCAAAATTATCCTAGATAATCCGTCTGATGTTTCTTCTGCGACCTGATGAGCGTCATGTCGGTATATGTGTTTTATATGTGTACGGCTTTGGGCTGCGTTTGTGTCTTTAACTGTTGTATTATTTACTCAATGCTGTATAATCCAGGATTCCATATGGCATAGAAGTACAGAATCGTATCGACGAGATGAAGCTCAGATTGAGTTTTGATGAATGCTTATCCAAAAAAAACTCCGATTCCCGGTCTCCAAATTTTAAATGAGGCTTTGATGATCTTTTGGGGGAACACCACATGGATTTTATGGTGACCCGAAATGCTGTTCTGATGATCCTTGAATGTATCCTTGGCTTGATAAAGGGAGCGCAAAAAATACTCGGTTAAGCCGAGGGGAAGGAAATATGTTGAAGCGAAGGCCTTTTGGCTGCAGGATCGGGTTTTGGAGTTCCCCTATCTTTGATGTTGTACCAGCGGAAATGATCAATAGGGTTTGATATGGTTTATAAGATATTTCCTCAAGTGGTGGTTAGATGCCGGTTAGATGGTATTTGAAATCATGATCCTTAAAAATGACCGGTACATTGGAAAGTTTGCTGCGCAGGTGTCAAAAGGTCTGAGGACGGGTCAATGCCAACGAAATGGATCTGAGAGGCTTAACAACATGACCCCTGTGGCGTAGATGGAGAGTTTTCGGACACCAACTTTAAATTCTCATCGTTGAACGGATCCCCTGTTTTGTGGCTTGATATTTAGAAAACGTGCAATATCGAAAGTAAAAAGATGTGATACATAATGCTGACGGCTGACATCTCCCGGTGGATGAAGGTCGGGACATGTTGTATTGGCGCAACCGTTTTTTTATCGTCGAGGGCTACACCGATGATACCAGGAAGAAGAGAAATATGAAAAAATGTAACAAATAGCTGAATAGAGTCGTCATCCTTGTAGGACAAAGAGGAGAGAAACTTCATTGATTGATCGTATGGCACAGTTAAAAAGCCAATAGTTTAAATTGTTCTAGTATCATCCTTTGAATGGCAGTTCGTGTATGCAGCTTGGCGAAAAAAATGATATGGCAAAACTCTTCACACAATGTACGTGAATTTCAAGAGAATTCCCGATACTGGGATACGATAGAGGAGCATTTCGGATGGAATTATTTTGGTCTGATTTCCAGTTCGGATAGTTTTCTTGTTCTCCTACGTTGTTGCTACCTGGTACCAGTACTCATGCATGCTCTACTGCTGTACCTTTCATCGCATGTAGACTCGTCGAAAGTCGAGAGTCAGGGTCCAACCGCCCAAGAAATTAGTTTGATGGAATAGCCAAGCTACAATGAGTTAATCGCAGGAGAGAGGATAATGCGACCCTTACTTGAGTGGACCAAAGCGAAGCATCATGAGTAAGTAGCTGGGAAAATAGTCGCTCTTTGACGCCAAAACATGGGAAAGGTTGATGATCATTTAACATTTAACCGACCATGGAAAACCTTTGAACGAATGATGGTGAGTAAAAGATACGTTGGTACATGGAACGAAAGAGATGTCCCAAGCTAGTCATGTAATGCATGCAAAGTAAATTCAATATATTTGCAGAGATTGGATGTTGTGTATTTTGTAACCGCGTTGGAAGGTCGTCTGGCTGCACGTCTTCGATGAAACTGGCCAGTTGCTACCCTTAGCTGATATTTTTTACTTTTTCCCAACCGGCATCATGAACAAGCTCGCTTCCTTGCTAAAAATGGCACCTTTCTAGTAAATAATTGGCGACATGCATCAAGATCTACCGTCATTTGGACCAATGATAGTTGCTGAAACATGGAGTATTGCTAGGTCGCTGTCTTCTGCTCCACTTGGGAAGAAAAGTGGCCGAGCACACACCAGCAAAAGGCCAATACAACTTTATCCGTACACCTTTGGCGGGAAGAAAGTCATCAGCGGACCAGGGTGTTTCGCATCACGGGCCACAACCATACATCGCATCTCATATCTCATCTCCCCCACCACCATCAAAGCGCTTTACCAAACACAACACCACCTACCACCGACCTATCTATAGGTATTCTCCCTCCGTACGGTAAATATACCTGGTAGTATAATTCATCCATGCCAAAAAAGGTAGCAGTTTCACACCCTTTCATCCCTTTTCACATCATCTCTTAACCTCTTTCCATGCTGAAAGTTGGAAATATCCATCAAAGCCAAGAATCCAATCGTTACCTCTTATGCCTCTCAGCTTCTTCTACCTCTACCTAATGCAGTGTGGTTGAGTTGTATGCTCCGTACCTCTGAAGCCCCACGGACGCTGTCTCGAGGAACCGTAGAATCTTCGTCATTTCCAGCACATGGCATAGGCAAAGTATAAGAAATACGTGATATCACCCTCCAAAAGGTAGGCAGCAGGGATTGATGCGTTGAACTTCCTTTTGGTATTCTCCTTCCTACTTGACCCTCGTGGACCATTTGGTGAACCTCTCAAACTCATTTTCTCGACCTCAAACAATCAAATCACTCTTCCTTCCAAAAATTAAAACATTCAAGAATCTTTCTTTGTCTGGGTCACTGGTTGGAGCCAACATTATCATTTCATTCGTTCGCTCCCACTGTTAACCCGCTCCCCCCGCTCTTAACTGTTGCTTCTACTTTTCAAAACAACTGAGAGATTGAATCTTTCCTTCCATGGACCGACCCATTTCATTAATTCCTCAATCGTTTGGTGAAACTTCAACTCTTCTCCTTTTTAGGATTTTTTCGCCATCTAACGGGGCATCCATTCGTTCAACCAAACATTAATTCGATACCAAGACATCATACTGCAGCTTCCACCTATTTACTGCTGTGACGGTCCAACCTGCAGCAAACCACGATAACCCGCATTTCATTCTCTCCTCCGCCTTCACCTCACGAAATCATACAGAAATAACCTAAGCCTCAAATCTGCCTCTTGGAGTGATTACGATATACTCTTTCCCACATCATCTTGTGTATAAACTTCTCGACCGACTACGCGGAGTGTTGCTCAACATATTTATTCTCGAATATTATCTTGTCAAACAAGAACTCGCAAACCGTGTTACTGAAGATCTAAAAATTACTCACATTTACGGATTTGGTGGAGAGTGATTGGTTTGTACGTTAGATTCATCCCCTGTTTCTTTACGGGCACATTCTGACGCATTTGCTATGCAGTTACTCATTTCCAAACGGACACTTTTCGGGAACTTGCGCATGGTCTTCCGTTTCAAGCTCTAAGATATTGCAGGCGGCGATTTAATAATCGGCCGAGATCCATATTACAACTTCTACCGAAAGTCCATCACAAAAAAACCATCCATTCGTGGTTCAAAATGACTCAATACGATACTTCACCATGGCCGGTGAAAGACGTGAGTAGTTTCTTCCCATCCAGGCTAATGCCTCAACTTTTCTTCGCAATGGTCTCTTCAGGAGTATTTCACTGACAAATTTGGTTTCAGATCGTCTACACTGCCATAGTAGGCTCGGTAATGCTCGCCGCATTCCTCGAGTGGTTTCTTTGGTTGGCAGCTTTTATGTATTGTCTGTTTAAGGTTTTTCAGAAAGCTGAGCACTGGTCTGTTCGGGTTTTAGCAATAATAGTCGCGATTGTCTTCTTTCTCTTGAGGTAGGGATCATCCGAAGAATCTATTTATGAGCTCTACTAATCAAGACTTTCTACAGAGCTATTTACCTTCCCATCATGGTTGTCACGCTTCCTCTACCACCAGGAGTTACTCAATATTTTCCTATACAAATGGTCACCATCCTTCAATGGTTCGGGTTTTGGTCGTTTGCTGCCCTTTTAACCATCCCATGGCTCTTCTGCGTATACCAAATTGTCACTCATTCTCTGGGACGAACGAAACGTATAAAACAAGTGTTGGATGAGCATTCAGCACCAAAAGTTGTGATTGTCATGCCTTGTTATAAAGAAGAACCAGATATCTTGGTGACGGCTATCGATTCAATCGTGGATTGCGATTATCCTCCTTCCTGTATCCACGTCTTTCTTTCCTTCGATGGGGACCAAGAAGATGAGTTATATCTCAAGACAATCGAGGCATTAGGTGTTCCACTATCTCTGGACTCCTACCCAAAGAGTATTGATGTTACCTACCGAACGGCCCGCATCACAGTTTCCCGATTTCCCCACGGTGGAAAACGTCATTGCCAAAAGGCTACTTTCAAGTTAATTGACAAGGTTTATACCGAATATTTGAAGCGCAATGACAATCTGTTCATCCTTTTCATCGACTCCGACTGCATCTTGGATCGTGTTTGTCTTCAGAACTTCATGTACGATATGGAACTGAGCCCGGGGAATACCAGAGATATGCTTGCAATGACAGGAGTTATCACTTCGACTACAAAGAAACACAGTCTTATCACTTTGCTTCAGGATATGGAATACATTCACGGCCAACTCTTTGAGCGAACGGTTGAATCAGGTTGTGGTTCCGTCACGTGTTTACCGGGAGCTCTAACGATGCTACGGTTTTCGGCTTTCCGCCGCATGGCCAAGTATTATTTTGCTGACAAGGCTGAGCAATGTGATGATCTTTTCGATTACGGTAAATGCCATTTGGGAGAGGATAGATGGCTGACTCATCTTTTCATGATTGGAGCAAAGAAGAGATATCAAATTCAAATGTGTACCTCTGCTTTCTGCAAGACCGAAGCTGTTCAAACTTACAGATCATTGATTAAGCAGCGTCGCCGTTGGTTCTTGGGGTTTATCACCAATGAGGTTTGTATGTTGACTGACATCAGAATTTGGAAGAGATATCCAATTTTGGCCGTTGTCCGATTTATGCAAAACACGATCCGAACCACGGCTCTACTTTTCTTCATCATGGTGCTCTCTATTATTACAACTACAAAGAAAGTTCAAGATCTTCCCGTAGGGTTTATTGGTATTTCACTTGGCCTCAATTGGTTGATGATGATCTACTTCGGTGCTAAGCTCAGACGTTTCAAGATCTGGCTCTACCCACTGATGTTTATTATCAATCCTTTCTTTAATTGGTATTATATGGTCTATGGAATTTTCACGTGTGGGCAACGAACCTGGGGAGGACCTCGAGCAGATGCTGGAGCTGCCGATTCTACTAAAACTCCACAACAAGTTATCGAAGCTGCTGAGGAGGCTGGAGATGACCTCAATGTTATTCCTGAAACATTCAAACCCGCCGCTGAAGCTCGAAACAACCAAATTGTTCGCCGCCCAACCCTTCCATTGTTGCCTCCAAACCGTCTCGAAGGTCGTTTCGCAGCTGCAGAAAGACTCCCAGGTGGATGGTACGAACATGTCAATGACTCTCTCAATAGCGTCGCTGCTGGACGTGTTCTACCTTCTGGGAGAAACCCTACGGCATCCAGAGACTCTTTTGATAGTTATGTATCTGGGTTTACTGGTACGAATTCGGTGTACATGCCAAGACGAGTGGAAAGTATCATGGGAGAAGAAGATAGAAAGAAGTATGAGATAGCTCAAGCCAATCAAAAGGCACCAGCTGGAGCATACTACAATCAGGTAAGTAATCATCTTTCCGTGAAACTAAACGGTGCTAATTGTATGCTTAGGGATACGTCTATGAAATTTCTGATGGACCCGAGGCCAAAGGTGGATTTCAGGATTCACTAGAATCTTTGGGCTCCTTGGAGGGGACAACATCCAACTCTTTGGCAGTTCCTCAAGCATCTTCGTACCGGAATGGGCGAAGTCCTTTGGGCCGTATGTCTTTGATACGCTCCACTTCGAGGGATGAATCGATTGAGATGGAATATCAGCGTTCAGACAGTTCAAACTCTCCCGAACCGAAACCACAACGTCGAGAATAATTTCATATGAAATGATGCATTCAGGATTCTGGATGGAAATATCGGAAACAGTGAACTGGGTTTACAGGGGTGATACACGTATGAGAGATGGATTTCTTGAGCACTGTGAAGGGCATTCACATGACATTGCATTTGCACATTGCATCTTGCATTTTTGATATTTTTTGCGACACCATATTGGGATGGGCATAGCGCGGCGTACAAACAATCATACCATAGAAGGACATATGGAGGGAATTTTGCATCACAGAAGCCGGAGTAGAATGACTTTTGGCAGGAGTTATAATTAATGATAAATGGAAGCTGATGAACAAGCCACAATACAATAATACAAATGGAATAAATTTTGCTGTCATTTCCTTGACTATTCCATTTAATAAATGCCAATGCCCATAATAATGAAGCCAATAATGAACACGACATTTCTTGTTTTCTGTGACAAAGAGTAGGGCGAAATGCCTCGAGGTATGATCCTTGAAGTCTTTAGACTCTTTGGGCTCTTTGACAAATAGATAGAGCGAACTCTTGCCAACACAGCATCTTTCACCCCACCAAAATAGACGTCACCCTTTTTTTATTTCTTTTTTTTTGTGATGTTGCCCAATACCCCCAAAAGTGGCTCGAGTTTTCCCGCCTCATCGAAAACATTTAATTACTGTACGGTGTATCAATGTCTCTCACGTGATTAGGAGGGGTGAACAAGGTGAACGAAGTGAGCGAAGTGGGTGGAAAGTGAGAGAATCATTGTATTGCTGAATGGAATTGTTTTGCTTGGGCAACAAATACAAATTATAAAATAATTATATTATATAAATAAATGATGATTAAGAAATTCATAGAAACTTCGTTTTACTAGTTAATACCTGCTTGGGTAGGTATGTATGTATAAGATGATCTCATCTTTTATATAAAATCTCCAAATGGGTGAATACAAATAATACAAGGAATGAGGTAAATATATATATGTAAGGCTGTAACGGGCTGGATTGATGTAAGTGAAGCGCCGAGAAAGATCGAGAAGTTTCTTCGTTAAAGCGGAAGAGTGAGTGAGTGAGCGAGCGAGTGCCTGTAGGCCTTGTAGAGCAACGCACCGCGCCCTCGCCAGATTATTAGACTGGAAAAATTAAAAAAAATCGAGAGAAAGGCGGCCTTGCTTGTTTCATTCATTCATATCTATCTACTCTATCTACTCTACTCTACTCTACTCTACTCTACTCTTACGACTTTGTCAATACCAACACAAAACCACTTACTTGGAGATTGCATTATCAACAAGAACAACTTCTTTAATCAAAAAAGTTTTACCTTTTTTCTGTTTAGACTTTCAAAAGGAATCCCCCGTTTTAGATATCCCTTCTTCTCATCCTCAGCCAGAAAGAAGTTTTCGTCTTCTTACCCTACTTACACTTTCCCCATTTACTTTTTAAGCGCAAACACAACATCACGAATTCAATATGTCTGGTGGGTGCTTGCTATTCGAACCACTCTTTTGGATCTGGACTCCAATACTAACTACAATCATTTATAGTTGTTGGTGTAGACTTCGGTACTCTTAACACAGTCATCGCTGTCGCAAGAAACCGTGGTGTTGATGTCGTATGTGTTTAAATTTCTTTTGGGCTGTGGTTTTTTTTCTTCTGGTGGGGGTGTTTATTCTAACTATCCTTTGCGCAGATCACAAACGAAGTTTCAAATCGTGCCACTCCGTAAGTTATCCTAGTCCTACATCATCTGCAATACCTACAACATCTCTGACATATCTACTCTATAGTTCCCTTGTAGGGTTCGGACCCAAATCCAGATACCTTGGTGAGCCAGCAAAGACACAAGAAATCTCCAACCTCAAGAATACCGTTGGATCTCTCAAGAGATTAGCAGGCAGATCGTTGAAGGACCCAGATGTTGCTTTAGAACAAGACTATGTCTCGGCTCCTCTTGTCGATCTCAACGGCCAGGTTGGTGCGGAGGTCACATATTTGGGCAAGAAGGAAAGGTACACGGCTACTCAACTTGTGGCCATGTACTTGAGCAAAATCAAACACACAGCTTCCGTGGAGTTGAAACTTCCTGTTTCAGATATGGTCATGAGCGTACCAGCTTGGTTCACTGATGTCCAACGAAGAAGTTTGATGGATGCTGCTGAGATTGCCGGTGTCAAGCTCCTCCGTCTGATGAACGATACCACAGCTGCTGCGTTGGGCTACGGTATCACCAAGTTGGATCTCCCAGGCCCAGAGGAGAAGCCTCGTCGCGTGGCTTTCATCGATATCGGTCACAGTAACTATACAGCCTCGATTGTTGAATTCCGAAAGGGTGAACTCACTGTCAAGTCGACCGCTTACGATAGACATTTCGGTGGACGAGACTTCGACAAGGCTTTGGTTGAGCATTTCGCCGCAGAGTTCAAGGAGAAGTACAAGATTGATATCAAGACTAACCCTAAGGCTATGGTCCGTGTCGCTGCTGGTGCCGAGAAGTTAAAGAAGATCTTGTCTGCCAACGCTATGGCACCTCTTAACATCGAATCTTTAATGAACGACGTTGATGTGAGCGCCATGTTGAAGCGTGAAGAGCTCGAGGCACTTGTTGAGCCACTTCTTAGCCGAGTCCACGTTCCTTTGGAGCAAGCTTTGGCCGATGCCGGGCTGAAGGTTGAGGATATCGATATTATTGAACTTGTCGGTGGTTGCACGCGTGTCCCAGCTCTCAAAGACCGCATTCAAAAGTTCTTCAACAAGAGCCTTTCTTTCACGCTCAACCAAGATGAGGCTATCGCGAGAGGATGTGCTTTCAGCTGCGCCATTCTTTCCCCCGTTTTCCGTGTCCGTGATTTCGCCATTCACGATATCGTTAACTACCCAATTGAATTTACATGGGAAAAATCTCCAGATATCCCGGATGAGGATACTAGCCTCACTGTTTTTAACAAAGGTGGAATTATGCCTTCAACTAAGATACTTACATTCTACCGAAAGGAACCATTTACTCTGGAAGCCAAATATGCCAAGCCAGAATTACTGCCTGGCACAATGAACCCATGGATTGGAAGATTTACCGTCAAAAACGTCAAGGCTGACTCAAAGGATGACTTCATGATCTGTAAATTGAAGGCTCGTCTTAATTTACATGGTATCTTGAACGTTGAACAAGGATACTACGTTGAGGATATGGAGGTTGAGGAGCCAATCCCCGAGAAGGATGGAGAGAAGAAGGATGATGTGAGTAACCAGATTTTTACTGATATTCAACCGTTACCCAAGGACGAACCTATTCCAAAACGTCCCCGTTTGCAGGGACATGATAAACTAACACCCCACGTCAAGGCTATGGATACCGATGATAAACCAAAGACCAGAAAGGTCAAGAAGCAAGTCCGAAAGGGTGATCTCCCAATTGTCTCCGGCACCGCTTCCCTTGACACCGCCACCATTGCCGCTGCTTCCGAACAGGAAAACGCCATGAACATGGAGGACAAATTGGTCGCCGATACCGAAGAGAAGAAGAACGAACTCGAGACTTACATCTACGAAATGAGAAATAAGATTGATGATCAATATGCCGAGTTTGCAAATGATGAGGAGAAGGAGAAGTTAAAGGCTAAGCTTGAGGCTGCCGAGGTTAGTTTCCCCTTTTACCTCATCCCTGGATTTAGTCATACTAATTCTCAATAGGACTGGCTCTATGATGAAGGTGAAGAGGCAACAAAGGCTGTCTACGTGGCAAAGATGGATGAAATCCGCACCGTAGCAGGACCAATCGCCCAACGCTACTTTGACAAGGTTGAGGCTGAGCGTGAGGAGGCCAGGAAACAAGAAGAGGCTGAGTTGCAAAGGAAGAGGGAGATGGCCGAAGCAGCTAAACAAGCAGCGATGGCCATGGAAGCAGCAGAGAATGGAGGAAATAATGATGAAATCATGACGGATGCTGAGAAGGCCGAGCCCGAGGTTGAGGAGAAGTGAAGTGAAAATAGATGATGGAGCAAATTTGAGGGAGTTAGTTGGGTGGAAACAAATAGATCATGCACGTTGTGATAATTCTTACGACTGATAAGCTAGGAATGAATGGTATTATAGAACGAATGGATCTTATGATTATGAGTATGAGTATGAGTATGGGGTTTAAATGATTAATTGAAGTGAGGAAAGTTACCCTTTAGTTGGTTAGCGCGTAGTGCGTAATGGGT
Organism: Sclerotinia trifoliorum; assembly: GCA_905066765.1. NCBI lineage: Eukaryota > Fungi > Ascomycota > Leotiomycetes > Helotiales > Sclerotiniaceae > Sclerotinia > Sclerotinia trifoliorum. The sequence goes on along the minus strand of CAJHIA010000010.1, from coordinate 1,016,940 downwards.
AGTAAGGAGTGAGTAGATATGGAAGAAAATAATATATCGACCTACCTACTATTCTACAACAAGCCCTAAGTTCGAATCGAATATCGAGACAAGGGCCAGGAGAAAGGGAAAATGATGTACATATTATATAGGTATACCGGGATACCTACCCGGTCTTTACAATGATTTGTGTCGAATAGATCTCACTCACATGGAAATGTCAAACAAACAAACATTTAGAGATAGATGGATGGATGGATGGATACGCTGATGTGATGTGATGTGATGTGGAATGCTTCTCAATTGTATATAACATAACGTATGCTAAATCATCCTTTCTCTCCCTCTGCGCGCGCTCTCTCTCTCTCACTCTCTCTCTCTCTCCTTCTCTTTCTCTTAACAATTAGATTTCTCCAGTAGTTGAAGAGTAAGAATAGATAGATCGATGGATAGATAGATAGACAGAGAACAAGTGGACGTGTTAAACATACGCACGAGAAAAGAGTGGAATTCTGTCTTTGCGACTGACAGACAAGAAAGACAAAAGAGTGGATGAATGAAAACGAAAAAAAAACAGGCCCACCAAATCCACAACTTTCTCCATTTCTTCATCTTTTTTTCCCCTTCCATCCGATGCTCCAATTCCTCACCACTCAACTCAGCACCCAGCCATCCTTTAGGGTGAATGTGGACTTTGTTTCGCAACCTCCTGGATAACTTCAATATTTGCATGGTTCCAACCTTCAGTTCCACTGGATCCACCGTTTTCTCTGCCTTGACTGCCACCGTTCCCTCTGCCTTGACTGGCACCTTAGCGTCTATTGAGTTGCCGGCGACCAGCAATGATTGTTCGCTTGTATGCATTGAGTCGAGTCCGACAGGAGGTCATGTTGAATTACACTCCCTAGGTATGAACCTCCGAGAGAAAGTTGTATTCCAGATTTAGTGATCTTCATGTCGAATTAGCAGAGAAGAAGTGTATACTTATATGTTGGCAACCCAATCCCAATTCCAAAGCCGAAGTTAAGATCAAAATTGCGCGAACATTATAACACCAATCTTATCATGTCCTATTGAGCGATCCCCGGAAAACGGGGAATATGTCAGCACTTTTCTTGTTGGATTATCTTAGTAATGTTCGCTCCAAGAAGAAATGAAAGGAGATTTGAGAGTTTGTGTCCTATTGTCAAGTAAAACACCAGGTCGCCGAATGTAAGCCAGATATTATCTCATACGGAACTTTTCGAAAGTACTTCTTGGCGAATCTACCGTTGGCTGATCCTCTTCCTTTGCGGCGTGACCTTTGCCTTTCGACCTACTTTCGGCAGCGAGGGTTGGATACGGCCTTGAAACTTTTCTTTCGGGCGTTGATACTAAAACAACCTCGGCATCCAATTTGTCAAGATTTTTGGGTTCACTGTTCTCATCTTTTCTCATCTTTCTTGGGGTGCGAAATTGAGAGGGCTCTTTTAGGGGGTCATACCAATCAACATCACTAAGCTGTAACTTTCTTGACCTTTGCCCACTACGGTTACTACCAGATTTATCAGATCTGGAGAACGTTGTAGTAGCACTTTTCTCGAAACCTGAATTGAAAGTGTGAATATTGGGATTAGGGAGTAAGGGTTGCAGTGTAAAGTCACCATCTTGTTCGTCGCCATCATTGAGGTCATAGTTCAGAACCAGATTCTTGATGCGTTGTTGTTCCTCCCGCTCGGCAGCTTGTTGTGTTTTCATCGCAATTGCGAAATTTGAATCTGAAGGGAGGGCAACTGTACGAGTCTAAAATTAACAGTTAGTGGTAAATTAAGCAATCCAGACTTAAATCAATCCTAACCTGTTGGCGATTACCACGCTTCGTCAAGAGCGAGAATGCCATTGTACCTCCAGAGGGGCCATTTGCTGAAGAAGTCTCTTTTGGCAAGTCGCTTGAATTTGTGGTTTCGCGATCTTTGCGTCTCATGGGAAGCGGAACATCAAATGTCGCTTTTCGTTCAAATTTCCTGGAATCTAGACTCTCAGCCATCATTTTAGCATACTCACGCTCGAAGTCAGCTTCATCTTCAGGATCGATTTCCTCTTCCTGGCGAGTGACACTAAAGTTTTCTTCTTCTGATTCGTTTCCTGTTGGGGATGTTAGGCTGTCGGCAATGGCGTCAATCTCTGTCTCTTCTTCCGAATCAGAGGAAGCATCATCAGCATCTCCGTCTGGAATACCTGCATCTCCCTCATCTGACGATGCATCACTGTCTGGCTCTTCCGGTTCAACAACCTTCTCGATGCCAGCGGTCTTCTGATCTTGAGCCATAGCTAATTGGAAAGCACGACTGGCTTCTTCTAAATTCGAGGCAAGCTTCCATTGAGGTCTCGTGGCAGCGTAAATATCAGTGACCATAAATTCAATGTCCATGGGCATAGTATCTTTCGTATAGATGTAGTACTATAAGAGTCAACATGATAGCAATCACAGAAATGTGAACGTAATATACCTGAAAAAAAGACAAGAAGTAATCAAGCTTCTTCCCCGCTGCACCACGACTAAAGAAAACACCGCAAGTCTCTAATAAAGTTGCTACAAGACGAATCCTGAAAAAGTCATCAGGCATGTCGAATGGATTAATGCGGCCAGGAATAGGGGGTCCGCCTAATAATATCAGCATGCCGCACATTATAAATTGCCAGGATTGTAACTTACCGTGGCCAAAAGTCAAAATACGGTACATTGTATCGAATATTACAGGATGATCAACCATACGGAAATTGTACAGTTCCCCGAGGTACTTGACTTCTGCAATCCGACGTTGATTGAACTTGAAATCATTTTGCTCTAACCCAACAATAATGTACTCCAAGACGTTGTCAATGACTGTAACTACAAAACTCTGGTGATATCGAAATAGGGCGCCTGTGACAATTGCCAGTAGATAGATGTTACCATACTTCACTTTTCCAGGTTTGGAGAGTACCTTTTCAAGGATGGTGACAACCTTGAATAAGGGATTGTTAGTGATTTCTTTATCTTTTTTAAAGATTGGAAATGATACATACCTCTGGTTCTTCCCAGTGAAGCCTCCGAATTGACTTGATGATTCTAGCATAGTTGCGTGTAGTCATATCAGAATAGACAAGTTTGCGGATGAACAAATCAGTGGGAGTTCTCTCCTTTTGCTGGATTGCAGCTCTTAAAGGTGGGTCTACATAGTAAACGGCGTTTTCGATTAGCATGCGCTCCTGTTGGCCAATATGTTGTACCGATTTCTTGCGTTTGAGTGTTTCCAGAAAAGATGTCATTCGAGGGGACATTTCCGGATTGCGAAGTAAGTATCGACCACAATTTTCAAGCAGATTACATATAATCTCAATATTCATCCGTGAGAAGTCGTCAAGGCTGACTTTCAAGCAATGGAATATGACATGTTCGGGAACCACACCAAACTTGGTCAGCTCAGCTAGATAGCGGATATTTCCTAGCCGGGCTTGGCCAAGGAATTCCTTCTCCTTGCGGCGTTGAAGACTACGGAATTCTTGATCAAGGTAGTCGACCAAACCTTTGGTAATATCTGGCATGTACTTTCCGAGTGTGGCTACTAGTCTTGAGTATGATGGAAGAAGATCACTACGGCCTTTGGGAACCTCTTGTACAGCTTTGATCAAACGATTACGAGAAGCCTTGGAGTTCAAGAAACAAAAGTCAATGGCAGCCTCATCAATCATGTCTTTGTTTATAAGATCAGGAAGCCGAGCAAGTAATGCATCGACCTGAGCACCAATGGTTTTGTTGGCAATGGCTGTGGATTGGTCATCATCGGTGGGCTTTGTTGCTGCGGACTCTGCGGAAGCTGTTTCAGATGTATCGATCTTTTTACCAACTTGCTCATCTGTATCCGGTTTCTTCTTTTTGCCATCTTCGAGGAGCATACCTGGGACCTTACCTTTAAGATCTACCAGATTTTCGTAGAATCTTCGCTCATCTTCGTCCTCCCAAATGCCTGCGCCATCACCCTCGCCTCTCAAGTAATCACCAGTCTTGACTAAACCAATGCCTCCATTTCCTAGGGCCGAAGGATCATCGGCGTCTTTGAGATCTGGCATTTCTGCACCGATGGATTCTGCGAGGACTTGGGCATTCGATACAAGTCGTTCTTGCGCCTTGACTGCCTTTTCGTAATTTGCCTGGCGATCTTCGAACACCTGACCAGACTTAACGTATGCCTCCGAATCTTTGCGAGCCTGTTTACCAATAGCCTTCTGATCACGGATGAGGTGTGCTTTGACATCTTCGAAATAGCGATTAAGGATATTTCGAAAGCGCTCCTGTAATTCGGGCGAGGCAAGAGGGGTATCTTCGGCGGAGTCCGAGACGGGCGGCGCTTCTTCCACAGAATTATCTCCATTTTCGTCCTCGCCCTCACCACCATCACCATCAGTGGTATTATTCGACGTCTTTGTAGCCCCATCCTCTTCAACCGTTTTCCTGCCCTCGTATCCGGCTTCTCTGACACCCAGTATATCCCAGCCAAATGCCCTCACAAAAATTACCAATAAGGGCAAGTTCGCATGATCCCTATCATGTCCCAGGAGATCCTTTAGAACTTCCAGAGGAAATGGTTCCGCGCCTCCACCCTTTCCGACTCCGTTTAGTTTTGCCTTATTATCTGGTGCTTTACTCGATGGTCCTGAAAGGGATTCCTTGCCGTGGGATGCATCATCCGGCCGAGCAACATCATCTAGCGTTCTCAAAACTCCCACGAGCCACAACTCCGTGACAACTCTCAAAAGTACTCTCTGTCGTACAATTCGCTCCTTTTCTTCCTTTTCTCGGGCTTCGGCTGCGAGACTCTTCAACAATGACTTTTCTGGTGTAGCCAATCCCTTTCCTACCAACCACCCTAGGAATTCTGTGAATTCTGCTGGGCCGAAACGTTGGTGTAATGCGCTGACAATTTCTACGCCGGCCTCGACCTCCCCAGGAGACTTAAGTCTGCAAAGTCCTTCATAACAAGCTGATATAATTTCCGAGAGATATTTGTGAAGGCTGAGGGTACGAATTTCTTGTAGGAAGGTGCTAAGGGTCGCAGCTGAAATTGCGGTTCGAAGGCGCTTGATAAAGGCTGTATTCTTCTTGAGTGATGAATCTAGTGACTTGTTGACTGCATAAACGTCTGTGTTTGTAGGTCAGACAAAATAATTCAGGGGTTGTTCGCATAACCAGCTAACCTTTCTCGCCATCCCAGGCACGCGCGTTCAAGTCGCGCAATTCGCCTTCAGATCAATATTCACGTCAGTATACACGTCTGCACCTCCCAGGATAACATGCAAGTACTCACGCTTTCTCTTGCGATCCATGGTGAGCCTATTCAGGCCGGATCTTTGTAGTTTGAGGTGGGGTTTGCGATGTGTTCCTTGCGCCCCCACATCAGGGATTTTGTAAGAAAGACCAAAGGTAATAGTACTTCACAGAAGCAGAAAAATGCATCTGGATATGAAGGCTTGTGTGCCGGAAGATGGGTTTCTTGAATTGGTTGTCAGATATCCTTTTGGTAGGTTAGAAGAATTGGGAAGTTGAGTGGAAGTTGCTTTGAGAAAGTTTCCTAAATATGTGGAATTTGGGAATTTGAAAACATTAAGAAACATTAAAAGCTACCGTATTGCATTGATGTCATGGTCCGTGCAGATATGATATCTACTAGTGCTGGTTGAAGGACTACTAGCTACCAGCATATAAAGATTTGAATCTAGAAATATATATGTATAAACATTGTAATAATCCATCTGTATATCAGCTTCTTAACTTCTCAACGATCTCAATGTCTAGATAGTTGATGAAATTGAAATATATTCCATCATGGTAAACTTACCTTGTCCCCTTTGGGACAAGACATTTTCTTGTATTTTCTTTTGGCTGATACCTGCATATTGTAAAGCCAGTGAGGTAATGAGGATACCTCAGGGTAGGTATAGCCGGCTTGTCCTGCATAAAAATAGCTGCAATCATATGCAGCAAACGATTTGATGCTGCTGAACCTACATTTAATATTTGGATTCATCAGAGTTTTCTCGTTTTCAGTATTCCCCATGGTGCTCTCCCCAATGTTCCAACAAACGGCTGTGTTCATTCATGGGGACAATCTTGCCATCTTGTATGAGAAAGAAAGCAGGACAACATACATGCAACAGCTATTGCCCGATTCAAGAACTGGAATCATTCTCACGCCTTTTTGTTTGATACCGAGCCTTTGACAATACCAAATTGAGGTTCTAATAAGTCACAATCTACAGGAAAGGAGACGGAGCCATGTTGACTACTTAATGATGTTATATCTGATGGAAGGAAACATCGGATCTCCATGCGGAAGAATTGTCATCTAGTAAATCTTGGGCTTTGCTACAGTGGATTGATGAATAACTTAAAGTTGGATCTCTGAGCTCCATGAATTAAAAGGTATTACATACCATCACCTAACTGTTACCAGAGGCTCAGAAAGAGCACTTCCTCTCATCCCATCATCAACAATTTAGAAACTTTATTTTACGAGCTATGATGAGCTAACTATGATGTGCTTCTGGCACGTTGAGCACTGAGATGGAAGGAATACCTCACAACCTACCTACTAGAAACTCTCGCTCCATGGTAGCTAAGCCTATAAAGGTCAGTGATTTACGGAGTTCAAATTAAAGAAGCATTAGAATACCAGAGCTACTTTCTGCCAATTTCTCGATTACTGGAGCTGAAGCTCAACCACCACTACAGCAGGTACAACAGCGATTCAATGGCTGGATCTGCAAGCCGAAACAGGCTCAAGAATCCAGCTCAGACAGACGGCTTTTGACTATTGGATACCCTCGCTTCCATAACCCCTTCACCAGATTTCATCCGAGTCTTGATGCGGTGCGGAAATGGGACATTTGCGTATATATCGTTATGGCCATTGAGAAGGTGTTATCCGGAGAACATGCATGTCACGAGACACAATGATGTGTATGTAAGCCAGCCTTGCAGTTATGAAGTTTTGACCAAATTCAAAGTGGGCTACCACTACTCATAGAGTTGCGAACGACTTTGTTGAACTTCTTTCTATCCACAGCGGATTTTGATGCTATGCTGGTTTAATGTTATCGACCTCGAAAGTGTTTGAATCCGGGATGAGATTGAGCAGATCATGAGCATGCTACCGCGGAAGGTAGACTGCATTGTGGTTTTTGATATCAGGTTCAAGATGACGGAGTGTTGGTCATTGCCTTTTGATATGGTGATATGGGTGTCACATCTACGGAAGCATGCATCGTGGGAACTACTAGTACCGTGCTGGACTGAAGTCTAGTGTCCGGTAAATGATCCCGCCTATCTATCTTCTTATCTTTCACAATTTATTCATTATTGTGTGGAAAATTCCAAAGGCGCCTCGAGTTTCGATATTGATAACGGTGCTATCGCTAAACTAATAAGCTTTACAGTCAATTGGTTCTGCCACATGAAAGATCTCCTTATCACCGATTTGATATATACATACACTTGGTAAGAATATCAATGGTTACTTAGAAATCGGAAATACTTTGATTTTGTGGCCCTTAGTAACGGTTAGTGCCCGTATCTAGTGGGCCAATCATATTCGATCATGGTATAGATAAGAGCAAAGTTTGGTATATGGTCCGCGTGGAGCCACCAAAAGTATCTTATTTATTAAGCCCATGGCTACAGATAGATAGGTATGTAAAGAAGAGGAAGCCTTATCAGTTCTGCATGAAAATCAAAATATATCCGCGGAAATCATCAACAATGCTACTTTCACTTCAGGAGATGCACCGTTCACCATATCGTGCTCCAGAGAAAGCAATCATTCGACGATAGATGATGATACTATCTGCGAACTTGAAGGATTTGTCTGGAGATTCTCTGGTGGGCTTTCTGCGTTGAACCCTTAATGATTGAAAAAAAAGGAATAGTTGATTCACTGCCAACAGTTCTCCATACATTGCTCCTCATCATAAGTATTGATCTCGTTCTTACCTTTTATCATTCCCTTGCGTAATCAAACTTCCTTTTTCATTTCCACGGAGAACTCTGTGTAGTCACCGAAATTGGATCCAACCTTGAATATCATTTTCCTCGGTTCATCTGAGCGTTCGTGGTTTTCATGGAACCAGTATCGTCCTGTTCTACAGATTCTTTAACAGCGGACCTTCGACGACTGTTCTACCTTCTCTTTGACCGTTTGGTACCTTCACTGGAGAATCATAATGGCCAGTGCGAATTATATAGATGAGCTCTCGCTCAAGCCTAGTACAGAGTTGTTGGAAACAAACCCTCAATTGCCACCAACTCCACCGGACTCTAATGAAAATAGTGCAGATGAGTTCAGCTGTTTATCAAGCCGAGCCAGTTCAATCTCATTATCACAGCAAAGATATACGCTTCCGCCTCCAACAAATCCTCCAACAGAAATTCTCAAGGAGGATTTGAGAACCCCAGATAACCTAGTACCCCGAGACCCCCGACTTATTCGGTTGACTGGAATTCACCCGTTCAATGTCGAACCTCCGTTGAGCGCTTTATATGACGAAGGATTTCTCACATCTCCCGAATTGTTCTACGTCAGGAATCATGGAGCTGTACCTCATGTTGATGACTTAGCGATACCCGACTGGGAGTTTTCAGTGGAGGGATTGGTCAAAACCCCATTTACTCTTACACTAAAGGACCTCATCAGAAATTATGAACAAATTACCGTACCTATTACACTTGTCTGCGCCGGAAATCGTCGTAAAGAACAAAACCAAGTTCGAAACTCAAAAGGATTCTCTTGGGGAGCTGCAGGTGTATCAACGGCACTATGGACAGGTGTGCCAATGTATGAATTGATCAGAAAGGCTATCCCAATGAGAGGAGCAAAATATGTATGCATGGAAGGGGCAGACAAGCTTCCCAATGGCTATTATGGAACCTCCCTAAAACTGAACTGGGTTTTGGACCCAAACAGAGGAATCATGGTAGCCCACAAAATGAACGGAGAAATGCTTCGTCCCGATCATGGCAAACCTTTACGAGCAGTTGTTCCCGGTCAGATTGGCGGTCGCAGTGTGAAATGGTTGAAAAAGATCATTGTCACAGCTACCCCTAGTGACAATTGGTATCACATCTACGATAACCGAGTTCTCCCAACTATGATCAGCCCAGAGCAAAGTGCCAACGAACCTAAATGGTGGACGGATGAGAGATACGCTATTTATGATCTGAGTACAAACAGTGCTACTGCATACCCGGAACATGAAGAGCGGCTATCGTTGGTGAGTGGACGACAAACATATCGTGCAAAGGGTTATGCATATGGCGGTGGTGGACGACGCATTACAAGAGTCGAGGTAACACTCGACAAAGGAAAATCCTGGGCATTGGCCGATATACGATACCATGAAGACGATTATCGCGACCGCGTCCACGAGAACGAAACATTATTTGGCGGTAGACTAGACATGGAATGGAGGGAAACATGTTTTACATGGTGTTTCTGGGAAGTTGATTTGAGAATCGAAGATCTCGCAATATCGAGCGATGTCATGGTAAGAGCCATGGACGAGAGTATGAATGTTCAACCAAGAGATATGTATTGGAGTGTCCTTGGTATGATGAACAATCCATGGTATCGAATAACTATCACCAAAGAACACGATTATCTGCTCTTTGAACATCCCACACAACCAGCACTTATGCTAGGAGGATGGATGGAGCGAGTAAAGGCTTCTGGAGGAGACCTTGCCAATGGATTCTGGGGTGAGAAAATGGGCAGCGAAGACGCATCCGTCGCTTCGACCGATAGAAAGGTAGATATTAAAATGACAAAAGATTGCATGAATCGCGAAATCTCAATCGACGAATTACGCCAACATAACAACGAAAAGGAACCTTGGTTTGTGCTGAACGGCGAAGTCTACGACGGAACCCCATTTCTGGGAGGCCATCCTGGAGGTGCAACAAGTATTACCGGAGCAGCGGGTCAAGATTCCACCGACGAATTTATGGCCATTCATTCCGAAACAGCAAAAGCAATGATGCCCACCTACCACATCGGTACTCTCTCCCCCTCAGCCCGCATCTCCCTCCTGAACCCCGAGCCCCTCTCCACCGAACCCAATTCTCTACGCCCCGTGTTCCTGCAACCAAAAAGCTGGCAAAAAGCTATTCTCACTTCCAAGAAAGCCATCTCAAGCGATACACGAATATTTTCTTTTGCCCTTGATCATGCGGAGCAAATAATCGGATTACCAATTGGTCAACATTTGATGATGCGCTTATGCGATGCAGTTACAAGGGAAGCGATTATAAGATCTTACACACCTCTTTCTCTCGGCACCGATAAAGGGATTTTAGATATCCTAATCAAGATTTATGCGAAAAATGACAGAGGTCCCGGCGGAAAAATGACAATGGCATTGGAGGGTCTTCCTATAGGTCACTCAATAGATTTCAAAGGCCCAATTGGTAAATTCGAGTATTTGTCAAAGGGGAAATGTGTTATTGGGGGAAAGAGGAGGAGAGTCCGGAGATTCGTGATGATTTGCGGGGGAAGTGGCGTGACGCCTATTTTTTCCGTGTTGAAGGCTATTTTAACCGAAAGGGATATAGTAGATGCACCGAAATGCGTGGTGTTGGATGGGAATAGAAAGGAGGCGGATATTCTCTGCAAAGAGGAATTAGATAGTTTGGTGAAGGGAAGGGAGGAGAACTGTAGATTAGTTTACGCTTTGAGTCAGCCTACGGAGGAATGGATGGGATTAAGGGGTAGATTGGGAAGAGATATTTTTGAGAAGGAAGTAGGGAGATTTGAGACTGGTGGTCAAGGGACTGGGTATGCGGATGGGGAACAGCTGGTTTTGATCTGTGGACCTGAGGCTTTGGAGAAGAGTGTTCATGTTATATTGTCTGATCTGGGGTGGAAGGATCAAGATTTATTGTTCTTTTAAGTGCGGTGCTATTGGATCATTTTAATTTTATATGTATATATATATATGATACATGCGCATTGATTGGAGAATATGGTATTTCCTCTCGGGATAGGGAGTATTTGGCTATCGTGTTAGATGATCAAAATCTAGATTTTTAAGCTTGAGCAAAGTCCTTCATTTGCATTGATAATATCCGATCTATTAATGTCAAAATGCGAACTCAGTTTCGGTTGAACATTGTAATCTTACATTTAAAGTTTTTAAGACGAATCTGTTTTGTAAGATCTTAGGTGCATATAAACTCGGTTTAATGTATCACAACAAAATGATAGATATTAAGTTCACGTTCATAATCACAAGTATGAAAAAATGAGATGGGTTAAGGAAATCCAAAAGGAGTTCAGTCCTCGAAGAATTCATATTATTGTAGCACTTGTAATCATCTAGCTTAGTACTGTAGAAGCTCTATATAATGCAGCAATTGTCTTCTGTATCCTATTTTTATCTACCGAAACCAAACCAACCTTTCTTCTGCTGTTGTTGCTGTGGCGGTTGTAATTCTGTCTCCGTTGCTTCCTCCTCCACATCAGTTCTCTCTATGGCTTTCCCTACTGTTCTTCCCGGATAGTCAATGTAATTCCACGCTGCGTCGAAGAACAACGGTTTGACGGGTACAACCTCCATTTTCGGAGGAAATGTAACGAGGTTTTTGAGATCAACAACCCCATTAGTTGGGTACTCGTTTAAACATTCAACAAGAGGCTTTTGATGAGTGTTCTCATTGCCAGGTTTTGAGAAGGTGGAGGTGAGGTTGAAAATTTCAACCAAAGCGCGGTAGCGTTGAAGTTCGGATTGTAGGTAAGTGAGAAGGTTCAGAGATTCGGAGGGGGTGACAACCAAGTTTGGTGGGGTGGCAATAATCATTGTGTCCATCGATGAAGAGAGTTGTGAGTTGGCGGATGTGCACTTTTCTGTTGCACGATTTAGGAGAGCTAGTGCACTTTTAGGATTTGAAAGAATTGCATGGGAGCGAGCTATTGTCAAACACCTATTTCAACGGTCAGTTGAAATTCATATGATATGCCAAAGCTGTTACTTTTACTTACTTAAGTGCTTGAAAATAGCTATATTTTGCATCTAGCTCTTCCTGTAGAGTGGAATCGGCTGCGACACCAGGAAGCTCTTTGATTGACTCGACACTTTGCAGTATCGCATCATAGAGAACAACTTTCTCCCGTAACTTTGCAAGTTTACGTCCCGTAGATTCATCTTTGCTTGATTTCTTGCTGCCTTTCTTTGAAGGCAAAGATTGGACATAGTCAAGAATGCCATCTTGTTGTCCTACCATGACTCTATTCCTGCCTATACGCCAGCCGATCATATCGTAGCTAACAGCAGTCCTAGTGACTAAAAGACTTTGCATTCGCTTGTCGCTCTGTCCGACACCCTCAGATACTAGCTCGTCAATTGCATGCTTTGTGGCATCGACTACGTCTTGACTAGCAATAAGAATGTCATCATACGCGGAACCTCTATCCTTAGGACTCTTCATAGTGTCAGAGGAAAGAACTTCAGATAGTTTATCTGAAGCTGATTTCACCGATCCCAGCGCAGTAGCAATTGCTGCATCTTCCAGCTCGACTGTTCGAGATCGCCACGTTATTGTTTTTGGTGTATCACCAGATTCCACATGATCAAACTTGGTCGTTGTTGTTTCGTCTTTCAAACAGTTTGGGTCCAATTCTTCCACTTGTGACGCCAAATTAGGATCCGAGGGGAAATTCTTTCGTGCAATAACGGAAATAGCTAATGTCCGTGGCATTCCCATCTTATAGGCTCCATATCTTATGCTCGGATCAACGGGGTCACCCAATAGATCCTTGAAGATGTCTGTTTTGGTGACCTTAGAGAGTGCAGTATATATGATTCTAGCCTCTGAATAACTCTTCACACAAGCCTCCCAACTTTGTTTCTCGAATTCCATTGCACCGGCAAGAGAAGCAGCATATGCGCGAGCTTCCAATATGTCAACATCGTTCGCATTTGTAGTTGATTTATTAGACAGAAGTTGAAAGAGATTATTGGCATATATTGTAGATTTATGTAATCGAGAAATAATATGCGATCGAGCTGAGCCAGCTATTCCTTTTGTATCGGCAGAGTGTACCTCCTTCATAGACATAGCATGCGCCCAAGCTCGTTCAGAAGTGAGCAATAGGAGATGAACATATCTATAGTTTCCCTTAGTATAATTCGCGGGTCATGGAAAGCGGATTTACTCATGGTTTTGACCAATATCTTCTGCTGTCACTGGCCTGTTGGAGTACTTTGCGCGGGGCTTCGTCGCAATTCCAAGCTTCTTTCTTAAATTATGAATTCTATTTGAAAGTCGACCTCGATAAGCGGAGGAGTCGCCGTACAGTTTCGCTTCATCTCGTCCCTCCACGACAAATTTGGTGACATCCATTGTTCGAGGAATATGACTACGATTGTGGGGTGGTCGAGGGGATTTGGTAAGTACAAGGTAGCTTGAGTGAGGCTAACAAATATGGAAATATTGTCTGGCCGCCTTGTGGCTTGTGGCAGAATAATCAGCGCAGGTGTGGGGTGGCTGATGATGGTGCTCAAGCCACATTTGCCCCACGTGAAAATGAATAGCTTACTTAAGCATTCGGAGCAAAATAAAACTATGTTCCGACAACAGCCAAATTTATTTGTCTATGCTGTTGTATGAAGGTTTTTTTTGCCTCTTTTACCTTCAGCGAATCCGAATTCCAGCTTAACCTACTACAATTTGCTAGATTTTTCACTGTCTTTTCATATGACCTTAACGTCAGTCTAACTTTGACTGTGCAAAGCATGTTCTACGGTGAGTGTAGAGCTCAAAATGATCTTGTTAGTCTCCAGAATCGTCTCGTCTAATATTGAGTTAGATTTGAGTTTTCACTTTAGAGCCGCACACCGGTGACGATTAGAGATTTCTCCTTCACATTCGTACACACTTTTCTGTCTTTTCGATAGGGCATGCTTGAGCGCACGGCAGGATGTCTTGAAACAGGCAGTCTACGGCGCCTTCTACCAGGATCAAAGCATTTAGTCAAAAGTCGACGCACGCTTCATTCAGGTTTTTGGAGTCATGGTCCAATTGAACCTGAGCTTTCTCCATTATGGCAGCTCATGTTGCAGGGGACCGATTTTTTCGAGAACCCGAACCTAAGGTCACCCAAAGACGGGACTTTGAGCGAAAATCCTGGTGTCTCCTTGGACTTCCTCTATCCAGCTGGTACACTCAAATTTCTACGACAATATTCAGGCTTGGGGATTGATAGAAAAGAAGGGAAAAGAAGAAGATTGGGATTACGTAGTTCTGGCTATCGGCTTTACACGTCATCTGCTAAAAGCACATCATTAGCCTTGGTTCCAGTAGATGTAGAAAAGAAAGAGACCGTTGAAATCAAGAAACGGTCTATGATACCTGAGGTACCCGATGACGCAGCAACCATCGCAACAGTTCTAGGAATAACAACATCTTCACGATACGAAGAGGTGTGGCGAAAATATCGGCGTTTAGAATTCGGCAGCTGGGCCGAGGAACGAATTCGAATCCAGGTCTTGGAATACATGGCAGCTTCAAATCGAATAGTAGATGCAGAAAGGGCGACTTCATTATTTGAGCGATGCGATGATCGTCGAGAGAAACCTGAAATATACGAGATCGTGATTCGCACCTATTTGAGACTGCAGAATTTCTCAAGAGCGAATGAACTCTACCAATACTCACTCGAAAAGTTCAACACAACGGCTGGAGGGTCAGATATCATGCTACACCTCATGACAAACAGTTTATGGCCACAAGCTTTCGATCTTTGGACAGAAGTGCAGTTGCATGATAATCTTGCTGGGCCGCGCTATGATTTATTCAAAAGTTTACATTATCTAGAAGATCTTCCAAGCAAGGCTTTACTCTTGGCACAGTTTATCAATAAGTCGGTTCGCGCCTCCTCACAGGGTGACTCCATACCATCCTTAGCTCTCACGAAATTTGGTACGGAGGTGATCTCATCAGCTCTACTGAGTGCTAAACACTTTTCATATGCCACGTTTTGGCCTCTTGTAAAACATATTCAGAACTGGGGATCTGAGTCTGTCTCTCTTTATACCCACGCGACTCAAATGTTGATCACTCTCGGTCAATCGAAAGCAGCAGTCGTGCTTTACAGGCAAGCTCGAGAAAGTTCAAAAAAAAACCTCATGCTTCCAAGGTCCATGTTGCACTCCGTACTACAAATATTTTTCAAGAATCACGATTTGATCGGAATTCAAGAAGTATTCACGGATATATTCCGCTTCAATCAGAACCTGGACCGGAATTCATACAGGAGATGCATGGACGAATTCGCACGCCACGGAGATGCCGACACCGTCCATGCAATGTTTGAACAGTTTGCAGAGCGATATATGCGATTAGAAAGTCAGTCGCAAACGGCCCCTAATCCTTTGGCATCGGCTGACGATATGGCCCCACTCCTACATGTTCACGTAAGGCGGGGAGAGTCTGAACGAGTACTCGAAATATTCAAAAGTATTCGACAAAAATATCGCCTTAAACCGACCATAACATGTTGCAACATTCTCATTAGTGCTTATGCTCAGGTTGGCAAATATGATAATGCTTTTGAAACCTTTGAATATACTGTCAACAAACGAAATCTTCGGCCTGATGACTACACTTTTGGAACTTTGATGGGCATGTGTGCCTCACGTGGTGATCTTGAGAACACTATCGAACTGTATCGGATGTCTGCTTCTTATGGTGTTGAAAAGAGCGCTGCTATGGTTAGCACACTAGTCACCGCCTATTTAGCATGCGATCGATTGGAAGAAGCGGAAACTATCTGCGAAGAGGCCGTGAATTTGGATTTTAAGGATTCACAAACTCGCATGTGGAATTCCCTGCTTGTTGCTTGGGCATTGCGATTTGACCTCGTCAACGTCAATCGAATCCTTCAAAGGATGTCTCAGCTTAACATAGAACATAACGGCGATACATATGCCGCCCTTATGCAAGCGCTGTCTATGGTCGGCCAACCAGAACGTGCCTGGGAGATTTTAGTGGAGGTTATGCCGGAAGCTGACATACCCACCACTAGTCTTCATTATGCAATCGTCATGGGTGGTTTCCTTGCTACCCACCGTTACGACGACGTTTTCCGAGTTCAGAATCGAATGCTTGAACAGAAAAGGATGAAGACTGCAAGCACAAAATTCTTGGAGTTGAGAAGTGCAATTCACGAAGCTAGGCGTAGGTGGGGAGATGCACAAGGTGCCATGGAGATTTTCGAACAAGTCGTCAAAACAATGAATCCTCGCGATCTTAGCGATAAAGTCAGGAAAGGTATTCGGCACGAGCCACTCGATATTGCTTATCCCGCTACTTGTTTTGGATACATTATATTTGTTCTTTCTAAAAACATGGAAATAAATTCCGCCAAGGATATGCATCAACGCTTCCTGAGAATGCTCCCAGAAGACAGAAGAGGCACACAACCCGAGAGTGTTACCACTGCTTTAATGTCACTAAAACTTCAAGAACTAAATTATGGCGCCGTGGAGGATCTGTGGATGCAGTTCTTGTCTGATACTCGAAAGCGACACCAACCTCTCCAGCTTCCAGGCTCGCTATCTCGTATAGATGATGCTGAAGAGGCAGAAATGGCTGGAGATGGTATTGATCATTCTTCTAAAGAGGGTAAAGAAGGTAAAGAGGGCGAAGAAGGTGAACAGGGTCAAGAGGGTGAAGAGACTGAAGAGGGTAAAGAGGGTGGTTCAAAAGATACAAAATTAGACATGCAGGAGAACAAAGAACAGATCATGGCTGCACATAGATTTGCTTTGACAAAGGCATTACACTTCTACATGATAGCGCTCCTGAGGCAGGGGAAAATCAACATTATGATACGAACTGTCAACGAGATCACGAATCTTGGATTTCAATTGAGTCATCAAAATTGGAATGAATACATTCAACATCTCGCCAGGGCTCGCCATTTCAAGCTAGCATTCAAGACATGCGAATCCGTTCTTATGGGAAATTGGAAGGGGTGGGCTAAGTTAAGAGCTCAAACTAGTGAGAAAAACAGACTACCACTAGAAATCAGAAGGAAGGGCAAGCTGTTGACGTCTTTGCGTCCAGAATACCGCACTCTTTTGCATCTCACAAAAGGTTTCCTCAGTATACAAGCTATGGCTGCCGAATCAAGGGCTAATCGACTTCTACTCAACGACCTGGAGCATGATTGTTCAAGGACACTGACAGCTATCAAGACAATGGTTAGAACAGGGGATCCTTTAGAATGGGAGGTTTTGGGGGAGTGACGGTAGATACCATCTCTACAGTTGTATTTTTCATGTACAATACATAAATAGAAAGCCTGTGATGGGACTCACGCAGAAATAAACTCAACTTTGTTAGTTTAAAGTCTTAAACATCATTTACCCAAAGATAATCTTTTCATTTTGCATATCTTCACTTTTCTCCCATAGGCAGGCATGAAATACTCAAGACATAATCCCGCCAACTCCGCTAACCTTCCTTGCACTCGTAATCCCTACATCCGCCAACCCACTCAGCGCAAACATAGCGGCAGTTCCCGCATACGCACTATATTCCAGATGAGCTGGGAGTATCACATCCCTCCCTTTACAGATATCATCTTTAGGATTACAAAAAGTCATTACTCTACTAGCATCAACACCATTAAGCGCTGTACCATTCATCGGATCTCCGAACATGACGACAGATTTGATGCGCGAGGCAATAGTGCCGGAAAGCGAACTCATGGCAAGATGAACAAGTTGTGCGCCTTGAGAGTAGCCGGATACGGTAAGATGGGTGTTGGGACAAGTGGTGAGAGTATTATTTATAAGGCTAGCCCTGGAAGTTGGTCCAGTTAGTGATTAATTGAGTTTGGGAGGAATGGATACACACATTGTTTTAGCACCGGCGGGATCACCACCTGCTAGAAACCCGGAGACGGTGGCTGCGTAGTCGACGCCTTGGATTGCCATGCTTCCTGTTTGATTCATATACGCAGCTAGAGCTGTGAAAAATGGAGGGCCGGTCAATACTCCCACATTTCCTAGTCGTTTATTTATTAGCTTCGCTCTTTCTACAGTATATACTTCCCCTTCTCCCGCTGTGAGGCTGGGATCGCTACATACCGACTTCTCCCGTTCCTCGAGCGAATAAAACTGTCATCGTGGCACAACTTCCATTACTGTCTAATACATCATTCTGCGTAATCACATTGCCCTTATTACCAAGGAAAGTTTTCAGCGTGCTGGGATCGGTGAGATCACTTCCTAATGTACCCAATTCATTTGCTACAGCGGATAGATCTCTCGTGTTGATATGTTTGAGGTTTAGAAAGGAAAATGGAAAAGAATGTATGGATGATATGTATAGAAAGAATTGAAGAAAGGTTATGGTTCGGAATGCCATCACTGTGGAACGAATGGGGGGATGAAGGACCGGCCTTCCGAAATTAGGGAAGAGTTCTTAGCGTAGATCAAAGTTTGATTATGAGATGTAAGTTAAAGGGGTAGTAAGAAGGAAGAGTGAGGAAATTCCTTTGAATTTTGTTGTTTGGTGGGTGAATAGTGAGGATTAGTTTGTTAGATGCATGATTCTTCGGGGACGAGATCCGCCACTCTTGTGGAGAGAGATATACCCGATGAAGCGATCCCATTTTTATGACTATTATTTAAAGAAAACAAAGCCTGTGATTGTAAGTGAAGTCATCTTTCTGGTATTTGCATATAAGTGCTGTCACGAATGATGTTTGGGAGCTTGGTTTGCGCATGGATACTGTTAGTTGGTTGATCATGAAACGTTGAGGGATGAGGATTTGAAACATCAGGTTTGTTTGGATTTGTTGTTACTGTCTCACTGTATCATCATATCTTTCTCTTGTAAGCAGATACAATGATAAGTTCTTAGCTTAGCTTAGCTAGATATATCTCTTAATATAGGAAAGTTGTTAAGAAGTCGAAAATAGAAGATTACTGAATGATTATTTCATCTGAAGTATGCAACCTCAGATTGATTCCTGCCCAACCGAACTCAACTCGACATGAGTCGAAAATATACCCTTCATGTAAGTGCAAACCACCAATTAAACCTCGTGGGGTTTAGATTGCAGAAATACAATACGCTATCACTACGTACTTCGCAACTCCCCAAGAATTTGGATACATAGCAGCGCTGCTCGTCGTTCGAAAACCCAACTTTGCTCATCGTAAGATTACTATGTAATCTTACAATTACCATATCGAGAGGGACCGAATGATTAAGACCGGACTTAGACCGAAACCAGGACCAAGACCATGAAGTCCCCATATATCACATGTCGCCTTCAAAGTAGCACTTCAATGACCCTACACCATTTGCAGTTCCTCAGTGTAACATGGGACTGAGATCCGTTGGCATCTGCTACTTCCATAACCCCTGTATGAGACGAGCATCTGAATCTAATAGTAAAATCATCGTGGTAAGACACCAACCCAAAATCACAGCACCTACAATATCACCCTCGCC
Source organism: Sclerotinia trifoliorum (assembly GCA_905066765.1). NCBI lineage: Eukaryota > Fungi > Ascomycota > Leotiomycetes > Helotiales > Sclerotiniaceae > Sclerotinia > Sclerotinia trifoliorum. The sequence goes on along the minus strand of CAJHIA010000010.1, from coordinate 997,424 downwards.
TCAAATCCACCCCCTAAAACCTTAGCGCATATTCGAAGAGAAATACGCAATCAATACGTTTTTGAAAAATGATAACCCTAAAAATGATATCCATATTAGTAGTCTGTGTACCTTCTTATTGTATGCTGAGCCTGCAGATTGCGAGCTTCGCCAGAATAAAACAGAACCAGTGTAGTACTAATAGTCGTAATGGTAAACATAATATCGTTGAAATATTGTTCACGATTGTCCATCTATTCGTACATCTACTTAATCATCTCGTGTATGACTTTAATTACGATGAGTAGGGTTGTCTGCCCATCTGAGCAACCCAGTAGAAGGTAAGATTATATCCTATCGTCAAACTAAGACCGTGTGAAATCAAAGACCAGATAGATGTATTTCCGGTTCTATTGCCTCGCGTATAAGCGCGATAGTTTGGTATTTGACAACATACATGCGGTAGTTTGTGATGAGAACTTCCCCTCTACACTAACTAGTTTCTGACTTCACTGCATCAAAGAAATTTAATACCTACCAAGCGCCGCTGATAAATAGCAAAGATCACATAAGACTACATTCAGCGGAAAGCCCTAAAAGGTATCCCCTTTATCTCAGTATGATCGCTTAAACTTTTAATTCAATGGTATCTTTTACAAATACATTAGATCCCATAGTCTATCTGTGGCCCCTTACTCATCTTTAGCCGCACCAGTCGCACCAGCGGCAGAATGAGCAATATGACTCTGCCACCAATTAACCCAATCAGCAACGAAACTCGCCTGGATTTTGACTCCTTCAACATCACACTTAGTCATCGTGTGCAGGTACACCTTTCCAATCTTCTCGAATTGGCTCTTGTCCGCTCTGTATATGCCAGACGCCAAAGATAAACTAGCTGTACTGGCAGCTTTGGCAAAGATTTTAGATTGGTCCTTGAGTACTTCCTCGTGGATACCCTTGATCAACGTAATATGTGCCTTGACGTTAATTTCTGCCTCAGAATCCGAAGATGATGCCTTTGATCTGGATTTTGCGAAGGATTGAATTATTGAAAATGCCTTATCACTTAAATGTTTGGCCTTAGTAGTACGAATCAAGCGCAATAAAGGTAGTAAAATTTCCGCAGCCAGAGGATTAGATGCTTGTTTCTTGGCATAAATGTCAAGAAGGTCCAAAACTCTGCTTTTGAAGTTGACCATATTTTCTTTGGCATCCTTCTGTTCTTGTTTTTTACTTGGTCCTTTCTTTTGCATCCGTCCAAGAACCTCCTCGAGTTTTGGAGTTAAAGCATCCATCCCCGAATCAGTCATATCAGAGTCGCTGCCGTCATCCTCATTTTCATTATTTTGATCTAACGCGGAGGTGCCAAGAATCTTTGCTAATGCATCATTGAGCTCTTTGTTGGCCTCGTCATCTCCTTCATCCTCTCCGTCTTCAGATTCCTCCTCATCGTCTTCTACGTCGCTGTCCTCCTCTTCCTCCGCGAGGTGTGCGTTTAAATGGCCCTCATCGCCATTCATGTCAACAACTTCAACATCCGAATCCATTTCATCATCTTCTTCGTCGACATCCATCGCGTCTTCATCATCTGGGTTCTCATCAAACATTTCCTGCTGTCCTCTTATATTTTCGCTAGTTTCAAGAACGTCTGTCATGAGCTTTAGTCCACCCTCAGTCATCTCACTCATGAATGCAGTGAATACATGTTGTGTGACCTTTCTAAGGAGTGCAGACGGCCTGGAAAGAAAAGATAATAAGAGCTCCACAAGAACCTCGAAAGGCTCAACTTCCGAATCCTCTGTCGATTTGTGTCGTACTAAGTTGTCGTAACATAATTTCAATTCATCTAGAATGGACACAGCTTCAACGTCGCCATTATACAATTGGAAGATGACCAAAGCGTATAACAATGACAAGGCTTGGAATGTTGCCTTGTCCTTTCCTCCTTCTTTCTTTGCTTTCTTCATGAGCTTCTGTAATGTAGCGAACGCAGCGTCTTTGGCATTGGTGATGAGTCCGTCCATAGCAACTGCATCAGGTTGACAGGAAATGACCAAATCGCAAGGGTAATGATAGCCATTCATGTTAGATAATAAGTGAGTAAAAGCAGAGGTCAAGCGGTTCCTGATTAATGTTCGAGTGCCTTCAGAGATTGGAGGTTTGGCTTCTGAGTTGTTCGAATATGCCAATGATGCAAGTTGAGGTAACGCAGCAGTTTTGATCCAACTTGATTTTTCTGATGCTTCTGCGACATCAACATGGCGGATCGCAGTTAAAACGTAGTCACCGAACATTTGTCGACGTTTCTCAGCGTCATTGGTTTCTGAGCTTGAAACAACTAAAACTGGTGAGGTGAGGACATCGAGGACAGCTTCGCCATTTGCGTCATCAACCAGGCTCAGAAGCTTTTCTACCGTCTTTGTCTTGGTGACTCGGTCAAAGCTGTATGCGCCATTGCCATCAATCAATCCTTGAAGAACAACAACTAACGCTTCAGGGTTCTCTTCGACTGCGTTTGTTAGAACCTTTAGCGATTTGTCTGCGGCTCTGTTGAGGAAACGATCTTTCTCTTGAACATGATTGATGAGACAACGGACGAGGTTGTGGCTGAAAATACTAGTGATAAGTTTTGTACACGAAATATGGCTTTGAATCATCTTTTGGAAGACTAGAAAGCCCCAAAATTTACGCTCCCTTGATGCAGATGCAGAAAACAAATTTTCTGGTGGAGTGTTAGTAATAGTCAAACCCATAGAATAAAATTACCTACCATCAACAGTGACTTTCCAGAATTTGTCAAATTCAGACATGATGTTCTTCGCCTTGCTATTAGCTGCCTTGACATATTGACTCAAGACAATATCCCAGACAAAATGTAATTTTGGATTCCAAGTCCCAGTCTGCTTGGCCTGTTGTCCTTTACTTGAAGTTTCCTCACTGGATGAGCTTTCTTTGAGGGCTTTGGCGAGGGAATTAAGATGCTCCAATGGGTTACCACTTTGGCCCCAAGGCTTGCTTGGAAACTTCATTTTTGGGAACTTATCCCTTGCTCTAAGCCAGATACCGACACCTTCTGGTGAAAGTCCCAATCCAGCATCGCACAATTTACTCAAAGTTGATTCTGCTTGTTCCTGATCCATCTGCTCCAAAGCTTCCATAATCACCCAACCGCATTCTTCCCGGGTCCAGGACTTTTTGCTCGATAACTCCAATAGCTTGTCTAAGACCAGTTCCCACTTCCCGTCGATCGAAAAGAGAATTTTGGACCTAACAAAACATTGTAGTCCGAATAACAAGCCGAGCGCATGATCCTTCTGTTCCTGTCCGCTAAGATCACCCTCTGGTTTTGTCTTGAGGATTAAAAATTCGAAGACGTTATTGAAGGTCAATCCAGGATATTTTGTCGCGCTCAAGTTCGCAGCACCAAAGAGCTGCGCCAAGAGTTCTGAAAGAACAATGCTGAAGCCCAATCGCGCACCCTTTCTTCCACTTGCAAGTCCCCGAAATAATCTTCTTTCCAAGTGCCTTTGTAGTGTTGATTCCTCGACTCCATTTTCGCCCAATAACCCGGAAACAATGGCATTGGCGGCATCAAGTCTCTGCAAATCATCCTCACTACTGAGCATGTCATATAGCTTGACTTCACGCTTTAATTCGTCTCCTTTTGGGTTGTTGACAAACGGGGATGTATCGAGAGGAGCAGGAGCTTCCGCGGGCTTCTTGGTCGTTGACTTGGAGTCTTTTTGTTGTTTCTTGGCAGCAGGGGCTGCAACTGCAGCATCTTGAGCTGATCGCTTCCTTTTGCTACCCATTTCGAAATAAAGCTTGATAGATGCAAAAAATGTGAACTCTGAAGAGCTCAGTCTGAAAACTTGACCAAAAATTAAATTCTGCCGTAAGGCGGTGGATATGAATACTCTCAAACTGGATTAGTGCATAATAACCTTGCTAGCGGTTTTTGATAAGGTTCGTAGAGACCCCTGTCTTGTAAACTAGCCCTCAGGAAGCACCAAGAAGCTAATTTGCAGGATGTCACGGATTATGGACCTACTCGATTCTGATGCTCCGTGGGGTTTTCTCCCAGTCGCTAGCAGGAGGTTTAATATCACATCTCAAAACAGAGTGTTCTATATAAAACATCTATCTGTATGCTCACGGAATACTATTTCTTCACTTAAATCCCAATATATCAGTGAAATGTTAATTTTCGTGACATCTTCTGGTATTGATGCTAATGTATCATACACGCTCTACCGACAGGAACTGCAATATTGTATAATTGAAATTTGCAAAGCTCTTTTTGTACCTCATTTCCATCCTTTAGGTTCCCCAAACACAACGCTAATATTATACACGCAGGTCTCAAGGAATGTCAAAAAGTGGTTTTAACTTTCTGAGGAGTTCCCACTCATCTTTACTGACATCGCTCCTGTAGAATTCCTTCAGGGTGTCAATACTCTGTCTACTAATCAATGAATACAATGTATCCTCTTCTTCCAAATGTCTACCATATGCCGGTTGAGAACTGCCCATTTCGACTTTGATGGCGACAGATGGTTGTCCTCTCTTGCAGATATCGATTTGCTTATGGTCACGTTCGATAGATGTACTAAAGGTTTATAGGGTTAGTATCATAATATGAGCGTAGAGAAATGAAAACTTACACTCTACCAATACCAACGATTTCCTTAGCACCAGTGACTGAATTCTTCTTGACAGCTGCAATAGGTGTATGCAATCTAAGATTCCCTTCTTTGACATCGACACCAATGACAATAGGCCCTGTTTTGTTAAAGACAGCTACAGGTGTAAGAACACAGGGGAAGACTGCCAAAAGCTTAGCGGCTTCCTTCTTAGCCTCAGCAATAACCTGCATGTGTTTCGTGAAAGAATCAAAAAGATGGTAAATGATGTCAGCAGTGAAGATCTTGATGCCTTGATCATCAGCGTATTGTTGGGCCTCCTTGTCGATCTTAACATCAAAACAGAGCATGACCGCGTATTCCTTTTGTTTTTCAAGCATCGTACCACAATTCATGACATCTCTCTTGAAGACTGGACCAATACCGACGTTGGCGACAGGAATCTTGGATACTTTCAAGAAATCTAGAAGAGCTTCCAAAGATCCAAGAGTCGATGCTTGAACAGTGACACCACGACCAGACTTCTCAACTCGGCTAAAGAGGGCACCAAGATCAGACTCAACCTCAGCCTCGATATCTGACTCATCATCATCAGGACCAACGACCATCAATCTTGAACCTGCAATAGCACCTTCGAGACCTGGTGCAGAAATCTTGACACCGAGCGCGGCCTTGACCTCCTTGTTGTGCACATATTGAGATTTTAGACGAAGTTCTTTCATCTCGGCTGGTGTCAAAAGCGCTCGGATATTTGTAGTAATAGCTCCATCGACACCACATAATACGATGCGATCACCTTCTCGGAGAATACCGTTGGATAGAATGACATCAATAGTCATGCCAAACCCTTCAATGGCCTTGACTTCGAGGACTGTACATTGAACTTCGGAAAGGTACATCAATGAACCAACCATACGCTCTTGGGTGAGTTGGAGAATCAACTTCAACATATCTGGAATACCTTCACCAGTGTGAGCTGATGTTGGAACTAAGGAAACATTTCTAGCCATAGATTTGTTCTCGTAAAAAACTTCGGCGTTGAATGATTGTTCGGCGAAAGCAAGCTTGGTATCGGCCAGACGCTTCGCGAACTCGTTTTGAACACCCTTATTTTGGAGTGCCAAACTTTCTTGGAATCCATTGTTATCAACCTTCTTCCAGCCATATAGACGATCGATCTTGTTGAGAGCAACAATGAAAGGAGTCTTTCTATCTCGAAGGAGTTTCATCGACTCTAAAGTCTGGGGCTCAAGACCGTGCATAATGTCGACAACAAGAATGGCGATATTACAAAGTGACGATCCACGGGAACGTAAATTAGAGAAAGATTCGTGTCCAGGGGTATCGATAACCAACAGACCGGGAACTTTGAGTTCAAAGCTGTCATCCCTGTTTACTACTGCAATCTTCTTCCTGATAGCCTCGACAGGGAAGTAAGTCGCACCGATTTGTTGTGTAATACCTCCAGCTTCTCCTTCCTGCACGTTGGTTTGTCGAATCTTGTCCAAAAGCTTAGTTTTACCAGTATCGACGTGTCCAAGAATACAGCAAATAGGAGAGCGCAGGTTATCCTCCGATCTGGCTGCCATTGCGGCTTCATGTGCTTTTTTACGTCTGTCAGCGCCCTCTGCCTTTCTTTTCTGCTCGGCCAGTTCTCTTGCTGTGGCTTCTTCGTCTTCAGAAGAATCATCATCTTCCGATTCGGATTCAGATTCGGAGTCTTCTTGCTCCTTCGCCCTGGTTGGTAAAGTAGTGACAGCTTTTTTCTCCCCTTCCTCGTCAGAGTCCGCATCCCAGCTTTCCTTGACATCCTCCTCGTCTGCAGCCGCCTCCCAGTCTTCTAATTCACTGTCCTCTTTTTCTTTCTTGGCGGCTTCTTCAGCAGCCTCCCTTTCTGCTCTAGCTGCCGCTTCCGCCGCAATTCGCTCGGCCTCCTTCTTCGCACGTTCAGCGGCTTCAGCAAGAGCCCTCTCTTCATCAGCCTTGATTTCGGCAGGGTTCTTCTTTCCACCCTTCTTCTTGTTGCCGTAAACGACCTTCTTCTTTTCTCCTCCCTCTCCACCTCCCACCTTTACACCGGCATCAATCATTTGCTTTAGCTTCATTTCGTTTCGTAACTTCTCCTCTCTTTGGGCCTTGGTGAGATAAGTACCCTCTCTCTTCTGTTGTTCAATCTTCTCCTTCTCCTTTTGCTTTTTCAAAGCTCTAGCCTCTTCGCGCCTCTTTTCCTCTTCAGCTTCTCGACGCTCCTCTTCTTCAATTCGAGCCTTCTCAGCTGCAATCGCAGCAGCTCTTTCTGCTTCCCGCTTTCTGAGTTCCTCCTGTTGTTTCTGTAGCTTCGCAAGGGCAGCTGGTAGCTTTTTGCCTTTACCACCTGCAGCAGGAGCGGGTGCATCCTCTACTTGTTTCACTTCCTCCACCGGCTTCTCAACCTCAGCAGCCTTTCCAGCCGGGGCTGTCTTCTTTTTCAAAGCCGCCTACAAATGATAAGATCAGCAAATGCCTCGAAGAACCTCAAGGCCTGGTATCCACGTACCTGTTCCTTCTTCCTCTGCTTCTCTCTCTCTTTCCTCAATTTTTCTTTTTGCGCCTTGGTAAGCATTTTTCCATCAGCACCTAAATCGTCATCTCCTGCCTCGTCGTTCTTCGCAGCCTTAGCCTGCGCATTCTTTCCCTTTCCCTTTTTCTCTGGCAGAGCGAATTCATCGTCTATCGAAGCTTCAACGGGAGCTTTGTCTGCGAAATCGTCTTGAGGTTGTTCCTCCGCGGCTGGGGGATCCTCCCCCTCAACAAAATCTTCTATCTGCTTTCCCTTCTTGCCTTTCTTTTGCTTCTTGCGCATCATAGCCATGAGGCCTCCTGCTGGAAATTCCTCCTCAGGGTCGGCCTCGGCGGTTTCAGCATCAGGTTCCTTTGCACTGACAGGCTCAACGGTCTCTCCCAACTCCGCCTCCCAGTCATCATTCTGCTTCTTGTTGTTCTTCTTCTTTGGCGCCATTTTTGAAAACCGGGGTAGTTGTTGCGATTTGTCGTGAGTTTTCAGAACGAAAAAAGTAGTAGTGTGGTAGAGATTCGACCTGCAAACGTGGCAAACCTAGGTTTGTTTACGTACAGAATTTAATGGAACAATCCAAATTAGTCGAAAAAAGCTCTCGTAAAATGTGGTTCCGTTAAGATGTTAGTTTGACAATCTAGTGAAAGAGTGCCAAAATCGATTACAATTGAACAGCTTTCGAGATTCACTCTGGCGTGAATGTTGTCTTGGGCGAGATTGAAGATTTTGAGGTCTGCGCGGGGCATTTTCAATCCTGAATGTGCGTCGGTGGTTTGGTCGATTTTTTGCGTCCAAAATTCACACTAGGCAGGGATTTAAACGAGTTTACCCCCCTTCTCGGGTCTCTTTCACTATTTTATAATCTTACTTCCCTCATGACTTTTTTCTCTTTGTACACCTCTGGACAATATTTCTCGGATTCTTGGCATTACAGTCTCTATGTATGGTTTTTGATATGAATTGTGACTTTAGGAGTCGTAGTATAATAAGTTCATCTTAAAGTGAACCCTTGAACCTTATTATTACCTCTGCCTCCGGTTAATCATTTCTGCTCCCATTACTCTATTTAAAAATGTCGACAATACTATAACGAGGGATACTTGTCTTCTGCATTTTCTGAATCGGATGACATGTAACACTCGTTAATTTACGTTATTCATAATCATGACCTGTTCCTTCCACCATGTAAGCCTGATATGCTTCCATAGTTTTCCCTTCCAATGCTTTTGATTCAACCCAATCCAGTTCAAAAGTCCCACAGTTCACAAGAAGATTCAGCTATCCATCCATCACATCACTGGCCTCAAAAAGGCCTCCAGATCATCATAAGCCTGCTCTATATAGACAAATGGGTCATCACTAGTCTCCAATTTTCCTTCATGCATCATCTCGAGGAGCATGCAAAAACTTTTGAATTCCCTCTTATTTTCGTCCGTTTGATGCTGACCGATTCTGAACAACTCCTCGAGTTTTTCGTTCTCTATAAGTCTCCTTAGAATATCGCCATCCACTTGCATATGTTTCGGATCCTGTTTGGGTTCTAATTCGGTCAATCCCTCCCACGGGCGTCCACCAACTATTCCCGAACTCCTTGCAAGATTGGCTACAAATTTGAGAAATTGCCATGCTCGAATATCAAGTATGGTGAAATGGTATAAGGACCCATCAATCCCCAATCCTAAAGTCTCTGAGTTCATCTCGTCATTGTGAATAGCACCAAGACTGCGAAGGCCGGTGGGGTCCACAACAGAATCCTCAGCTTTATGAACCTTCCAGCTTGAATCCCAGACTGGACGGCAATTCGCAGATCGGAATCGGACTACAGAAGCTGGTAGTTGTGCTTCGAATATGGTGTCTAGTGTATCAACTTTCATGTCTGAACTAGCACACAAACCAACGACAAACTTCGACCTGTCCGACACCATATTAATGCGACTTTCATCGAGTCCCCCGAATATATTTGGTCTACCTATTAAGTGGTGCAGAGATTCATGTTGAAACTGATCAGTATGTGTATGACGAAGATGGACTAATCCATTAATTTTGATCACCTCCAAGATCTGGAGGGAATGATGTCTGGTGAGAGCATATATCTTTCCAGAATCATAAGATAGTGAGATTGCTGGCGATAGTAGCTTTGCTTCTGCCGGGAATTGGTCAAACTTCTTATCTTCCTTGTTCAGCATACTGTAGTACAATTTAACTTCGTTGCCTCTTTGAGCACAGTAGTACAATCCTTCTGAATCTCCAACAACTGAATAAACAGAAGTGAAGTGCTTAAACTGGGTCACTGTCCAAAAGGATATCTTGCTTCTACCGGATAATGCGACGGAGGAATCGTCACTGTTGGTGGAAATAATCAAAACCCTACCTCCACTGGTACAAACGACGAGAAAGTTCCAAGTGTAAGGATCATGAGAATATAACCACTCATAAATGCAAAGAATCTTGTCATCAAAACGACCCAATCCAGCAACAAAGTTTACTTGCGCGCCACGCTTGCCGTCTCTTGGATCAGATAAATTGTCGCCACTCTTGGGGTCTACAAAGTAGAGTGTGCTTCTGCCATCTATAGAAGCACCCACTACAAAAGCATTGCGGGAATCTGAATGAATAATTCGATATGGAGTTCCTCTAATGGGGATGCGGCGAGGAACTGTTTTCCGTTTCATCCCCATTCTTGCAAAGAGAAGTCGATTGTGTGATATCAGGAGGAGATCGTTATCAGCTGATGATTCAGACGTGAGGGGTAGTATGAAGTTGATGTTCGGCTGTTGTAGGGTAGTATTCAGTTCATCTACCAGCCAAATTTGATCTGCTTTCATATTCATTCTCGTTGTCCTTTTTTTCGGAGCTCTTCCGTGAGTGCTCAAAATATATAGAGATATTTTGAAGATATTTTCGTCACAATTTACGAACAAGCACTTAGAATCTCCAGCTTGATCTCCATTTGTTAAGGTTGCCACACTACCTCCAAATCTATCACAGCGCGACCGGCCAATATGGAAATTCCGTCCGCTTTTAACAATTTCCAAGGAAATAACTAGACCAGTGAGTGTTCCACACAAGATTGTGAAGTTATTGGGAGTTTGGGAGGGTATAACAATGATACTGCCCAGTGCTCGAAGATCATAGCTACATCCTTCGTAAACGATAGGTACACGCAAATGAAATTCTTCTTGCGTAATGAATAACAAGAAAATGTCTGCGTCCTTTCTTTCTCCAGCAATAACAAGATCCTGGTGATATTGCGGGTCTACACACTTTGCAATACATGTTACTTCTCCGCCATCTCTTGTCCAGCTACTGATTGTTTTAGGGGCATACAAGATCGTAGGCGGCGATGTGCTGTTATCGAAGGCAGCATCAAGTGCACGAAGCAGACGCTGCTCTTTTTGATAGGTTGTAAATAATACCTTTCCATTGCAGATAACAGCATCGTTGATGAATGATGATGAAATAGATGAGGCTTGAGGGAAGCCCATCATATCCAGACCATCTAGCGTGATGCTATGGGTACTGTTAGTTCAGTTACCACATCGATAAAATGATATCAGATCAAACCATCATATGAAAAGAAAGACGTACCAACGACCCGAGTCAAGAATAACAACAGATTGTTCTGTTACTTGTATCGCGCGATTTCCACTGATGTCGGTAACAATAGTCCGACTAGTCAAATCTAATTGGGTGCGACTTGGGTCAAGTTCCTCGGCATTTGTACGGTCTAGAGAAACCTGTAAGACGGCTGATCGATCATCGAGCGAGAGCAGTATCCAATCATCACCACCAACTAAGCCAGAGTATACCTCTGAAGGTAAAATCCATGCTTTTGTAACCGCAGAATGAAACTCAAGATCCAAGCCAAGAATAGCTTCAATCCCATATCTCAACTCCGTTATGGAAGACAATTCTCCTTTTCCGCTACAAACAAATATCGAATCTGGTATGGGAACAAAACTCTGCGGTCTGGTATTGATGTCTAGGTTAGGTTTCGAGTTGTTACTTACCGCCACAAGATCCATAGCCGGCGACCAATTTTGTGTGTCTTTTTTAACATTGGGCTGTGCTCGTGCTGCATTCTATTATGACGAAGGGTTATTAACTTGCGCGGCGAATTCCCGTACACGCTGCCAGTGAAACAAAATCTGGCACTGCACAACGAGATTTACTCACTAAATAAGTTCCTCCCATGCTAGCTTCACCACCAGAGACAAGTACATCACCTTGAGGTTGAGAATCCGAACAGAGCGAATAGTCTGCACATGCAAAGGCTTGTCCGATATTGCATTGCATCTCTCCAACGTCGGTTATGGTCGGAGTGAAATCAGGCTCTCCGTTTTCAAGGCTAATCTCCAATAGACAGATCCACCCATCCTCTCTAGCGAGATAGATATCGTCATGTTGCGCCGTGTGATAGGGCAAACGGGTTGGCTTAGCCCAGGCCGTCCATAAAGGTGTATCCGAGCCTTGATAAAGCTTGAGAGGGGCCTTCGGAGTGGAATCAATTACTATGCATTCAGGCGCACCTTCCAAAATTCCTTTGTAAACCGCCATCCAATGCTTATTGACTAAAAAGAATGCTGTTTGAAAGCGCAACGGTATCACTAGCAGAGGAATATCGTCTAATACATAACCTTTCTTGCTAGAATTTCGGGTTTTAACGGTTGACAAGGGATCTCCAGCTCTCCATGAATATAGTCTCATTCTTATTTTGCCATTCGAGGTTGCTATCAAGAGCAGGATAATATCATCATCAGATCCCGCCGGGGGGTGGAGGAAAACCAGTTTCAATATAGCACCTGTACATATGACGATTTTCTCAGACTCTATAAATCGGAGTTCTTCGCCATTGGCGCATTGGCGATTCAGCTCCGTTCTCGTATTGAAAGCCTGGATTGTAAAACATTGCTCAGAACCACCTACGGCCATATATCTTGAACTGGGGTCAATAGACAGATGCGTTCCAGGTTGAAGCTTATTCATCGCCTTGGATAACCGTCGTCTACTAGAGATGAATTTCCAGGATCCGTCATTTGACTGATGTAGCATCAAGAAGACGCATACACCAGACGTATCCTCCTCAAGCTGTAAAACCAGAATTTGAGGCGGTAGGGATACACTGGGAGATGGCGGACTGTCTGGCGACGCTGAAGAGTTGATCATATCAACATCTTCGGACTCCTCTTTGATACGAATTTGGTCCTTTTCATAGTCCTCAAGCGATCCAAGGACGCTTGCATTGCGAATTCTGGACCCGAAGTCGTCTTTCCGGATAACTTCATAGAGATGGGGGCCAAGTCCAAGTCGTCTAATCTCAACAAATGTATCCTAAGCTCGTTAGCCGTCGCCCAAAACAAAGATATACATCACCAGACTCCTTTTTAGTAATGATACTACTTACGCCAATAAACGCTACGTCATTATACTCCTGACCTCGAAGTCTGATGGGGAGGATCCAATGTACCAGCGGACTTGGGACAATGGTTTGCGTTAAGACACCACGGACCGGAGGACGTATCGTTTCCATGGTATTTTCAACTGCCGTATCATCCATTCGATTCTGGTGTTGAAGCAGTGTATGGGTATCGATAGTCCTGGTGACCCATTGTCCGTCAACCAACACTTGTGTTTGCAAAGAAAAGGCCATGGAGACAGATTGGAAATGATTGCCAGATTAATTGTCATCCGAATAAGGAAGACGTGGCGTACCTCGTGTATGCAGTTTTGATGGTAGGTAGGTAAGTAGGTACTTGGTGGTAGGGATTGAACAAAAGGTAAAAGTAAGATAGAATGATCGATAACTTTATTGCGTTAAGTTAAACCTCGAGATATAAGATTTAAGATGATCAATGAATGATATTGACCTTTGGGATTTCCTTGGAGGACTTTTACTTCCACAGGGGTGACAGTATTTGGCGGTTGGAGTTGCATCAGAATACCAATATTCCGATCATGCCCAGCTGAAATGGCCTAAAAGTTGCAATTGGCATATGAGGTATTAATTGATCTATTACCGCTTTTGATCTTTTGAAATGCCGTGGCCAGCACCAGCATTAGCATCAGTATCAGCATCGGCACCAGCACCAGCACGTATCAGTCAGTCAATATGCGATATGTGATGATATGTGACCTTGGATCGTGACTTCTGTATTTGTATTTAGCCTTGGACAAGGCTGGTTGAGCTCTTTCGGCCCGAGATGTCATGAAAAATGTAAGACTACAGAAAAAGACATTTCTCTCTTTATAGAAGATGTACAGTAATCGCCGAGGAAAGACATATACTTCCCAACCCTGTTTCCGCTGTCATTGAAAGGGAAAAAAATGAGTTTATTGATAGATCATATTTTATGTTGGCATGGATTGGAAAGGGATCCCTGACTGAAGACGGGAACTCATCAAGGTCGCTTCTACGGAGTACTCTAATTTTGCGCTAAGGCATTCAATCAGGACAACAATGGAAGGGATACCTCACAAGCCTCACTACAGATGACGTTTTCCGCTCGTCGGACATCGTTCTCCGATTTCAGAACAAGCTACCATGAAAATTCAACTCCTTAATTTTCATACTCAATATGGAGTCTAATGGGCAGCCCATCAAGGAAGAGAAGCGCTCGCCAGGTTCCTCACGGGCCTCGTCCCGCTCCCCCTCACATTCAAAGAGACTGAAGGAACCACGGGAACCCAGTGAGAAGGAGGTAAAAATCTTAGAGGCATGCAAATGGAAAGATTTGGAAGCTATCAGAGAATTAGCAACTTCGGAAGATGGCCTTGTCTCGGACGATGTCCGTCGTCAAGCATGTATGTTCAAAGCTTCCAAAGTACTCTCTGAACTCGACATTGATGATTTATAACAGGGCCCATCCTTCTTGGTTGTGACGGTGATCATGGCGATTCAAAGGGCAACGTAACGAGTTGGAAGGAACTGCCAAAGCATGAAGACGAAGACCAGGTTGCTCTCGATGTTAATAGATCTTTTATCTACTACCCAAATGGTATGGTCATGCCAGTACAATGAAGTGGCATAGCCTACACAAGCTAATTATTACCCAGATCAAACCTCGAAAGAGATTGACCATAGGAAGGAAGAACTCTCCGATCTCATCATCGAGGTCCTCCGTCGCAACCCTTATCTCTGCTACTTTCAAGGTTACCACGACATCTGCCAGGTACTCCTTCTTGTCCTTCCACCTGCTACTCGCACTCCATCAGTGGCCAGGCTTTCCGCGCTTCGAATCCGCGATTTTATGCTTCCAACGCTATCCCCGGCTTTGGCACAACTCCGCCTAATTCCAGCCATCATCAATACTGTCTCTCCCGCTCTTTGCACTCACCTCTCCCAGACTCAGCCATTCTTTGCCCTCTCGGGCACCCTCACAATGTACGCACATGATATACAAGAATATGGTGAAATAGCCCGACTTTTCGATGTTCTACTAGCACGAGAGGCTGTATTTTCTGTCTATATGTTTGCACAAATCGTTCTTTCACGCTCTAACGAGCTTTTCGAAACACCTACCGACGAACCGGAAATGTTACATTCTATACTTTCGAAGTTACCCAAACCTCTCGATCTCCAATCTCTCATTTCAAATACTGTCAAATTATTCGAGGAGCACCCACCTGAAACCTTACCCTCCTGGAGATCTATATCCTCGTCCAGCGTCCTCAAAACCGCTCGGTGGTCTGATCAAGTCACAAAACAGAGCCTCCAAGACGGCCAGAGATATTTTACACAACAAGTGAAGGAATTACAATGGGCTGCAAAGCGCGATGAAATATTTAAGACGGTATGGAAATATAGACGGCCTGCGAAGGCAATCGGCGTTGCGGTTCTGGTCGGAATTTTCTCATATTATTGTTTGCCTCGGTCGAATCTACTAGAACGACGCTGGACGTCCATATTTGGGGTGCTCTGGGGACATCTGCGCGGAGATTCCAATAATTATTGAAACATTGGGTGGGAAGGCATATCGGTTGTGTATAAAGGCTATAAGGATATGGAGAACGGAGTATAGACGGCATAGTTGATGGTCGCGAGGGGCAAGGCTTTTCTACATTCTACAGCGTAAATTTCTTGCAGCTCTATGCCTATCATAATAAAAGTTCTTTGTCTTCCCGCAGAATTACAAAGTGGATGATCAAAATGTTATACTTCAATGAGTACAGACGTCCAAAACCTTTCAATCCAGTATGAAAGAGGAGAGCAGGGTTAAATGCCCTCTCCGAAAGCCTTCTTTAATCCCTCAAAATGCGCCGTCTGTTCCCCAGCCAATTTCCCTTCCACATCCCCCACAATAGTCAGTATCAACGAATAATTATTATACAAAAATCGTTCCTTCTTTCTCTTATCCGGCATAATCGCCGCACACTTTGACAAAAACGCTTCCATCTCGCTTCTCAGTCTCGCTAGACTACTCGCCACGGGTTCATCATCACCAGCTTCCGTGCTTAGTTCCAAAATGCCCTGAAGGAATTGGCCGAAACGTTGGGTCATGAAATGTGGGGCGGCGGATTGTTTCGCTTGTTCTGAAGCCGATGGTTTTCGGGTGGGAAGGGCCGAGGTTAGGGTGCGGACTGAGTCGCAGTGTGTGTCCATTGTGAGTTGGAAGCGAGGCCAGAGGAGCATGGACGTTGCGTTGATATATGAATCCACGACGGGGATTTTGCGGCGCTGGAGGGAAAATGCAAAATGTTGGTTAAGACGTACACACAGGAGGAGACCAAGACAATCGTGTGACTCATGGACGAGGGATTTGGTGATCGATTGTCCGAGGGAAAAGGTGGGTTCGAAGATATAGTTGAAGTAGCGAGAGATGGTTGCGTAGGTCAGTGAGGGAGAGAAGAATGAGGTTAGGAAGGAGTATTCGGCGGAAGCGTTGTCAATTAGGGCGAGGTTGAAATTGCGGAAGGGGAATTCCATGTAATGAGTTTGTTTGTCTTCTTCTGCTAAGAAAGACGGCAGTGCAGTTTCATTGGAGGTTTTGAGAAGATCGATTCGCCGACCTAAATTGAATGCATCATGTGGTGGACCAGTTTGTTTAGACGCGGATAGGAGCGTGGCTTTGCGAGATCCATCATCTGACCCGAGAACATCGTGTTTGTCCAACACATGGAGCTTGACCTTCTCCAATGCCTTTGCGTAACGTGTAAATTGGCTGAGGAAGTACCATCGCATCGTATTCATATATGCTTGACCGAGCTCCTCGGCTAATTTTGGGTGATGTCTATGCAAGAATGCATAGAGGTCTTTGTAACGCAGGAAGTGCTGTTGTTGAATAATCTGGGCATTTATATTGGGCGATCGCAAAGCTTTCACTTGAGCAACGAGGAAATCTCGGATTCTTTCCAGTGCCTGGACGTAAAAGTCAACATATTTGTACGCGAGATTAGGATAGGGGAACCGACCTTAGACACTAGATTCTCCAACAGAGGCTTGAGATCATTAACTCCCTTTATATTTCGTTGTTCTTTTGATTTAGCATCCATCGCCTTTGATCGTTTCTCAACCTCCGCCAGTGCTCGAACCCAAGCTTCATCTATAGCTCCATCCACAATCTTCTTAACGACAGCTGGGGAGACACTGATCTCCTCTACTATAGGTCCAAGTCCATTCTCTACCACCTTTCGATTTTCCAACCGTACACTCAACGCTGTCGATCGTGCTTGTAAAGTTTCGATCTCCGCAGAAACCATAGCAAGATCATTCTGAAAGCTTGTGAGGTTTATTTCGACTGAATTTAGGACATCATCGCAAGCGCGGATCGATCTGTGGAGATCTTCAAACTTATCCTTATCACGCTCATCTATTCAACGCATCAGCAGTAGTCTTTGTAAATTAATTGGGTGGCACACATACATTCTTCAAGTGTTTGTGATTTATATACATGCTCATCCTCAGTGACAGAAGGTTCCCCTGCCACTATATCTTGTAGACTTAAACCTTCAAAGTCCCATTCGGCTTCATCATCTTCCTCTCTTATGGGAGCGACTGTTCCATTTATGGCTCCAAAGCCCTTCGCAGACGGTGATTTTGCCTCTTCTCCATTGTTTAGTATTCTTCCCAAAACCTCTAAAGGATCTGGCACATTGGGTGGTGTAGTTGCTTGTTTGAGGTTCGACCCATTGGGTCTCCGCGATGATAGCAAGGATGTACTGGAGTCATTGGAGACTAATGATAGGGAAGAGGATCGCGGATTAAATGGAGGTCTACCGCCGACTGGTAATGGCGCAAGATGAGTCGGACGGCGAGGTAGACTGGGGTTCCTATTTAATGGTGGAGGTGGAGAAGCAGAAGGTGTTGTATGTCCAGATAATCGGTCTAATGACCACATGCTGATGGTCGAAATGTAAAGCAATTAATTTTTCTTAGCCATGCGCCAAAAGAAGTTAATCGTCAAGACATCCATGCATCAAGTGAGGTACTGGAGGTATTACTCCTCGTCGTTGTAATATACTAGGTAAGTCAAGTAGAAGGGAGCTTCAGCTTATCGATATCGAACAGACCAGATTATCGAAAAAGGCATTCCTCAGCACCATAGCTAGCTCCCAAACAGTTGACAAAGCAAGATAATGGAAAATTATTACCTTAGTTACCTATAGAAACAATATAAGGAATAGCTCAAGAAGTACATCTGAATGCAAACGGCTCTCGTACTTGTTACCTAGGTAGGTAATCTACTTGAGAAAGGGTTGAACTATTGGTGAAGGGAGTGGGAAACCTGCTACTGATGAAAATGGTAGTGAGAGAGTGATAACTGGATCTGCAGCCACTTTCCACTTATCACTTATCGACTCGCTGAAAGGTCGCGGTGCGATAGTTTAATCCAACTCTGGGTACTCCGTATTATAGCATAAATTAAAATAAGATCTTACCATTGATTGTTGATACAAATACCTAATACCTAATACCTAATACCAAATACCAAATACCACACTTCAAAACCTGATTTGGGATTAGCAGTCCGCTGTAGACAGGTGCACCAGTGGTACCTTCCATGCCCAATGTCTTCCCATATACAGCTGGACAGAGTTCTTATTATTTTTCAGCCACCCTTCCAGTTTAACAGAGTATTTATCCAATAACCATAATAGGAATGAAGTCAAAATGAATTGATTTCATTGGTTAAATCTTCTCCACCCTTGACCTTTTTTTTACAAGAAAATGGAACTAATGGGTCGCTAATAAAAGCGAACATCCTCCTAGTCTCGAAAGTAGAATTCCTCCACACACCACTTGACAAAAACCATCTTCTTCTTCCTCGAATTTCTTCTTCACACCTCTTAATCTTTTCGCAATCTTATTCATCGCGAATACTTGACCCGATCAATTTTTATTCAACTCGTCCGAATTCCTTTGCAAATTTTTCAAGATGTCTGGAGAAGCCCCAGTTGATGACTCTCAAGTAAGATAGAATTTTGTCTTTTCTTTTGTGTGTCGACTTCACCCCGCACATGAACTCTTTCCCCACCAAAATTGGCTTTGCGCGCATGTCGTCCGAAATCCACGACGACGAGGACGATAAATCTTGATAACTAACTATTTTCTCTTTTACAGCATGAGCACACCTTCGATTCTGCCGATGCTGGTGCATCCGCCACCTACCCTATGCAATGTTCCGCCTTGAGAAAGAACGGATTCGTAGTCATTAAGGGCCGCCCTTGCAAGATCGTCGACATGTCTACCTCCAAGACTGGTAAGCACGGTCACGCCAAGGTCCATTTGGTCGCCATCGATATCTTCACCCAAAAGAAGCTTGAAGAACTCTGCCCATCCACCCACAACATGGATGTCCCCAACGTTTCCCGTATTGAATACCAATTGGTAAGAATATCTGGTTAAATTTTGGTATCCCCGCTGACGAGCATTCACAGCTCGATATCACTGATGATGATTTCCTTTCCTTGATGTCCGAGGGAGGTGATCTTAAGGATGATGTTAAGTTGCCAGATGGAGAGGTTGGACAAAAGATTCGTGCACTTTTTGATTCCGAGAAGGAGACCAGTAAGCAACACACGCCCAGAGAAACTTCAATACACCACTGACATACTTGCCTTCTAGACGTTATTGTCCTCACTGCCATGGGTGAGCAACTTGCTATCGATGGAAAGGAGGCACCAAAATCTGGTTAAATATTTTTCAAACAATATCCGACCTGGAATTTCGCAATAGCATGGGTTGTTTTGTGTGTAGATCTGTTTGCTGGAAGGTCCTTTACATTTAGAGGAATGTAATGCTTTCGGATATCTACATTCTTATGGTCTACGTTGGGCGATTTGATCTACGAAACCTTGGTCACACTGGTTATCTTATCTCTTCTGGCAGTCCCAATATCATAATTCCATAGCATTTTACTGTGTGCTTTTCTATGATATTGCTTGACCGGCGTAGTCAAGCGGGTATGCTACAAATTCTCAAAAAAATTCTACGAAGTTTGTTTCTTCCCAATTAATCGAGTTCCTATGTGAAATGCATGAAGTTACATTTTCATTTTGGTGAAGTAGTGATATATAAATAACAGTAAAGTTAAAAGAAAACGATGTCAACATACCTACTAGTCTCCGCTTCTAGCGCCCCAAAAATCGCTATATAAACGAATTACGGAAATGAGACTTCAAGGAATCTGTTGTACATGACAACCGAACATCGTTATCCCCAAAAACTCTCATAGTGCCGACTTTTTGTGTGAATCATGTCTTCGGCGATTGATTACCATAAATTTCGAAGAGGGGAGACCTGTAGCGAAGAAGGATGTCGCGCTCGAAAATTCTACATTGAGGATGGCAAAAAGTTCTGTCAGCGGGGCCATGAACAAGCCGTTCGTAAACTTTCCCTAATTAAATATGAGCATGAAATAACACAATCTAGGGTTTTACACAAACCCAGCAAGATGAAGACGATTGGAATCAGCAAGGAAAAAAGTCAAGAAGAAAGCGAGAAGAAAAAGAACAGGTGGAAAAGGTTTTTGGGGGTCGTGACGCCACCCAACTCTATTTACAATGTTACCAATTAATTCTTTGGAAACAAATCCACTGGCTAGTGACTATGAAGGGGTTTCCAGCAGAGCTAGAGACTGTCGTAAGAGACTTGTGGGAATTGAGGTTGAGAGTTTTGCAAGGTTCTGGAGACGTGAGAAGTGAGTATGGGACGGAGTTTGGGTCGACGACAGAGGGAGACGACACGGATACAGATGGGACAGGGTACAGGAGCACGACTTCAACCATTATGAGTAGGAAGAGGGCATCGAGAGTGAAAAAAAATCTCCCCAAGCTAATTGAGACGTTGGGGTTTTGTTACCTTGGAATATTACTTTTGAGATTGCCTACGAGCTTAGGAGAGATATACAAATGGGCGACTAGAGATGAGATTATTTACACACGAGCGGTAAGTGAATTCATGTGTCATAACATGTGTTTTGACTGAACCATTTATCTATAGGTTAAAGAGATCCCCAAAGATATGAGAACTCGACTACCAGCCCATTATTTCAGAGCTCTTGAAATCCATGGCATCTTAAGTGGTCATAGACTTCATCAAACAGTATTTGATATGATTTCTTTCTATAATTTTAATTTTGAGATGGTATTTCCACCAATTAACAACAAACTACTTTTATACAAGCATATTAGGGATTTGGGTCTTCCAGGTATGTACTCTTTCTCAGCTTCGTAGTTCTGTTCAGATCTAACCTTACTCAGTTGACATTTACACGGCTGTGAATCATCTCACCGAGATTCTTAAATATGACTTTTCATACCCAATCCATAACAAGCGTGTATATGGAACAACCGGATTCCCGGAGTATCAACTCATCAGTCTGGTAGTCATCGCTACAAAACTTAGCCAGCCATTCGACGACATTGTCCGTCATCCAGATAGCGATTTAGATCCCACATCCGCAAGAATCAATTGGAAGAAATGGCAAAACATCATGGATGAAAGCCCTAGCGAAGGTTTGAAACGTGGAGATGAAATTAAAATCACAGATGCGGATGTTTTCAAAATGACGGGAGCACAAATGGACGATTGGATGAGTTGGTATCACAAAACTTGGGTTGATGACAGAGACCACAAAGGTGAGCAAACCATACACTGCTGTATGAACTTTTTGCTAAGACTGTGAACAGTTCCTCAACAGATTTTGGAGCTGTTTCCTTTGCCGGATATCCCAGTTGAGACGACAGTGGGAGTAGTTGATCCAGATCCAATTAACCGAGCCAAAGAGGTTCATAAAACATTAACTCTTCAGAAACCAGCCGCTCGTATGGATGATGAGGAACTCGGAGGCATTTTCCGCCCAGGTGAAATGTATAAAAGGTATCGGACGATTGAGGAGTTACCTGAAAGCGCTAAAGCTTTTTATGAGATTGCTGGTAAGTTGTCTTCTTCGAATGTCTCTGTGCTTTGATTAACCATAGGATAGCCAGAAATGTCGGAACATCTCTTGAAAGGTTGGTACATGGCGTGTTTACCACAGAAATTCAATTGGAAAAATGGATGCTAGATGAACGGAGAAAAGATTTATTAGAGCAGGAAGAGGTTGGGAATGGGCGAAAACATGACGCAAATGAGGACGATAACCAAGAAGAGGGCAGGGAACAAGAAGAGGTAAATGATGAAATAGATGAAGGTTCCCCTATGAAGGAGTAAATTAAGGAATTCTTCAATTATCTGCAGTTCTTGAAGTATTGGTTCTTGTCCGGATATTTGGAAAAGGGTACAATCTTGTTCTGAAAAGATACATCCGGCGTTGAAAATGTATCAGAGATACCCATAAAAATAATCAATCCCAAAACTTCTCAAATCCACTATCCGTCTGCTGTATTCCTTATTAATTTTCTATCCATCCGTGATATCCTCTGTCGTTTTGACCTTGATGGCTTTGAGTAGCCTAAAATTCGAGGGTTAATAATTGTTCATGTCATGTGATTGGATGCGCTAGGGTTTTTCTCGCTTCCCAACCCACATTCTGCAAATTCGACTTGACTTGGGACTTCGAAATTTAGATTTCCACGACAACAACGACAATCGAAGAACCTCAGCAACCAGTAAGTCATAATCATACGGTCATAAAAATGTCTACGAATAGTTACTGATTTCATTTGCGATTCTAGTGCAGATGTAAGAGACCCCACGATATTACACTCATTACTTTCCGTATGATCATGCGATTCGGAAATCGATAGATCGCTTGCGACGTTTAAAATGCGAATTGGAGGGCAGCACTGATGATATAATAATAGCTTCGTCAAGACCCTTACGGGCAAGACCATCACCCTTGAGGTCGAGTCCTCTGACACTATCGACAATGTTAAGGCCAAGATCCAAGACAAGGAGGGAATTCCTCCCGATCAACAACGTTTGATCTTCGCTGGAAAGCAACTTGAGGACGGACGTACTCTTTCAGACTACAACATCCAAAAGGTACGAATATTTCACACTCCGGACCGAATCGAGAAGTTTGGATAGATTTATGGGGATCTTTATCGCGAACAGATGGTTATATGAGAGGAGTTGTGGGATGAGAGTTTGGGGCCCGATTAATTGACATAATGTTTTACAGGAATCTACCCTCCACTTGGTCCTCCGTCTCCGTGGTGGTCTCATCGAGCCATCTCTCAAGGCCCTTGCCTCCAAGTTCAACTGCGAAAAGATGATCTGCAGAAAGTGCTACGTACGTCTTTCGAACTTTCAGCGTTATCCAGCAGGCCAATACTAATTACCAAATTTAGGCCCGTCTCCCTCCCCGTGCTACCAACTGCAGAAAGAAGAAGTGCGGACACACCAACCAACTCCGCCCAAAGAAGAAGCTCAAGTAAATGTTTCGCTCTTATGGCGTTTGGGTTCACAGGGAGATTGTGGAAGGGAGGATTGGTGCGCCGATATATCGATGGATTATTTACATGGCCAGCTCTGTATTTGAGAACAATAGCATGAGGCAAATGAAGCAATGAGACGATTATTCAGCACACCAATAATAAATATCTTCAACACATTTTCATGTGCAGTTGAGTTTGAAGTCCATGCATGTTTCCTGGCCTGAGCCAATTTGTTGTGTGAGTTCAGAGTTCCAGTTCCGGGCTTTTGGTTAAGCTTGGAGAACTTTCTGCTACCCAGCAGGGCAGATGAGCCTTTCAGTACCTTTAATTACGGATCTTGCAGCTTTGCACCATCATACCCTTACTGTGTTGCGGCAATAGAAAGATGGCCATTGCGATAGTTATTCCGGACATTACGATCTTGGCCACATTTATTTCAGGGCGACCACTAAACGGATAAAGTGAAGTCAAGGCAGAAGTATAGGATGTGTTTATTCCACTTGAGACCTATAAGGTGGTTGGCAAATCGCTTTCCACGAGGGATTTCAGTAAAATTGGAAGGAGAACCTTGCCCGAATCGCTCGCTAGTAGGAATAGTGATGTAGCTTTCGAGACTGGATCTCTTAATTGATTTTGCCACAAAGATATATTGTTATATGTTGAAATTTAGTACGTGCCTTCTGACGATATTCCAGTATTTCGGCGGTTGTGGAAGGTATAAGATAAAAAGTAACATCATGGGTCAATTAAATACCTAGTACATTTACTTAATTACCACATAGCATAGTATTAAAAGAATATCTTCGGTAAACGACGAAAATAATTGTTGACAAGAAATAATATAAAAAATCTTTAACATGTACGGAGTAAGCCTTAGTGAACTTTTTGATAAATGGTCGCCTTACAAGGATGTTCCACCTGCATCACTAGCGCGCCCATCTCCAGATTCGCAAGCTGTCCGAAGCTACAACACCACGCAGCCAAATAGCACTTTCTACAAACTCCAAATTTCTCCAGTTGTAGCAAAACGATATGTCAGGAGCTGGATATGATGTTGTTGTCGATGTGGATGAGGAAGTATGTTCATCTTTTGTAACTCCTCGGGGCTTGCTCCTCAATCTCAGTATCCAAAACCGCATCAACACTAACCAAAAAACAGGGCGATCTAGGCCACACTGATCTCCAAGAAGATCTCTCCTTTCACAACTCCAATTTCGAAGCTAATCCCTCCTCGTCCCGCAATAAGCCTACATCCCCCGGTCTTCCCGCCCCGGCCACTGCAGGCGGTCCCAGTAACTCGAAACGTTACCTTTGGTCCCTACATTTCTACTCTCAGTTCTTCGATGTGGATACCTCTTCCGTGCTAGCACGTTGCTGGGCAGCTTTGTATCCTCGCGCAAATTTCTTGGATGTGCTGGAGGGGAATCCGGATTTGTATGGACCGTTCTGGATTGCTACGACGGTTATTTTCATTCTGTTTATGGGAGGGACCGTCAGTTTGTATTTGGCAGAGAGGGGTGAAGGGAGATTTGCCTATGATTTTGGTTTGTTAAGTGGTAGGTTCTTCATTTATCTTTTACTTGCTTGGATGTTGAGGCAAATTCAAATAAGATGATTACAGTACTAATTCGGTTTCTTCAACAGGTGCCGCAGGTCTAATCTATGGCTATACATTCATAATTCCCATTCTTCTCTTCCTAGCCCTCAAATACTTCGGCAGTGAATCTGCCAACCTCCTCGAATGTGCCGCTCTCTACGGCTACTCCAACCTCGTATGGATTCCTGTCGCCTTGGTCTCCTGGTCATCCCTTACAATCATGAATTGGGTATTCGTAGGAGTTGGATTTGGATTGAGCGTTGCCTTCCTCCTCAGAAATCTTTATCCCGTTCTCAGCGCTACGGACAAACAGACAAGTAAAATACTGCTTATCTTAGTGGTTGTTCTACATGCCGGTTTGGCAATTGCTATTAAGGTGTTGTTCTTTGCGCATGGAAGTCCGGTGGCTAAGAAACCTGCTACGGAAGATCCTGCTAAGGGGGATAATCCAACTAGGATGTTATTTTAGGGACTTGGACATTATGCGGTTATTTTATTTTTGCTTTATGGTTGGACTTTGAGGAGAGACGAAGTGAATGCTGGGCCGGATTCAAGAGAGGAAAAAGTATTTTCAAGAAGTATAAGTCTAAGTCTACTTCAAAATCAAATCAATAGATCGATACCCATTATCATGTACGAATATATCATGTTATCTTATTGCTCAATGCATGTCTAAATACCCTGCTCAATCGTCGTGTTCTTTTTCCATTATGGATTTGAGCTTGATTAAGATAGGTAGGTATCTACAGAGTAGGGGCCCAGAATTTAACCGTTTAGAATTATGGCTTTGAGCTTTATCTTTGAAATGATCATTGTGTTTATTGCTATCTATAGATCTTATATTCTCTACGATAAATTGGTGTTCTTGATCAGCATGCTTGCTTAGCTCCCGCTGAGCTCCTGCCTAGCCTCTTACAAATTGGTTGCTTTTGTCACTCCCAGTGAGCTGTATTGTAGACTTCTCTTTAACCTAACAAACTTGGATGGATCTCCAAAGTGTGAGAACATTTGCAAATTTTACATTTGATAAAATTCTATATTCTGTATATTGGTTTCTTTATATAAATATTGTTTTGATTGTCTTTATGTTTTATATATGACGAAATCTAACAAGGATCCGTAGATGGCACCTAAATCCGGGGTAACATTTCATTCACCTAATTTCATCCCATTTACATCCCACCTAAACTCATGCTTGGCATTGAAATCATTCAGGTACCGAATCTACACTCCCACAGCCCTCAATTTCCAGCACTCATTCCAGAAAATAGTAGGATATAGATTGGAAAATCTAACGCCAACGCGAAAACCTCATAAAAATGTCTACCCCAAGAGTATCTCGCACAGTAGTCCGCGCGATCCGGTCGCGCGTTGGAGTTTCATCTGGAAGATGTTATACCGCATCGCAATTCTCAACGAGCTGTCGTAACAATTTCGGTACCGAGATTCGGGATAGCGAGTTCAAGAATGGTGGAATCTTGGGCAGGCAGGTATCTAGACAGTTTAGACAAGTTAGGACATACTCACAAGAAACCGAAAATAAATCCAAACACTACACATTTGAAGATGTTTGTCTCTCCTCCCTCTCCTCCTCACACCCCTCTTTGCAATTACCTAATAATCCTCCTAACAGATGCAAACCCTTACCTCTGCACCACACCCCGATACCCATATAATCGACGTCCGTACACCCCTCGAACTACAACAAACAGGACGTATCCCCGGCGCGATCAATATCTCGATAACGACAAATCCGGACGCATTCAGTATTAGCGAAGAGGAATTTGAAGATCGATTTGGGTTTGAGAGACCGTCGAAGGGGGAGGAGTGTGTGTTTTATTGTAAGTCGGGGGTTAGGTCGAGGGCGGCGGCGGAGATTGCGAAGGGGAATGGCTGGGTGAAGGTGGGGGAGTTTGAGGGGAGTTGGATGGAGTGGAGTGCTAAGGGAGGTGAGGCGGAGAAGTGAGGGAATGAATTGGGGAATTGGGTTGTGGTAATTAGGGAATTTTGTGAGGTCGTTAGAGCTGAGGATGCTCGTTGAGCATTTAGAAGGGCATAATTTCAAGGAATTTGTCGTTGATGGGTGGCATGCTATAAGCATTAGATGGATGGCAATGTACATGATCAGGAGGAATCAAAGCTGTGAAGAAAATCTCTAGCTAAGTAGCGAGAAACAATCCTCTATCTAACGTTCTATCATTTCGTATGTTACGCCAGAAGCAACACATGTTTATATGAACCTCAAGCCTGACTCTTTATATTCAATATAGGATGTTATTTCTTGAGAACAGCTCAATTCATATTTTTGTATAAGAAATTCCTTCTCTTGCTTTATATTCCACTTATGCTTGTTCTTTTTAAACTTCTTCATAGATGCATGCATCTATCATCATTTTTGGCTATTCTTCACCCCCCTCATCTCTCTTCTACAACTCGCTTATCATGCATGAATTTATCAAACCATTTCCATTCCCCCTACGTCTATAAACTGGGTAAAAGGATTCCACTCCTTTTCACTATATTGCACTACTCAACCATAAAAAGTAATACAAACTACATTATGGGTATCCATTGATACTCGGATCTGTGTTTGGTACACACTACGTTGGTCTATGCGAGAATTTACAGAGCGGCTCAGGCAGTATGGTGCTCGAAGATGTCCTGTTTCGTCAGCAGCAGAATTGAACCATAGATCTTTCAAATCTCCATATATACTGAAGGTTACGGGCGTCGGTGATATCTTGAATGACAGCGCTGATCATTATCATTGTCAGTGCACTGGGCAAACAGGAAACATTCGTAGTCTTGGTAACATAGGCTATGGGGATTAGTCACAATTCCGCAATGTGCACATTTGCATTATGCGGAAGTCTATGGGGACCTACAGGCTCATCACTGTTGTTAGACGGGTTTTGAAAATAGCCTACTTCAAGTAGTTCGTAACAAGTATCTCCAGCTTGTGTTTTCTCCTTCTTCGGGGTATATTTATTGAATCATGAAAGACCAATGTTAAGCTGCTGAATGTCAAGAAATATCCGTCGGCCAACTAGCTTGTAAACAACCGGCCAGCTGGACAGTCTAATTTAATTAGTCTCGGCTTTCTACTTTAGGGCTTATTTCCCTATATTGAAATTATAACACCCGTAACTGCGGGATTCTGTTAACATATCGTCTAGTTGGGCTTACGCCGTTTAGTTGGCTTGGTGGATCCTTCACCCTTCCTTGCCTCAGCTGCTTATTATATGATATACAGTTCAGCGAATTTTCATCCCGCTTCATGTAGCGCCAAAAACAGAATATCACTGTGCACTCATCATGAGCGAAGCATCAATAAATTGTGCAATATGTGAACAAATCATTTTAGTTCTTTAACACGGCTATCGAAAGAGCTACAGTCTCGTTAGGACTCATCTCTTCACTTGTTGACACAGAGTGCTCTCATCGAGATTGGATCAAGCACTTTGACTGAGATGGCTCCTCAATTCAGGACCGCTTCGAGTCTAAAATTGATATAATCAAAGATTATTCAGCTATAGGCCTCAGCTTGAATCAAAATGGAAAATTTTGACCGAGATGCCATTTTAAACTAGTTCCGAGAAAGAACGATGAGTGACTAAATTCAAGGCATGCACGCATTCTTGATTCGGCTTGGATTGATGAGAAAATTACCATGGATTGGAAAGATCTGTGCAAGGGGCATCATGGAGATGCGTGTCAATACCCCGAAAAATCTGAACGCATTGAATCGACAAGGTCGATATGGTTGGTGGATTTTTTTGGCTGGTTGTTTTGTTCCTGGCTCAGGGCATACATACAAAGTTTCTTACATTAAGCTATACATGGAGTGCAGTTGCGTCTTTCCAAACCGAGAGAAGTATCATCGATCAGCCGCAAGGAATAGGAGCTCTAACGGTAGAGCCCCATCGCGGAAAGGCTGCCTAGAACAATCAGAAATGCTATCGATGTTATTCGACTGCTTGAGCGCGATATCCCAGGTTGAAGTATTGTGTGTTGTCCAAGATTATGTGGAAGCCTTGCAAGTGGCGCGAATTCCATGGCTAGAATCTACTCTAGTCTATGTAAGCACAAGTTTCTTCGTCCAAGGTTCCTTTTGCCACTATAGTTATTAGACTACCACCCGCGCAGACATTACAGTGGTAGCTGCGAGTGGCATTGATGCGAGCTATGGAGTTTGAGGATTTAAAGGGCTGACCCCTCGACGAGGCTTCAAACAAGATATAATGCCAATGGTTCCCCCGGTATATCTAATCGTCCCTAGAAACAGAGGTGAAAAGACTCAAAGTGCTTATCACCCACGCGCTTGGACTAAAATAGAACCATCTACTGGGAAAACAGCAGATCTAGGTGGAGTGAACAACTAATACCCGATCTACCACCATCCGAAAAGCAATCTATTGCGCTATGTAAGTACCCGGATTTGTTCACGCTTTCAAGTTTTCCAGATTTGAAGATTACGAATTATCTCTTATGGGGTTTTAATCAAAAGGCTCTCACTAGTCCGAAGGATGCGTCGTCGGTATTTTCTGGTGCTTCAGTGGTACTCACTCAGCCAGACTTTTAAAGGCGGTTTGTTATACGGTATTCCTGAACTCTTTTTGAGAGTGGTTTGATGTGGAATACGGTTGGCTTGGGAAAGAGGTGACAATCAACCAGAAAACATACGTCACAGCTTCCCAGTTGGTCATTTCTTGGGTGGCAGGTTGGTGCAACTTTCAAAGATAGTTATGAATTTCAGGCATGCTGGTGGACTAGAGGTGAAAATCCAAAAAGTTTTCGTCAACCTGTTACCACTTGCTACATAATGGAGCACTCTACATCGTTAAAAAGACGACGGATTGAGTCGAATTGGTAGAAGTATAAATTTCTGGCAGAGATGTCATGCAAAAGCCCCTTCAAGGATGGTAGCGTAGTAGTTTTGAGGGGGGTGATGGGTACCCTATGGTTCTAAACACATTTGCGTCTTCGGGAAAATGGCAGGAGTATGACTACTTGCATGCTAACTTTCCGGATAGGTGGTACAAATACCCGGTCTCGTTTCTGGATTGCTATAGCATGCATCTTCCGCGGCCACAGACACAATTTCTGTTCTTTCAGGCCTCACGAGCGTTTCTACACGGCATTCCAGACATTTCTGAAATAGAAAGGAAAGGAGTCTTCTTCATCGTCTGAACTCAGAAATTATAACAATCTCAATGATATTAAGCTCCAAGATGAGATGGAAAAGCCATTGGGATTCCCACGCTTATGCGTGAAAGCGATAGAAATCATTTTGCGAGAACATAGCACCTGGAGCGGTAGTCGAACTAGTTGCCATCTCGGAAGGATGATTTGGTATCGATAATAAGAGCAGCGAGGAGGGAAAAGGGGATCAAGGGCTAGACTCCTCGATCTATAGCCCGTCAAGGTTGTTATCATGTATTATGGGTCGAGTGAGAAGATGGGACGGCCTATCGGAGGGGTAGCGGATGTGTTTTTAAAGAGGCGTGAGAGAGAAAGAAAGAAAGAAAGAGGAAGCGCTGGTTAATTTGATAATGGGATGATGTCGAATATTTTTCTAATTTGGCTGTATATTAAGTAGGCAGTATATCCATTGTGTTGTACTCAAAATAAATAATCTAAACCCAATGAAAACATATTTCATCCCGCGAAAATACTCGTTCTTCCTCCAGGTTTCTGTATGTATAGGTAGGTGCATCATAGTAAATTATGTCCAAGTATTGACTGTCCTAGACTGGCGATAGTTTCTTCTACGCCGGAAATTAAAGAAAGCACTACCCATGTGTTTTGAGTCTGAGATCGAATTTCCCACAACATTGTGCGACGATAAACGCTGTGTGTGTGCCTAGCAACTGGCCTTTGACCCTCTATGTTATAATGCTCTTGGCTACTACATTTTTGAACGTATAATCAATAAAACTGGTTGAGTATCCCCAGTATCTGCTACCTGTCGTCCGTATAATAGTGCATATTCCCTTTTGGGAAATACTCTAGCATGAGATACTGAGAATTCTATAATATCTACAGCACGAAGAAGGCGAGTAAATGGTGAATTTCATATTGAATCCTGAAGGAAAGACTAAAGACACAGGATTTATCCACAATCGAAAACTAATGACTGGAAGGAACCCCTCATCTGCACAGAAAACCCAAGGATACATACCATCTCTATACATCCGAACAGACATTTCCATTCCTATAGTTGGGGAGTAATGCCACCAGACTTCACTGTTCAGAATTTCAGACATTCGTTGAAATTCTGACCCAGATTCTTATATTTAATCTCCTTGAATATTGGAGACTGGTTCTTTCTCATACATACTTGCTAGCTAGATTTTTCAAGCTATCCTTTACATTCTCAAATACTTAATATATACTTTCAGACCATCCTCTGCATACCAAAACACACATCACATACCCCCAAAATATCCAACTAACGACATCTAATAATCCATGTAGGAAATCGACTATATACAACCACAAACCAACCACTACTATCCACTCACTAGCTAGCACACATACTATTTTTGTAACCTATCCAGCACCGATACCTAGTAAGTTGTGTACAAACATAGTAATATGGCATCTTACATCCTTGCAGAAGCAAGAGATTTCCATTCTGGAACCCATCACATCAATTTTAAATCAATTGCGATTAGCAGGATCCTTTATTATATTCTTGATCCATTAATTCATTCAATTTCCATATCCATCCTCTACACTTCATACTTAACACTTAACACATCACGCCCCCATCTTTACTTCTATATTAAAATAACTATTAGTCTTAAAAGTAGCGGTCCACAGAAAATATAATCAAAATTCAAACAGTAGTAATAGCATGGAAATAAATATACAGATTGGATATTTGCCCTAACTAGGATTACATTACACCACATCAACCTTCCAACTATTTATCTCCTATTCTCGCTTAAATTTTCACTAGGTAGGTGATCGATCCAAATTTTAGATTTTCCACGATGGAATGGGATGGTTATAATTTTGATCTTCCTATTTTCATCTTCCTGAGGTGTTGTTTTGCTATTTATTGCATCTAAGTACCTATTTAATATACTACAAAATACTAAAAAGCTTACTTCGTTTCTCCATTTCTCCATAGAAGACTTCTGCTATTTCTTTTCGATTAAAGTCAAGCAAGCGGTGGAAGGAGATCTCGTTGCATATAGATATTAAAACCTTTTAAAACGATAAATGCAAAACAAAACAAGGAGGTACCCCGAATACTAAGACACTAGCTTTTAATTCTCTGCTCGTGTATAGAACCACAGACGCTTCGTGGTGATGCAGACTTACATTTACACTCCTCTCATTTCATTTCACTCCCATGAGAGAAATGGCCTCTCTCTATGTTCGCCTCAATGTAATAAATCTGATACTGCAGAGCTTGCTTGTCAACCTACTTGTCAACCTACTTGTCATCTCCCTCATAATAAAACAAGACATACATATGAAAAAAAAAATCCAAGACAACTATCTATCCAAGTCCCTAGACTCATGAGGTACCTATAGAACAAACACCAAACGACAAAATCCACATAGGACCTTAAACCAAAGATCCCGAACCAAAAACCAACTCCCCAAGAAAAGCCCAAGAAGATCCCATACACCCCACCTCTTAAACCCAATAAAGAAATCCACTTGAATTTTTCCTATCTATCTGTAGTAATAATCACGAAACTTTAGTTGAATCATATAAATCATATGAATCATATAAACATCCAACATCGGACATCGAGTCTGAAATAAATACTAGATAGAGTAGATAGACTGCTTTAAACTCTTTCTGCAAAAGAAAAAGAAGAAAAAATAAACAAAATTGTTTGTTATTATTAAATTTTAAATTTTGTCGAATACTGAATTTGTAGAAATGATAGGGAATGAGAAGGGTTCGTCCTGATGGAAATTTGGCCTTGTACATTTTGGGATAATGTGTGATGTGATATGATGTGCTTCATAACCTGTGTATACATTCAGGAGATTGGTTATGTTCGGATACAGTATTACCTAGTTACACCAGCCATTTCTCTAGGATATCTTCAATATCACGAAAAGGCTAATCCAAGCCCGTTCCTTCAAATCCTCATAACAAGACCAGATAGATAGATAATCATACAGTCCTCTTCCTTGCCCTTCCCTCCCCCTTAATCCACATCCATCTATTTCTTCTTCCTACCCGCCAACCCCCTCTTCTCCGCATTCTTCGACTTCCTCGCATTTGACTTCCTCCACGCCGTCCATCTATCCCCCGGTTTATACAAACGCACCTTAACCTTTGCCCTCTCCGCCGCGCGACCAATCTCCCAATTAGCCTCCCGATACATATACCCAGGTCTCAACTGTAGATTTCTACCCTCCTCCCCCTTCCTCTCCTTCTTCTTCTTCTCCTTCTTAATCTGCACACTCGTATTCGCATCTTCCTCCACGCTAACCTCTACTTCCACAGGAGCAGTCTCCGGCTCAACAATCTTTGCGATTTCCATCCCAAGACGTCGTCGTCGAATAGTATTCCGTGGTAACGGGAGAACTTGCTCGCGCTTGAATACTACACCGATATACTGGCGTTTGGGATGTCGTTCGGGATCTTTGTAGTATTTTACATAGCCGGGTTGAGTAGCATAGATCGTATGATCGCGACCCATTGCGCAGTTATCGCCCGGGAACCAATGGGTGCCTCGTTGACGAAATATTATGTTACCGGGAATGACATATTGTTCTATTCATATATGCATGCATGCATTGATTAGCAACTTTCAAAGGTTTGTCTGATTCGGATTCAATTTCTAGGAATGAGAGGAACAAAAGGAAAACATACCGCCGGATTTCTTAGCACCGAGTCTTTTTCCAGGCCCATCTTTTGCTTTATTTACGGCTCCCTGCGCAGCGTGAGATGCGTGACGAATGGTGATAAGAGGGGCAAGAGGATATGATGATGGCTTTTTAAATGTGAGATTTGTGAGGGCTTCACAGAGATGGGTTTCTGCTGCCGAGGCGGAGGATGTGCGTGTAATTGAGGTTATGGCGCCTCGTATAGGAGGCTGTAGGCGTTGGAGTAACATCTTGGGGATGTGTGGATTTGGGGTGCGGAAGTGGTGATATTTTTATGAAGCTGGTGATGATTTTACGGAGACCGTGAGAGGTGCGGTGCGCTGTGATTATGGAAAGTTCAATATTGTGCTTGAGTAGAAGAAATTTTGTAGAAAGTCGGAATTAATGTTGTAAATAGAGTATTTGAGGAATAGAACTCTCTTATCTCCTATAAATCTCCCTTCCAAATACAAAAATTACACATTCTCCCTCAAACCCTCAATTTTGACATCCCACCACCTTACAGTCTCCCGTAAAATTTCTCACCACCTGTCAATATCAAGCTACCATCACTATCAGCTATCAAGCAATAAATACATCAACATCCCAATCCACCACTTCCATCCTCCAAACCCTCCTTTCCCTTCCCCAAAAATGACCAAACTACTCTTCTCCTTCCTCCTCCTCATAATAGGAGTATCCGCACAATTCCAATTCTTCGAACAAATGTTCAACAACGGCGGCCAACAGCAACATCATCATCACCAGCAACCACAAGACGTACCCAGCGATTCACAATGGTATCAAGATAATTATGATCGAGGTGAATATTTCATTTCCTCTATAACTCTCTCCACTCCCTCCACCCCAAAAGTAAACACTCTCCATAACAAGAAAAGAATACAACTAACACAACCCCCTTCCCCAAAATAGCACACTGCTCCAGCTACCTCTGTCCAGGAACCCTCTCCTGCGTCTCAGTTCCCCACCATTGTCCCTGCGCCCACCCAATTTACGAAGAGAAATTTGAGTTGGCAGATGGGAATGCGATTTGTATATCCAAGGGGGGATTTAAAGCAGGGGAGGCGGCGAGGAAAGTTGAGTTGGCTAGGAAGGGGTTGATTTGATTTGATTTTAGAGGGGAGGGTTTTTGATATGCTGGGATTGTTAGAGAACAAGCAAGCAAGCAATGGAGTTAATTTGTGGGATTTTTGAGCGCAGAGAAGTGGATGAGATGGGAAAGAGGAGTGTAGTATGGAGATGAGCGGGAAGGAAACCTGGGAGTTGGTGAATGAGGATGAAGATGAGGATTAAATGTAGATGGGCATGTAGGAGATCAAGATTTTGGAAGAATGTCAAATCCAACAGTCTATTTGAAACAAAAGAATATTACCACATACATCAGTTCCTACTTTCAAAACGTTGTCACTTTTAGAATCGGCTTACTATGTAGTGGTTCCCAAAGAGGTGTATTTCTATGACAGTAAAGTACGGCATCATACAAGGAAAGTGATTGATGAGAGGCATAATATCGTATTGAACTACCCTGATTTACACATACATCATGTGCATATAATACAATAACCGGATATTGGCGCCGCGGACGTAAAAACCCCCAAGCTTCTGCAACTCCTGATATAACCATCTACTCCGGTGCTCCATGCCTTCCAACCGTACAAAATCCCTAGTGAATCAAAAGACACGACCCAAAGTAACCAAACCAAACCCATGCTCGCTTGGAGTAAAAAATCAGGGGTGGACTCATTTTGACGCCAAAAAAAACTCCATCTATCCATATTCATCATTTCCATATCATCCATACCGTTCCACCCATCATTCATTCATCCGCCGGTACTACTAGACTCTAAAAAATATATTCAGACTTTCGTAGTATTGTAGAGATTGTCGGATATAAAAAGTTAATATTCCAAGTTCATAGATGTAAAGAGAGAAAAGTCGTTATCATTTTGTGATGAGGTGAATCACATCAGGTAACAGTGGCAATATCATGCTGCCACACTAGATTCAGTAGCGGAGGCTGCTTGTGCTCGTGTTCTTATCCGGAAAGTGCTTCGGAGTCGGCCAGCAAGTCTAGCTCTTCTGCCTTGTTCCTCAGCTATATCTTGATTTGACACTTCCCCTCCTTGTTGGGGTTGCTCTCGCGCCAATTCGCGAAGAGCAGCGATGCTCTCTTCAGGAGGGGCATGACGAAGATGCATAAGACGAGAAATGCGGTGACCAGACCCAGCTTCTCCGCTTTCAGAAACATTAGCTGCGTGTTCACTAGCTGTTTCTCCCTCATGTGCTTCCAGTGGTGGTGGAAGTTCTTCGTCTTCATTTTGGGCATTGGTCGCTGTAGGTCGCAAATCATGACGACTACAAAAGTTAGTATGTGCTCATGAATAAGAGGAGAGAAAGTCTACCATAATGGGCAAGTTCCGGAAACATTCAATAACCAAGGGTCTATGCAAGCAGGGTGGTATTTGTGATTACATGGAAGGACCCGAACGTCTTCACCCGTAGCAAAATCTTCTGTACAAATCGAACATTGCAAAATATCGTCCTCCTTGGGGGCTACTGAAGCTTCGGTGGGTCCAGGATTAGGCTGCGCATCAGATTCCATCCCAGATTGTGCAGAAGTCGCAACAACTGCCGCTGTGGTTGAAGTTTTGGGGATGTCGTCAGTTGTAGCATTTGTTGCAGCGGCAACAGGAGCATGATGAACACTGCCATTTTCTAATTCAATATCGCCACTTCCGGGTTTGCCCGGTTCTGGATCCCCAAACTTCACAATGGGTAAAGTCTCCAACATAGCACGTGCAAGACCCTTTGCTCGACTTTGCCTAGGCCTTCCTGGAAAAGCATTGCGAGGACCATATCTTTCCGGATGCCTGTGAGCTCGGACAGCACCAGTGCCTATGATTATTAGGAACAGTAAAGTGATTATTCCAGTAATACTGTATAGAATGCTCATGGCAACAGCCGTGGTCGGTGGTGGCCCCCCATTATTACTAGTCTGTGATGGGGAACTCGAGCTTGATGGGTCTTGGTTCTGTTGAATTTTCGCAAGCAACAATGAACTAGAAGTAAAGTTTCGCAAAGTAATGAGCAAAGCCATTGAATCAGAAGCAGACACCATCGTATAAATCGAGCCAAAAGTAGAATCTCCGGTGAGACTGCACTCTTGAGAATACATGCTATACAGCAGTATAGCCTTCGGTCTCGCATTTCCTGCCATGATGATAGCTTCTGTCGAATTGATGTTGGAGGTTTCGTTCGGGTCACAGCTCATGTATGCTATAGTGGTGATCGATAAATTACTCACAGATGTCGCATCTGTTATGGCAATAGATCCGTTGAATAAAATTTGCTATTTCATGCTACGTTAGCAGTCTTTTTCATGCCATACATTAACAATCAGGTATTAGGAATTTTTTGCGTACACCCAAGGAATTCTCGGCTTGTCCCTGACCGGCGAGGGAAGTGAGCGGGGCAACATTGTACGTGTCCTTGACCATGGGCAGACTGGTTCCCGCCAGTAAAGTCAATTCAATATCAGGTGTTGTCATGTTAGCCGGTAAAGTATCATTCGAGGGTGTGAAAGATGGCGCGGTAGTAGTTTGCCCAGCGACTAAAGCGACGAAGAACATGAGGGTCAATATGCATTTCGCCATGCTCCCTCCCAAATCCGATGCAAACATGATTGAGATGAGATGCGATGAGATGAGATGAGAGGATGGAGTGAGGAAATGACAAAAGAACACGGAACAGAGCAAGAGGAAAGATAAACGGAAAATGGTCGACGGCCAACAACAATCTTTTGATCAAAACTTCACATATCCATTGACTTGAGAGAACCAAATAATTATCAGTAGCCGTGGTAGAGAGGGATCATTCCCACTACTACTAAAATAAGTTGAAGTGAAACTCTCTTCTTGGCGGGATCTGTTTTAGAAGAAGGCCGTAGTCAAACTTAATTGGGATTAGCGTGGGGTGTCGGCAGAGTTGGATCTCCGTGCGTTAGAACTCTAAGACAAGTTACAGAGGTGATGGATGGAAGGATCACTCTATGGCTTTGGCTTTTCTCGCTGATGGATCTCTTTCTCGATGTAATTTTTGAGTTTCTGCGCTGTGACGATGTGACAATGTGACGATGTGACGATGTGACGATGTGTGTGGAGAGGAGGGGAAGGTGGAGGGGGAGGGGCGTGATGATAAGAAAAAGTGAAAATGGATGTATGTAGGTCTGTTATGGTGGGGATAGAAATAATATATAGTAGCTTTGTCGCTCTCAAGTTGTTGGAGAGATACCAGACATAAGAAAAGATGTAGGAATTTATTGGAATGCGGAGAAGAGTGAATGTAGTAACTCGCGAGAACTACTACCTACCTGTCTAGGTTAAGGTTCTAACTACTTGGGAATACTAACTGAAAAGGCTCTTGATGATTTCAAAGGATATCGGATATCATACATACCCTGCCCATATGCATTGACACGGATGAAGACTACCGGCATGATGCCCTTATGATATCAAGACTCTGGATCTGGAGATTGTGGGACAAAGAAAAGACAGAAAAGAAAAAAAGAAAAAAAGAAAAAAACACAAATCATTTATCTCAGCCCCCGCTCCAGCCTCAATCTTCTTTCTGTACTCCCTTACTGCTCGTGCTGATCTGAAACCTTACATAATCATTAATGATTTGACATTTCAAAGCACTACTGCTACTACTGACTGCATGTGAATGAATACCTTCCTATTTGGGAATAATTGTCATGAGATCAGATCTCAAATCTTATCGATTCTACGGAGTACCTGGTAACCTTAAGTTTTTACTCGAATAACCTTACCAGCTTCAATTAATTGCCTAAGCTTGGTCGGTTATTAGTGATGAAACTCAAATTCTCCTTTTCTCCTTTCACTCAAAACACAAAACACAAAACACAAAACATTATGCGTTGGTAGAGGTGACAACCATTGTCTAAAATCCTTCAAATCCTTCAAATCCTTCATTCCCGTCACCAAGAAAAGCCAGCTACGGCCAAGATTTGTAGTATGTACGAAGTACTGTAACCCGTCTCTCTATCCAATGATATCGCTTACTGCCACCTTTCCCTTCACTTGGTAATCTTGGGAAAAGCATCAATAATTCCTTCTTTTTCTCTCCAAATTCTAGAACACAGCCATGAGCTGTGCTACAAACTTTCTTTATTTTGCATTCGCTCAGCCCCTTTTCGTTGTCTAATCGTGTAAATCGTGTACGTCACACTCGAAAGAATAGCTTACTTACGTGCTATTTAGTGCCAATTAAGGTTACTATTCAATAGCATGTTATTGTCCATTGTCCATTGTCCATTGTCTATTGTTCTCGGCTTTTTCGGCTCTCTTTTATTCGGTTTCCTCGGAAACTTTCTTTCTCAGCTCACATCTTTTCCCAAGGCTTTCAAAGCGATTAGAAGCTTACAAAAAGCTTAGGGAAAACTTGTGGAGAACTTACTAGTCTCTTGTCCTCGGCCTGTTGTTATCATTCGGTCTTAGCGTTTTTAGATCTTTTTTTCTCCTTGACTATTCGTTGATCCTTACTTGTCGCCTTCGGTAGCACGGCGAACCCTTTTTTGACACATGGGATCTAGCAATCGTCGCGCGCCCCCCTCCCACATGAAAAAGTCCATCTGGGGTAGCGTAAACTTTATTCTCCACAAATAAACACCAAGAGAAAATAGTCACATGCCAATGCCATCTTGGTAGATCTTGAAGTCTCTTGATTGTTTTGGCCTAGAGGTTTTATCTTGCCGTTAGCCATTTACATCTTTTCTATTGCTACCCCTCTCCCCTATAATGCATCGTCTCGTTTGCATCATGTCTCCAGTGAGGAGTATATATGGTCTGAGCCTCAAATATAGGTCAAAGCCGCATGAAAGTATTCTTCAATAGTGGATAAAACGAAGTTGGGCCTGTCATTCTCACTCTCACTTCCCATCATCAAAATCTCCATCCAAGAAAAAAACAAAAGCTCGCCAATTATTTACCCAATTAAATCAATCAAAAGCTTCATACCAAGCCACAGCTTGAAACAAAAGATTCCAAACCTCAAGAAATAGAAATGATAAACCCCGAGGTGCAAGTGCCTGTGCATAATACTCATGTTTCGCGGCGTTATCAATTCATGGTATTCAGTTCTTCCCCTCCGCCAAGTTTAATCCTCGCTACAAGGTGATGAAAAAGGCATTGAGAGGGAGGAAGAAGATGTCAGAGGCTCTAAACATCTCAGGTTTATGATGTATGAACACCGAAAGCCTTTCCTTGATTCTCTTTTGTTTGGATAGATCCTCCACCCATACCACTCTCCTGCCAGTCATCTAAATCTAAGCTATATATATTTGTATTTTGTACCTTATCTCTTACATTCACACATACATATCTTACATTGCGGTAGCATACCAAAGGGTATTATTTTTGAGCACCACTGTTCGGGGTGGGCATCTCACATGGTAGAAGTCTAGATTGCACTCCTTATCACTGCACCAGCCTCCCTGATGAATTTCGCTTGCATCTGTGGTTACATAGGCAGTATGTCCGCTGATGCAGCTTACTACCGCCTGCACCACGAGTAACAACAACCTAACACAATGTGTCGATGTAAATCCTGAGGAATCTTTTCAAGCTGTAATGGATTGAGGGCCAACGTGAACGTATCAGCCTGTTGGCCACTCCGTTGAGTCAAGATGACTGGCCGAAAGATTAAAAACAATGGCTCTGGGCGCTCTTCAAGTGATTCCAGTCTTGACCTGCAGTACTCGGATATTTCTAGCTAAACACCAATCAATTTATTATTCCATTGGCAAAAGATTCCGCACTCAGAACCTAGAATTGGGCATTTTGATGTGTGATAAATCTACTTGCCAAATATTTGCTTATTTTCTGGGATGATTCATTATCATACAGACATGTTCCCACAAGAAGTCATCAAGTTGATTCAATCCTGAGGGTATCTAAATTAAGCCAATACTGCTGTGCAAAAACCCTCAGTTTGCTGCTCGAATACAGGCAGTCTATGAGAATTCTCATTCTCGAGCTGGGCAACAGGTGCGCACTTCGTTTCTTAAAACTCCCAGTAAAGATATCCGTCTATCGCCCGAAGTCTCTCATTGCCTTTATATTGCGCGACTTGCTATATCTCAAACAATGTACTGCTTCATCGTTACGGCTAAGCTATCTAAGAGCCTCACTCCTATGAGTCCAGCCGGGCGATTCATATACATACCTATTTTGAAAATTGTTACTCTCGAATGTAAGAAAATCGTGGTTGTCTTGTTCGGTGCTGATGACAGGCTGATTAAATCTTTGGATTCGGCTGGAAGTATCAAAGTACGTGGGTGGTTGATAATAATACACTGGTTTTCTGAATCCTAATAGGACAGATATACCTACCCAGTGCGTCTATATCTCCATACCGACTGCTTTCGGAGAACTAGAAGTATTTTAGCACGTCTTAGAACTCACTGGAGATTCTAGTAATGATACAGAAACTCACTTCCTTCCTAGAAGTTCACAAGTCCTTACAGTAATTGACTATTTGTTAATTCGCACTTTTACACTTCTACACTTCTGGCAGTCCCTGACTATACGGATAAGGTTAGATGGTAAGGTTACTCGAAACCCTCACCTCCCTGTGCATTGTAACTCCATCCACTAGGTATCTTCAAATATGATTTGTTTGTTTTTCCAACGAACATCGGTTTATATAATTTACATCCAAGTATCGTCGTTTATCTTGTTTACCACAATACTCGTTGTATCTTTAGTATGCTTTATATCGCATCTCTAATCTTAGATCTCATCAACAATCCAAATAACCACAATACCCCCATTCCCTCTTTCCCTCTTCTACATTCCTCATTTCTACCATTTCCCCCGCTAAAACCACAGCTACCCCCATCGCTATCTCAATTATCATCTATATGCATCGATATATATCTAACCAAACCCACAAGCCGCGATATAATAAACTTCACGTTTAAACTCTCAACTTGATGAAAACTCACAGCGGAATCACAATCATAATACTAGTAGCTGTAGCTGAAAATAAATATGTAAAGGAAGGGGATATATCATTTAAGATGATTAGGAATCCAGGGATAATTATGGGAGGCTGCGAGAAAGATAATATATGTATCTATTAACTGGGGAAATTATTTATCTGCCGATGATGATGATGATGATGATGTTTGTATTCATTTATTCATTTACTTTGTTTAAATTTTTTTTTTTCCTTTTCTTTCTTTATATCCTAACTCCTGATTGAAGGAGGACGGACAGTAGAGAGTTCGGTTGTAGTATCGTACTGTATTCAAATTTGTACACGTTAATATATACTTAGCCTGTCTACATCCCTCTTATCTCTCTCTAACATTTTAGGACATATAATATAAAGGTTTTTGCGGCTTTGTTCGTGGTGATTTAAGGTAAGTCTTATTATCAACTAGATTCTTTATTATATAAGTAAAATATCGTGGAGTATGGTACAGAATTAGTAATTTTAGGTATTGAATTTGAGTTTGACGAGAAGAATATGAGACACCAAACATCTATGAATCGGCTGGTTGCTTTACTGCTTCATGTATTTGATTTCGGTGAAATGCAATATTATTTCTTTCTATGTAAGGAATTCGAAAATCAAGAACGGGGAATTGCAAACTTAAGAATACCGATCAGCAAGTGAAAAACGGAGTACAATCCATCTTACCCCTCCATCAAGCCTTCCCATTCAAAACACTCTTCTCATCAAAAACATCCGACTCAATCTCCTCACTATATTTCAAACCACCCTGTCTTCTAACCTCATCCATAACCCCCATAATAACCTCACTCTCCCTCCAATCCAGCCCCACACTCTCCTTCTTCCCATCTCTCAAACACCTTCCCACTTCATCCGCCTCCCACGCCATCCCATGTCCCCAATCCTCCCTCCCAGGATCCCGGGGAATCTCACAATCCACCGTCTTGAAATCCCCAGCCTTATTCGCATTTTTAAAAACACTATATCTCAATGGTCGATACGCCGGACCAAAAACTTGAATTTCTCCCTTCGTGCCTTGAATTCTTATCGTAGGAGCTTCATTCTTACTCGCGTAATTATGAGCATCCGGTTGCGTCGCAACTCTGATTCCCGTCGTGGCAATTCCTACGCTTTTATTCTTGGGGAATTGTAATATGATGCTCGTTTGTTCATCCACACCCGTTTTCTCATATTTCTGCACGGCGGCGAGAATGTTGGGGATTTCGCGCTCAGATGATGAACAGGGTTGACAATGGTAGAGGATTTGAAATACCCAGGTTATGGCATAGATACCGAGATCTAAGAGGGCACCACCTGCCAGGGCAGGATTTATCATGCGGTTTTCAAGAGGGAAGTTAAGGCTTCCATCATCATTTGCTTCGGCGATTGAGAGATCTGCGAATACTCGATGCACTTCCCCGATTTCTTTATTTTTCACCAATTCTCTGACTTGAATACTCAGTGGAAAATATCTAGTCCATACTGCTTCCATAAAAAACAAACTCCTCTCTTTAGCTGTCTCGAACAATTTTCGCGCTTGAGCTGCATTTACAGTGAGTGCTTTTTCGCACAATACGTGTTTATTGGCACGCAATGCTAACATGGCATTTTGAAAATGATGCGAATGAGGAGTAGCAATGTAGATTACGTCGACATTGGGATCATTAACGAGTTCATGATATGAACCGTATGCTTTGATACCAGATGGAGCTTTGATTTCCTTAAGGAATGTCTCGGCGCGGGAAGCAGAGGATGAAGATGCTACTGCTACGATGGTGTGTTGAATGTCGTGGACATTACGAGTGGCGGGATTGCAGAGTATGTCTTTGCAGAAGGCTGGATGCGATAGTTAGTAGAAAGTTCTAAAGATTTGAAAAATAGAAAGGGTGGATTACTGGTTGCGATTCCTCCTGTAGCTAAGATACCCCATTTTACTTCATAAGGTTTGGATGCCATTGTTTCGTTTGTATGTACGACTTCTATCCACTTGTGATGAACTGGTAAAACATGTATATTAGCTGATAAGTGTGCCGGTAGGTTAACAGTTTGATGAGATATGTAAGCACTGAGCAAGCTTGAGAAACAAGATAATGATGTTATGTATGCAGTTGGTTCATAATATTTATTTAACATTTAACCTTACCTAAGCTCACCCCGCAATGAACAACCCCACTATGGAATAACTTCGGAATTACCTATTCGAGTAAACTTTCGCGATGATCTTTTAACCGTCTCAGATCTTTTCATCCTGCACACAAACCAAACAATTGGTGCGCGTACCCAAGCTCAACATATCAAAATCCCCCCGTCATTCTTCGTTAAAGTCATATCATTAATATCCTCAATTACCAATCAGAGAAGTCACTAATGTTAACCACTCCTCGTTTCTCTTCACTCTTGATTCATCAAGCTGGTCTCGTACAATCCAGAACCAGATGTCTCAAAATATTACCTAGCCCTCGTCTCCTTAACCAGATCACGAGACTAGCTTCCACATCTACTACACAGCTATCTAAGATCCTTGAATCCTCTGTAGTAAATGTCGGTACCGCCTCTCAAATTACTGTCCCTAGGATTATATACAGCACGTCATGGCACAAGGAAAAAACTGCAGATTTAGTTTACCAGGCTTTAAGCGCCGGATATAGGGGTATAGAAACAGGGGCCGAACCGCTTAGGTATGATGAGAAGGCTGCCGGAGAAGGAATTAGGAAGGCGATTGATGAGGGGAGGGTGGAGAGAAAAGAGCTTTATGTAGGAGATGCTATTTTCTTTTCCTATATTTGCAAATTTGTTAAAT
The DNA here is from genome assembly GCA_905066765.1 of Sclerotinia trifoliorum. Classification (NCBI taxonomy): domain Eukaryota; kingdom Fungi; phylum Ascomycota; class Leotiomycetes; order Helotiales; family Sclerotiniaceae; genus Sclerotinia; species Sclerotinia trifoliorum. Next base: position 953,127 of record CAJHIA010000010.1, on the reverse strand, counting down.
TTTTTAATTCTATCTTTATCACGTCATGAGAGATGTGAGAATAATATCTAACGAAACCAAAGATCCAAACTACATTCGCACCACCCGAAGGCCAAAATCTTCATTCACTTCCGGTTAGTGAACAAGGAGAAGAGGCCTTAAAACAAGCGTTAGAAACAATTCCGTATTCTATGGCTGCATCTGTATCTCAACAAATCCATAGCTCTATTGCTTCATCGCTTAAAAATCTCAAGGCATCAGGAGATGAAAGGGATACTTATATTGATTGTTTAATACTAAGTTCACCATATCCTACGGAAGCAGAAACTAAAGAAGCGTGGGATGTGTTATCAACTTATGTTCCACATTCTATAAGGAGCTTGGGAATTGCCAATAAGACATTGAAGAGCATAGGCGAGGATGACATTGGACAAAACCAAGAGCAACATGGTGTCTCAGATCAAAATGAATCCGAGCAAAATGAGGAAAAAATCCTCCCATCAGTATACACCAACCGCTACCAAAACCACCATGGAAAAGATGTCGGATTCCAAAATTTCCAACCCTCAAAAACAGACATGGTCTTCCAGTCTTTCTGGACCAAAGACGCAATGCCTCAAATAGCCAATGGCCCATTGGCTCATGAAATCTGCGCTATACTGGATGAAGTCGGGTATCCTCAAGGAGAAAGCAGGAACTTGGCAATATATGCATTATTATTGGCATTAAGAGAACATAGAATCGCAATATTAGATAGAACAACACATGCGAAGAAAATAAAAACTCTTATGAGAGCGCTAAAGGCGTTAGAGAAATGGAGTATCAAGAAAGGAAAGCAGAGATGGGGGGAGGTGGAGAGGGCAGCGAAGCGACTTTTTAAGGATATTGGTTGGGATATAGATGAGAGGGATAGTATAGGTGGAAGAAGAGAAGTACATACGAACATGAGGATAACCAATCCCATGCCACAAGACATATACGAAATCATGAGTACATCAAACCGCATTCCACAAGACCCGCCAATAAACGAAATTACCTCCTCAGCACTCGATCCAATAGATTCCCATAGCTCCAGCGACGAACTTCCTATAAATACAAATACAAACACGGATACAGATATAGATACAAATACGAATACACGTATAAATATCCAACGCAGCGTAAAAGAAAATAGCGCAGTTCGCTATCAGAAAAATAGAAAAATAAGAGAGAAACTTTTGAGGGAGGGGGCTACGCCTCAAATGATTCTAGAGGAGATTAAGAGGCAGAGGATTGAAGGGGCAAGGATTAGAAAGATGGAGGGGGCGAGGATTAGGTATAGGGAGGGGCGGATTGGTGATTCGTGGAGAGTAGGTGGGGTAGGGGGTAGTTGGTCGGACGGTTTGGGTGGTGAGGTTTTGTTTGGTTTGGGGGATAGGGGAGTGGAAAGGGGATTGAGTGGAAGGAGTGATGGGTGTGAGGGGTTGGGTTATTTGATGTGATGTGTAATAACAAATTCCTTTATAGTTTTAAGAAGAGTATTAAAGTTATACATATGTGTTTATATTACAACTTCTAATACATAAACTCATATCTATTTATATATTATTTTAAAAAGAGATAAAAAGAGTAAATAACCAAAATTTATATCTAGATTTAAAGAACAATAAAAGAAAAATAAAAGATAAATAAAGAATAAGTCGAAGTTAAAGAAAAAAGAGAGAAGAGGGAGGAGAAAAGGAAAGAAGGGAGAAGGAAAAGAAGTTAAAAGGAAAGGAAAATGATGAGGGATATTAAAGGAGAATATGAGATATGAGATAATTATGAAGTAGATTTTCTAGATTTGATTGAATTGAATTGAGGAATTTGAGAGGGAAGTTTAAGATGGATGGGGAGGGGGTATTTAGATTGATATTTGGAGTTGATTAGAGTTGATTGGAGTTGATTGGAGTTGATTGGAGTTGATTGGAGTTGATTGGGATTGAGGTTATAAAGTAGTTACTTGTAAGAAATTTAGAATGCAAAGATTTACTTTAATATGAATACGCATTGTTCAACAGGTATTTCAAAAAGGTAATTCTGATTCCTCAAAAAGTGCAAACACCATACAAATAGGTATCAACAACAACTACATCTCCTCCATATCCTCCAAATCATCCAATACAGGAAAATCTCCCACGGTAACTCTTTCAGGTCTAACAAAGACACCGAATTTTCCATCACCCTCTTTACCCCAATATCGTTTTCCACCTAAACTACCATCATTCTTTCCAACAGGTTCATCTAATTTGATCCCGATCCATTTACCTGCTCCACCAGGAATTTCTTCAACGTCGCCTACATACATCACTTCACCTCTTCGGGAATCATCTTCTCCAACTCGACATCTCTTTCCTACTGAAATACCTTTCTCTTTAATCTCATTGTCGTAGACTGCGAGCTTGGCATCGAGAAGACTTGGAGCATCTGGGTTGAATCGTCCAAGCTTTTCATTCTTTTTCCAGGAAAGAACGCTGTCACTTCGTTTCTCGTAAGATTCTACAGGAAGTGTGTATTTCTCGACCGCGGAAACATCGGTGTAATTTTCACGTAGTCCAGGAGCACGGGTATCAGTTACCTGGGAGGAATTGTGTTAGCACTTCTTAAGATTAGCCAAGCTTAATTGGCGAAAGGTTCCGCACAATAGATTCGGAAAGACATAAAGTGATGCGTGCCGTCATAGAGCATTGCCAGACTTGAAAAGGAGAATAGTTTGTGCTTGCAGGTATTGAATGCTTGTTTAGACTTCGGATACAGCACACCACCTTGACTCAGAGTGAGACCACATTCATGCAATAATGAATCCACCTGATGGAGCTCACTCTACGGCAAATAGTTCATGGACAACGAACAAAACTTGTCATGTCCGTGTCAAGAAATATCCACTCGAAGCATCATGGAACACTTGGCCCGGCTGTATGGAAGGAGACTAACCCACGCAAAGCAATATCAGCGAGATGAGTAGACTATACAAATTTAGATTCATCAACTCAATGACTTAAGTATCATGGAATGAACTATTGGGGCAACCTGGTACACATCGGCATGAACTATCATATGATGTAGAAATGACAACCTGGTCTAGTAGCAATGCGATACCGAAGATCAAGTCTCATATGGAGTTGGAAAAAAACATCCGTGGGATCCGGTGTACAGACAGCCTTGCAGAATGATAAGGTCTTAGAGTACCACGACATGTTTCGCGTTACGAAGCTAAAGAAATTTCCCGAACTCACGTGAATAACGGCATGCGGTGCCAGTGGGAAGTTGGTTAATTGCGTGTTCTCTTCATCGACAGCTTGAATATCAATTGACCGTTGATTGTTGATCCACAAGGTGAGCTTTTGATCTGACGAAGGGATACCGGTCACGGGTACAAGTTTGGATTTCAGTTGACCAATGGACCAGGATGGGGTAATACGACGCTCTGATCCGGAGTTCTCTGATTTAACAATCATGGGGATATCCCCTGCTGTCTGCATATTCATGGTTGTTTGCGATTTCTGAGGAATGTGGTGTGTGATATGTGGTATGTAGATATGTAAGTATGTAAGTATGTAAGTACGCAGTAGGTACGGTATGTAAGGCGTAGGTTAACGGATGAGGCTTCGAATGTTGAAATTTTCCGATGTAAGGCGACAAGGTAAATGTTGATGTTGGGTAAGGTTTGGGGTACAGAGTACCGTTACACAATTAAAATGAAGCGAATCTGCGAGAAACCTCAAGGTTTATCGGTAGATTCTGATTGGGAATAGATAATTCCCCAATAATATTTTCCTATCGATAAAGAATTGGAATGGAAGGTATTTTCGAATGATCAATGGTAGATCCACAGGACTAAGGACAGGGCAGGGCAGGGCAGGGCAAGACAGGGCAGGCCAGTACGTACAGTAGACGTTTTTATTTCTTTCCTTTTCTGACCTTGAAATAGAAATATATCCCAGTTGACGGATCTCTGCAGTTACCAGGAAGGGACAGACGTGCCACTCTGCCAGTATGCCAATGTGCCAACTTCCAAGTTTACTTGATTTACCTAGGTGGTATGTTATGTCTACAAGTCTATGTCTACAAGTCTACCAGGTTCTGACTGAAGGCAGGGTGACTTTGTGGCAGATGGGTAGGAAACGGCCAACGGCAATCGTTCTCGTATGCTAGGTAGCAACTGATCTGTTGAGAAGATTCGGTGAGAGCTTCGATGGAGAATTGGACACAGATTATGGAGACGGATGAGGTGTCACTGATGCTTTCTTGGTCAAAATACGACGTTGATGGGTCAAGAAGGCAAGAAGGATGAAGATGAGGCAAATTGATCCATTAAGTTGTTGTTGTTCGACAACTTGACCCATATAAAAACTGGAAACTGGAAGGTTTGGTGGCACTGGGTGGATGTTATTCAGGTACTCACCAGCCACAACTTCTTCAATGACCCCCAGTTTTAAATTGACAGTTTCAATCCGAACTAGGACGGCGACATTGAATAAGTGCTAAGCTTGCTTAACCTTTACATGAACAAAAAAGATTTTAGGAAGGAACATGTATTTCTGCAACATATGATGCATGATGTACAATGTAAGTCTTACGCTGTATGGAGTATATGGTCCAGGTTGAACACATCACACATCACACATTCGAGGAATGAAGAAGACGAGATAAGGAAGGAAGGCACAAGGGAAATAAGCACCTACTAGGTAATCACCTGCGTCGCCTCCTCCGTACCGTATATCACCTGCAGAGTCAGGTACGTTTAATTCTCCCATGAAAATATATTCCATGTCTACCAAACGCACTTGCATATCAAGGTTAGGTGGGTTAATCGAGGTTAATCGAGGTTGCCCAATCTGATGGAAATTCTCTTCTTCTTTTTCCTCCTCTTCTCCTCCTATTACTTCTCTCAAACTCTTCTACATATGTACCCACCTATTAATCCTAATCTTTGTCAACTAAGAAATGGGAAGAATTGATCACATCCAAAATGTCATCGTCACCAACATCTTGGTCGTATTTTTTAAAGGTTCATCGTTCATCGTTCATCGTTCATCCATCCATCCATCCATTTCATGAACTGATACATCCATCTTCTCTCTCTCAAACTTCCAACCCTGCCTAGCACACTTTCTTCCATCCCCCACATAACTATAAGAATTATCAGTAATAGAAGACTCTCTACTCCATTTATAGAAAAGTCAACAAAGTCGATGCTCGAGAAGTCTCAATTGCAAAGGACCGTGAACTTCAATTGATGGTTGGGTTAACTTAATGTAGTATAACAAGGCGAACTGATGCAATTAGGAATTATGAACTAAGGATACCATACCTAGGTATGTATGGATTGTGGTTATGGATGAATTATGGGTTATAGACATATTAATCATTATGGTTATGGATTATGGATTTTACTTTGTCGCAAGGCTCAAACTTGATCAAAATTGTGGGTAAAAAGAGGATCGGGAGAAGATCTCTAACAGTTCTTGTCCCAATTGGCTGGCTGGCTGGCTGGCTGGCTGGCTGGCTAACTTTTCGTTTGTAGTCTGTCTGACTTGTTATTATTTGTTGACCCCGATTGAACTGATTGATTGAACTGATTGATTGACCTACCTTATTGAATTGTAAGATCTTGACCAAAAGTGTCCACGCTCACTTCACCATCGTCCCATTGAGCAAATCGGAAAAAAAGAGGACACGGGAACTCAGCATGAAATAATTTTGGACCCTGCGTTGAATGTGTTCAATCATCAATGAGAGTTTATCCTCGAACTCTTTTCGGCGCCATTTATTTTGTTCCAAGTGTCTATAGTTAGTATGATTGTTCTGGTCTGGGACTGCATGGCATATTATAACTACACCGCTCAAACAGACATGGGCTGGGGCTTGGTTCCCTTTTCTGAGACGCAAGTTCTTTTCCATTGCCCTGGCCCTGTATGCGCCACTCTCCGAAGTGCCACGCGACTTGCATCGTTGCATCTTTTACTCCGTACATCCTACATCTTTACATCTTTGCATCTCTGCTAATATCAAGCCAAGTTTAAAGCTAATCTCCAACTGTATCTAGTATCGACTTTTGGGACTTTGCTTTGGGTGGTTAACGTTCGCAAGATCTCTCTCCCCACCCAACCCCCACAATTGATCCGTCTCCATTCCATTCGGGACGAGGGAGCGATGAACACGATAGTAGCTTTCATTACTAAGCCTTCTCAATTGGGAAATTCTACACCGACGACTAGGCAAAACTCATGATGAGATCATGCTTTCATGGCATAACGTCGGCAGCTACCCGAACCAACGCTTAAAAAACAACCCACCTATACTTTGTGCATGAGGCAATTAATACTAATTTTGACAGCCGCCTTATGATTACTCAGGCCTCCATGAATGCGAATGCTGAATGCTCAATGCAGAAATGCTGAATGCAGAATTCTACTTTCACACAACAATGACCATTGTAAATGGAATCCAAACAGGCTCAGATACATGACGGATATCCGCAGAATATGTATCCTTTCTGAGACACAGCAATCAACAATGACAGCACAGCTTTGCTATTGTTGTCAAATCTTGCTAAGCATGCTAATGCACGCAATGGGCGACGCTTGCTTTGAGGCGCCGTCTTCCAAGACCGTGCGACAACCATAATTTGCTACTCTCGTCCGATCTGACAACTTTATACTTTTTCGAGGCTAGATGACAGCTAAAAGCGTCTACTTGGCTTTCACCGCCCCCATCTTCCCGGATGAGAATCATGAGATTATCAGGGCTGAACCCGAACTGCAGAAAGCTTTGATTGAGCGCTCGCCGTGTATGCCATTTAAGGTGTTGGTCATTTAGGCTTTGGGCTACGTTCATGGATACGATGTTTCCGAAAGTTCTGGAAAAAAAGGTTGAATGACTCAAACCGTCAACACGATCATGGCGCCGTCTCACATGATTATACGAATTTACACCGCCAGATGTAGGTATCCGAAGGCTCTATTGAAGGCAAGAGACTGGGGATGCAACTGTGCCCATTATAATGGCTAGCGACAGAGATACAAACGGGGATCGAACAGCGCAGCATATTTCTTCTACTTGGGCATCAAGGGTTATACTTTGGATGAGGCACAGCCGACCTAAACGGTCGCGCAAGGGTTATTTCAGCCACCAACGACCCAATTGAAGGGAATTTATTCTATGTGGCTTGCTTAAATTACTTCGGTTTTTCCGGCTTCCTCGCCCCACGGAAGATCGTGGTTCATCGAGGACTAAGAAGCGCTGCAAGCCATGAAGATCATACATTATAATCCTTGAATCAGAGTTGTCCACTACCCTTGCAAAATCAGACCGCCAATTCCCTCCTCTTAGACGTCAATCTCAGATCTACAATGTCTATTCATTGAGGCAGCGACAAGTAACCGAGATCAATTTCATGAACTTTTTCCTTACCGTGGCATTCGAACGCTTCTCTTACTGTGCAATTTGGTGAACTGCAGATGATTACAATCAAAGTCAAGTTCGATCAGATTGCGCACAGACATGTATGTGTCTAAAACAACCTCGAGGGATCTAAGGAGTATAAATCAGTTTCAAACGCCAGCTCCCAAGTTTCAACTGTTCTTCTACGACTTCTAAACAATGGAGACACTAGAATGCAACCATTCTGGAAGCATGATTATGCTCACGTTCATGTTCATGCATGAATTCGTGGCCTGCCTTCCTCCACACTAGCATACCCCTGGCTGGCCGCCCCCCACCACCAAGGGCTCTATTTGCATTGCGCATGCTCCCGACCTACCGTCTAGCACCCAACCTAGTCATTCCTTGTGGGGATCAGTTCGAACAATGCCCTTGTCTTTTAACAAGCTTCATTAGCAAACTTGACGTATTGTTCCGTTGGCGTTGGCTTTTTGCTCCTTTCCCTTTTCCATCTCATCTACCGCGATTGGCCGCATCCAATGATATATTTTTGCCAATCAGGTTTATGGCTATTGGACCTTAGGCGAGCCACGCCTTCCCTCTACTCCGAAGGCCTGAAATAGGATCGTGGTCCTCCCGTCAGAAGTGGTCTCAAGATAGTCTTTCCCGAACAATCCAAGCCATCACGCCTTGAAGAACAATCTAGCCTGTTTCACGCCACCATATTACTCATATCTATCAAAAGTGTTGCTTGTCTCTTTTCAAATCTTCTTTTCCGACCAACAACTACTCTTTCGGATTGTACAGGGACGACTCTTATCAAAAAGTTCGAATTGTCGGACCTCGCGTCAAAATTTAATGATCTACAGAACCGAAAGCAACACAGAAACAAACCGTGCACCGCTTCTTCGCAGATCATCCGTCGACCTTGACGGTATCAGGGACTTCGTCATCACCGTGGATATCTCCCTTCTCCTCAAGGACCCGGACTCTAATGAGTCCCCGACCGCATCGCCACCCGACAGAAATCAAACAAGATCTGCATCTGTTCAGTCATCAATCGCACAACAAGACCTACCAATCTACGCTGCTGCCATCTCTGGCTCAGGTGGGAAAAGAAGTATGGGTGCCCATCCATCGGAGTCTCCTGCTAAGAAGCAGAGTAAATGGTCGGCCGACGAAGATGCTTTGATCATCGATCTAAGGGGCAGTGGAATGAAGTGGGAGGACATCTCTAAGAGATTACCAGGCCGCAGTGCTATTAGTTGTCGGTTACATTATCAAAACTACCTGGAACGTAGGAGTGAATGGGATGAAGAACGAAAGAACAAGCTTGCTAGACTTTACGAAAGGTATGACTTCTTCCAACATTGAACTTGAGAAAGAATGTTATTAACATGACTATCTAGATTCAAACAGGAGATGTGGTCAAAAGTAGCCGAGGAAATGGCAGTACCATGGCGGGCAGCAGAAGCTATGCACTGGCAACTTGGCGAAAATGATATGGCAAGACGTGCAGGTGTTGTCCCGTTCTCATTATCCAGTGTAACTCTCGATGCACCATCATCTGGTTCAAGAGCTTCGCCAGTGAGAGGGCATTCCTACAGCCAATCCACATCCAGTACAATGGGATCAGGATCTAGTGGCTCTAGATACAGTCGACCTGGAACTGCACAAGGCAACCCAAATCCCAGAGGAGGCACTCGCACAATTGCCGCAAGAAGAGAAAGCACCCCCAGATCCGTCCCACCTACAAGCCCATCCGATGGTCTAGCGTTAGCTGCCATCGGAGGTGGAATGAACATGATGGGAGCAGGAAGAGGTGGCCAGTACCTACCAAGTCTGGTGGAGATGACCACGGGCGTCAGCCCGTATAGCACACCTGCCTACGCGATGTCGACGCCGGCGCACTCGAGTGGATACTCGAGTGGCTACCCAAGTCCAGGACCACTTTTACCCGCGATTGGAATGATGGGTCATCGACCTGAAGTGAAGCGAAGAGGGAGTCCCGAGACTGGCTCGAGGGATTCGTCGAGGAGGAGACAATGAGCTTGACAAGGACAATGTCAATATCAATGAAATTATTCAAATAGAACTTTATGTGGAATGAAGGAAACGTGTGCAAACGCGATTGGCGTTTGGGAAAAAGTTAATTTTCTTTTTATTTATTTTTGTTTTGGGTTTCTATGGTATGTTATGGATGGGGTGGTATGGGACGGGATGACCATGGGTTGTGGTGAGCATATGTGGGTGGGCTTTGCATATTGGGATGGCGCGGTGATTTAAAATGTGTGCGTGAGCTTCTCCCTGGCTTGGGCCGCGTAGGGTTTTGATGGATTGAATTGGGTTAAGATAAGATAGGATGGGTTAACGTAGCACGCATTGCTTGCAGGCATGCATGGTGCTTGAACTATATCTTCTAGATTGTATTATGTTGTTTGTATCTTTTATATTTTTGTAATTTGCCTTTATGATTGCTATATGTATGTGTATGTGTGTCTGTATTTAGGTATCTTTACATGGAAATATTTCTTGAGCTGTGTCTTGATATTCCCTTCGAGTTCAGCTGAGGTTAATAGTGTAGTAGCAGTCAGGTTGATGTGATACAGTAATGTAATAGTATAGGCTGAAGTTTTAATCCCTGGCTGGCGTCCTAGAAGAAGCGGGTATTGATTGACCTCCCGGTCAATTTCGTACTACACTGGCGCCTACTTCCGACTCGGGTCCTGTCACCTGCTACCTGCTTTTCGGGTAGAAGATTTCGCATGTATGTATGTATGTATGTATGTATGCATGCATGCACCATCATGCATCAAATATCTATCCTACATGATATCCATCTAGGGCTCCGGATCATCCCGAGTTCTTTCTCATTTCCTGTGTTCACAATGCGTATCCACAATGTTAACATGTTAACATCACAATCACCCGCTTGCACCGCCCCTCGAACAAATAGCCCACCAATTATCCTTCTCGTATCCACTTTCAGCCACTACGCCGCCTACGGCTGTAATATCCTCCTCTAGTTCGCCGGCCCGATACAAATGGTAATAACGTTGAAATGTCTTTTCCGAAGCCGGTTGTGCAACACTTCCATCGGCAGCTATCTTTTTGCCCGTGCGCATTACCCAGGGTACCATGACATCTTGGGGATTTGTTGAGTCCCAGCCGCGACGGGAGGATGATTGCTCCAGCGCCCAGACATAGATTAGTGCTTTCCCCGAGGAAGGAGATAGGGTAGCGAGAATAGAGGATACGGCTTCGCGACGACGAGCAGGGGTGGATAGATGGTGGATTACTGCTATGCTGATTGCGAAATCAAATTTTCCCTCTGGGTGTGGTAAGGCTAGTGTATCGGCTACAATGGCAGAGTGTGGTTGATGCGCGCTAGCTATTTTGGCTAGGTTTGTAGAGCGGTCTGATCCGATTATGAAGATGTCCGGGTTTACGAGGAGATATTTTCCATTGCCGCAGCCGATGTCGAGGCCGATGGATCCAGGGGGGAGGGTTTGAAGGAAGGTCTTTACGATGGGCCAGGCTTTGTAGCGGGTGGAGGAGAAGTGGGAGGCGATTTGTTCGTAGACTGCGTGCACGTTTTGTTCTTCGTAGTTTTCGGGGATGGGGGGCGGAGAGGTTATAGGTGTGGATTCGGGTGCGGATTTGGGTAAGGGGACTTTTGGGTGGGAATCGGAGTGGGATTCTTCTGGGGTTGGTTGGGTTGCCATGGTTTGAGAAGAGGGGGTTGGTCTCGTGACTGGAGTTAGGTTAGGTTAGGTCTGATGTTGGTGTTGATGTTTGATGAGTAATGTATGTATGTGTATTTCCTTTGGGATAAATGAAAGTCTCGATCTCGTGATCAGAACGGGGTGTATGGCTATGTGACGTGATGAGGAACTTTTGGTATATATGACTATGACGGGCAGAGATTATCTTTCTCTCAGTTTGGACGTGATGAATAATAACCTTAAGAGATGTTAGGAGGTTATTTTAAGGTTTTAATGTCTCTCCTCAAGCGCTGCTGTCCAAGACAAGGTCTTAAATGGTGAATGCTACTGTGATATATTTTTTGCACTTGCAGCAGGGAAGTAATGTGCACCGATCAGGTTAGCGTGATTAGAATTGATTTAGATTAGATAAGAAAATAGCGAAAGTTATTCTTCGGATTTTTCACCGGAATAATCGGCCGCTAGTGCACAGATCATTCTTGGTGTGTGGGATGATGCACATTAAAAAATTATTCATTTTTTTGAAATTCAGACCTCACCTCAACACATGTCTCGAGCAGAATGAAGATATAACGACAACCATCCATTCATTGTACTACCAACGAACCAACTAGAAAACTCTACATAATAGGACTGCTTTATTATAAGCCAAAATTTATCCACGCAATCGAATTCAATCGCAAATTCTCCTTGAACGAAATACGAATTTCTGCTCCAGACTCGATGTACAGTTCGAGAATCGACGGGCTAGAGGCATCGATTAAGTTCCAACGGGAGCTCAATTTTCTTTTAGGATATATACCAATCTTTACTACAAATTTGAGAGGGAGTTGAGCTAGATAGAAAGTTATTTCACTTCCATCTGCCAAGTTTTACGACAGCACAATAAATATCAAACGAGACTTATTAGAAGCGGCATAAGGTAGTTTACCTGTTGTCATTTAGCGAAATTGACCATTTCACTGTCATACTCTACAATTCGCGTTCGCATCGAAAAAAGATACAGGCCAAGCGCACTGTTGAACCTCTTACCGTTGAAACAACCAGAACGCGTTATACAGCTACCAACTGCGAGGACAATATAAAAATCGACATTGAAAATGGCGACCAAAGTTGTGAAGATGTATAGGGCACCTCCATTTCTCACTTTCGATTCTTCAAACTCTACCGGATACAATCATACGGAAGCTTTCAAATACAACCCACGATCATTTCTTATGAAGAACCCAAAGCAAAACAAGCTGTACGCACAATATTTTGCGCCATCGAAGATTTATCGACGTCGGTTCTCGCGTGGCAGGAAAATGTCTTCCCCTGCAAGATCAGCTTCTTCGTCTTCCAGTTCTTCTTCTACAAATGGTTCAAAGTCATCTGTTTCACCACCACCACCAAAGTCTTCTGATTATTATCCTTCGACAAAGTCTACTCCACGTTCAAGGATGTCTATTTCTCCTTCTGCGAAATCATCCCTTTCTCCTCCACCATCAAACCCTTCTGTTTCTTCTTCACCGGAGGAGACGGTCGATACTACTGCTCAGTTAATTGCATCTAATTCTCCTCCGCCATCAGATTTATCTGCTCCTACTCCTCATTTAGAGAATTCTGTTTGTCCTTCATTGGAAAAGAAATCTGACAACATATCTTCATTCGTTTCTTGCGCTTCGCCAGATCTACCTCTATCCTCACTTCCTTCGTCCGTTGTTCCAGCACCTTCTAAATCTCCTGGGCTGTCGTCTCCTTCAGTTGCTATCAAAGACGAAATCACTACGAAACCCAATTCTCCTAATGAAGCACTTCCGGAGACGAAGAGCAACAAGATCAAGATAAAATTCGTTGAACCATCGAAGTTTTACTCTGCTAAAGATGAAAACTCCACTACTACATGTAGTTCTCTAAAGAGATCACGATCAGACGATGAAAATGATGAAACTGCTTCCCAAAGGGAGTCACCGAAGAAGCGACGACTCAATCCCAAGGCCTCGAAAGTCCCTATCCAGACAGCTGTCACTTCCAAGCCGAGTGCAAAACCCTCGAAGGAGGAATTGGAGAAGATACGTAGTGATTCGCTTAAAAAACGAAGATACTTGGTAAGTCAATTCCCTTCTTTACTTGCATAAATACTCATATATCTTTAGGCCTCGAAAGTACGAAAGGACTCGAGCCGCATGCCAACAGCCGCCCAGAGGGGATTGGCCAATGTTACTGGATATGCATGCTACAGAAACAGTTTATTACAAGGTCTTTTCCATCTTCCCAAGTTTTTCAATTTTTTGATTGACCAACATCCTGTGGACACTTGTAAGTTATGTCCAATCTGAATTGTTTTTCAATTCCCTTTGGTTACTCATTTGCTAATTGATTTCCACAGGCGACATACCTAAAAAAGATTGCTTGGCCTGCGCTCTTTGCCACTTGTCTTCGAAATACTGGACTGTTGGCTTTCCTGCCAAGGAGATCACAATTATGCTGCGAAGACTCGAGGTTCAGTGCAAGCGTCTTGGGTGGTATCCTGGACCCTCTGGGCAAGGTGATCCTCATGAGCAAATTACCTGGATGCTGGAAAAGATCGACAAGCAGATGAAGGCTTCGTAAGTCTATAGTTTCTATTCGTCGCTTACATGGAACATGTCGCTGACCTTAATTCCAGGAGCGTCGCCAGTATGCAGTCAATAATGCAGCTTGTTCTTAGCAGCAGAATCACATGCGATAAGTGCCACAATGTCTCAGTGGGAGACCTACAAGATGAACTAGCCTTGTCCGTACCCCTCAAACCACGTATCCGAGGTGGTTCTCTTTCCTCGTACTTGCATAAATACTTGGATGAGACGATCGAAGGTTACCGGTGCGAGAAGTGTAAGAAGGTAGGGGACGTTCATCGTGTACAGTTGATCAGTCACGCACCAGACATCTTGTTCGTTCAGCTTAAACGGTTTGGTTATGATGGAAGAAAGGATAAGCTTACGCTTCCGATCGATCATACCCTTGACCTCAGTGCTTATCGCGACCCTAATGGAAGCAAGGACTCCATGGAGTACGAGCTTGTAGCATCCGTTTCGCATTCTGGCAGCCTCGACTATGGGCATTACACCTGTGATGCTCGTGGACCTGATGGTCGCTGGAATTGTTTTAACGATGCATATTACGACGCTACGACTATGGCAAAGGCTCTTGGGAGTAACCAACCGTATTTGTTATTCTACCAACGCAAACGGACCTAATTGTCCATCCGAGGTTATGGTAGCCACTTTGTAGCGTGCTAGATCCATCTGAGTTTGTTGTTTGGTTAGAAAGCATCAGTACTTGGTTGTGTGCGAGTTATCATTTTGTTGGCCTGGGTGTCCCTGCCTCAAACTTTCGTACTGATGAGAAAGAGTCTATGGTGGTTCTTGCGTTCTTCCAAATATTCATAATGGAATTTAGCTTTCTCTTATGGTTTGGATGCCTGTCGCGCTAGGATTCATGTATCAGGTAGATTGTTGGATTTGTTTCCTGTGGTTCTGGATTTTTGTTTCCGTATGGATATGGGTTTGGATAGAGAGAATAGGATTCCTTCTCTGTGGATTTGGGTGGGAGTTGGCATGGCGTCTGTGTCGGACGATACCAACTTGTTTCTATCTACTTTATCATACGATTATACTGTATGGTGGAAATCCTTGAATTCTATCATTGTTTATATATTTATGATTTATAAGTTCTATTTGACCAGGTAAGACTTACAATCTCCCCTTTTACAGAAGCCAATCTATATAATATAATCTTACAAAACCCAAATCATATCCAATACAAACATAATTATAAACCTAAATCACAAATCCTTTACCCCTTTCTCTACTCTACTCTGTAGCAAATTCAAGCTTTTACTTAATAATTACACTAGGGATCTGGGAATCTGAGAGTGTAAAAATTTGGAAGTCTGGGAGTCGGGGAGTCGGGAAGTCGGGAGTACAGGTTTCCGTATTATTTGTTTGATAGAAAGGTAGGAGGTAGGAGATAGATGGGTATGATGAGCCAGTTACTTGGAAGTGGAGATGGAAATGGAAGGGGAGGGAGGGGAGGGAGGGAAGTGGAAGGGGAGGGAAGTGGAAGTGGAAGTGATGGGTTTGTTTTGTTTTCTGAAAGAGAGGGAGAGGGAGAGAAGGGCGGCAGGGCATATAGTGTGTTTTTTGTATGTGATTTTTGTGTGTAGGTAATAGATTATAAATTTTTCAAAGAGAGGTATTAAAATATAAGATATAGGATATAAGAAATACAAAGTAAAAACTAGAAGATAGAAGGGACGATGTACGATGTTTCTAGGTAACACCTAAGGATTCGACGTTTATATTTTAGGTTCTTTTTAGCATTAATATTAATATTGTCCGAGATTGTAATTTTTGGGAAGAAGGGTCACCACGTGGATGGATTAAACATGGATTTATGGCTTGAGTATATATCCATATAGGCATATCAATATAAACATCAGCATCAGTTAGATATTCAATGTGTCGTGTGTGGACTATGGGGATATAATGTGATGTTAGGAAATGCAGATGTGGATGTGGATGGCGGGAGGATGGGGGATCGACGAATGTTGATTGTTAACTAGGGTATATTCAATGCAACGACGCCATATCTACCTAATACAGCCAGCTAGTTATGCCATCACCTACAAGCACCTCACCTCCATCTCCATCAACATCTTTATCTTCATCTCCATCTACACCTACATCTACATGATAATTACAACCCATTGATACCATTAGTATCATTAATATTTTGAGCCGAGGACTCCATTCTCGCGACCAATTTCTTAACATTCGCCCATTCCTCGCTCCGGGCACTATCTTTACCCCCAAGGTCTGGACCTACCTCAAACACGGAGAGCATGCCATCGATACCACCGGTTGCGATACGTTTTCCTTCGGTTTGTTCCCATGCTACACGATTCAAGCTCTTGGACATAATGCTTCGACCACCTTTCCGACCGCTGGGTTGGACTTTAGACACGGGAACTTCGGTGTCGACGGTTATGTCCCAGACTTCTAGGTTACCTGCTCCGTCTACGAGTGAGAATACACCGGGTTTGACAGGTGACCAGGCTGCATCGTAGACAAGATCTTCTCGCGTAAAGTCAAATAATGGTGCCACTATCTGACCTTCTCCTGTGATGGCAGTGGTTGCTGTTGCGGTTGGGGCTCGGACTTTCCACAATTTGACACTCCAGTCCAAGGAACTGGTTAGAAGAAGGTCGCCGAGATCAACAGGACCCTTTGCTGGATGAAAACTTAAAGACATTACCGGAGCTGCATGACCACGGTAACTGACTCTTTGATCAACACCTGCCTTGGCGCCTGCTCGATCATATCGATGACAAGAATAAACGGTTCCTTCTTCCGAACCAACGAGGAAGTATGTTGGATCTGTTTGTGGGAAAGCCATGCAAGTTGGACTCATATCTTCCGTTTTTGCGGGCGGTGGCGTTGTTAATGTAAGTAATTCTTGTGGTTGCGCAAGCATATCCACCGTCCATCCGCACATAACACCGTCCGTTGAGCATGATATAATATTATTCGCGTTTTGCGTTCCAACAATATCGACAGAGTAGACAGGATGGGTATGCCCTGATCCAGTTAGAGGCGTCTTTTGAACTGGTGCCGATTTCGCTCTTGTGTCCCAAAGTAAAACTTGACCACTGTAGGCACCTCCAATGATCAAATTGGGGTGAAAAGGAGAGAATTTTGCGGCGAGAATATCCGATTGTGCGTGGAAGACAAATTCTGGTCTATCGTGAAGATGCATATTCCAGACTTGAACCAGTCCATCTGGATCATGTGGTGCTGAAGGATTCTTTGTATAAGCTGCAAGAACGAGCTCGGGAAATTTAGGTGAGAAATTGATGGCGCTAATCATCCTCTTCTTTGACCATCGTTCATCGTAGAATTGAGCAACCTCCTTTATCTTCCTCCTACCCTTTCCACCTGTATTACCATATTCATCGTCATCCCCAACTCCATTTGCGCCACTCAAGCCATAATCTGCAAGCACATCGTATTCTTGATCTAATGCCCTCTCGATAACCTTACTTGATCTTTCAACAAAGTCCATAAATTCTTCAGACGACGTCACGGCATTGAGCTCCTCATTTGTCAAGATTCTGGCTGGGAAATTCGCTGTTGAGAAATGCTGGGAATCTGGCCTTATAGGGCCATCCACAAGGTCTCGGGTTGCCTTTAGCTCTTCCTCGATTTCTCGACGAATGTTTTCTCTTAGTTCTTCCTCTCGATTCTTCTCCCTTCTGCTTAGTCTTTTGCTTGGTGACTGTACCCCAGTTGGCCTGTCAAGCTCATCGTCGGAATCCTCAAACGCTCGGGGCTTTGAGCTTTGTGTTCCCCATTCTTCTGTTGTTTGTACCCCTTTACTATATGAGAATACCTCCTTAACGGGAGATGGTGGGAATTCATAGACTGTAGACAATGGAACCGTAGAAAGGGACTGTTGGGTCGATATCGATAAGGGTTGAGTCTGCGAGAATTGGGCATTCGATGGGCTCGATTCGGAGGGCGCATTGCTTAGTTCACCGGCACTTAATACACTGTTTGGTCGACTACCTCTTGCCGGTGATCCTGCTCCGCCAGGACCAGTTGATGCAGGTCTACTATCTCCAACTAAACTGGAAATTAGACTGTCGAGTTCCCTTCGATTATCGGCTCGTGGTGTAGGGGATGCAAGCTATGGCTTGTAAGTTTGATTCAGGTGGTAGGGTGGCTTTAATTACATCACTTCCACTTCCTATACTCTGCCTGCTTGCCGAAACTTCTCTCGCACGGAGTTCTCTCTGCCTCTTCAACTCCGCGAGCTTGGCTTTCTTCGCCAGAATTTCATCTCGTCGCTGTTGCATGTTGCAGGAGTTCTATGCCCATTTCAAGGGCAGACGCCTTTATTTTACCGCAATATTGTGTTGTTGAGATTACTTAAAGTTCGCAGATTGTATTATAATATTCCAGAAATGTAAGAAATCAAACATGAAGTTGTGTTATTACAATCCAAACACACAAGTAAACACACATGATTGAAGTCGCGTTTGTTTTGTTAAGATGCGCATATTGTAATTTGGATATCACGTGGGGTTTGGTCCCGCAAAATGCCGCTGAAGCTTGCTCGCGATATTTCATCCGACCACCTTGAAAAAGTTTATCGCCGACAACAACCACTCTACCTGCTCCTTGTTGTGATACCAAGTTCAATTGGTGTCTGTTAAGCCATTACTATCCTCACTATACTATCTTCGGCATATTCTCACAACTCTTCCCGATGGCTTCAACTGGGGTAAACGTACGTTTTACGATTCCGCGCATTCCTTAATCCGAAAGCTTCATTTCAACTTGAAATTGATCTCAGCAAGTTCACTGTTCAGAAATGTGCTAATATGTATTCTTGACAGGTTCTGCGGTGGTCAGCCCTAGGCGCGGGTGTATTCTATGGATTTTACCATCAAATGAGCATATCTTCTGCAACGAAGGCAGCAGCAGCACACAGAGAATTTGAGCACAAGCAAAAGTTGATCGAGCAAGCCAAAGCAGAGTACGCAAAGAAGAACTTACCTGCGAGCAAGAAAACAGGAGGTGATGACAGTACGTGGACTGCTTTCATACCTCAATCTCTACCACACCTTCCGATATCCGCAATCGAATGATTATTCGATCTTTTTCGATATCTCGCCTCAAAGCTTTTTCATACAGCATTGCTAATATTTGAGTAGTTATACGGGATCCTATGGACAAGAATTTTGACCTTGAGGCATACTTGAAGGTTCTAGCAGCAGAGAACTAGGGGTATTTTGGCGAATTGGGGAGATAATTTATGGGTAATGATAGAGGGGCATCGCTGAATGAAAACCATTCGTGGTAGTTGATATGGGATCCAGCGATGTTTGGAGAGGGTTTCTAGGGTTTGTTCAAACACACAAAAGCCTTTAGACGTCACTCAGGTGATACTTCTTGTACATTGTACTATAGACGACCAATACAGCTGGGAGCTTCTGTTGTCGGAGACCCAATTTTCACCTACAAGGAGCCCACAGAAGAAGTTGCGTACGCTTCAAATCTGTTGTAGGAACATAAAATATTTCCATACTGCTTTTTATTCACAGGAATGGGATTAGTGGGAAAAGTATACTTTTCCCTTAGTTAGCCAAGCCACCAAAGACATATATATTAAGCCACTTTCCAAACCCAGTAGTCATCCATCCGGGACATTAAACCGCATCTTGTAGGTTTCCTGGAATAGAATAATAACCATAGAAACATACACACAGTGCACAAATAGAGAATAAGCCACTCATGGTTCTTGACCCACGTGATCTTGGAACTAGCGCGGGCGGGTCATCAAACTAATCCCTGTGAACTGACGCGGAGCTCTGAAAGTGCAGCATTGCGAACAGATATGTGTTAATCCAGTGAACCTTTCAACCAGCGACAACTTTCCTTTCCACCACAGCTGCCATCATCATGGTTGCCAAAACTCAGGAACCGTTTTTCCAAGGGAGTACAGGGAAGAACTCTCGTGGAGTTTTAAGAATTGTAATTCTTTGCTTAATTGCCGGTGCTGCAATTGCCAGTCGATTGTTTTCTGTGATTCGTAAGTATCTCAACTTTCATAAATAATTTGGATACCTCTTACCCTAATTGAAATTGAAAGGCACAGCACTTCCGCCGTACTCACTGCCACCGACTAAACTGTTCCAACAAAAGCTAATATTTCTGTATAGGATTCGAGAGTATAATTCACGAATGTTAGTATTTAAGCGACCCCTCAATGGATGGAGCTCTTCCTTCTCCAGCTCCGCTCTCTGTTAAAGATCGCGACTAACCTAAGCTTAGTCGATCCTTGGTTCAATTTCAGGGCTACAAAATACCTGGTCTCGCATGGCTTCTATGATTTCTGGGATTGGTTTGATGACCGAACATGGCATCCACTTGGGCGTGTTACAGGAGGAACTTTATACCCAGGTCTCATGGTCACCAGTGGTGTAATCTACCATGCCCTCCGAGCTCTTACTATTCCAGTCGATATTCGAAACATTTGTGTGCTTCTCGCACCAGCTTTCTCTGGCTTGACTGCCTTCGCAACATACCTCTTTACCAATGAGATGTCCACATCTCCTTCCGCCGGTCTTCTCGCGGCTATTTTCATGGGAATTGCCCCAGGTTACATTTCGCGATCAGTTGCAGGCAGCTACGATAACGAAGCCATTGCAATTTTCCTACTCGTATTCACGTTCTACCTCTGGATTAAAGCCATCAAGCTCGGATCCGCATTTTGGGGTGCTCTTTGTGCTTTGTTCTATGGATACATGGTATCCGCCTGGGGTGGATATGTCTTCATTACCAATTTGATTCCTCTCCATGTATTTGTATTGGTCTGCATGGGAAGATTCAGCCCAAGAGTGTATGTCAGTTACTGTACCTGGTACGCACTTGGCACGTTGGCAAGCATGCAAATTCCCTTCGTAGGATTCTTGCCAATTCGCAGTAGTGAACATATGTCCGCTCTCGGTAAGTTTAATTGCTTGATTTTACGATGTCTATGTACTAATTTGTTTAGGTGTTTTCGGCCTTCTTCAATTGGTTGGATTTGTCGAATTCGTCCGCTCCGGTGTACCAAGCAAGCAATTCGCGACTCTCCTTAAAGGATTTGTCCTTGCCGTGTTCGCTATCTCCTTTGGTGGCTTGGTACTTTTGACCGTCTCTGGTGTTATTGCTCCTTGGACTGGCCGTTTCTACTCTTTGTGGGATACTGGATATGCCAAGATTCACATCCCTATTATTGCTTCCGTCTCTGAACATCAGCCAACAGCATGGCCAGCTTATTTTTTCGACCTTAACCTTCTTATCTGGCTTTTCCCAGCTGGTGTTTACCTTTGCTTCTTGAAGCTTGCCGATGAACAAGTTTTCGTTGTTGTGTACGCCATCCTTGCAAGTTACTTCTCTGGTGTCATGGTTCGATTAATGCTCACCTTGACTCCGATCGTCTGTGTAGCCGCAGCCTTGGTATTGTCCAACATCTTAGACACTTACTTGACCTTTAAGTCACCAGGAGAATCAACCCAAGCTACTGCAACAGAGGGTGCCACCAATGGTGCCACAAAGAAGGCCGCTAAGCAAGAGGAACTACGATCAATGCGTCAACCTCTCATCGGCATCTATGCTGCCTTTTCTAAAATTTCCGTTGTGACCGCCATGACAACATACCTCCTGATCTTCGTTCTCCACTGTACCTGGGTTACTTCCAACGCTTACTCATCTCCATCTGTCGTGCTCGCTAGTAGAATGCCCGACGGCAGTCAGCACATTATTGATGATTACAGAGAGGCTTATCAATGGTTGCGACAGAACACCAAGGAAGATGCAAAGATCATGTCATGGTGGGATTACGGTTACCAAATTGGTGGTATGGCTGACAGGCCTACACTCGTCGACAACAATACTTGGAACAACACTCACATCGCCACCGTTGGGAAGGCAATGAGCTCTCGTGAAGAGGTCAGCTACCCCATCATGCGCCAACACGAAGTTGACTACGTTCTCGTCGTCTTTGGTGGTCTTCTCGGATACTCTGGAGATGATATCAACAAATTCTTGTGGATGGTCAGAATTGCCGAGGGAATTTGGCCAGATGAGGTTAAGGAACGTAACTTCTTCACCGAACGTGGAGAGTACAGAGTTGACGAAGGTGCTACTCAAACCATGAAGGACAGCTTGATGTGAGCAATGCTAGCCATGACAAACTTGAATTTCGCTAATCATTTAATAGGTATAAAATGTCATACTACAACTACAACTCCCTTTTCCCACCTGGACAAGCCCAAGACAGAGTTCGTAACGTAAAGATGCCAGAAGTTGGACCAGTTCTCAACACTGTCGAGGAAGCATTCACTAGTGAGAATTGGATCATTCGAATCTACAAGGTTAAGGACCTTGACAATGTTGGCCGAGATCATGCATCAGCCGCATCATTCGATAGAGGGAACAAGAAGAAGAAGACAACAAAGAAGAGGGGACCAAAAGTTTTGAGGGTTGAATAAAAGGATGAACTTTACTTTGTATCATATTTCCTTATCTTGGGCTGGGAGCTTTGCAAGATAGAGCGAGTCCATTGTTATGTATAGAGAAGAAATATACTCATAAATATGATTATGTGCTAAACTTAGTTGACCACTAGACATTGACTTGTTAGGTGTGAGTTTTATATATTATTACAGACTTCAACCTTCAACAAACGTCCCCTATATATATGAGAGTTCCTTCCCCAAAATAGGAAAATCCTCTAAAAAGTAAACATTCCCTCTGTTATAATATACTTTCATTCTTTATCCTAATATTTAACAGGAATAAACTATTCAGCATTCGAGGCAGGCACACAGTCCTGTTCTTCACATCCATTCCTCTCAATACAACTTTGAGGCTAGGTTATTCATTCACTTTGTCATGCTCACCTTATTCAACCTTTGGACAGGAGACCTCCTTTATCTTAAACCCAATAGTGAAGATGAAGGCCAAAGATAACCGATGAAAACCCGGATGAACATTACTCATATATTTTCCGTTCTGGGTTCCATAAGAGTGAATCCAACCTTTGTTAATGATCTCTGTTAATGTATTTTACATCCGAGAAATCCTGTGGTTGGTCACTACTAATAATAATCGAATCTGGGGAAATTGTATTCAAAATAAGAATCAGCCATAACATATTCTCAACATTCCCTTCCTTCAACTGCTTTCTACACACTTCTACAATTAATCTTTCGAAGGCATAATCATTTTTCAACTTCCCTTTTACTCTTTCATAGTCTCGGCTCTGTACCAAAATTTTATATTAATTGCTTATGGTAGTCAAGAAATTCAAGAAATTTCTACTGCCATTTTACTTCACCTCTTTCCTTTTCTTTTGGATGTTTTCACTGTTTTTTCATTTCTTTATCTGAGGATTTGTATTATGTCAATACAGGAACAAGATAACAATCTCTATACCACTCTCACTTGTGAAGAATAACGGACGTCTCATTCCGTCGTCGCAATGCTCACCATGTAAGTCTTCCCTCTTTCATTTGGATAGAATACTTCAATTGGTTTGTTCTTGTGATCCTCAGTTCTAATCAGTTATTTCAGATTTCGGGCTAGTTCTCGGAGTGATGCGGGTTCTGACAGTACAGAGGAAATCGTAAGAGATGGATACCCTTATTACTTCAAGAAAAATAATGGCCGTATGGTTATGGCACGTAATATTTCTAGAAGTCGTGGGAACAAGAACTTTAGTTTGCTAGGTCAAGCTTTTGGAATTGACGAGCCCAAGAGAATATCTGACGTCAATGCCTTGAAGAGGGGGGGGAAGAAGAAGAAGAAGAAGAAGCCAGCGCAATTGCAATACCCTCCTCAACCACAACCTCCCTTTTCAGCACCTCTTCCACAGCAGCCGTTTCCCAATTTTCCACCACTGCATACGTCTTTTGCAGCTGTCAATCCTCAGCAACCTTTTCCCAGCCCTAATTTCTTCGCTCCGACAAATTCCCTATTTCCTTCTTTCTATCCTTTTCCTGGGTTTACTGCTGCACCTGCGCCTGCGCCTGCACCAGCATGGACTCCGGCGCAGCAACCTATGCGATGGGCCGTTCAGTCAAAATCGTCAAAACCACCAAACTTCGAAGAACTTCAAAAAGTCGAGTCGGATTTCCTTAAGAGAGAGAAGTCAAAGTCAAGAACAAGAGACGGGGATCATGACGATCATACAGAGACCAAGACAACAATCACTACTACTACAATTACCAAGCACATTTGTGTTAGATGTCGAAGAGATCGTTCTGCTAAATATCATCTAGAACATCCTATAAAATCTGGTGAAACACCTACTCCTGGATTTTGTCGCAAGTGTCGAAGAAATGCTACCTCAACTAGTGGCTCAAGTAGCGATGATAGTGATGATGGTGATTCAAGAAGACATGGCAATGGAGGGAAAGGAAGTGAAAGGAAAAAGGCTTCAAAGGTGAGTTATGTCCCTCAAAGAGCTCGAACATCCACTTACTAACACCTTCCAGAAGAAGTATAAGCGTAAGACCACATCTCGACCTAACTCAGTTGAATTTCTGAGCCAAGATGAGAAAAGAGACAATGGTCGTTCTAACGACTATGGGGATGAAATTATTCTTGAGGAGGAGGCTGTGCATAAACGCGAAACAGTACCAAAATCCCAAGCACGACGAACTGATAACAACTCGAGAGTATCATTGTCCCGAAGCTACACTCGTAGTCATGAAAGAAATCTTGATGACGACGATCTTACTCCGAGAGGAGAACCAAAAGTGAGAATCAGTATCACAAATCGATCACTATCGGCCAGTCCACCATCATCCGTTTACGAAGCCCGAGAAAAGTCGGTTCACTTTGATCAGCCAGCGGGGGGATCAAACGCTGCTCCGCAAGCCACTTCTCAGCAAGATCTCCGCGAATCATACAGATATGTTGAGCCACTTCGTTCAGCTACTAGTTACGCATCTATGCCAAGGTCCGTTCGCTTTTCAAGAGAATCTCTTCCAGGCTTGCATACGGGAGACCATGTTCAGCGCAGACGCTCTGAGCGTGCCTATACTGAACGTACTTATGACCATGACGCTTGTGAGCAAGAATACGAACATATTCCTCGTCGTCGTTCTGATGAAAATGTTATCGTGGCTGAGACTGAGCATGAGCATCCCAGGTCACGGACTGAATCAAGGTACCAACCTCGACCTCGACCTCGCTCCTCTTATAACGACTTTATTGACGTTGAGGCTGAGGACGAATATCCCAGATTCCAGACGGAGCGGCCTAGACATGAACCTAGAGGACCACAAGAGAGACGTCGCAATCCCGCACGGTCGCCAGTTAGAACCCGAGAAACTTATATCACTTCCGAAGTAGATCAATATGGTAACGAAACGCAATATAGATGGACTACCAGGAGGGCCAGCTCAAGCTCAAGCTCTGCCATTAGTTTCATCCCAAGTAGTCACCGTACCCCAACAGATGTTCATCGCCGTTCAATTGTACGTCATTCCTCAGAGTCTAGCGAAGAGTATAACAGAGCTTGTAAGTATTTCATTAAGTCTTCCATATCATTGTTATTTGACGTGGCTAACTTGTTGCTAGATGAAATGGCTCATCAGAATCTGCCAAACCCAGGACCACGCCGCCGTCAACGCAGCTCATTCAGAAGCTCTGAAGGCTTCATGGATGGTACTAACACACCTCCTCGAGTACCTGACCCCCCAACTTCGGGTGGTGTTTGGGAGCCTAGAAATACGAGATCAGCAAGAAGGAGAGGCCGTTCAAGCTCCCAGAGCAACGTATCTCAAGTTCCCCAGCACCAGAGCACTCCTCGGAATAATCAAGCATGGATGAACGCATCGATAATTGATCAACTTGGACAACGTCTAGAACATAATCGTCCTTCGCTGGTTCGTTCTCAGTCCTCTGATTCTCGATCCTCCGGCTTGATGGTCACTCAATCGGATTCTTTTATCACACCGCCACCATCGGATTCGCCATATGAGCTAGATTCTTCGGACTCTACACCATTATCTTTGGCCCCTTTCCCAGTTTCAATTCACGAAACCACGGAAAGTGATAACGAAGTTGAATCTATAATTGCCACACCAAGTCCAAAGGCAACCATTACCAAAAAGTCAGTTGAGACATCAAGTCGTCGGCGTAATGGACGTGCTGAGATTACGAATTCTCAAGCCAAGGACAACGGTCATGCCATCGGTTCAACCTTTCAGAAGTATAATGGCCAATTAGGAAGCCATAGTTCATACGTTGAATATGGCGTGGCAGCAATCATTTCCCGCGGAACAAATCGCGCTAACGCCAATAAACGTACCCAAGTCATTGTGGATGATGATGACAACGCCACTATTCTCGACGACGCTACTGACCTTACTCTCCGAACCGCTCGCTCTAAGACTGCTATGCTTGACCGTAGAGCAGCTCGACGCCGAGTATCTTTTGCCAACAGCCCTCAGTTTGCGACTACTCCTGAGCAATCTAGAGAAAATTCTTGGGCTGCTAATCCCAATAGCAATGGAGAGGAATCATGGGGCGCAAATAAAAATACGGACGAAAGTCAATCATGGGGCCCTACTGCAAATACCGATGCAGACGATCCATGGGAAGCCAACACTACGGGAGACAATTCATGGGGAGCCAATACCAATACCACTGGCAACGACCTCTGGTCAAGCAACACTGAAACGGGAAGTATACTCCCAGAAGTTGGTGGCTATAGTGGTCTCCAAAGGGGTAATGACAGTAATTCTGATTTCAGCGGATATGGCTCTGCATGTCCACCTACACGAAAGACCAAGTATGAGAATTCTCCTGGTATTGGTGGTGATGATTATAATTCAAAAAAGGTTAAGGAGGACGATGACTGGGGTCCCATGCCCACTTTTTCTTCTCTCAATATCTGAGTTCTTCTCAGCACTCCCTCACTTTCAAATCATTTTCGAAAACAGAAACAGGTTACTCGTTTCAATACACCACAGCACATGCACACGGTCAACGGCAAATTAGGCCTTCGGTCAATGGCGCACGGCGATTATTACTACTACATACTAGACACACACATGTTTGCAAGAGATATACCAACGGAGGATTTTTGGATGTGTAACTGTTCACTACAATCAATCAACCACTTTCCTATGGTTTTTCTTCTTCATTGCTACTTTTTTCCCTCTTTTCTGTTCTGTTCTTCATTTTCCCCTTGGTTTGGTTTTTCTTCGGCTTAGGTTCTAATTTGCGGGAGTAGTTGATGAAATTGCATTATTTGATCTGTTTTCATGGGTTCTTTCCATCCTGCATAAAGATCAAAGGAAGGAAATAATTTTGTTTTTTGATTGATTCAACGACAGAATGAATTGATGAGTGATTGGTAGAGGGATATAAGATTCGGGAATACAATACAAGCTCCTTTTTCTATCCTAGGAAAGATTTCATCCGGGATATGAAATGTGGAATACATCAGGGTGATTGCACTAGGGGTTCCGATGCGCTGTGGGATAATATCAAGAGATTAGGGATAGGGGATATCCACATTGGGATTGGGATTTATATTGCGCAGTACTGCTGGCAGATGACTGTTATGCATTAGATTACTATTGCAATAATTGGTCTGATTCATTACAGTCTCAAACTAGATAAATGATAAATATAATAAAAAAAAGATTAAATAATGTTGTGTTGCATTGCATTATTGAAGTGATTTATTTGCGCGCTATGCGTATAGTCTTTGTAAGTCTTATGTGACGTCATGCGTGATGTGATTGATGTGAAGGAATTTAAGTAATACTAGATACCTATCGAAGGATATACCATATGATCATCTGCAATACTTATCCTATCTAATTTCATTCCATACATCCATCCATGTAACTCCCTCCCCCTTTCCCCGCGCACTCTCCCAAATCAAAACAACCCCCCTCCTATTCATCCTCATCCTCATACATATTCACAGTACAATATACCTACCCAATAACTCCATCAACCTAGCAATATGAACAGAGTATCTAAAACCCCACCAAAAAATTAGTAAAATACAAACCAAACCATATAACCTCTATCTACCATCTCTCTGCCTTCTAAAACCCATCTATCTATCATTTACTTATTACAAGGTTTCCCATTAAAATCTCACTACCTCAATACCTTGCTATTAAGCTCTACGGTGTGTAATAAGAAAGCACATACATCATTTCCACTGTTGTTAGTTGAAAGGTCTCAGTATCTGTCTGTTTGTCTATCTATCTATGTGTTCTAATCTCAGTATACATACACGCACTCGGTTTATTTTTGTGTTCTGTGTTCTGCGTTCTGCGATATCTATCGGCGGGGGGAGTGGTTCTGATTGATAAGATATCGTTGTTGGGAATGAAGGCCTGATTTGGTACATCTTTTGATAGATACTCGATATTAGAATCGGAACCAAGTGTAGCTCTAGTCTTCTCTACTTTTAGACCCTGACTCTCTGTTTTACACTTTCCAATGTGTATCCAATAGCTTTTTATCATTATGGGTAGTATTTCCAGTGTGCTCTCCACACAGAGTCAGTAGTAATGTCAATTTTCCGCTCTGAACTCTCTGTTAGATGTATTGTGATGATCTTTTCCATGCTCAAGCTGCCACAACTCAACTTCAAGACTTCCATCGATGAAAGGAATGAAATTCTCTTGCTGAATTTGCTGGGAAGAAGAGACTGCATGTAGTTTTAGACTCTGCTTTTGTAGTACAGGCTGTGCAGCTTGCTTTGCTACTGCCAAGTATCTCTCTCTCGATCTTTTCTCGAACTGTATCTCTAATACTGGCGCATGCTTCTGATTCAGTGCTCTCCATTTCGATGCTTATGCCCTCCGGTGCTGATAATACTGATAATTTTTCTCTTTTTTCCACGTCCCTTTCTATCGACAATCTAATTCCCTCTGGCACTAGTACTGATAGTGTTAATCTTTGTTTTTCCTCATCTGTAACTGTAATGGGTTTCTCCTGCTCAGGTGCACCTGGTGGGGGGAGTACGTTATTGCTTGCATGACTTCCTCAATCGTTTGGAGAATTATCCTGTTGTGTCTGCTGAGAAGAGAAAGTTGCAATTCGGTTGGTTCCTGGTTACTCGATTCATTTTGCTGTATCTTTCCCGCTATCTTGTCTTTCTTCTCTTGTAACCTGCCCTTGTATGCTTTCTTAAGTTCGCTTATGAGCTTTTTTAGATGCTTTTTTTGTGATCCTGTTCTAGAATTAAGATTTTTCCCATCAAGTCCATGGTGTCTTGTCTGTCATTCTATGCTGCTGCTCTTTGTTCTTTCTTCTCTTGAACTCAACTTGATGTATCTTTACATCTGTTCGACCAAATAACGTTATATTTTGCAAAACGCGCTCTACGTTTTCTATATTTACCGTCGGATTTTCAACCTCGATATCCTTCGAAATGGACGAGGAAATGGAGAGTGTTGATAATGCCACGGTAGGTTAGTTTCCTTGTCAATTTATGATGCACATATACTTCTTGTTACTCAATGTATTATGTTCTAGGATTTAAGTATCCTGAAGGGCTTGTATCTGATGGGACGGAGAGAGAAGAATTAGATGAAGGAGAATGGACAGAAGTGTCGCAAGGTAATTTGAGTCTCGAAGTATTCACACTAATGGCACCTGCAGTCTGAGATAAAGCAGCTCGGTTTGCTAAAGTAAAAGTCTGGAAGCAAATTATAAAGGGACATAAAGTACATAGGCGGTTGTTGGGTTGGGCGGAAGCGTCGAGTAGTATACGGGCTGCTCGAGGTTTCATCGGATAATGGTACACAGTCTTTCAAAGCGCGTGGTCAATCACTCACATTAGCAACACCACCTGCAACACTGTCCTCAAGGTTAATGCATAATATTCAGAATGGATCTGTGGATTTTGACACAACTGATATGGAACAAAGAGTAGGCGAACAAGATATCAATGAGGGAATCCATGGAGACACGTATAGAAAAATTTACGGGAACGGCTATCGGGACGCGAATGTGGACATGTATGATAATAATCCTGTCTCTGGAGGTCCTTCGCGTGCGCAGCGAAGGGGTGGGCGACGGTGCAGAGAAGGAAGGAAGCTAAAGCAAGAGAAATTCAAGCTTCGTTGCAAGGCCATAAATCAATCCTGTGGCTCCTTCACAGGAGAATTCTACTCGGACTATTTCGGATTACGATATCACAGCTTTCAATCTCAGCTTCAGCGATAAGCAGGGAAATGTAACAGAGGATGAAGCAAAAGAAGAATCGATTAGGAAGTCCTCCAGTTCTGGAACTCAACCGCAAAAGAAGCCTCAAGAAAGAATCAAAACTTCACGTGAGGAATAAATGGCACGTCAAGCTTCATTGCATGCAAAAAGGCTACTTCCCGTTTCTGCTTCTTGGCTACTTGTACAGAAGAATCTCGGTCGACTTTTTTCAAATCCTCCCCCTGCCGCGCTGAATCCAAATTCAGACAACATGCAGCAAGCAAGAGGACAGAGAACACAAAGGAGCATCGATGTAGGTAATTCTGACCATGAAACTGGTTCACAGAAGAAGCTTCAAAACCGAAATACTGCTTCGCGGAATGTGATAATAACAGCACAGCAGGCTGGACTACAAGAGCAGGAATTAAAACCACATGCAGCTCCCTCTGTTCAGCAGAAAGCACAAAATGCTTTTGCGCAAAATGTGTTGAAACCCGGTGTTACCACTTTTGATACTCATATAATCGACGGGCAGCAAAGAGTAATAGAGAAGGAAATAGATGTGGAAACGAATGGAGAAACGGACGTAGAGGATTTTTGTTCTGGTGATACTTTGCAGAAAAAGCGTGTAGAACAGAGCAATGACCCACTCAAAATAATAAATAAATAAGAAAGAGATGAAGGTGAATATGGAAAAGAGGTTATATACCTAGAGAAGAGGTGGGTAGGTATTTCTTTCCGCATTTGAATGCACACCACTTTTCAATTGAAGATTCTCCTCTCTGCCATAAACCTTTGTTGGGGTCTGGTAGTACTTTAGAAATATTTGGATCAGTGTTCCGTACCTGCAAGTTAGATACCCAACTGATATATCATATGCGATATACTGATATATTGAGTCTCTGATCGTTAACACGATGAGCTTGCTCTTCACAGAAAATATACAAATTTGGTTGTATTTTCAAATGCACAGCGGGAGAATAGCCATTCCTCTGAATGAGTAATCCTTATTTAGCTAGAGGAAGGAAATATACTTTTGTACTCGACCAATCACCTGAGGTTGTTCTCTATTACTTTATGTGCTGAGTTTGGCGATGAAAAGGGTTCAAATAGGATGTTCAAACAGGATTGAATGATAGGTAGGTATCCATCAAATACTTCACTCATTCCCAGAAATCTCGAAAGTATTTGACATCTCAATATTCCAAACCAAAGCGGTAACTCTATCTTCACCCCATATTTATCATCATATCGGCTTTTAGAGAACCCTAAACCTCAAACATAAAGTGCGTTGTACTGGTGTACTGAGAATCTGTTTTGCTACCGATACACGCAATGGATCAAGTAAACCGGACATCAAAGATTGGACACAAGCCTGAGAGATTATTTGATTATCGCATTTGGAATGGGGCACGGAAAAGTGTTGAGGCTTAGTAGAGAGGTATATTTCCGAGTGACTTTGATGTCTGCTTTATTTTGTTCATCGCATGTGGAGTTGGACTCATGTTCGCTGGAACTACCAATCCCAATAAACAACACAGAAAGACTCTCCAAAGTCCGACATAAACCACTTTTGGTTGCCTGTGATACCTCAAAGTGATCAACTCATGGCATGTTGATAAGAATGGACGATAGTCTAGCACTAACTAAAAACACAACACTGAAGGTCTAATCCGATACCTGGAGCTAGGCTTCTATTCAGTATTTCCTTTTTTTCCTCCGCATGGCTTGGAAGTGGAAATTTGACGAAGGTCATATGTTTCGACGACAGCAACATGACGAGAGGATATAATGATCTTCCTTGCTCAATCACGTGAGTGACATAATCCGTGAGCTCCGCGAAACCCGTATTCGCCACTGATGCAGAACTAGTTGTTATTCCGAAACACTTATGCATACCAAGACTGTCAAAAAGTGCGAGCAGATCTTGCATGCAAGACACAGTGCGGAGGATGTTAGAGGAGTGGATATCAGTAGCCGTGGAGGACCCCTCAAAAGATCTGCTGTGTTGAGGATGATGACATTCCTGCGGAGTTTGATGGGCCTGTTTGGGTAGGGAAGGGAGAGGAAAGGCTTGGCGGAGGGGTTTCTAGACGAGCATCGTTTGGTTTCGAAATTGTTGCGATCGATCAACATATAAATGTTTCCTTCGATGAAAAGAAGCATAATCTTACCCGACAAACTTTCCTTGACACGCCATTTTGACCGCCATGACTTTGAGTTCAGCTATCGGAATCTACGGAGTAGGAGTTGATACTAAGTAAGTAAGGTTGCTGTGCCAGTCAAATAGGGGTTCTTTCTGGGCTCGGCCACTCATTGATTATTGAGGCGGTTCTAGATGAAGACTTGTGAATGATTGTTGCCAACCATCAGCCTTTATCTATTTTGGGACCACCTTATAACTCTTTCGGACGTGTCCTGGTTGTACAACTCAAAGTAAAGTCTTCTTCCAACATAAAGTTACCAGGACGAAGGCTACACATTTAAATGCTGTGCCAATTGAAAAGGATAGGAAACGCCACGATCTTACATTTCGCATTCTACAACAGTTTTCCTGGGAATGTGGAGAAATGCGATGTATTCGAAAATAAATAGCTGGATGGTTCGTCGTCAATCGATGTTTTTCTGTTTATCAACAAGTCTTCAATGGCTTTCCCTGAACCTCTTGCCTAGCAACCGGGAAATGATCGATTATCGACTACCGTCTAGATTCACTAATAGGAATTCATACTAAAATCCGGTTGAAAAGAGAATTGATGAATGGATAAATTTAAGGTTCGGAATCTTCTCATTCCCGCCAAAATTTATGAACAGTCTGAGATTTCAGGGATTTCACCGGTCAATCGATATCGATATCGATATCGATAACCCAATATAAGATTGAAAAAAGGATCGGGGATTTGGAGACTCCGGGCTCTCACCAATTATCGCTGTTCCTCTTAAAGAGGCTTAGTAAGAGTTCTTGCTGGTGAATTTCGACGATATTGTGCGGAGAGGCGGAGAGGTAAATTGATTGAATGGAGAAGTTGAACGTTGAGTTGAGTGAGTGAAGAGTGAAAGTGAAGGGAAGTGGAGTGAAGTGAAGTGAGGTGTAGGGAGAGATGAAAAGATCAATTGATGATTGGCTCAATCGAACATGAACCCCTGAAACTAGTCTAGTATTCCGCGTAGGTTTTTTCTTTTTCAATTTCCACGATGGTTCGCTTTTTGGTCTATGCATTGGTAAGTAGGTGTGGTGTGTAGTGTAAACAGAGAGAGGTATGAGTCGGCATGGATTATGTTTATGTATCTACCTACCTACCTACCTATCTATCTATCTATCTATCTATCTATCTATCTATCTATCTATCTATCTGTCTACCGGTCTATCTATCTGTCTACCTGTCTACCTGTCTACCTACCTACCTACCTACCTACCTACCTACCTACCGACCTACCTACCGACGTACCTGCCTATATAAGCTCTCACAACCATGTAAACATCTTATGAAAATATGCTGGATAAAAGTCTA
This sequence comes from Sclerotinia trifoliorum, assembly GCA_905066765.1. Classification (NCBI taxonomy): domain Eukaryota; kingdom Fungi; phylum Ascomycota; class Leotiomycetes; order Helotiales; family Sclerotiniaceae; genus Sclerotinia; species Sclerotinia trifoliorum. Next base: position 919,743 of record CAJHIA010000010.1, on the reverse strand, counting down.
CTATATGAAAAAAACGTAAAATAAAATGAGATTTAGCGTCGTTACCCTTGTTTACTCCCCTGTTTACTCCCTGCTTAGATCACAAAATAAACAATTGATAAGCCCCGTCCGCCTTTTTATCCATGCCAAGGGTGTCTGCCCCCATCTCTCCGCCAAAATTAATTCCTAATAAGAAGGCGCCCATCCTCCAACCATTCCGGTCCTTCTTCGAAATCCTTCATCTTCACTTTAAACAAAAAGACTATCGTTGTCGTCGTTGTCGTTCGCCTTCCTCGTTCCAATTATATTTTATTCCTTCTTGGATAATAACCGTCGTTCATTCACACAACTTCATCCAATTACTTTATAATATTCTTCGGAAATCCGTAACTTCATTCACTCTCAAAGTAAGTAATAAATCCCTCGCCTCAACTTTTCCTCTCTGAATGCGCTTTTGCAACTCAATGTTGCTATGCGTCCAGAGCTCTTAGAGACAACAATCTGACACGTTTTCTCTATATAGTTTTTATATACAATCGTCTTCAGCAATCCCAATATCTCGAACATTCAAATAATCAAAATGCAATTCAGCACTCTCTTCTTCGCTGCCGCAGCAGCCACTCTCGCAAGTGCCGTTCAATTGACCAACCCATCTTTCGAAGTCACCGCTGGATCCCCCTTCAACATTACCTGGTCAGATGCCCAAGGACCTGTCACGCTCGTTTTGATGAATGGCCCCTCCACTTCTCTCAACAGCGTCTCCACCATTGGAAGTGGATTGACCGGAACATCTTTCACATGGACACCGCCTGCTACGCTCGACTCCAGTCTCTATGCTATTAGAATTGAAGACTCTACCTCCACACCAAATTACAGTGAACAATTCCAAGTTTCCGGCGCTACGGCTGCTGCTTCAACTGTCACCGCTTCTTCCACAAGTGTTTCCTCTTCAGAAACTGCATCCTCCACTTCTGGATCTTCAACAACCGTTTCTTCTACTTCTGAATCATCGTCATCTTCTACCTCATCTTCTGCTGCTGCTTCTTCTGCTGCTTCTTCTTCTGCTGCTGCTTCTTCTTCTTCTGCTGCTGCTTCTTCTTCTTCTTCTATCACAAGCAGCAACAGTACCTCCACTGCTAGTAGATCCAGCTCCAGCTCTAGTTCGACAACCAGTATGTATTCCACGAAATGACTATAAAATCACAACTAACAAGCAATTAGGATCTCTAACCACCACCGCATCTAGAACTTCTACTTCCACCACCGCCGGTAGCACCTCCAGTGCAACCTCGGCGCCAACTTCAGCAGCTGCTGAGTTCTCTTCCCCACTCGCATTTGTGTTCCTCGCATTTGCCGCCATCGTCACCCTCAACTAAGAACTGTTCCTTGGTTCTAGAGAAAGGTCTTTCGCTTCATACCCGATAACTTTGATTCAATTGTTAAAGGTTTTTTTTGTACTTCCTATAATGTATTTTACGCATGACGATGATGGTCTGGCTGGAGGATTAATTTTTTGGTGATGAATGGTGATGGGAAGGAGACATGAAAATGAATGGTATTGCAATCATGAACATCCTTGATTCTATCTTATATCGAGAATACATCATGTATGACATTGGCTCAAAAAGGCAATAAGTTCTAGAGGCGTTTTCTTCTTCCTTCTACAATTATTGTTCATTAAGTTTCAAGTAGAGAAGTGGAGTTGAATTGAGTTGATGAAGAGGTTAAAGCAAGTTAAATTCGAGACGGAGGTTTTTGACGAGTATGTTGAATGATACTCGAGTAGACTAATGGAATTGATATCATACACCCAAAATTCGATGTAATTGGTGATGGGTGATTTCTGTGCTATATAACTACCTAGGTACTTACTTGAGCCTCTTGAAATAAAGTTGCGCAGTAGTTTCACAACAGGCTTATTTATCTCCAAAGATCTGAAATTCCCTCGTGCTTGTGTGATGCGCTGCGATGCGAATATTTCATGGATAATTTCATATCTATCTGCAGAGTCATCGCACAGCACATCACAGGGTCTTGGGATCGCCGAGTACATACGGAGTAGTACACGGTAATGGATGTATGGATGTATGGATGTATGGATGTATGGATGTATGGATGTATGGATGTATGGATGCATGTATGGATGTATGTGTGCATGTATGTGTGCATGTATGTGTGCATGTAAGGTTATGTGCATTATGTATGCATTATGCAAGATATATATATGCACGCTGAGGACTTGACGTCGGGATTGGGGATTGGGGACTACTTGATTACTTGATTACTTAAATTTATGGGTTTCTTTGCGTGATGTTCTGGGGGAGGAAGTTGAGTGGGAGGATGGGATGTGGAATTGTGGAATTGTGGAATTGTAGGTTTGGTGGATGGGGATGGGGATTGGGATGTGGTGGATATCATATTATATTAGGTGGGTGAAAAGTACCGGATCGCATGCATATCTGATAGATCTTCCACTTGTAGATAGGTATCCTCGGGTACTTTTAGGTAGGATTAGATTTATGTGCAGTTGTGGTTGTGTAGTAGATTGATAGATGGATGGATAGATGGATAGATGGATAGGGTGATAGGGTGATACGAGAAAAGAAAATGTTTATAGTGTAGTGCGGTGCAGTGTAGTGTAGTGTAGTTTAGTGAAGGATGGGAATGATATATCTAGGTATCTAAACTAAACCATCCATTAGTTAATTAACTTAAATATTAAAAATTAACAAAGTTTTCATATCCATCTACAACTCCAAATTATTAATTAGATACTCTTTTCTTTCTCACAACAACTTCTAGTGTTCCCACTTCTATATTTTCCTTCCTACTCGTGATCATTTATTTCCTCAGTTTCTCATTGTTTTCCTTTCATTCCCGGTCCAGAACGAACGATGTACTTGCGATGGATGATATGATGATATTGTTGTCCATAGCAATTATCTACCTACCTACTACCTACCTATCTTATTCCATTCATGACATCACTCAATCTCAATCTCAATCTCAATCTCAATCTCGAGTTCTTGGCCTTGGAACTTTCATCTACTAGGTAAATCTTACCTATACCCAGTATCTTCAAGTACGTACTTAGTAATCTTAATCTTAATCTTAGTCTTAGTCTTAATCTTAACCTTGCCAAGTTGTACATGAATGGAATGAATGGAATGTATAGAATGGAAGAAGTGGATGAAAAATCCTGGATCTTGGAATTGCAGATTTTGTTTATGTTGTATATCTAATCTCTATATGTTTATCTATTATATTTATCAGCCTAGCACCCAAATCACACTTACATTCCGCATCTTATCTTTGTTTGGTATGGTGATGGAATATAATATATACTATATACATTTGTAAGACTGATATATATCTAACTACCGCGTATCCCCCACACAACCATACACACACCTAACTACCCAGCTTTCTAACCACCACTCCTCCATTCAATTCTAGCAATCTCAACCCATCCACCCACTAAATCCATTTACTATCTCCTTCCATCTCCTTTCCATCCATCCCTACACCCATTCCCACCACCAACCTGAAACCTTATCATGAATAATACTTAGCTACCTACTTATAATTTTACACTTCACACTTCACACTTCACACTTCACACTTCACACTTCACACTTCACACTTCCTTTTTCAAATCATCTAACAAGTTACAATATAATAATTAAATAGAATAATCCGATAATTGGTCTAGATATTACTCTTATATAGGAATAGCTTTCTTTAGTTACTATATATACATAGAGAAAAGGGGATTCATCGTGTTAGCAATGGAGTTGACTTGTAAAGCTACAGAGGTACTATATAGTTCTACCCCAACTACCTCATCCCAATCACAAGTACCATCACCAAATCCATTAAAAATCTAACAAAACTTGTTGAACTCATTTTGGTTATTAACTGATATTTAAACTATTCTTTCTTCATTATAGATGGTACATTTATTTTCATCCATATTAGCAACTTGCAAATTCAGCTCAATCTGAAATCTGTGCGACCTATCCATACCGCCAATATCATTCATTCATACCCTCCAATCCATCCGTCTATTTCAAATAGAAAACTACCCACTCCTGAAATAAAATCACCAAAAACTCACATCATTTCATATCAAAGAAAAATTAGCTCAAATCAAAAAAAAAGAGAAGGAGCAAAACCATCAAGCTAAGCAGTAGCAAAAAAAAAGCTAAGCCAAGCAGCTAAAAAACTCCCGTGTGGTATGTAACAGATGATGGTACAACCAAGGAGAAAAAGTAATGTTCGTAAAAATACAAAAATTTTGCGTCAAAAGGTGCTCGTCGAGGAATCCTTAACGAGATATTGGCGTGACGTCAAAATACAAAAGACTGGATTAGGATTAAAGGCCCACAGATGCTTTTCGTTGATGATTGATCTCTTTAGCCAATTTTTTTTGCTCCACCATTCGTTTCGAGCGCTCTTCAAGAACAGCATTCTGAAGTTTCAAACAAGCCCGATCAATTGTGGCAATATGATCTGTTTCCTTGTAGAGAAAGAACTTGGAGTCCTTCCGCCTATATTTACCCATACCCCAAAAACATTCAAACTTGAGCTTCAACAATGTGTTCTTCGAATTACTAATGGTGATGACGTCGCCATTACGAATCTCTCCCCAATACTTCGATTCTGACAACGGATCCTCAAAATTATGGCTTGGGAGCTTTAAACCATTGATTGTTAGACCTGCGGAGGACTTGGTAGAGATCAAGAACCTGAAGCCTTCTTCATCACCACGGCTCTTGTTCCATTCTTCGGTATACTTTCCATCAGAGGGGTAAAAACCATTCTTGAATAGTAAAAGCTTAAAGGCGTATCTTGGAACAGCAACTCGGACATTATCGCGGGTTGTGTATGGGATAGTATTGAAAAACCCGCGACCCCAAGATGTAAAGGGCTCCGTAACGTTGAAAGAGATGGTTGGTATATAAGAGTCTGGAGTTGCAGAGAACTTTGCGAGTACCCGCTTAGGAACCTGAAAATCATTTCTCGCAGCAATGTTGTCTTTTAGGTCTGTAGTTGATGTGTTTTCCGTCTTAGCTTCAATCGTAGGAAGCAATGTATTATCTTCTTTCGTACCCGCCTTCACCATTGAATAAGACCTCGAGGTTTGCGCTACTTGAGGCGGAGACACGTTGCTGTGGATAGACAAATTATCCCTCGAAGCTATGCTCTGCTGTACAGAAGCGTCGTCGCTGAGTCTTCGCACGTCGCGCACCAACCGTGGAAAATTTTCTGCCCCTTCAACCAAAGGTTCAGATTGAGCTCGAAACGACACACTTGAACCCACGGAAGGAGTCTTGCTATTGCTTCTAAAGCTAACCATCATGCTCTCAAATGTTGTGCAGCCATGCTGAAACTTTTCTCCTTTTGACTCGGCAAGCTCAACATATCGATTCCACACGGTCGCTGACATGGGCGGATAATCCTCATGGTGAGTCGACTTGTCTCTAGGATTCCAAAATGTCTGCGGGGGTAACAAGAAGTCAATTGTTCGCGTGGATTTTTGGCGTTTCTGCGGTGGAAGATCTTCAGGGTGCCAAACATCACTATTGTCTCTGAGTCTTCGGAGACTGATATTTTCCGTCTGGGCATGAGACAGATTGACTAATTGGGCCGCCGAGATTTCGCTTGGTGAAATGGAAGGAGAATTCATCTGCAAATGACCTAGTTGAGATACAGCACCCATAAGGCTCGAGGGACTTTGAGTAACTCCATTTTCGAAGTAGTTCGCAGCTGGAGTTACAATGCGACGGTGAGTTGAAGGTGGTGGTGGTGTCTTTGGTATGGCGCTAGCGGCTCCAAGACGAGTCTTAAATTTTGCGAAAGGTTTTGCCTCGTTCTGCTCTGTAAACTGGCGAGGATGCTTATTTCGAATGTGCTGGATTGGAGTTGGAAGGTCCAATTGATCTAACGGAACGGCCCCGGAGCTTCCTAAAGCAGAGGAATCCACATTAACTTCTCCAAATAGCCGACCATTATTTGCAGGATTTCGGATGAACTCATAATTTTCTTGTGGTACAAGGCTTTCGACACTAGGTATATTTGCACCGAAATTATTCGGCATTGAGCTTTCAACTTCCACATATCCCGCATCGTCCGAGTCATCAGTGTTAAAGCTACTCGGATTCTTGCGAGGTTGAAAATTGATCGTGTCAGCACCAAAGTCATTATTTTCATCTCCACTCTCGGGATTGTCCAATAAATTTAACTGAGAAGCGGGTAGCGCAAGCTCTTCAATATCTTCATCATCTGTTTCGTCTAGGTCTCCCGTCAACCAAGGACTTTGTTCTAGTTCCGCGATATTAGCACGATGTTCTGGATTTATGTGAAGCATTTTTACAACGAAACTTCTTCCATGATCTGATACTTTGACACGTTGTAAAGGCCTGACATCTAGAGCGTCTCCCATGATTTTTCGGAGTAGTTGCGTATGATGTGAGTTACCTCCTACAGGAAATGGCGGAGATCCGCAGAATGAATAAAACAGTACGCAGGCGAGGGACCAAATGTCAACAGCGTGGTCATATCTCTGCTGCATTGCCGTACTGTCACAGCGACGATTGGTTCTTTGACCTGCGAGGTCATATTGCGGATATTCATTGTAAACTTCCGGTGCACAGTATAGCAATGTGCCACAAAAAGTGTGTAGAAATGTGTCCTCTGTATCAATCATCTTCGATAGGCCAAAGTCGGTCAGTTTGACGTGAATAGGATTGCGACTCTGGCATAGAATGTTGTCAGGTTTGATATCACGATGAGTGACATTTAGCGAATGAAGATATTTCAATGCGCTCAATAGCTGGACAGCTATGGCTTTGACTACATGTTCAGGAAGGTGATGGCATGTTGTAACGAGGCCTGTAAGATCTCCTTCAGGCACAAACTCCATGACAATGTATAGATAATCCTCCCAGTCAATACATTCGATGAACGAAACTACATTTTCCTGAGACTTGTGAGCATTTGCTAGCTAGAATATTACGGAGACGAGAGGAAACTTACGTGGTGAATCTTGCTCATAATCTTAATCTCGGAATCGATTTTTTGGACTCCATTCTTCAGGAACTTTTTCTTCTCAAGCTCCTTGGCAGCGAAGGGAATTCCGGTTCTTCTGTCAGTCACTTTATAGACGACGGCGAAAGCACCTTTTCCGATTGTGTTCAGCTTGTTGTATTTTTGACCACCTTTCCATTCCCGTTGCTTTCTGACCATCAAGGAAGAGCTCGCACCTCGATTAGCAGCGTTCGGGAAGAGATCAAGCTGTGTATCTATCAGCAATCGTGCTATTTTTTAATGGCATAGCAATCACTTACTGGTTGCCTATTTGCATCACCCTCAACGACGTGTCGGACTTGAGTTTCTTGAGTTCGACGCATATAATGAGCGAACTTGTTTTCATAAGCCTCTTGAGCTTCATCACTACGCTGCGGTACCCGAATAATAAAATTGAAATTGAGGGCTTTGGTTCTGAATAAAGGTATGGAGAGAATGCTTCCGTTTTCAAGAGTTTGCCGATAGGGTTTACCTTCTTTCCTGTACTTATATTGGAGCAGAGTACCATCAACCGCGATACCATTAGTAGACATATCGTCTATCATGAGAATACAGTGCTCATTGAGGTAAATGCGGAAGTGTTGATTGCTGACCTGATGAGGCGAGCCTGCTTTTATCACGAAGTCGCATCGTTCGTGGCTTCGACCAAAAATCCAGCCCAGATTAGGATCTTTTAAATCCGCCGACATTCGGAGTGCCAGATCGCAGGGAACCAGACTTTGGGGTTCTGAGTCAGATATATCATCTTCAAGGCTGATTGTATTATTTGGGTTCCATCTGTAGTTTTCGGAACAAACCCTGCGAGCCGATTCGGAATCAGGATGGAGAATGCAAACGATGTCTGCAGCATCTTCATCGGTCAAACCGGAATTACCATTACCAAGCCGAGTTGCTTCATCGGTAGGTTGAGTAGCTTCGTAATCAGAGTCATTAGTGATTGAGCTAAAAACAAATGTTGGAGTAAAAGGAGGAGGAGGATATGTAGAGAGAATGAAGGAGGTTTTACATGGCTGGGTTAACCTTTCCTCCATTTTTGAAAAGAGTGTGGAGAAAATTGTTGATTCAGCAACAAAGTTGTTTGTGAAAGACTTTGAGAAGAAAAATCGATTTTTCAATATTGATAGTGTGGGTGAAGGTAGTCCAGTATGTTTTCAAGGCAGTGGTACTGATTAGTCGAGGGGGGCACTTCACCTGACGTGAACTTGGGACGACCAGACCAATTATTTCTCCCGAATCTTGGAAATTGAATATATTTCTCTGCCATGTAATTAAGATCGGTCCTTTGTCATACGTAGCGCCTAGGTGATAAGAATGAGGCAATAACCAGGCTCCGATTCTCTCTAAAGCTTAGAGATGAAATGAATGATAGAGATCAGCTGAAAGAAATTTAATGAATGACAAGTAACAGAGATTCTTTGATTATACGCATAACCCCATACTAGGTATTGGCAGATAGTGAAGCTTGAATATGGTGATAGTAAATGGTTGGTAGGTAGTCTGGAAGTACTTGAATATCAGTAAACATCTCTCATGACAAACACATGAACAATTCAGGAACTTTACATAGCTGTATTTAAGCCTCGCCTGCCCTACAAGGGCCCACCAAGAAGTCAAAGATCAATTGAAAAGATCAAAACGTCTTCACTCATTCATCTGTTCACAAGGGCATTGTAAGAAAAGTTCGAAACATTTTACTTCAGTCGTTACATGCCTCGAACTTTCGGGGCCGGATTAACTACTATCCTAAGACACTATTCCAAAAGTGATTTAGTGCTAGAGGGGTTTTGTAGTCCGTGTCTCCTTTTTTTTCCAGGTCCCGCTCGTCCCATCTTCTAGGTTGCATTATTTCATGCAGTGCATCAGTTCCACACAAACAGCATTTAACCGTGCATTTCTTGCATTTCCCAGTTTATCAGCAATACTTCGATCCTCTTCGAATTCTTTAGCTTTGGTTATATATCTTCGAGGTGTCTTCTAGAAATTAACTAAGGAAATGTGGATGTCAGAATCTTATTTGTTACTTAAGACATATAAAACTATACATGGAATCACGAGGTATAATGCGATCAGTCAGTCAGCTGCAAGTTTGAATTAAGGTAATAAGTATCAACTGATGTGCCTTGAGAAGCGGAAGACCGTTATACTTCATTTCTATTATTATTGAGCTACTCAACTTAGAACTATCATGTGTAGTGACTCAACATTTGAGCCTTTTGACACGGATATTACTCACAGCTCACAAGATCCGTGCATATCTGATGTTCCACGACTCCCACTTTAATGGGGCTCGTGGTTCTTACGGCGCAGAGAAAGTCTATTGAGTTTGTGTCTTCGAACCAAGATCTCAATTCATGTATCTTTCTACACTGTTTTAGAAGGCCAGATTATCGCCCAGCGGGAAGAGCAGTTTGGAGACTCAAGCGTTTTCCAGGCGATGAAAATATGTACAGGGGAGAGCTGTGTGCTACAAAAACTGATTAATATTCTCTAGCTGTAAGCTTGCTAATTCTATTGAAGGTCTTATCACTGCTTCGTCTTTTCACAATCTCTCAAGCTCCTTTCTAAATCTATCCTCCATCTTCTTTGCTTCTCTAGCAGTTCGTTTACGAGAATATCGTCAAGATCCACTTTTCTTTCATTATTACACATTCCCAAGTTCTTCAGCTGAATTAACTCAGACTTTCCATATTTATTCGTCCACAGCCCAAAACTCCTTCGCCTTACTCTGCCGTGAACCGCTTCCACACAAAATGTTGCACAATTGTTAAAGGCAGTTCTTCCGGCTTCATTCCACGGCATCATCGCAAAGCAATGTGGCATACCAACATATCCATCGAATATGATTGTCCCTCCGACTTCATAAACTCTACGCGCGAATATCTCTGCTTCATCCTGCATGCTTTCCCAGCCTACGCTTATGTAGACTGGTGCTACACCACACCAATGTTCTTTGTTAGCTGCAAGTGGACTAACGAGGGGATGGGCTACCATCGACGCTTCGCAATATGTTTCGACACGAGGTGCCTTGGCTGGCCAGACTGAATCGTGAGGAAAATTGGGGTGAGGTACTGTATAATCTGGCGAAGGTGGTGCTATCATATCGTACTGGATGTTTCTCGTTACGGAAGGCAGAGACCGGGAAATATCCAGCCAAGGCGAGGTGATGGCAAGACCAGCAATTTTGTTCGCATTAATTGGTACATTGATGCCGTGGAAACGGATTGAATTGATGCCCATCCGATTTAAAGTTGACAATAGTAGCAAAAGCGATGTTGCCAGTCCCGCCCCTGATGAGTCTCCTGAGAGAATGATCTTCCCAGGTGGAACAGGTTCGTGGAAAGAATCTTGGGGAGGAGAGATCAGTGACAGGTAGGCAATCAGCGCGTCTAAAAGTGCTGATGGAAATGGATCTTGTGGTGCCAATCGATAGCGAACTGAAAAGCAACGGCCATGGGTTTGTTGAGCCAAAGCAGACGTTGTCGGTCGATGCGTAACGGGATCCATCAGGCTACATGTTGAGTTTAGATAAAGACGTCGAACATTATGATTTCCTTACCAAAAAGCTCCGCCGTGGAAGTAAAGAATCGTGGGACCCTTCGTAGCCACTTCTCTCATCATCATCTCGTACTGCTCATGCTCGAGTACGTTTGGCCGACGAGCAAAAATCGAGACCCCATTACGATATCCTGTCCACTCGGCTTGCACATCCACCGTTTCTGGTAGATCAAAGGCATTGTGTTCGCCCCCAAGTTCTTCTATTGCTCTCACCAAAGCATTCCTGGCACTATAGACACCTGTATCGCCATTGCAATCATCTTGAGGTCTCGGGATTGTATACTTGGCAATCCACATTTGCCCCCATATTCCCCAGTCTATTTGAGATTGTATTTGAGATTTTAAAATAGCTGCAGGAGTGCTAAGCATAGGTCGTGCAGCGATAACTATAAGTTCGGTAATAACATCCTGAACTGAAGCATTTGGGGAACGAGAAAGCAGTGCTAAAATAGTAGTTTTGATAATCAAAGGTAAATTGGGAATAGTTACTTTGGCAATGCCAAGGGGGCTAATATCCATTGTATACGATAACAAGATTAGGGAGTGAAGGAAGAGGAAGGGAAAACCGAGATTTTGGAATCGTCTTTTAACTTATTCTCCGCTATGACGACATGACTTTTGGAAACACTATTTGTTTTGGAATGAAGCTCAAAGCAACCACAGTATTTTGAGTACTTGCACTTGCCCGTTTTGCCTGGGCTTATGTCTAGATGTTGATATACTTTGATGATTCAGGAACGAAAGAGGAAGTAAATCAATACTCGGTCCCTATCGCTCATTGACTCGTAGTAAGGCCACAACAGGTTGTAGATAGCTTGGGCCAGCCACTTTCAAAGGCAGGCAGGCTGAGCTTGACCTTGAGCTTGAGCTTGAGCTTAAGCAAGAGCCACAGAGTGACATGAACATAACCGAATTCTCCAACCGAACCACTTTGTAAGCGAGGAAAGCTCTCGACACTAATAAAAGAACAAGCTTTCCGCTTTCCTTTTATGTAATTAATTTCTCCATTTCCCCTGACTCATAACCAGGCAAAAGCTTACTCGGTAATACAATCCTTTACACCTTTTTCATCTTTGTTCAATACACATCTACATCTACAACTCAGTTTCTTTCAACTAAATGACACGGGAATCAAGGACTGACTTGCATAAGTGATAAACATTAATAAGCATTCCCCAACAGAAAAACAACTTGGCCAAGAGAACTACGATAACCAATCAAATTTCAATCACCCCCACCAATTAATCATCGCCTCTCCCTCCCCCGCACACAGCCATTTCCAATTCCATCATCCCGACCACCGGCATTTGGAAAATCACGGACAAAACTAGTCCGACTCCGCAGTTCATACTATACTGTACTATTTACTCCCGTACTATTTTCAAAACGCGGGCGCAAGCTTTCGCAAATGCCCACCATCAAATTCAAAATGCCTCACCACATGGTGTCAAGTTCAAATTCCTCTTCTCCTGCAGCACCCAGTCCTCCAAATAATAACTCTACTCCGACTCAGAGATCTTCACCTCCTTCTCATACACCAAGGTCTCCAATTTCTAGATCTGCAAGTCCGGTTCCCCCGCCTGTTTCTCCTATCACTCCTACATTATCGGCCGCAAGGTTGGCCTCGAATTCAAATGCGAATGCGAATCTGAGTTTGGGACCCAGCGCACAAAATGGAGCGATACGGCCGGAATCGCAAAGATCAGGGCAGCCACATCGAAATCATACAGGGGGAAAGAATATCGCCATGTTGAATAATAGTCGCACAGCTGAGAATACCCTTTCTCAACAAATTCAAAGCCATCCAGCCGCGCAAGCACAAGCTCATTCGTCCAGAGAAACATACACGCATACACAACAAGCGCCACAAGTATCAATGCCGCAACCGAAACCACAAACCATTGACCTGGATCAGAACCCAGATGTCTTGGCGATGAGAAGTACAATTTCAATATTACAGTTGCAGGCGAGGAATGCGCAGAGGGATATGATTACATTGCAAAGGATTAAGGAGAGGGCGATGGAAGATCCAGAGGGATTTGCGGGGAGTTTAAGGGAGGGAGAGAGGGAGGAGAGGGAGGAGAATGCTAGGAAGAGTGGAGCAGTGGCCGCGGATGAAGAGAGTAGTAGTGATGAGGATGATGACAAGGATGAGGAGTCTAGGATGGATGGTCAACAAATCAATGGAGTTTCAGCTAAAGATGCGAAATGGGAGAAACTGCCAATGCCGCAGAATATTGTGCGGTGTCCACCGGTTAACTGGGCGAAATATGGAGTTATGGGAGAGAGTTTGGATCGGTTGCATGAAGATCAAATCAGGAGACCGAGTCAAGGAATACCCGCTACTATTAATGCGGATGGAAGTACGACACATAAATATGGAGATGGGCCGAAGAGAGAATACGTTATGCAGAAACCTCTAGGATTAGGCGAGGTGGTTTCGAAACCAAAGAAAAAGAGATCACCTTCTAGTAAATAGGAAAGGAGCAGGACACGAGTGGCAAAGAAGACAGACATTTGGGAAGGAGTTTTTGCACTTTATACTTTTCGGTATGCATAGGATAGGACAGGATTTAGAGTTTATGAACGAAAGCATGAATACGAGGTTATGAATGAATTCTGGATGGGAGGTGGTATAGCATGGCGTTTCGGAAGGCAGTTTAGGATGCAAGCATTGCAGCTTTAGGTTTCCTTCTCTGTATATGACTTGGGTTTGGATTACCCTGCTAATTCCATAGAATTAGTTAGGGATATACAGTATGTAATTCTTTAAATTGATATAAGATAATAAAATTCCTGTTAATTTTATTATAAACGAGCACTGTTGCTATATTTCCTAGGAAAGTATATATTTTCTTTTCTAGCTTTCTAGCTTTCTAACTTTTAAATATCTTTCTTTATATTTATATATATATACATTAACAAACTCAACAACTCGTCTCATTTTTTAACAGGAAGGAAGTATACTATATGAGATTTTTAAGATGAAAATTGATGATATTATTTTTCGAGTGGTTTGTTGAGTACTGTGTTGAGTTGAGTGTTTGTTGTATTGAGGGATAAATATATTCTTTTTCTTTTGCTATATTTTATTTTATTTCGAGGTTTGAGGGTTTGGGGATGTAGGGTATAGGATATAATATACAATATATAGAATATAAAGTAAGAATAAGAATTTATTATATATATATTATAATTTTATTAGATTGATTTTAAATTAATAGATATAAGATATAAATAAAAGATAAAGTAAGATAGAAAGAAAAAAAGAAAATACAAATATTATTTTTTATTTAATTTTTATTTTATTTAATTTTTATTTAGTTTTATTTAGTTTTATTTATTATTTATTATTTATTATTTATTATTTATTATTTATTATTTATTATTTATTATTTATTATTTATTATTTATTATTTATTATTTATTATTTATTATTTATTATTTATTATTTATTATTTATTATTTATTATTTATTATTTATTATTTATTATTTATTATTTATTATTTATTATTTATTATTTATTATTTATTATTTATTGTATTTAAACATTCAGGATTGGATATCATTGTTGCTTTGCAGATGGGGTAAAAGAGAGAGGAAGGAGATGAAGGTTGTGATAGCATTACAAGAATACATTTTTCTTCCTTTAGAGTATAGAGATTCTAAAGCGCGGGTAAAAGAGGTAAATAGATATATAATTTATTAAAAGATTAAAAGCGGACATAGAAAAGAAAATGGAATTTAAGACTTTCAAAACAAAACAAAATTAACAAAATAATTTTCATATATTTGTTAATTATATTTGCCAGACTTCCAGGAATCACATTCAGAACTCAGAAGATAACATAATCTTGAGAGTGGGATATAGTCTGGTTAACTTATAGTTCTTTCACATTCTTACCTCTTATATCGATAGATGAATTGATGGATTGATTGATAGGAGAGTGCTACGGTAGCTTGAATATATTACATGTTGATTGATTTTTGAAGAGATACTCGCTATGTACTCATATATATCTGTTGTGCAACGGAGAAGAAGAGAGCAGATGGACGGATTTGGAACGGAGGTGACTGCTCGGTAGGTGGTGGAGAATTGTTTGCAGCTTGAGATCACTCGCTTATGATTACCTGATCATGGAGATTTGAGGTTGGAGATGTGGTCTGATTGAGCGAGCCTATGCATCAGTATCAGCATCAGCATCAGCGTCTGCGGTAGATATTTCGTATCTGAGTTATTCGAAAATATGTTTCAATTTCTGCTTGGTGCGTGGGACATCATACCAAATCATGGAGTTTTGTGGAGAGGATCGCTTGTAAGATTATGTTTTCTGCGTCGGAGGTACATACTAAGGCTATGGAATGGTAGAATAAGAATGGGTTGAAGAGTCTGTAAGTTCCTATGCCTATTTCTAGTTATCGTACTCGTGCGTGATCTTCGAGGATATTCATACCTACTAGGCATGGATGGTTAACTTTGTGTAATTTAAAAACTGAAAAAGATATAATATTAATACTCATTGAAGGAGCTGTATGTACAAAGATCATTTACACTTGTAATTCCTCCACGAAAGTAAACATTGATAAACAACAATGCAAACCAAAACCAGATGCCGATGCCAAACAGTTTCGACTTCCAACTCAGTCATCCTTTTTCAGATACTGACAACCACAAGAAAGCCCATAGATACGCTTCCTAGACACTGCATCCTGCATACCTCTCTACTCCACCAGAAAAATCATTCTTCAATAATTTGGGCCCCTTACATTCATTTTCCCTTCCAAACTTTCTCAATATCATCTATCTCACTTTATTCTTAATCAACGTATACCTCGTATACAATCCACGCTATTAGGAAGATTTATATTCCGCCGAAATAACATCGTCATCTTTCTTGACTCCTTTCGTGTTTCTTGAACATCTAAAGAAATATAATAATAACAATCAAATAAGAAATATAACGTATAAACGAATACCCAGGGCCGGTAGATCAAAACAACAACTGCGTAAAGAAAAGAGTTTCTCATATGACCTCTAACTTTTACATAACAACCTCCAATTGCAAGCCACCATTCAACGTATATTCCCACAGTAACCGCAAACAAAAACAAAGTTTGGAAAATGCAATTGGGATGCGACAGTTCCACTCATGAATCCTTCCACTCTTTAAAAAGAAGATAATTCCCTCCCATTCTCACCACCCAGAGCTTCATCCCTATAAACTCCAGAACTATACAAATTCACCACATCGGCAGAATCAAAAGGATCATGAGAACCCAATCGTATGAGAAGATGAGTGAGGTCGTACATAGCATGTTCTCCACCGGTGGGAGGGCATGAATATCGGGGAAGACATTATAATCCGTCCACCCCTCCTATCCATCCATCCACCCATCCATCCACCATCCCATCAATCCGTTCATTCATCTCACAAATTCTGCCCCCCGAAAAATGAAAAAGCGGTGAAACCTTTCCTCTCTGAACGAACACATTTTCAAGACAAGCAACAAAACCATGCACCATAATTAGCGCAACAATCCACGTGATACCACAAAAACCGCGCTCAAGCCACCCTGTCACTTCGGAATATATACTCCGTCTTATACGCCGAGCTCTTTCGCATTCGCTAATTTTGGATCTAGTACCTATGTACGTACTATACCTACTAATAGCTATCTACCTACCTAGTTAGTTAGGTACATAAGGCAATGAATGCATTAGAGTTTATGATTCGATTGATTAATTGGTTTACTAGTGCGGATGAATGAATAAAGGTGGATGCTAGATCTCAAACGGAGATATTCTTAAAAATGCTGGACTGGTGGACTGTGTGTGGATCGAATTCGATTTTAAAAAAGTATGATAAACTTAAAGTACGTAGATAGATAGAAACAAAGATGAGCGAGTAAAAATGAACATCGTTTTGGTTTGGTTTCACGGAAATCGGAAGCATACTTAGGTAGTACCTACTGGGTACCTACCGACAAAACTGTTGAGTTCGACCGTAATACTCGTTCATGTTGTGACCAAACACTAATATGTAAAATGTGTCAACGTGCATGAACTACAGACATGTATTGCATAGTTTGCAGATTCCCCCTGCTGAAAGATGCCCCCTTCCTCCAGGCTAAACAATATCTATTTCGGCGTTTACTTCAGCCTAGGATATAGAGGCTTAGTCAATCACAAACTAGTGTTATGAGACTCCACGTTGCTCTAATAGACGAATGCGAAATGCACTTCGACGTGCAACAAAAAGTTGATAGACCATTTTCTTTCATATGATACGTTGGAATAAGTCAATGCTAACTTGACACGAATTTTGTATCCGCAATAGAGTACAATATTATCCATAAATGTCTCCACATGTGTCAAGAATATGACAACTTGGTAGGCCGGACCAAGATGGGTATCCTATCATTGAAACACAATTGACCAGGCGTAGAGTCTTCATTACACTAATCCGAATCACTGTCAGGCTCCGAGTCAGGGAAACCATTAAAGGTCCCTTCTTCATCGGAATCTTCTAGTGAGATTTGTGTCCCCTGTGAAGATTTACCTTCACCATCTTCTTCTTCCTCACCTTCCTCTTCTTCCTCTTTTCCCTCATCTTCCTCTTCTTTAACCCCAAGAGCACCGCTAATATCCCATCGATCTCCTTTTGCATTTTTGCTAACGTACTTGACGAACTTCAACACACCACTATCTCGCAAGACAATGCTCATTTTATTCCATGCAGCCGGCATGGTAAAAAGAACTCCATCGTCTTCTTCCTCTCCAGCAGCTTTGTAAATTGCTGCATCTTCGTCATTTTCATCGTCGCCTGCCATGAATACTAAATGACCTCCAACATCATCTTCCTCCTCGGGTTCAGGCTCAGATTCCTTTTTAGGCTCTGGTGCCTTTTTCTCTCCTTTTGACTTTTCTTTCTCCTTGGACTTGGATTTTGGTTTGGCTTCCTCCTCGTCTTCCTCTTCTTCTTCATCATGGTCACCCTCATTATCTTCATTTTCTTCGTCATCATTACCATCATCTCCCCATCCAGTTGTAGGCGTCAATCCCAGATCAACTTCAAGTCTTGGCTTACCCTCGTAATTTTTGGCAAGAGCATAATCTGAACCCTTGCGAAATCTACGTGCCAAGAGATCGTAATTCTCAATTTGACAGGAAGTGGCAATCTCAAGCCATTTTCGAAATTGAGTACTCGGAAGTAAAACATTCAGAATCTCTCCAATTGGATTAATCTCCTTTTCGCGATCGGAGCCTTGGAAATCAGATGGTTGTTGGTAAAGGAAACGATGCTTGTGAGGTGGCTTAGCAACTTTCCAGAAGCCTTTCTCGATTTCCGCGGTACTTTCTGGTAGACCTGCAGCCTCTTGTGCTTCAACATATTCTCGAACTTTAGCCGCGAACTTGACTGATAGAAGACCATCAAGGGTAACATTTGACTCTTCTTGAAAACGTTCGGCAACTTGGTCCAAGGTATCCGGTGTAAGGTAAGTGGGTGCCATATATTTTAGTAAGAAATCCAAATCGGCCTCTTCAAGGCCAATTTCCTCAGAATCATCAGCAGTAGATTCCACTACTGTAACTGGTTCTTCTTTCGGGAAGTCATATTTATCTGGATTGCCCTGCAATTGCATCAAACTGCTATTCTTCCCCCACTTCTCTTCAGCTCCCTTCACATATCCTTCCTCTCCAATTTGAGGAATATGAAACCATCCACTAATAGCCATTCTAACTCGACCACCATCCTTCTCCAACTGTTCTTTGCTTGCGGCATGATATACCTCTTCGACATCGTGGAAACTTTGACCAGGTTGAACAGCAAAGAAACTCAACTGATTCCATGCCGGCGGAATAATCTTCGAAGTATCAGGACTAGGAGTAATGGTTTTCACACCATCATCGTCAAACTCTTTGGTAGGAAACAACCTCAAAGCCCCACCCCATTCCTCTTTCCAAGCCACATCTGGATCAGTCAAATACAAAATGTAACTGACTTTCCGACTCCCAATCACATCATCGTGACATAAAAGATGGCAACCTGGCGTATAAATATTGATAGCCATATCCGTTTTCCTCCCACTCAATTCTCCAGAACCCGTAATCTTTGCAACATATTTTCGAAACGAAGATGAGTACAATGCATCTCGCAGTCTGAGTAAAGAGGGTAACTTTTCCAGTGCACCATCATCCAAACCATCCAAATTGGCCAAGTCTCCCGATTGATGTATTTTATAAATATCCGTTTCTTTAGGTGTGAAGTGAACATTTTCTCGAATTTCGTTGCGGACGCTGCGAAGAAGAGCATCGTCGATCAATGGGCTGATAACTTGGTGTTTATATGGTTCCGAGTTGGCATATTCCTTAGTATATTTCTTGAGAACCTCTTTATCGAAAAGTCCCTTTCTAAAAGCTTTCTTTGCATCTTCATCCGATAATGCTGTAACACAAGATTCAGTCAGTTCATGGGGCAGAGAGGGAAAAGTCCATGGAGAGCATACACTTCTTTGCACGTTTCTTTAGGATAATTTTGCCATTTTTGCCATTGGATAGAGTATCTGCCTTGCGCTTCATCTTTAATAATGTGATGATGTGTGGATGAAAGAATATAGAGAATCAGTTTGGGTTTGTAGAGATAAAATATTTTCAGGATTATCAGGTCATAATAAATTTGAAGCTCCTCTTATGACGATTTTGCCAGGGCGGTGTAGTTTATTTTTGTTGAATTTGGAGTTTAAAAGGGACCGAACTTGACACTTGCACAACTTCAATGATAAATTTGGACTATAATGATATTGGTCACTATATAAAAACATGCATCTACGCGCTGCGCCGAGTAGACGCACTGCAGGGAGACCTTTTTATATATGAATAGTCTCAAGTTTGAGATTTGGACATCAGTGCCACCCGGCCATCAATGCTCCTGCATTGTCTCAAAAAGCAAAGAGAAGATATCTTACGTCAATTTGGCTGCGGAATTCAGCCAATTTGAAGGATTGATCTTTATCCGTCATTTTTGAACATGAAGCTCTATTGGACAAGCTAGATTTGGACCCTCAATTAACCCCACGTTGCTATCCATGCCGATGATAACCTTGATCACCATGATGACCAATGCTATCGTGAAGTAATAAGAACAAGTCAACAATCTTCTTGTCGTTCCTACTCAATCCTGCACTCTTTTGCTTCTACAAAGCTATATATTCAAGCACAATACGACGATGAGTTCCCTCGATATCACAGCTACAAGAAAATGCTTCCCCGCATTGGACAAGAAACAAGTGTATCTTGACAATGCAGGCGGTAGTCAAACACTAGGGACTGTTATAGACAGGTATATTGATATTTCATTGCCACATATCTCACTCTATGAGATATACATACAGATAATCTCACACATATAAAGGATCCATGACTACCTGATCAATTCCAATGTCCAACTCGGCGGTTCATACAATGTGGGCAAGCAAGCAAATACAAGTTACGCTACAGGATATGAAGCAGCGGCAAAATACATCAATACATCCCCATCCAATATTGGTAAATCTCGTTCTCTTCTCTTCATCGATTAACCCATGCACTGACATTATCCCTCAGTCCTCGGTTCGAGCACAACCCAGAATTTTCGAAACCTTTCTCAGGCACTCGACTTTCCACCAGACTCTGAGTTGATCATATCATCCATTGATCATGAATCCAATATTGCATCCTGGGTCGCCCTCGCTGCATCCCAAAAGTTGAACATTAAATGGTGGACTCCGCCTTCGTCCAACAACCCCATTCTCACTCCCGAGTCACTGTGTGTTTATCCGTCTCTTTAATTTCTCATTTCCAAATTTTAACTCTGGTTGCATACTTCCTTCAATTCTGTCTACTCCTTTCCCTGTCCAATACAAGTCAGGCACATGCAATTTTCTCAGAGTCTATGCGGCCAGATAATTAATTCATTTGTGTTCTAGTCGTCCCTTACTTTCCCCCAAAACCGCACTTGTAACCCTCACCCACGCCTCTAACATCCTTGGTACTATCCATGATATTCGCGCCAGTAAGCAAAAATTATTCCTTTGCACTGTTCCTTTGCATAGCAGTCCACCATGATGATATTAATTTTGACCATTGACCTGCCATGTTCCCCACTTCCCATCTAACTTCCTTTCTAAACCCACCTCAAATCTCAAGTCCCAGCTACTCACCTCACTCTTAGTATCCGATCTCGTCCACACTATTCCCGGCGCACTTGTCTGCGTCGACGGTGTAGCCTATGCCCCTCATCGTGCCCTCGACGTCCAAGACCTAGGCGTCGATTTTTACGCTTTTAGCTGGTACAAAGTCTACGGCCCGCATATTTCCCTCCTCTATTCCTCCCCGTCGGCTCTCAAAACCCTCAAAACTCTCGGCCACTTTTTCAATCCCGTGAGCATAGCTTTTCTGATTTCCCATACCTCAAATCTCCACTCCCTAAAACAACCTTCCTCCACTCTCCCCCACCCTCAAGAAACCCTCTCTACAAACCCTCACTAACCCACTTTCTCCACCCTAGTCCACAACCCTCGCCGACAAACTCGGTCTCGCGGGCTCCAACTACGAACTAACCAGTTCCATCCCCCAAGTCACCGAATACCTTGCCACGCAATCCTGGCACTCCATCCGTCTCCACGAAGAAACGCTCCAAAAATCTCTCCTGCAATATCTCCTCTCCCGTCCCGATATCCAGATCCTCGGCGAACAATCCTGGGATACGAGTAAGCGCGTTTGTACGATTAGTCTTACGGTGGAAGGGAAAGGGAGTAGGGAGTTTGTGGAATTGGTCGATGAGAAGAGTAGTGGTGAGGTGGGTATTCGTTGGGGTATGTTTTATAGTAATCGCTTGTGTGGGGAGGTATTGGGGTTGGGGGAGGAGGGTGTGGTGAGGGTTAGTTTGGTGCATTATAATAGTTGTGAGTTTTGTCTTTTCTTTTCTTCCTTTTTATTTTGTAGTGTTAAGTGTCATATTGTGCTTTTCAGTGTTTGCGATGGGGATGGTTGGATGAATGCTAATGTATGTGGACTTAGTGGAGGAAGTAAATCGCTTGATTGAGATTTTTGACGAGATTCTTGGGAAAGCATAGATAGGTGCACATTCGGATACATTTATAGAAAAGAATCAATTGACAATCTTACTTGCTAACTAACGAAGTCGAAAAACTCAATAACCATAACAAATTCAACATCCCACAGATTAACCCCTAACCCTTAATTTCCTATTACCAATCTCGTATCCCTAAGCTGACCAAAGCAAATTATCCATTTTCAAACCCCAAATTCAAATCCAGGGTATAGTACTCCGAAACCAAGCCTGTATCCATTCAATATGTCATTTCAACTGTGTCGTGCCCAATTCCATCACCTTCCTTGTTCCACTTTCATAGCAATCAATACCAATACCAATACCAATACTATCGCTAGCCACACAAGAAACCCGAAATACAAACTATGGAGAGAAAATCTTAACCTCGTGTCCAAAACATTCCACTATTTCTTTTAGCAGGTGGTCTGAATCTTCCGAATGTTTGTTCTAGCTCTTCTTCTGTCCAGCGGCGATGAGGTTCGGTGCCTATGTATTCACCACTTTGACCCCGGGCGAAATGTTTGAGATATCTATGAGTGTTTATTAGTATGTTCTGCATCATAAAAGGCAAGCCACGCTTGACAGTGGAACAGAATACTTGAAGGTAGTAGCTGGGGGATAAAGGAAAATTATGGAATAACATACTCTCTCCTGGGCATGTAGATCACCTTTGTTAACCTCTTTTCCTTTTCATCTCCAGCATTCTTCGCTTTGTCTTTCTTCTTCTTCACAAGTCTGGAAACTAGTCCCGTTTTACTTCTTGGTCGAATGGTATCATTTTGGCTAGTATCTGAGCCAGAGGAGTAACGTCGCTCGGCCGGAATTACATCGATGACGATAGCGGGAATGATGGAATCTTCGCTAACAGGGGCGTTATGAAAGGATGGAGCGGCATACATATGTTGGGAATAGGTGTGTGAAGGATAGGGAGCGGTTGAAAGGGCGGAAAGACGATTGGAACGGGGAAGAAGAGGCTCGTTATCGGAGCTGGTGACGAGGAATGTGTTAGTGTCTGGAGATAGGGGACAGAAAACAAAGAAGAGATTTTCAGTATTCGTATTGGGGTGAAGGCTTGTGGTTCATCTCTATCACTTGGAAGGTTCAAAATCGTGGCGAATATCATGCTTGAGCAGCAGAAATCGTACTTTCGGAGGAACAAAGAATGAACGAAAACTGGAGTGAGCGCTTACTCATAGAGACTGACGGAAGGATATGCAGCGGAACTGTAACGTTGATAAGGAACAGCCAAATCGGCTGGGTATCGATAGTATAGAAGCATTGGGGCGACGCTCATCATGGTGGATGTAAGGAACAAATGTCAAAAACTGGCGAATGCCTTTAAATAAGTTGATGAAGGAGGGTTTGCAAGTAGGACTTCCTAATATAGAGAAGCCGACAACGGATTCCGTATGCCTCAAGACTTTCAAAATGACCTGGGTGAAGAGGAAATTGAGCAATTTATGTCCTCATCCGAGATCACATCGTATGACTGGATATCTGAGTATCCACGATTTATCCACAGCCTCGAGGCAAATTTGCTTCGTTTGATGGATCAATAAGGTTATATATGATCAATCACACAGTTCTCAACACAAACGTGAGGTTATATTGATAATTTGTATTCCCCGAAATGTGAGAAATATGAGGCACATGAATTTTTTAGTAGGGGATCTAGACGTTATTGAATCAAGATATGGTTATCTTGGTGTTCTTGACCGGTAATCGGAATCCCGAAAGCTAATTGGTGAAACAAATTTGCTTTGATTTGTACGGAGTAAGTCTTGTTTCCCCGCATTTCTTATCTTAGCGTAGATTTTTTGGTTTATCGATCAATGATGATGACATGAGAACAAGAACAAGGGAAGGAATATTGATCAATAACCTTAATGCCTGAGGATTTAAGATTTGATCGAGTTGAAGCTCTTCTCGGTGAAGGGGAGAGGAGTTATTAAGATCTTACAACGAAACTTGAAAACCCCCCACCAAAGAACTTGTCTGATGTACCTACTTTAAAATTCCCATCTGCAAGACCTCTTTCTAAATACCCAGTACTCACGTCACTATTGTCAGCACATCTGCCAAGGACTTATTACCAAAATGTCACCTCCAGCTATTATTGCTCCATCCATTTTATCTGCAGATTTTGCAAAATTAGGGAAAGAATGCTCTGATACAATCGGCCAAGGAGCAGATTGGCTCCATGTACTTCATTTCCAATCCGTAACGACGAGCTTATGCTAACCACTGGTTATTGACCTGTAGGTTGATATTATGGATGGACACTTTGTGCCAAACATTACTTTTGGAGCTCCTGTCGTTACCAAAATTAGAAGCCATGTCGATCGACCAACAGCTAAACATGGAAAGGGAACATTCGATTGCCATATGATGATTGCTGAGCCAAAAAAATGGGTAAAGGAATTTCAACAGGCCGGATGTGATCTCTACTGCTTTCACTATGAAGCTGCAATCTCAAGCACTGCGGCGGAAAGTCCGGAAACCACAAGCGATTCGAAAACAAATCCAAAGGAATTAATAAGATATATTCATGATAATGGAATGTTGGCAGGAATAGCAATTAAACCAGATACGAAAGTTGATGTGCTATGGGATATCCTCGAGAACACTGAGGAGAAAGAAAGACCAGATGTGAGCGCGTTCATGGCACGAAAATAATAGAATGAGACACTGATAATTATAGATGGTATTGGTAATGACGGTTCACCCTGGATTTGGAGGACAAAAGTTTATGGCATCAGAATTGCCAAAGGTCGCCGAACTTAGAAAACGTTACCCAGATCTCAATATTGAAGTTGATGGCGGATTGGGACCTGGAACAATTGATCAAGCCGCAGATGCTGGAGCAAATGTAATTGTTGCAGGTAGTGCTGTTTTCGGAGCCAAAGACCCATCTGACGTTATTGCCAAGCTTCGAGAGGCTGTTGACAGCAGAAGAGGAAAGTTGTAAATTACAATGCAAGGTGATATAAGTCTTACAAGTTCGTATACGGCGGAAACAACGGGATGCTGGCGGATGTCTACGGTAAAAATTAAGCCAAAAGCTTTAAAGTAAGCGGATATGATATGCACATAGAAAATTTCAGTTAGATTTCCGCCACGTATCCGCCCAATGTAACGTCGGCAATGCCAATCACTTCGGCTTCGAAGAAAGGGAGTTGGAGAGGATGACTTCACCGTCAAATACCAGCTTTGAACATCCGCTTGAAGGATAAGCTTAGAGATTCCGAGAGTTCACCGGGTATTGCTCGTCATTATTGGTGGGATGAGTCGAGTTGTCTCTTTTAGCGTCTGGACCCGAGCACATTGGATAGCGGGATGTGCCATAATCAAAATTGCGGGGTGAACGGTTTTAATAGTCGGCACTTTTGAAGACTTCAGTTAGGTACCTATAATTGAGCTCGATATCGCTGTACATTTTGAGTTGAAGTTATCTTTTTATTTATATCGTTTGACGTGTGAAATAAAGATATTTTGGGTGCTGCGATAACGTTGCCCTTGAAACTATCATTTATCATCCGCCTGTCTTCACCATATTGCATCGGGACCCTGCAGCACACCGGCAGAAAACCCGGTACTTTGGCCCCAGTTCTAACACACAATGGCCGTGGTGGATTTTCTTCTTTCGCCTTATGCGATTCCAATCGCATTGGTGCTCTACTTTATCGTTCCATATTTCACATCCAATACAGCTATAAGAGACATTCCAGGACCTTTCGCTGCAAAATTCACAAGGTTGTGGCTGCTGTTGCAAGCTCGATTTGGACATCGATATCTGAGCGTTCATGATGCCCATGCCAAATATGGAAAAATGGTTAGGATTCAACCAGATCATATCAGTATCGCAGATGATGCTGCCATTCAGGCCGTTTATGGTCATGGCAATGGATTTTTGAAATCGTAGGTCTTCATTTGGTTCGAAGGGGTTTTCAATGGCTAATTTGCTTCTTCGCAGAGATTACTACGATGCTTTCGTCTCGATTCAGACAGGTCTGTTCAATACTCGTGATCGTGTCGAGCACACGAGGAAGCGCAAAACTATTTCGCATACCTTCTCTACCAAAAGCATTGGCCATTTCGAACAATACATGCATGGAAATCTGGACCTGTTTGTGAATCGATGGGATGCAATGTCCGACAACGCTCATGGTCAATTTGCTAAAATCGATTGCCTTCAGGTAAGTTTAATTCTTCGGAATGAGCTTTGTCATCAGTATTAATGAATTAAATTTGCAGTGGTTCAATTATCTCGCTTTTGACATCATTGGTGACCTTGCATTTGGAGTTCCATTTGGCATGCTCGAGAAGGGAGAGGATATCACGGAAATTAGAAAGACACCCGATGCACCGATCACTTATGCACCAGCTGTTGAAGTTCTCAATCGACGTGGTGAAGTTTCTGGAACACTTGGTTGCTTACCACAATTCAAGCCATACGCCAAATACTTCCCAGATCCTTTCTTTAGTCAAGGTCTCGCTGCGGTAGAAAACTTAGCTGGTATTGCCGTTGCCCGAGTGAGTGAACGTCTCGATCGTGAAAAGGAAGATGGTCGTGTCGATCTTTTGGCCAGACTTATGGAAGGAAAAGATGAGACAGGTGCTAAACTCGGTCGCCAAGAATTAACTGCAGAAGCTCTTACCCAACTTATCGCTGGTTCGGACACTACGTCCAATACTTCCTGTGCAATTCTCTTTTGGATTTGTAAGACTCCAGGAGTTCTTCAAAAGCTTCAAAAGGAATTAGACGATGCAATCCCCGCAGGAGTCGATGTTCCCACTTTCGACATGGTCAGGGATTTGAAGTACATGAACAATGTCATTCAAGAAACCCTCCGCATTCACTCTACCTCTTCTCTTGGACTTCCTCGTATCGTTCCTCCTGGAGGAGCAGAAGTATGCGGACGTTTCTTCCCAGGCTACACAGTCCTTTCTGTCCCAGCCTACACCATCCACCACTCGAAAGAAATCTGGGGTAGTAACGCAGATGATTTCGTACCGGATCGATGGGATAATTTAACCGAGAGACAAAAGAACGCTTTTATCCCCTTCAGTTATGGACCAAGAAGTTGTGTAGGAAGAAATGTAGCAGAGATGGAATTGGCACTTATTGTAGCAACGACATTTAGGAGATATGAATTTGACCTATATCAGGATGTTTTGGAGACGAGAGAGGGCTTCTTGAGGAAACCTTTGGAGTGTATGGTGGGGATTAAGAAGAGGAACAATATTTAAGAAATTGAACTGTATATTTTTTTGTATGTTTAGCTTCTGGTTGGTATATGGATTGCGGTTGGGGGCCTTCTGTTGTATCATTATATTTTGCATATTTATTCCACTTTTTTAGGGCTTTTGTTGCAATGTAGTAGATATTTTTCACGCGGTAAATGTACCGTCTGCCCCGTTGACTAAGGTCCTCTTGATACCAGGTAAGATTACCTCTCATCTTACACGAAATCCTTAAAAAAGTCAATAAAAGAACGAAAGAGGAAAATACTAAACAGTTTAATGTAAAGTGCATAGCATAGCATAGTTGCTCTCCCGGTGGTGATTGTATTGTTGCGCATGCTTTTATTTCAATCGACTTTCAATATTTTTTTAAATTATTTCTTATCGAAATAGAAATATGAGGAAATCGCAAGGTCGGTTTTCTTTTTCTTTTCATTGTTGTAACTGAAGAGTTTTGGTGGTATACTGACTGATAGATAGGGACGTTCAGTACGTTGCGTGTTTAGCATCCAACAAACAAGGCTTCACACTGAACCAACATAAATCGTCCGTTATAATTAATGGGCTACTTACTCTACGGAATCAAGTGATGGAAATAACATTTAGTTACTTTCTAGACGGATTCTTCTAGTTGTTATGAGAGGATGAGGTGATGAGAGGATAAGATATAGGGTGAGGCTTTGCTATTGATGAATCTGATGCAAAGAGTTGTGTAACTTGTAGGAGGGTATGGTGTGATGATGATATTAAGGGGTTGGAGAAGTGGCTCTTTCTTAATTTAACTCAGTTAGTTCAATTAATTGTTTCTTTGTTTCTGGTGTAAATAACTAATACTTACTAATGAAATATTTCTAGCGTAGAAATCATAAAACCGAATCATCTTGAGAGTGGAAACTCGGATTGAACTGTCACTGTTGGTCTGGATCAAATTTTTAATGATGGTTCATATCAAGGACAGTGCAGTTTTAAAAGGGAAGGCTAACACTGAAAACTTGATGCATATACAGGTACATCCATCTATCGGAAGATATCATATGTATTCGAGATCTTGGAAGCGGGGATAAACATTAAAGCATGAGCACCAGAAAGAATGTTCGGGAAGGAATACAGTCTAGAAGCTGTTTCACTAGTGGCAGTGGTGAAAGTTCACTTGCCTATTTGTATGAAGCCTAAGTATCGGGCTTGGTTTCCTCCCCATATCCTCAGAGTAGCATAATATTATTTTCACTCTTGTAGAAGTGAACTACACTACCAGGATTGTGGGATCAACATTCTTCTAATCTCCCGATTTGTTAGTTATTGTTCATTTCCTTCATCACTGTTTCAATTTCACAGGGTGCATTGTACTGGACATATTTTTAACAAGAGAAATATTGCATTCTTTTGCTGTGTTTTGGTCTTTTTGTTGGGAGGCAAATACGTTGTTATCAAGAAAGAATCATTCTACCTAGGAACTCATTCCCTAGACTTGTAGACATCGACAAAAGAAACTCCAGATGACCTTATGAGAGCCAGCCTTCAAGTTCTTGCATGTTCTCTATGACTGGCGTACTTTGTACCTGAGCCAAGCATACTTCTCAACCAATTCCTGATGTTCGATGCGCAAGAAATCGAGGTCAATGACCAAGCTGTGCGTCTTCCATAGTGTTTCCCAGAGGGAATGTTCAAGCAGCCGGAAACAGTTACAGCACACACATTTGTCCGGAGGATCAAAGGGACGACCTGCATCACAGTTTAGGAGTTTCCAGGATTCTGAAGAGATTTCCACGGCTGAAGATCCGATGAATTGGTTGAGTAAAGCTGCGTAGTTTCGATTCAAATCATCATGCTCTTTCTTCAAATCATTGATTTCGTCCCTTAGTTTATTCTTCACGTCCCAACAGAAATGCAGGAAGATGTCGTCTAAATTGTCGTAACGTTCTAGGTGAGGGCCGGCTTTGGGACAATCTAGGTCGTTGTAAACATCCCTCGGGAGGGGCCGCGGCTCGTAGAAATATTTCAATATGTATTCGATGATGGAATCGGGCATTTGCCTACGCTCCGTTGGTGCAAATGTCCAACAGAATGGTCCAAGAACTGCTGATCGGGTTGTTGGTCCTGAAGTTTCCTGGAAGTTGCATGGGCGTTTGCCATCTGAATTTGAATCTGATGAATTCATCCTGATCTGACTTGCGAAAATTTTCTCCTTGAGAGGATCGAATTGCTTGTGTTTATGTGGGTGTTAGTTGTTCGGTGATGAATGTATGAGAGTATCGCCTGTATTTAAGTAGTATTAATAGTTGCCTACAGCAAGTGCTGCTTGAACGTTCTGTCATTGTACGGAATTAGTAGGTGAGTTCCAGATTGCATTGTTCCATATGGATGTCTGGAAGAATACGTGAAATTGGTAGTCATAGTGTTCTCATGCCAATGCCGTTGTCTCTCGAACTTACAGTCCTTTGCCTTACTCTTCTAGTGAGGGTTCATTCGACTTCTAGATTGGCCTAGCTAGATCGCCTGATTTCCATAGCATTCATAACCTTACCATCCCTCAACCACTGTAGAATCTACTTAGGTACCTATACACAGCATAGAAATGCTTACATAATACGTGAATAACATGACCATTATATAATTGATCTGCATGATATAAATTTCTACATGAATTCCTATATAATATAAGATTATTTTATATAATACACAAATGAAGAGACGCCTTGCCTTATATGATAAAGAAAATCTTACGGTGTATACATCAGATATCGGCTATATGGCAGTATACTTAGTATTTCTCGGATACCCGCGCAGTCCCGAACCAAGTGGCTTTCGGGATGGTTTTATTCCACTGAACAAAATGGGCTCACCAAATCATGAGTCACCCTTCATAATCGTACTCGGCTTGTTTGATAGTACCCTCCCCGCAGCAAAAGCAATCGTTCTTTCCTTTTTCGGCTGTGGCTTTAGGCATCCGCCTGTTTTGCAGACACTTTGCATATGCACTCAGTATTATTGGCCAATATGAAATTTGAAATTACTTTCCTCTTTGTTCGTGTGCACATTCACTGCCCAATCACGCGCTAACGCGAGGTCGTCGCGTTTTACTAGGTATGGTATATAGAGAAAGTGTTTCCCATCTTTCGCGTACCCCACCACAATATACTTCTGAGAAATACTCAAGTACACTCACGCGCGATATTAGATTCAATGAAATTGATCTGAGAACACAGAGAGGAATTATCCAAGAACACAGAGAGAAATCATCCAAGAACACAGAGAGAAATCATCCAAGATGGGGCAGAGACACCAACTCTTTATCATCGCCAAAATAAATGGTCGGTATCGTGGATTAGCAGCCGTACACCACCGTAAGTTCTCTTCTCTACCTTCCCACATAATAATCCGACTATTCTCATACCAACTATCTTCTAGAATGGCTCTATGGTGATGATGCCCTCAAAATCTGTCTCAATATACGCCAAATCTTGCAATCACCTGCCAACAGAATCGCACTATCGCACGAACTTCGCCATGCAACTCATCTCAGTAAAAAAGACTGGAAGCGATATGTTAATTACAGCAACACTTCTATGGACGACGTTCCATTCCCATTTATTCTTACATGTCTGGTTATCGGGTCAGCTCTAGATGTGAAGGATAATTATTATCATGCTGTCGATGATCTTCCTTTCAATCTCCCGTTTAATGGAGGCGACAATAATGATGGAATTACCATATTCGATATTACAGAGTTGGAAAAAGTGCGCTATTGCTTTGTCAATTTCTCAGACTACTTCTACGATGACGAGGTGGACGCAGAGCAAGCCATACCACCTCCACCCATGACTCCACTTACCGGGCCTCAATATCTTTGGGGATACCGCAACAAAGATGACCCTGCTGAGCAGGAGAAGTTTAAAGACTTGATTGAAAGCTTTGAAACGGTGCCGTTGGTGGACTGCCGAGCTTTGTATAGTGCATGGCCTGATCCTGAATGGATGACCCCGCTTTTGCGTGGTGAAAAGATTGAATGGGTCCTTGTTGAGGAGATCCTTGAGGGTAAATATAGCTCGTTTGATCTCTGACATTTTATTGTTGACGACAACAATTGGAACCTTGGACTAATTTTTACACCACAGAAGAAGAGCATTCGACAAATGAGGAATCAAACGTCGGAACGGCTGATTTCCCCAGCCTCCGAGCATCCTCTCTTGCCAGGGTCTTGAACGTGATAATCGAAGGCACACCCTCCGAGCTCCCTCAAATCATCGAAAGCGCATCGCTCCTCCCGGATTTCTATCCTACTGCCAAATCAAAGCTGTATGCTGATCCTACTATCGTGTCGAATTTTGCCTCTGCACGTCGACTTTTGAGCACTATACTCAAGAGCGAATCTATAATTGACCTTGGACCTTTCGACCTGACAACCGAACAAATATTTGAAGTATTGAATGAAAGATTAAACAACCCAACGGACGTGATTGGTTTGAGCTTCTCTGGAAACGCCAACATTACCGAAGAATTTCTTGGGGAAATTCTCGTCAAGTTTCCTAGACTCGAATTCCTTTACCTCTTGAACACTCCACAAATTCCTTTAAACAAGAAAATCGAATTGTTAAGAGGAACCACGGTTCAGTTTTATGACACAGAGCTTCTCGCGCTGCCATTTGTGAATTTGAATAAGCAGTGCGTTGATACATTGAACGAAAGCGAAGCTCCAGCACATGGCCACATCAAGCCAGTCGTGAGTCAGCTAATTATGTTCACTTGCTCCGATGCAAGTAAGGTCCAGCGCGACAATGATGGAGGCATTTGCATCGAGTCTTGCTTCCCCAATGGCGTGATTAGGTCTTCTTTTATGTCTCCTGATCACACCTGCATACCCTTTGGAGAGATGGATGTTCCGCCATCTGCGTTCATTGCAGGAATTACGCAATACATTCATTATCTCATGTCTAAGGAACCATTTATACGCATTGACATGGCGGACGCACTACAAATCGCAAAGTATTTAGCAATACCCAATGCGTCATCCGAAGACAATGAAAATTCATTGCGAGTTGGTGCCATTCCCGGACACTTCCAGCGCCAGAAAAAGGACAAATATTCAAAGATCATGCCCGGTGAATGGACTTTAGCGATAATTGGGGAAATATATTGCGACCCCCCACCTGCCAAAAATATGCACACGAAAGTCCGATATGCTTTTGTGACCGTTGCTCCTCCCATTAATACTGAAGATTCGACTTCGGATTCTTATGTTCCGGAATTCATCATCGAGGATTTCCGTGGCTTCCTTGACAGTACAATCCCTGATCCAGGAAGCCGGCAACATATTTTAGAAGGCTGGAATAAGGCTGTAGCATCGGACAATTCACATTTAACGCTTGAATTGAGTGGAAGGCAAGAGGTTGAGTCACTGATGCGTGCTCTTGTGTACCCTGTAAGTGAGGCTACGGAATCGCGTCATTCGGAGAATGCATCGAATCCAACAACAGATTGAAGCATGATGGTTAATTTCGTTTATTAGAGGAGATAAATTTGCTATGTTAGAAAACGATAGCTATACATCGATCGAAATTAGTCCGTACTTAAGTGCATTGTGCATGGTGGCTCTTCATAGTTTATAAGTTCCGTATCTTGTTAGCCTTTCCCATAATGAGCCCATTGAAAGATACTCTTCGACGCAAAGGTAAAGCTCGAAGATGAAATGTAGATCTGAAGCAATATTAACTTTTGGTGTTCTTGAAATTCCAACATTGGCAATCCCCAAAATAAACTTTGGTATAGGTACAGCCGTGAAGTCGCCTGCTCGCTTGCACGCTTGTATGTTATGACTACCTAGAGTTTGTGATAATTACTAGGTAATAAATAATATAAGAATATCATCCCAGTCACCACTTGGTTTAAGAATATTAACAACTATCACGGTTTCCGTACAGCGGAATGGATGGAGTGCATATTCGTCATATATTGATTTCCCTACCTGACCTCATTTGATTGATTCATACATATATAGACGGATCAGCCCGAATCGAATACGAATAGAATAGACTAGACCAGACGGTCATTTTTCAGTGGCCTGTTTGAGGTGGTGATGTGCGTTTGGTAGTAAGTACGTAGTAGGTATTTTCGGAAATATAATGGGCTATGAATTTTGGGAATTTGTCTTTGGTCTTTGGTCTTTGGTCTTTGGTCTTTGTCGGTGTGACGGGGGCTTGGTTTATTCTGGGTGGTTTTGGAGTATGATTGATAGCAAGGTTGGCGGAGTTGGTGGAGTTGGGGTGTGAAATGAAACTTCTTGGGTTTGTGGTGCCGCTTGTCTGGGGACTTTTTGATCAAAAAGAAGGAGGCGGAGCTGTTGGGATGGTTGGGATTAGGAGTGGTTAATGGATGAGGAGGTTGGAAGGGTATTTTTGGGAATACTGTACTGCGAATCTCGTGTTGGAATAGATGTGTATTGAGTGTGATTGATATATGAGTGTTCGGCTCTAGAGGGTTGGAACTTGGTTAGATGTATGGCCTTTCTGAGATGGGGTTATGTTCTGGAGTATGAATCATCTTACCTCATTTCAACGGCTGCGGGGCTCCACACAAAGGTCTGGGGTTCTCGGTAGTTGTTGGCTGGTGGTACATTGGAATACTCGATGAATGGATGGCTTATGGGTTCACAGCATTGGATGGAATATATGGTTGTCCATGCATGCATATGTTGAGTGGTGCCTGACTATTAGGTTGGTGCCTGACTATTAGGTAGGTTTCTAAATGGTATTCAACAGCTGACTATTCATCGCACAATATGAGTTAAAATGTGTAATATCTCGCTGAGTACTGCTGAGTAGCTTATATAAGTAAGCGGGTGCAATGACGATTGAATGGTGGCCCATAACATTGAATTGCGATAAAGATGGAGACAATTCAACACGTGACTAAAATTTAGCAATATCTTTTGTGCAAACTCTCACTATGTTCTCATTTTAGCCATGATTCATCAAAACTCAACTCAAACGTATATCAAAGATTTGCATTTTATTTTCTTCACTACCTATCCGTATGCTATCATGCAGTGACACACGCCAGACGCTGGGATATATGCACCAAGCATCTTCATCACCCGATGCAACTTGGCCGATAATTAAATGCAGGTACCGCCAGCATTACCCATAAGATCATACATCTTCGTGGCTCACACAATCAAGATCAAGTTAGAATGACTGGTTGGGCGCAATACTGATCGGATTTTCGGAAAACACTTCTTCTTACAGAATGCAGAATTATATATAGCCACCTACCTGCCTGCCACTTTACTTCCTTGCGATGCTCTTTTTACGGGGGTAAATTCACGCGGTCAATTGTAAATCGGAACATCACATCCAGTCATATACAATTAAACTACCATCGAGTCAAACCCCATTCTAATTCGTGGCGTACTCATATTCGTTTTCATAGGCCAATCTTTCAACCATTTCTATTTTTACGCGCCCAACTTTCGCTGGGCTCCACGAACAAGCTGGGTCCTGCAGGCGATGAGCAGTCTCATTGGTAGATATTGTATGCAAGCGCTAACAAAATACTACCCTCTTGAATTCTCATTTACTCGTCGCGCGCGCAATTCTCCAGAGAAATCGATTTTTCTTCCCATTTCAGTCGTCACTTGCCAACTATTTGCTGCTAGGTCATCAGTGCCATGCACTGGGGTGAGACAGCCACAACTTTTATTGGGTGTACGAATTATGAGCCGATGTTGTAGCATCTTAAACAATTTGACTATTTTGCTCCTTAGACTCTTTTTGGATGTCTCTCCTCACTAGTGGAGATCATGTTGACCTTGTCGCTTGGAGAGGCTTGGAAAACCTCTTTTTGCCGGTTCTTCAAGAAAATTTGGCTTCAATTGGAGCCACACCTTCTGGGCCCCTTGTCGCTTTTTGGCAGGTACTGTCGGTATAAACCCTTCAGTGACCCAGTTACCAAACTCAGGTCATCACTTTCTTCTCGTCTCGTTCTTTCTCGTAGTGTAGGAGGTGTATTGTTCTCGTCGTTGTTAATCCCTCTCTTTTTAGCTTAGTGTTACAAAGTCTTCGTTGATCGAAGCATACTGTCTTTTAATTTTCTTTCCTTGTCTCACTAGACGTAGAGCGTCTTAAAAAATTAATACACGATACCTACCCGACGAGAAGCGTATATCAAAAAAGTCACGTTTTCTAGGTCGACAAAATGGCAACTCTAGATTATCTACCTGCCACAACATACCGGCCACCGACTTCACCTGTGCAGGCACAGAGACGACGAAGGCTTCTTAATACAATAATGGAAGATGAAGAAGAATCGATGCGTGGTTCAAAACACATGGAAATGCGAGGTCAAGATAGATCCTCTCACAAAGCAGACTGGCTTTCTCCACTCAGCGATCACTTTCCAACGCCTCGAGCAAATCAATTCATGCAACCATATCGTCCAGCTTCACCATCTTGCTCAGATTCAAGCAGAGACTCAACTTCCGCTCCTTCATCGGCACCATGGACAAGAGCAAGTTTTACAACTGATGCTACTGACTTCGATGATCTTTACGATGTTTCATCTGACGAAGATAATCGAAGGGGCAGCACTTTGAGACGAAGGGCCAGTATTGTGCAGTCTCCAAGATCAAACAGATCATCCACAAGCTCAATCGGAAGCAGAAATTCCCTAAGCTCATTACCTTCGCTTGTGATCCCCCCAAATGGAGATCCATGGGCTGAAGTCACAGCATTCAAACGACAATTGGCATCTCCAGTCCCACCAACACCACCTCCAAGAGTAGCTATGTCTCCTGCTGTCCTTACGTTCCTGAAGAATCAAGAGAATCTATCAGTTCCATCCTCTTCGACTCCACCGTCATTGGATGGAAGCATGGATTCAGAGCAGATGGCTCAAATGTCTGCTCCACCAACTCCAGATATTGGTTACGACAGCGAAGAGGACGGTCCTCGTGCCAGCTGGAGAATCCAATTGCAACCTGCTGCTATGGCTACCTTGGAGGCGATTTCAGGTCCTTCTAATGACTACCTCGAGGAGCAGCAATTGGAACAAGTCATTGAATTAAGTACTGTACCACTAGAAATCGCGCCCACTCAAGAAATGCAGCAAAGCTTGCCACCTTTAAACACCAATATTCATCGCGCTAATTCACTGATTCTCACCCCAAGCCAACAAAGAGCTATGGAAAGTCTAACAAATCTAGAGATACCATCTCCTGGTGGCTTCTTCGCATCTTTGGGTCATGGCGCGAGACATACATGGCACCTTGTGCCTGTCACGCCAGATGAACCTCTTCCTCCTTCATCAACCACCGCAGAGAACTTTTACAACACCCCATGGGCACCACATCCAGTTGAGCGTATTATCGAACTTCTAGAACCTGCTGATACTGATGGGCCACCAACCGCTAAATTCATCCGACCAGAGATCCGCCACGGTAATTCCGACGAAACTATTGTTGCTATCAGATCGCCTCCGCCAAATAAAACTAGCTTTGAGGAGGTCATTGTAGCTGATGAAATTTTGACCGACTACACACCTGGGTATATTAGCAAGCTTGAGGATACTGCAACTGTTAATATTGATCGCACTGCGCTGTGGCTCGCAGCTCAACATGATTACCTTTCAGAACTCATCAACCCTACAGAGGCTCGTGACGACGAAGTCGCCTTGTTGAAGCGAGCTTCCAGTGTAAGATTTTCAGCAGCGGAGATGGCAATCTCACCAAGTGAGCCTGAGCCACTCCCTTTGCAGCGTAAAAAGACCGTACACTTCTCTACAGGCTCTACCAATGATGTCTCTACTCCAGCAGCTGCTACTGCTACGCTTGCCAAGCTTGCTGGAAAGTCTTGTCCACTACCTAAAGCTCTTCCTCAAGAATCGACCTATCACCGTGCCTTCAAACGATCGATTCGCAAAACTCATCGCCGTGATGTATTCGTGCATCGTATGCCCAGATTTGAAGCTATCCAATCTCAACGAGTATCTTTTCCAGCAGCTCATCGTGCCCATCTTCTCGGTAAATACCAATTGAGCGTTCTTCCAATGTCCGCCAAGCGCCGCATGTCTTCCAACGTGGCTCGTGGTGACGAGACTCCATTTGAAGAAGATTTAGACAAGCTAAAGCATGATAAAGAGATCGAAGCTCTCGAACAAATGGCACCTGCAGCCTGGAACGTCGCAGCAACTAAACTACTCAACGGAGGTCGCTTGATCGCAGCTCCTGTTGCCAAACGCCTTGCAAGACTCTCTTCAATGGGTCCCACCATTAACGGCACCCCTAGAGACCGTGCTCGTATTCTTGATCTCGGCGGACAAGCCACTTGTGATTGGGCATGGCAATGTGCTACCGAATATCCCAACTGCAAAGTATACACGGTGACCACCAAATCCCTTCGCCAACTGTCTAACTCCAACATTCGCGGCCCTAAGAATCTTCGCCAAGTAGCCGTGGAGCGTCTCGTTAAGCTTCCATGGAAAGATAATCAATTCGACCTCATCTCCGCTCGCGAAATCTACAGCATTCTCAAGGAGCGCGGTGAGAACGGAGAAGATGAATGGGAAGCTTGTCTTAATGAATGCATGCGTATTCTTAAGCCAGGTGGGTATCTTGATTTCTCCATCATGGATTCAGATATTGTTAACGCAGGCCCAATGGGTTTGGCCAAGAGTGTTGAATTTGGATTCAACCTCAAAACCCTCGGGTATGATCCAGCACCCACCAAACTCTGGCTCAGCCGTTTGAAACGCGCGGGTTTTGTAGGTATCAAGCGCGCATGGGTATTTTTGCCAATGGGCGCAGATCCGGAACATAAATTTGACGTCGAGAGAAATAGCGTGGGTGATCCATTGGAAATGGAAGCAATTATCAGCGGGAGTACAGGAGATGCAGCTTGTGTTTCTGGTTTAGTTGGTGGCTGGGCTTGGGAAAAATGGTTGCTGAGATGTAGAGTTCAGACAGTGGGCAATGAGGGAACGTTGGAGGGTGTACACAATCTTATTGAAGAGGGTAGAGCTTGTGGTGCTGGATGGAGGACCGTGAATGGATGGGCCAGAAAGCCACTGGAAAGAGTTTAGGGTGATTTTTCTTTTGACGAGGATTGGACGGATTGGTTTCTTTGGCTATGATTTTGATTTGTTTCGGATGTCATGGTGGTTGCTGGTGATGATGACGATGACGATGATGGGAGTTATGATGAGGATGAGAAAATGCTCTGTTTCTGTTTTACGTGCGTGGATAGCGGTCGAGGGACGTTTGCTGAGTAGCCAGTGAGTAGGCGGTTGTTCGAAGTGTATTTGGTGGAGGTTGTCTATTTATCTTTCTTTGACTAAGCAGTTCATGTGTTTTAAACCCTTAAATTTCGTCTCATCATGATGTGAAAAAGAAATGTTCGTCTTGTCTTGTCATTTAGTTGTACCATACTTGCTGATAGTCAATATGTTCATACCTACTTGCCACCGGACTGAAACTTCACCATCTTCCATGTCTCGCTTTATATAGGTATCTCTAATAAAGTATTAATACTACATTCTCTTTGTCCCTAAGGTATTACTAATTGTGCTTTAATATGAAATACATAGGATTCTCGACAATAATAAGTTTGAGCACATTGATATTTGAATATTATATGGCCTGGAATTCCTACGAGTAGTTGGGGAAAATTGGAAATATTTTTCGGGTTTTTGGCGAGGTGGGAATGGATGGGTGTTTGAGAAATTTTCTATAGGGGATGGATTGCGAGACCTCGGCTAACTTTGTTCAGCCAAATTTAAACAAAGACTTACGGAGCCAGCTTCTTTCGCATCTTACCAATATGATGAATGGGAAGGGAAAAACATAACAATAACCTCATACGCGTATACTTCAATAGGTAATCAAACAAATTAGACAATGGATTCAACTAACAGCGTAATCTTACCTTCGAAAGTAAGATAAAACAACTACGAAATCAGCAAGTAACAGATCCTGAATAAGTTTTCCTTTTATATTATAAATACGTGTAATATCTCCCTCAACAATCCCATCTCATACTCATACTCATACTCATACACACACATACACACAAGCAATCAGAATATCACAAGACAAGAATAGCACTAGCAATCTATCTTGTATTCACATCTCAGTTCCTTCTCTACAATTAGTACTCAGCGAATTATTCAGAAGAAGAACATCGTAACCGCAAAGATGATTCACCTTAGACGTGATGCGCTGGAGATAGATGATGACTTCCCTAGCATCACGCAAAGTGAAGAGAGAAATAGGCAACCAATTCTGGCTGATGAGCCGGAAATGGCTGATGAGGCCCCTAGCGCCGCCCAACCCGATGAGAGACATAGGCGGCCAATTCAGCTTGTTGAGCCAGAAATAGCTGATGAGCTCCCTAGCGTCGTCCGACCTGAAGAGATAATTACGCCAATTCCGCAGGCAAATACGCTTTCTCAAGAAACAGCGAATGTCACGTACTATTGTAGAGTCCTCCAAAGTGAAGAGAGAAACACACCAAGTCCGGAGCCAATCATGCCCGGCCGGGAATCAGTGGATGATGACGTGTACATTCGCAACGCCTACCAACAAGCAGAGAGAAATAATACGCCAAGTGAAGACAGAATTATGCTTTCTCGGGATGTTCCAGATGAGCTTCCCCCTTCCATCCGATATGGATTGCAATTGAGGGATACATCAAATCCAGAGCCCGACAGCCCTAAGCTGTCGATCATCGATACGAAACAACTTAGCCACTTCAACGACTTGTCAGATAATTACCTCGAGCTCATCGAGTTTCAAGATGCCATGCACTCTAAACTTGGAATATGGGAGTCGCTACATGAAGACTTACGCACCGAATTCGAAGCGCGGGTGCACCGAATTCCCGGGCTTTCGAAATTTTCCTTACCATACAGAGAAAGGCAAAAGTACGAGCGCAGTACCTTCCGGCCCCTTGACGCCAAAGATGAAAGACGCTGTGAATGCGCCGGCTGCTTTAACGTATTGGCCTCACAACATGCCAATGCCGTTCGAGTGTCAAACATCATTCTCGATGAACGTTCGCTCTTGAAGAAAGAACATCTGGAATTACTTGAGGAGTTTGAAACTTTTCTAAATCATCGCAAGGCTCTCATTGCAAGTATCCCCATTACGCGTATGGAGTGGGACGTTGATATGGTTTTCAAGAGCTCATAAACCACAGAGAGTAAACTAGAGGCTGGTACTCATGTAGCTAGGCTTGCATTTCCGTTTGTAGAAATGTTAAAATTTGTTCTTGCTTTTATCGAGAGAGACTGAAACACACATTTCCTTTTTAGACATGCTAGAATTCGTTCTTGCTTTACCGAAAGCGACTTAAACACAAAAAACAAAAAAAAAAAACGCATTTCCTTTGTAGACATGCTAGATTTAGTTTTTGCTCATCAAAAGAGACTGAAATACATTTCCTTTGTAAACATGCTAGAATTCGTTCTTGCTTTTATCGAAAGAAACCGAAAACCCCAAAAAAATAAAAAAAATACATTTCCTTTGTTATATAAACAATATCCATACCCATCCTGTGCAATCTACGTGAAATAAAAAATCATCGCCAAACTTAACTGAATAGTAACTTTGTGTGAAAAAATGAAAAAGAGAGCTGGGACTTTAATATGAAGGAAAGGTACTCCGCATCTCAAGGTGATCTTTTCCATAGTTCTTCTAGCATAAATGTGTCGCTTCAGGAGATTATTCTAACTACCAGATATTGGAAGACTATATATCCTTCGTTGAAAAACGTTTAGATCAGTGTCAAGGAAGTGTAATTTCCATGGGATTTTAAGATCTTTTTGTCGATGACATTACATTGGTAGACATGGCTACATCATAACTTATCGAGCTACGCCACGATTCCGAAAATCGTAGGGTTCATATACTTCTGGTAGCCGCACGTCATGCCAAAAGAGATATAAATATGTTTTGGACGACTGCTAACATCTCGCTAACAGAGGTTGAGTGTAAGAAAACAGACGAAAGATGCACTACCGCGAAGACTCATAGACCTTCGAAAGTATGTAATAGATGATAATTCCTACCAGAAGACTTTATCTTAACATGAGTACGCGACAAGCTTTTTACGTCAAGTCTGCGCTTTATCTTCTACTTGATACCCTTAACTCGGAAGGCCTAACTACCCCCGAGTTTGCGCTCCCCTCAATTACCTCGGGCCAATTATGCTGACTTTGGTTTTATTCTAAGAAATGTAGTCCTTAAAGTGAAGCATACTGGCACGATCATGCAGGAAGCTATCTCGTATCCCAAGCGCCGTACTTGATGGATGCATATGATAATCTCCCCACTAATTTCTGTATTTCATCAAAGATGCACCAACCAATAGCTTGCCATTTTTCGGAATAGTAAGATACGTTGTCACATAGAACCAGCAGAATTCTACATATTAAATAATCACTTGATCTTTGAAATTGAAGGTTGAACGGCATCGCCTAGGCGTGCTTCTGCACAGATTAAAGCCCTATTTTCCTAGGTATATTTGACAAATTTATGACCCTGCAATAAATCTTCCGAGATATCTAATTCGACCATGGAGACCAGTACCTGTATAACAAACACTAGGTTTTCCTGGAGCTGGGTAAACGGACCACCAATACTTTCCATAAGGGTTTCCAAAACAGATATTTGTCCCATGCCTGCTTTGGGACGTAGAGCGACATTGCTATACTTTGACAACGAGCTCCATCTGATGTAGTTATACCTCGGACTAAGCAGTCTAACCAGGAAATCGACGTCTACTAATGGTTGATGTTCTGCTTTGGGAGGTACTTTAATATGGTTAAATGGAATTTTGAACGTGTTTCAATGACTCGCAACCGTAAAATCTTCGCTATCCCACACGCCCGAACTTACAAGCATGGCACACATGTCAATTACAAAAGCTTTATGCTAAAAAACACACTGGTGCTAAATAAATTAGTCTGAATCCATGAAAAGCATTAGTGGGGAATTGAAACAACATATGTCAATGGCAGACTTTTCTAGTATCAGCATGAAAACAACGTTTGCAATCAACAGACTCAGGATATGCAACCCTTTACTTTCCTACCAAAACTTCTATTATCACATCATGATCATGAAATATCACGATCTCGCGAATGTGCCGTATCCCTTTTACCCCGAACCCCATACCCCGGATTCCGGATAAAATGGCACGACACAGTTCCCGACGGCTCGTCGGGAAATTGGAACTCGTTAAATGAAAATCCGGGGTATGTGGCATCACAACCGACAGAACACCGCATATGAGGCGTTCTGTAGCAGCTTGAAGAAGCATCACCCCATATATGGGATCTCATAGGCGAGTTTGATGTGAAGACTAATACCACATATATTAATATAGAGATGATCTACTCCACAAGCAGGCTTCAACGCCGATCATAAGACGACTTATTAGCTCCTGTGACCAGAAGCTTGATTTTTTATATTGTTTTCCAGTTTTGTAGTTCCATTTATGTATTTGTAAGATTAATATGCTGTGTTCGCATCCGGCGACCCGAAAAAGGAGTAGACGATAATGCTTCCCAGGACATGTATAAAGTAGCATTCTTTTCTTAGATGCGGTTTGTAGTTCAGAAACCATCAAGACATCTTCTAGGGGAAAACCAGCGATCATGTTCTCTAAACAAATCACAGCCTTGACACTTATCTCAGCCGTGAGAGCTCACGGCACGGTTTCTGGGATCGTCGCCAACGGAATCTAGTAAAGTTCCCTCCCTGAGAATTTTTACTCATTCCCAAAACCTGAGCTAACAGTATGAAGTTACAACGGATACAATCCAAGCTATCAGTATATCAGCCCTGCCCCAATAACCGTCGGCTGGCCGATCCCTAAAGATCTCGACAACGGTTTCATCGCTCCCGCTGCCTACACTTCCTCCGACATTATCTGTCACGTAGGGGCAACACCAGCACAGATTGAAGCTCCTGTTACCGCTGGAGGAAAGGTTGAACTGCAATGGACACCATGGCCCATATCTCACAAAGGACCAGTGATTGACTACCTCGCCAATTGCAACGGTCCATGCGAAACTGTCGATAAAACAACATTGAAATGGTTCAAGATTGATGAACTTGGACTGGTCAGTCCAACGGCAGAAACAAGCGGACTCTGGGGTACCGATGTATTGATCGCCAACAACAATAGCTGGACTGTTACAATACCTTCGAACATTGCAACTGGCAACTATGTCCTCCGCCACGAGATTATCGCCCTCCATGCTGCTGGTTCGGCCAACGGTGCTCAAAACTACCCGCAATGTGTTAGCCTTGCCATCAAGGGTACAGGAACAACCAAACCGCCTGGTGTATCTGCGACCACTTTTTACAATCCAAGCGATCCGGGCATTCTGTTCAGTATTTATGGAACACTTTCGAATTATACTATTCCCGGTCCTCCTCTTTATACTGGTGCAGCCACAGAGACCCAAACGTTACCTGGTCCACCGACCGCTAGCGCAAGTGGTGTTTACACTGTTTCATGATGAGGTTGAGAGCAAAGGCTGCTGGACTTGCATGTAAGGAGGATAATGGGGCCCCATAGTGGTGAGATGCAATATACTGTGTGCTGTATATTTTGAAAGGAGTACTTATAGTAAAGAAATGAAAAAAGGTTTCTCT
The DNA here is from genome assembly GCA_905066765.1 of Sclerotinia trifoliorum. NCBI lineage: Eukaryota > Fungi > Ascomycota > Leotiomycetes > Helotiales > Sclerotiniaceae > Sclerotinia > Sclerotinia trifoliorum. The sequence continues at coordinate 876,110 of CAJHIA010000010.1, read as the reverse complement.
ACATATCGCATTTTCGTAATTTAACTTCCATCTTGCAATCGTTCGCCATCGCTGTGACACTTCAAAAGCTACTCATGCAATCGTAAAAATTCTTCCAATTGAAATATCACTAACGTTTTTCCAATTCCGTGTATGATTCTCGAGAAGTCTCTTACAAAATCGGAGTTGTGTATGCTGCTAATAGTATTAGAGAACGCATGATCCATGAGACGAAATGGCTCAACCTATAAATGAAGACTTTCTGGAACTATTCCGAGACTATAGGGAGGGAGATTTATTGCAGAAACAAATATTATACCACGCGCTGCTATTCGTCGAGGTTCCCAGCTTTGAATGTGAGCATCTATATTACCTGTAAACCTTGGTAGAGGACTGGAACACGGATAAGAACAGTGTGAAGCTTTGATCCCGTTGGCAGCAATCACAGCAGCATCAGCAATCCCTTTAGTTCTCCCATATAAACTCGCCTCATGGCTATTTTCAGAGTGTAGTATTGCGGTTTCCTCGGTGAGCTCTACTCCGGGTGCTTGTTCGATTGCTGAATCTGAGCTTGTATACACAAACGCGCGAACGTCCGACTTTTTGGTTCCAGATTCAAGGAGAGTTCGAGTACCTTCGATATTCGCGCGCCGAAGTGTATCTTCCGAAACGGTAAATCTTGCGGAGGCCGTATGAGCGATGACTTTTTGGGAGATTTCTTCAAGAAGATCATTTATCTGCTGGTGATTATGATATATCCCGCGTGGTAAGTAACGTTGGGCGGAGCTTGGTTAGGCTCTCAACCTAGGAAATAAATGTTGGAAGAAGTTACTGTGCTAAGGTGCTTCACAAGATTCGAACCAAGATAGCCACAGCTACCAAAAACGAGAAATATCCCCAAATCATGTTTAGTTGGCATGTTGTCGATCGTGAGCATAAGAGGAAGTCAAGCACTTGAGATCATTTCGAAGTGCTTCGAAATGTGACCCCTTAGAAAGTATCGTTCGGCCTGCAAGTGAGTATGTATTAAAAATGACTGGCAAAGTTCTCACCATTTCATCAGAGGTGAATGGACCTACCATGCTCGTCGGTTTCTCTCCCCGACGGTCCCGGACCAATAGCTAGACACGGGCTACCTACTGCTTATGGCACGTGATCACACCCCGTTTTCGTGAATCTTATGTGTGAGTCATAATCCGTTCCTTTTCTGCTGTGGTTTGAATCGAACAAAAATACCAATCCAAATACAACGCCCTCATAAGAATCAACATGACCTTTACACCTACCAAGCCACCTATTCTTCTCGTCGTTGACCTTCATCAGATCGAGGTCGATCCGCCCTCTTCCTGGGGCCCGCGCTCTACTCCCCACCTCACTTCCAATGTATCAACACTTCTCAGTACCTTCCGTAAACATTCGTTTCCAATAATCCATATCCATCATCACTCGAATGACCCCAAGGATGAACTGTACCCTATCGACGCCAACGCTAGCTTTATCGCACCGCATGCTTGCGCGGCCCCTTTACCAAACGAGCCCATTCTCATCAAGAACACTGGCAGTGCATTTGCGTCTACCAAACTGAACGATACTGCCCATGAGCTAGATTGTAAAGGCAGAGAGATGGTGGTAATTGGAATGGAAGGTGCAAAATGTATTAACAGCACCGTGAGGGATGGGAGCGATTTAGGATTGAACATGATAGTCGTGGTGGATGCATGTGCGTCGTTTGGAATTGATTATCTCAAGAAGGAAAAGTTAGATGCTGAGGAGGTACATAAAGTGGCAATGGGGATCTTGGACGGGTATGCTAGGCTCGTTGAGACGGATGATCTAGTTGAAGAATTGAGGAAATGGGACGAGAAGAATAGCCTCGGTCTCTAAATTACAGGCGAGCTAAAGGTGAGGGAATAAATTGTCTTCAATTTTCGACCTTTCCAGCCAGAGTCTTCTGCTTCATCTTGCCGTGGAATTGAATAGCCCATATTGTAATTGTGAGGAATTGAGGTCCGCGTTGAAGCCATTGGATTTTCATGGGTATCTTTTTCGTAACTTCTGAGATTTACCTTCACACCATGTAATCAGAAATGAATAGATACCCAATCTAAGCACTCCGCAAGTCTCCACCGCTCGTAGTAAATTCTATGAGATTCTGCACTTTTCGACCTGCCTGGTCCGCAGAAGTAGAACAGATGGAATGGATGAGGGCGGAGAGAATGCACTTGAAACTCTGCCAGCTTTGACTCCCGGTGAAAGTTGGACATAAGGCAGGTCGCGTGCGCTGCCTGGATTTGTGCAACGAGATGAACTAGTTCTCGATAATGAACCAGAGATTGGAGTGAAATACTTATTTGTGGAAATATGTTCCCGTCCTCCCTTATCCCTTTGATGCTTTATCGAGAGCGCCCACGACTCTGAGAGGGAGGTTCCAGTAGCTTAATATAGGAAGCTAGTCCTCTCCATTGCACAGTGGACGGCGATGGATAGTAAGAACACTGCATAGATTGAAGGTGCACATGACCTTCGACCAGCTGTACGTTATTGACTTTTCGGCCTTCGTGATAAACTGCAATCTTACTCCACAAGCGCTCCAGCCTGTTCCTGAGAGAAGGCTTTAACATCATTCGCACATCGACACTTCAGACATTTAGAAAGAGCTCAACAACGCTTCATAGTGCACACTAGACTCATAGTTAAGGTCGAATTAAACGTCGTGATCAACTAGATCAGCATCGGGCTGGTTCCAACAATAGACAGGGGACAAGTCGACAAAGTTTCCACTGTACTTTGGGCGCCATGCCACTTAAATCCTGGTGAAAACTTCTTCAAATCAGACAATTGGTAAGTTTTATAGTTTCAGAATCCACGAAATGCCACTTAACTTATGGAGTTGTCGTCAGGACGGATATAAAGTTGTCGGCCTTGTCCACAAGGTGGATCAAAACTGCAGGTGTCGCTACAGCCAGCCTCAGGCCAAACAAGCTTAACCACAACTCTCCTTGAACTGACGCAGCTTCAAGCCCCTCACATCTCCAAATTCATACACCTTTCCCCATATTCACAAACGCAAATTGTTCAATATGCCCGTAAGTCAAAATACTAAATCCGTCATCCAATTCTTTCTATCAAAACATAATCTCGAGATGGGCGTCCCAAAATCACTGTAACCTCCAAACACCTCACATATTCTACCTTGGATATAGCTAACAAACCACCTCAATCTAGGCTTACAACAGCATATTCAACGAAGACTCCTCCACCGCCCTTCACCTAATTGGCAACTTTCCTATCCTTCCCCTGCGCACAAAGGTGCGCGGACCTGCCTACACACTCCCTCTCGATCCATCTCTTGCCGCCCATCTATCCCCAGAACCAGATTCCGAGTCCTACGATGCTTTAGACGAAGTACTCTCTCTCTTTCGCGCCAATACATTTTTCCGTAATTTTGAGATTCAAGGACCTCCAGATCGTCTCTTGATTTATGGGATTTTGTGGGTGAGCGAGTGTCTCGGAAAGGTGAAGCCTTCGATGTCGGTGAGGGAGGCACAGAAGGAGGTCCAGAATATTGCGCTGGATACCAATTTTGCGATACCGGGAGACGCGGGATTTCCTTTGAATCAGGTTGGTTTTACTATCTCTCTACGTCATCTCTTACCCTTATCCTCTGTATTTGAGATTGCAATTTAGGAGATGGGAATGGAGTTATTAGAAAGGGAAGCTAACAATACTTCAAAATAGATGTTCGAAGCACCTGCAAATCGACAAGAAGCCGAGACCCTCCGACAATATTTAGGACAAGTCCGTCAGGAATTGGCGAGTAGATTGTTAGCACGCATTTATGATACCGAGGATGGGAAGCCAAGTAAATGGTGGCTAAGCTTTACGAAGAGGAAGTTTATGGGTAAGAGTTTGTGAGGGGATCCTAGGATGCATGATGTGTGAGACGGATGAGATACGACTTTTAGGCCGCTTGAAAATAGGGGTGGGTGGATGTTGACGCTGGGAGTATGCATTTGTTAAGGGAGTTGGCGGTGTTATTACGGGTGAAATAAAGATACAGTTGAGGTTACAAGATGGAGGTGGAGGACAGAGAGAAGAAAAAAGGCATCGCTCCTAAGAGATGAGGATAAGCAGACGAAGCTCATTAATCTTCTAGATCATTTTACCGATTACAACATCGCTTCTATACTTCACCTAGACACATGTAGATAATGCATCAAATTGCGATATACTATTTACATCGAGGTCTAAATCTACATCTCCATATCTATATCCGATTTCTTGTCTGTCTGGACATCTAAGCTTTCTGTCTCCAGTTTGATTTTCTTATTTGCAATCTCTTGAGTATCCTCCGTCACCCTCTTACTAGCTCCCACTCCCCCATCAACCGCCTTCGTTCTCTTTGCGAACTTTCCTCTAGCCTCTACTTTTCCTTCCGCGGGTACGACCCTCGTGCCCGTAAACAAATATCCCTCAGCACCACCTCTGCTCGTCATCAATGGATGTGTCCTCCCCGGCAAGACTTGCCATTCACGTTTTCTGCAGCTTTGTACTGATGCATTCAAGATAAGCGAGGGATTGAGGGGAAAATCTTCGTTTCCTTGCCATGTTGCTATTTCAGCCTGTGATAGTCCCTTTAACTCTTCTGGAGGTGCTTGGATGAATGCGGTTCTTCTGCTTGTGCTGTATAGATCTGCTAGGGCGACTAGGGGCTCAATGTTGGGAGAATATATGGCAATAGTAGCGCTGGGTCGAAGGAGGTGGATGGTGCGGCGAATGATAGATATAGGATCCATATTGGAAGCTACTACTAAACCTGTGAAATCGCCATGCTGAGTAGTTGAGACAATGTGTCTAATTCTCTCACAGCGACGCTTCTTTCGAAAATGAGTTCCTCGTTTTCCTGAACTCCATTTCGACAATTCCTCTGGTGTTGCCGAAGGGGGTGGGGAAGAGTATAAGCTATCACTTTCTGGCGAGATAAGTTGTAACCAAGATATGGGTAGAAGTCGTTTAGTCAGTGGGTGCGATGCTGCAGGACTATCAATATTAAAATTGAAATATTTTAGTAGTGAAAGATTGGGTTGAGAGTTGGTGTGTATTAAAGTCAAGGTATTGGTATTGGCATAAGGACGATATTGACGATCGGACTGGTGTCGTGGAGTTGGTTCTTTATCAGCTTGAGCTTCTTCCAATGCGCCTGTATATTCCGTAGGGAGATCCTGATCTTCTTCTGGGTATAGCAAGCCCATTCTCTCCGCCATAGCTGCAACTAGTAAGCCCCCAGTCTCGTCTACTACCAGCAATCGACCTCCACCACTTGTATTGAGAGCGTCTGTATGTTCATTTTCTGGATCCTCCGAGAAGTGGACATTCGCCCAACTTCCAGCCAAAGCGAGCATTTCGTCCCTGAATTCCATGATCTTGCTAGCGTCTTTCTCTTTCATCATCCAGTAATCCATCATTGCCACATCCATTGGTAATATCGTGAATTGTCGTAAGTATTTCCTAGTCTTCAACAGCTTGTACTTTGCTAATGAGAAAGCCGTCTTTTCGTCGAGGGCGGTATGTGATAGCATTAGTTTAGCAATGAGGTCTTTTCCTGCGGCGGCACCATCTCTTTTTAAACTCTCAATCTCCTCTTGTGTTAAGGTCTGCCTAGCAGAGTCATCAATAGTTTCGCGATTTGAGCGCATAATGACTTCTCCATTTTCTCCCACAAGTTCGAATTCGACACCATCTCCTCCAATTATTACATTATCATCCGAAACAGGGTTTGCCGCTGCATTTTCCTCCGCTATTGTGTCGGCATGGATTTCAGACGCTGGTACGATCCTCAAATCCGAGTAGTTTTGATCTTTTTGTCTGTCGACAAGTTCGTATTTAAGGTTGTACGGGCGATCAATTATGAGGTTGCTTGGAAATGTACCATATTTTCCCAATGATATTGGACTAGTAATGTTGTCAGCAAACGTTCCCATTAATAGACTGGTATATAGAGGCAGAAGAAGGCTCCTCGCCAAATCTATCAAGACTCACTCACGTATTTGGAACGACTTGTAAGACTTTGAGGTTATCGGAAGGTAGTCTTAGAACTACCCAAGCATTTGCTTTAACCAAGTTGTGCATATTGCGAAACTTGACACACTCAGTTGGGTAAAGTATATATATCCAAAAGTATATGTAAATACAATTGAGTACCTAGGTATTAAAGATGAAATTGTTATTGTTATCTATCAATAGGTACCTGGGTAATAATTTTTCCAAACATGCAAATGAATTTGGTAGCCTTGCGTGTTTGGTGGATTTTTTCTCTCGGTAGTGGTTTGTATCATTGGTTGAGTTGTTTGGGCAAATGATTCAAGGTTCAGCCTTTCGCCGATCGCACATACCTCCGTTTATGATGGCAAATCTGAGCCACACTCCAGCCACACTTTAGTTTAGCTTCTGGCTGGAACTTTAACCTCAAGAATCATAGCAGTAAGCTCACAGACGCGCAAGCACTTACCTATTGACACATTTTGTAGATAGAATCAATTTCTTCTCTCTTACCAAGATATTCTTCCCTTCCTCCAACCAGTTTAACTCTCTTTTTTATGAGAAGGCATTGAAATATTGAAGTTGTCGCAATCTGCTTGAGAGACACAATTGATCTCCCAGCCTCATACATTTCAGCATTATAGCACATGCAGAATACCCCTACAAATCTCACTTATCGTATCGATACCATACCATTTACTTTCTGACAAAATCAATCAAACTTTGGAAGCTCTACTACAATATTTGCGATCGGGCTGCTAGAGTCAAAACTTCAGAAGGAGATTGATTGTGTCGCTTTTATATTTAAGAACTTTATAAGGACAAATTCAAAAGCATAGTTGTGTTGGATATGACCTCATTGTACTTGAGTACACTGATTGATATACTGGCATAAGGAATTCCAATTCCAATTTACCCAAACACCCCAGGTCTTCGATCGAAAATATAACGAGGGTTCAAAAAAGAACGATCCTTACTCAGTTCCTCAATACAGTTCTAGTCACTCGATAAAGTCAATCATGATGGTGACTCGAAAGCCCGTACCTTCATCTACCAACCCTTCCAACAATCCCTCCTCGCTGCCATACCCCATTAGCCCAGTATCTTCGAATCCACACGCCAGTTTTCGCACCGAAGAGAACCCCAATGCGATGTCGTCCGCAACTAATACCGAACCCAACATTTGGAACGAAGAGGGACATTCCCATCCTGATCCTAGCAGTATCCCCGATAGTTTAAGAGTTGGGCCTTCGAGGGCCCCTCCTAAGCCTTCTGACGATGTGTTGAAACCTAATACCTCGACCACTAATCCATTTTTGAGGAGGCAACAATCACAGACTTCACAAAATGCAGTGTCTGACAAAAACGAAAGTAGTGCAGATATTTGGAACGAGCTTACAGAGAAACCAACACATCCAGATTACCCACCCCCACCTCCCCCGCCTGTGTCTCAAGGTTTGTTAGTAGCCCTATATTCTATGCTCAATACTGACATGTGGCATAGTAACCCAACAACTTTCGAACATGGAAGTGTCTGGACAAAATCCGAATCCATGGCAGCCCGTTACGAATGAAAGACAGGCTATACAAATGACCAATCTCCAACGAGAAGATTCGGGAAACGGAGCCTGGTCAGGCGCGAATCCCCAAAATATCATTACTCCTCCCGAGTCATCTGAACAGTCGCAGCAGCATGTCTTAGTAGACATTGATGAACCTGAATCACCGGCATGGGATGAGGATGATTACGACGAAGGAGACGAAGAGGAAGAAATTCCGGCAGATTCTAAGAAGCCGGTATTGCCTACGGACGAGAGGCATGAGATACTAGAAGGGCAGCATGCATGGGATTCTGCTCATGGTGAAGGATCAAGTCAATCAAGTCAAACACAAACAGCAGTCCCGGTTCAGCCCCCTGGGCACAATCAATACTCGAGCCCCTCTGCGGAAGGATGGAATCTTATTGACCATGATGTTATACTGGATAATTCCCAGCACAGCGGTGTTATTGGAGTAGATGGCATGGAAGTCTCTACTTTACCCTCTGAAGAAGTTCCTCCGGCGCTTCCACCGCGAAACGCTCGAGATCATCCCCCCGTTCAACCTCCGCGACCTGTTGCAGATGCGGCAAACACAGCCACAAGCTCGATTATGACTCCCAATATGATAGCATCCGTTCAAAGACAAAAGAAAGAGACGTACGAGGTCAAGAAAATATCTTGGCATGATGTTAATGCCGAACACAACCTTAGAGTTTCACCTATCCTGGTACAAAATGCTAACGGGCCTTGTCCGCTATTAGCTCTTGTGAATGCTCTAACTTTATCGACCCCTGCTGGTGTGGAGACTGCTTTGGTTGAAACACTTCGGTCAAGGGAGCGAGTCAGTCTTGGATTATTGCTTGACGCAGTTTTTGACGAGCTCATGTCTGGACGACGTGGAGATGCTGCGCAAGAGCTTCCAGATGTGGGCGATCTCTATTCCTTTCTACTGACACTCCATACTGGAATGAATGTTAATCCTCTTTTTTTCCCGGCTGAACCTATGCAATCAACGAATGAGCTTCCGAGCTCAATGTCACGTGCACAACGTGGGACCTCACTTCCAGGCACATTTGAAGAGACTCGCGAAATGAAGTTATATGGTACTTTCGCAGTGCCTCTGATTCATGGCTGGCTCCCCGAGGAAGAATCACCTGCTTATATGGCGCTTAAGAGATCTGCTCGATCATATGAAGACGCACAGAACTTGATGTTTCATGAGGAAGTGTTGGAAGAAAAGTTATCTTCGGAGGGCCTCAGCTTTGAGGAACAAGGAATTCTAGAGGATATTTCAACGATTAAAGCTTTCCTCGCTTCCGCGGCGACTCAACTTACAGCTCATGGCTTGGATCTTATAACTAAATCTTTAAGTCCAGGTGCTGTAGCGATTTTGTTTAGAAATGATCATTTTTCTACAATTTTCCGGCATCCAACGACTCTTCAACTATTGCAGCTCGTCACAGATTCTGGTTATGCAGGACACGAAGAAGTCGTATGGGAAGGTCTTATTGACGTTAATGGAGAGAGGGCAGAGTTTTATTCGGGCGACTTTCGTTTAGTTGGTGGAGCTTCCACAGCACCTCATGGAAACGAAGAAGGTAATTGGACCACAGTTACAGGGCGTAGAAATACTAATCGAAGTGAAGCTTCGCATTCTGGGCCGTCACGGAATCAGCAGGAGTCTAATAATCACGAGCAAGGCATAAACACTGAACAGGAAGATCATGATCTTGCCTTGGCTCTGCAATTGCAGGAAGAAGAGAACGAACGTCACCGAAATGAAACCGCTCGGAGACAAAGGGAATCGGAGCTATCACAGCAGTACATCGAGCAACAGGGAAATAATAGCAACGACAATAATGGTTCTGTTAGTCAGCGTGGCGGTAGCGGACGGGGTAGTACTAGCGGTCGTGGAGTAAATATTCCTGTTCGAGGCTCAACTCGTGGTAGTACCCAAGGCCGTCCCGCAATTCCACCTCGCAATAGCAATATTGCCATCGCTCCTGTTGATCCAGAAGCAGGAATTGATGCACCACCTCCTTCGTACGAGCAAGCTGCCACCGAACCGGCCTACCAACCTCCAACTAATCATCCAGCCCATCCAAACGCAAATCCAAGCCGGAGAACAAGTTCTTACGCAGCAACATCGGATAGTCAGCAACGTGTTCCAGCTAATATGACAGGCCGTCGTAACAATTCTACATATGGCGGCCGTGGAAGGGGTGGTCAGACACTAATCGATCAGATCCCTGGGCGCAGGATCCAAAATCCGAATCAATTATCGACTCCGCAGCAACAAGAAAGGCAGAAAGATTGTGTTGTTATGTAAATTTTGACTTTCAAGTATATGGAAAGGACAGGTACAAGCAGTTAGGAATGAAATGAGCGAAGTTTTGGAGCCAGGTGTTGAGCAATAGGTATTTGACCTTTAGGAATTAAGATATCATGGGCTACAGAAGGATGAAGGAATCTTTTAATATACTATACGTCCTGACTGGGAAGTTTAAGCGAAGGGATGAATCAGAGGATAGAGATAGAGGGAATGTGGTTTGTAATGACTTCCTTGGTACATTATGAATTTTGTCAATCAGATTCCCTGTTCAGCCCAAGTGGATTTTTCGATGTGCCAAAGTGCTTGATATGGGCTTGCTTCAACCATTGTGATTTTGCATTTTTTATTTGCTGACTCGATACAACACGACCTAATTGTCGAAAACAGGTAGAACCATTCAACCTTGTACCAGTGTACATACGAAGAATGGAATTGCTTGGTCATGTTACGCGGGTAGCTGGATGATACAGATTAGTCATCCCTCCCACAAGCATTTTTTTGATAATCTCATTTACACCCCACTCCAAGATCGTCCTATCAGACTCAAAATCTTGTTTTACACGCATCGCTTTAGATTTCTGACCCCGAAAAGAATATTCAGCCTACGAGAATGGACAAGGGTCGTCTCGGTGGATATTCACCCCTATTTAACCGCAATCAGGCTAACCAACATTATGGATAAATGGGTAAGTGCAACCAGTGCCTACCACGATTCGCCCATGCTGCATATAATATCTCCTTATGCTCCTCATCTCTGATTCTCATTCTTTTTTATTACAAAGTTCTTACTCGCATCAAGTTTGGCAAAAATGTCTGACAAAGAACCTCTAATCACTCACATCTACACGGCCGATCCCTCGGCCAATGTATTCAATAACACTCTATATATCTACCCCTCACATGACATCCCCACCGATATCCAAGACAACGACAATGGAGACCAATATGCAATGAATGACTACCACGTCTTCTCCATGTCCTCGATCACGGGTCCCGTAACCGACCACGGCGTCGTCCTATCCGCCTCGTCCGTTCCGTGGGCTTCCAAACAACTTTGGGCCCCAGACGCCTGTACCAAAAACGGAAAATACTACTTCTACTTCCCTGCTCGAGACAAGGAAGGTGTTTTTCGCATTGGTGTCGCAGTTAGTGATAAGCCCGAAGGTCCTTTCACTGCCGATCCACAGCCTATACCAGGAAGTTATAGTATAGATCCGTGTAGTTTCGTAGACGACGACGGAGAAGCCTACCTTTATTTTGGCGGAATATGGGGAGGCCAACTCCAATGCTGGGGTTCCCAACACGAAGTTTTCGAGAAGGATAAATACGCTACTATGGAACCTACCACTGGTTCTGCACTTGGTCCTCGAGTTGCGAAACTTACCGAGGATATGCATTCTTTCTCGTCTCCCGTCCAGGAAATCTCTATCTTGGATGAGAAAACGGGCGAGAAACTGAAGGCAGAGGATCATGATAGGAGATTCTTTGAGGCACCCTGGATACATAAGTATAGAGGAAAATACTATTTTTCTTATTCAACAGGGGATACGCATTTCTTGTGTTATGCGGTAGGAGATAAGCCCGAGGGGCCGTTTGTGTATAAAGGGAGATTGTTAGAGCCTGTGATAGGGTGGACAACACATCATAGTATCGTGGAATTTCAAGGACGCTGGTGGTTGTTTTATCATGATAGTAGTTTGAGTGGGGGAAAGAATCATTTGAGGTGTGTTAAGGTTAGAGAGATCTTCTACGATGAGGATGGTTCGATGAGGGTCGAGTAGTTGGGGAAGAAAATGTTTGGATTTGTTGGAGGATAAAAGTATTATTCACTGAGCAATCAAGGATTTTACGATTCGTACTCTTCTAGGCTATCGCAAATCAAAAGGGTTAGGAGCGAAAGCCTAAAGGGTACCTTCCTCTGTAACTTCTAGCGTTGGTCTTGACCTAAACAAAAAAATTGTTCCATCCATTACAGTGTCGGACTCACCACTCTTTTTTTTCCTGGTTCCTTATTTACATAATGATGATATCGATATCCGTATCGATATCCCTTAAGTTACTCGTGCTGCAAGTATCTAGCATTCGTTTCAAAATTCACTTTGACTCGATGGCATCATCGATAACCAAATAAAGAATCGCAGTATCCCTAGGTCTTCCTAGTCATTATTGAGCTCAAAGGTCTTGCACTGTATATCCCTTTAATTGAGCATATTTGTTCAATGAATTGTCAGAACGTCCCTGAACTGTTGAATTCACGGGGTTTTGGTGGCAATTTCACTTGCTCTGTCGATTTCCTCCCCTTCTCTCCCTACAAAGTGAAAAAAGCCTTAATATAAAACCAAGCAAGTCCGAATATGATGCTACTATTCCTTCGGAATCGAGAAAAAATGACTATCCGATTGATTGTAGCACCAGTAGCTATAGTCTGGCATCTGCATGTGACCCATCTAAGCGATATGTGGTGGTTCCGCATGCATAATAAACGGTTGACGATTTTCCTGAGGATGTAGGGGATATCTACACACTATTGCTATTGAAAGGGGTGGAATAGTTATAAGCAAATTGATGATATGCTTTGGCATTCGGAAAGCTGGGAGTATTTTATGCTGTAGGATGAGGATATTAGGTTCTGAGTTTAAAGCTGCTATAAGATAGTCTTATAGTCTCAAGACCTATCTTGCACTTCGACTTCGATGATTTTAATATTGATATCGTGGAGCTGAAGCTGTTGGGGAGGAAGTACAGATATGAAGTTGGTGGGTATGGGACATAGGAGTGGTATTGTGAGCTTTCAATCAATCATTCGGTATTAGATGTTACAGCATCGTATGTGAAAGTGCTTTGGATAATGTATAAATAAAGCAACGATAGATTATTAGAACATAGAACAATGGATATCTTTACCTGAGCAATAAAGCAAAAGCACAACCGTCTAGCCCATCTAAAAGCCCCCATGCCTCCTGAAATCTCACCTCAACTCACATTTTCCATCCATTAGTCCCACAATCATTCAAACCCCCTTAAAAGCCTAATTACAAATAACCACAACCTTATTCTCCCAATTCTTCCTCTCCGCCATCTCAACCATATACCCGGCTACACTCTCCCTCGTACAACCCGGCAAATGACCCATTCCCTTCCCATCAGCCCCATGCTCCACAATCTTCTTCTTCCCCCCCTCCTTCAACATCGCGCTCCTCACAACCCCATACTCCAACCCCGACTGCCTGAGTACCTCTTCCGCCGCAGCATGATCCTGAAACCCTACTTTCCCCATCGTCGAATTATTAATCAACATACGCATTGGAAACCAGAGCGCACCATTCGAAGAACCAACTCCAAATGCAGACATATAGATGATTTTTCTAACGCCATGTGCGAGCATCGATTCGGTGACGGTAGAAATGGTTTTTTGGAGGAAATTTGGAGGGGAGGTTGAGGCTGCGAAGGGACTATCTGATGCGCGGCTCGATGAGAGCGTAACGAGCACAGCGTCGATTTTGGGACCGCTGGTAAAAGCAGTGGCCAGATCGTCTGAGGATGATGGTGTGCCTTTTACGATGGTAAGGCCTGGGGTTGCGGGGATGGAGGAGGGATTGCGTGCGAGCGCTGTGACGGTGTGGTCTGTGGTTGTGAATAAGGGTTAGCGAGTCGGTTTTGTTTGGGGATCATTGTGAATTTATGTATGTGTGTATGTGGGGCGCTTGGGCTTAGGATAGAGATGTTGAGGGATTGTGGTAGTGGAAACGTACTTTTTGAGAGAGCTTCGGCGAGGACAAGACTTCCTGTTCTGCCAGATGCACCTAGGAGGAGAAAATGCATTTTTGCGATTGCGGTTGCGACTTTTTATATTATGGTGTGGTTGTGGAATGATTTTTGAATATTTGGGTCGCGGTTTGATGAGTATGATACTTTCGTTGTAGATATGAAGAAGTGAAGAAGGTCAAACACAAAAGAAGTTAATGTTAATGTTGATGATGAGCAAGAATATGACTTCCCAAGTGAAAAACCCCCCAAATATAAGTATGTCTCCCTTCCATAAGAAAAGGCCAATAAGGTTACAAAAATCAAAACCTTCGGATCCGAGTCTCCGGACCGGATATAACGAATTCCCCGTTTTACAAATCAGCGGGATGATTGGATTGCATGTACGATACTTGTTCACTGAGGCGATATTCACTACGGCGAATGAATATAAAAAGCTAGCTGATCTATGTATGGGTTGGTTGGTGTTGGCATTTTGGTTGTCACCGAGTTTGAGGATTTTGGGGGCCGAGGGCTAAAGGCACGGATGGATGGGCAATCGATGATGACTGATGATACTGATGACTGTGGCAATTTCAGGTCTAAGGGCTGTGATAATTAAGTGGTCGTCATCCTCCCGGATATGTCATCATGATTAAATATATTATGTATATTCATAGCTTTCTCCCAGGGGGTCGATCTAAATTCGCATAGTTTGTACTGAGTAGGACGGTAGCCGTGCCGGAGGGTACCTGCATGGCCCGGACTGATTTGAAAGCCACATCTGTGTGTAACCTAGTACTTATTGCCAGATAATGACAGGGCAATATCCGAGTTAACCGGAGATTGGCAAGTGAGCAACTTGGCAACCCCTTTTGCACTTCACAATATCATAGATGGCAGTTTCCTACCGATCTTAAGAGGTCTTTTAATATATTCTACATCATGATTCTCGGTTCGCACGTTTTCATGAACATATCAGCATCAACAGGACTGGTTTCAAATTTCGCTTTCAGACTTCTGAACTGGCAGAGAAACAGAAGGATATGTATAGAGCAGCTTACCCACTTCATAGCAATCACAAGTGTAAAGGAGCAAAATGGAAAAGTTAGACAGATGGAAAGGACATTCAAAAAATCTTCAACTTTAATAGATAGATCTAGGAAATCCATGTTTTACAAATCCCCATTGCCAATGTCAAATTCCCAAAGCCACTCCACTTTTGTCGAACCATGCATCACGTACCCTTCCCTAGTATCGTTACACTTTCCACTCACCTCATAATTTATTATATAAATCGGTTTCAAGGCCGCCAATTTATTTGGCGAAATGGAGATCATATCCTAGCCATTTTCTTGCATTGACTTCGGGAACGCTAAGGCCTGGATAGCCATACGTCAATGGTAAGAAGTAATACCACCCGAAAAGTACAACGGAGAGAATGACTACAACTGCGGCCCAGGACATCATTAAGTTTTGTCCGACGAGCTTTTCGCGAGCTGGGAGGTGCGTCTTGACTGCACCTGCCTTCTTCGCAGCTCCCGATGGAACATCGTCCATGACAGGCTCCACGTTGAAAATGAACTCAAGCAATGCTCCAGTGATCAGACATGATGCTAAGTGGGCAGGTAAATAATGATGCAAGAACAATTGACGACCCATGAGGTAAAACGGTAGGTAATGTGTTGCCCAGGCAAGGAAGAAGAAACCAGTGGAATTATAAAGACGGGATCGGGTACCTAAGCCAATTGTTAGTTTGAGTCTTTGCAGAGGCTAGAAAAGTATAAGACTCACGGTTATCCAGTGCATCGACGCCACGGCGCAAGGACAATTGATCAGCAGCCCAGATTCCGGCATAAACTGCAAGCAAACTACTTGCCAACCACCAACCAAGTGGGTTTCCTAGAAAGTAGATTTGTTGTCTGGTGTCATTGTGGGTCCAGAAACTAACACCTCTCAAAAGAAATGGCCAAACAAAAGGTTCACTAGCATATGGATGGCTGCTAGTTAAAGCATTGTTGTGATAGAACATAGCTCGTTGTAGCTCAAACCATTTCTTCAAGAATGGTACGCTCTTAACCTTGCGTTCTTCCTTGATTAAACGGGGAGAGTCCTTAGGAATGGATGGGATCTCATCCACATACCAGATGTTCGAACTTTGAGCCAAATTCTTGTTTCCGTTGATTTCTTGTTGTTTGTAGCCCCAATCTGGCAAGGGAGTTGTGTGTGTCCACATAGCAACCTTACTTGACCAATGAATGAGCTTGAATTGTCCTTGAAGACTCTTGAAGTCTTGGCGTGATTTTCCATTTTCGATTCGTAGTTCAAATAATGTATCATTCAGGCGATCGCCCAAAGCCTCTTCGATGGAAACAGTGGTGAATTCTTGGTTTGTTGGGTAGTATGGAGAAGCAACATCGTGTGACAAGAGCATTGTGTTTGTGATCACATGTCTTAATCTAACAACTTCGTTGTTCTTAACAGGGCGACCAGCAACCTCTTCAAAAGTGCCTGCAGGGATGATTTGCCAATGGTTGTTGGCATCGGCATATGGGTAACCAGTAACTTGCTGACCTTGACTAGAAACTCTACCGTCATCATATCTAAGTGGATATGTATCGGGATGGCTGTGTAAGTATCCATGTGTTTCCTTGTGCTTGATTTGAATGTTGTCAAAATAATTAATGGTAACGGCATTTGCGGTCATGGCGTTGTCGCTAAGCGTCTCTTGGAATTCAGGGGACATGAAATCATCACCAGGGCCAGATTTGGTCAAGATTGCGAAATGTACCTGGAACCAAAACAAGTAGAAGAGGAACGGTACAATGATGAGGGCAACAGCACGAGCTGCGAAATGCTTGCCAAATTCTGGTAAGCTCAAAGCACCCTGGCGACGATTGATGTCCAACAAACTCCAGAGATCAATTGCGACTGCGGAACCAATTGTAACAAATGCGAATGTGCCAACGTACTTGGTGGAGATGTCGCAACTTAAAGCGAATCCTGTCAATAGGAGCCACTTCCACCACTTTCTCGAAAATGGGATATGTCGGAGTTTGTAAAATTTGATATAACATAGAAGACTGCATGCCATTGCAAGAACAAGGGTGGCATCCAATAAGATCAAGCGGGTTTGGCCTATATGGGCGTTGTCGAATAGTACCAATGAAGCGGAAAGGACGCAGGCAGGTAGAGTATAACCAGATTCCCACATGATAGCGAAGACAGTGGGGACTGTTAAAGCTCCGAGGAGAGCGGGCATAGCGCGGAAAGCCACATATGGCACCTTGTTATCGATGTACGAGTCCCCAATGTTTTCGAAGTGGAAATGCCCATCATATCCGACGAACCAACCCATCAAGGCGAAAAGAAGCTTCCCAAAGGGAGGATGAACGTCGAAGAAGTAGGTCCGTTCAAGGTAATATGAAGCAAACTGTTGGACAAGGTGTCAGAAAAGCTATAACTTCTGAAGAATATGATGGAAATTACCTTGCCGAAATGAACTTCGTCAAACACCACCTCATTTGGATGACTGATTCCCCAGAATCTTGTGACAAATGCCAGAACCGTGATGATAAACAATGCGATCCTATAATCCCATTCTGGTCCGTTTTTGGTCTGTATATCTTTCACCAAAGCATCGAGCTCAGGGTGAGGAGCTGCAACAACAGAGGCATCTTTATCTTTTCCTTGAGGTGGGACTGAACCACCTTTTCGTTTCCGCACTGAACCTTGAGAAGACATATTCAGATGCGAAAGGTATAAAAATTTCTAAGGGGCACAATAAAGGTTAGATATATAAATATATATGGGTGCGAGTGTGAAGGCTCTAAGAGCTTGAAAGAGCCGATACAATGGTATCAGAACTGGGAATAACCTACAAGAGTGCTTCAGCAGCAAACTGTTTTAGAGAACGTAAGAAGATAGCATTGATCTCAAAGGAGACCAGTGGAAATGAATTGTTGTCCCTTGTGTTGGTAGATTTTATAAGGAAATTGAAGACCCCTTGACAGAAATAGAGCGAGATTACCACCAAAGTTTTGAGCCGAGTAAGAATAGGACACTTTGTTAAGAATCTCGCCTGAGCTTTAGCTTCATCATCATTTGTTTGATCAGCTCAGGGGTATGAACAGATAGATCCCTTTTTCTGGAATATGATATATTTATGTATTCCTTCTATTAATATCAAAATATCAAAATATCAAAATCTACTCCATGCAGACCAATATATCTTCGATTTAACATTTATTATCATCCAATTCTGGAAAGACCCATCTCGACCTTAAGCTTATTCATACCTATGTACTCGTAGGAAAGGTAACTAACTAACTCATGGTTCTAAAATTAGTCCAGTCACGTGAAGATAAGCTGCATAGATAAGAGCTCCAACTCGCAGAATTTTCATATCGAGCACACAACCTGCAGCCAATACACTCATCGTTTTACGGAAGCTTCTAAATATATCACATCACAAACTTGACAGGGAAAGATTTTGCCATCAGGAAGAAGCAATGTTGTCAAGAATCATGTTCAGACATTCTGCCACCAGGCTAATCAATCGTTCCTCGCTGGTTACCACACTGACCACAACACTAACCACAACACTAACCACAACACGCCAGCAAAATCGGTCAGTTTCGGGAGGGTCCCCGTTGACAATAAAGGATCATTTTCTTCCTGGCGACTGGTTGTGTAAAAAGTGTGGTCGTCACAATTTTGCTAGGAGGGAAGAATGTAGATGTGGTTACAGTAGAAATGCTTCTCTATCAACTATTATCAGCAAAAACCTTCCAGCTCGTAAGTCACCGGACTGAGTCCCCGCGATTACATACTAAACTTTCCACAGCAATTGGACCATATGTAAGTTAAAAACTATCCCAAACGAAACCGGATATTCTTCCATATTGATCAATGTTTCGAGTCCATAGTCCCATGCTGTGCAAACGTCTTTCGCTGTCTTTGTTTCCGGTCAACTACCAGCAGATTTCGAAGGAAACCTTGTTGAAGGCACAGTGCGTGAAAAGACGGAGGCAGTTCTAAAAAACCTTCAAGAGGTTCTCGTCACTGCTAACTCTTCCCTCGACAAGATTGTGAAGGTCCAAATTTTCTTAACGGACATGAAGGATTTTGCCGAGATGAATGAGGAGTATGAGAAGTGGATCACTCATAAGCCGGCAAGAAGTTGTGTTGCTGTCAAGGAGTTGCCAAAGGGTGTCAATATTGAAATTGAATGCATTGCCTTGCCCTGAGCTGATACATTGTGTATTGCATGGCGGAAATATGTCCCATCATATTGCATAGTACAAATAACCAAAATCTCTACATGTTTTGCGTAATTTTGCTGTCGATTAACAAGCATTGGACTGTGTGAAGGATGAGATGGAAGCAAGAGTTGAGAGCTATGATCGCATGATAATAAGGAGCCTTTCCTGGCATCTGCGAGGGAGTAAAAGCTAGGATATGTATAGAATTTTACGTCGATTCAATAGGCACAAAGTTGTAGTCGTATGGATTTAGATTCGAACGTTTTCCAGAGAAACGACGAAGAATTTGGTACTGTGGTGAGCTTTTTACATGGTTGAGATGATAAGATTTTAGTGCGTGAGGTATCGATGGGATGAAAGTGAAAGGCATGTCCCACTTCCCTGATCTACTTCAGATGTCTCCTTCATGCATTGATAGATAGCTGGTTGGGCCTGGCTTCACTTTCGACCAGGAGATTTGGGAAGCGAGCGGCACCTCTACACATTATTCCGGCACCTCCGCTGACCTCGAACCACCATATGCAAGAAGCAGAGCATGTGACGGTAATTTTGAAGGACCACACTAACAATCCCATGTTATCTTCAATCATTAAAATATATAAACTTCCAAGTGAGCTTATTTATTCATTAGTCAATACGTGGCATTCGCATCAGACCCACTCGCCTCTCCAAAACCCCCGTTCAAGCGAAGGCGGTTAAATGGGATGCAAATCACGAGTTCATCAACATAATCTTTTCACGGCCCGTCATTTCCTAGTATTAATATCCAAATCCCACATATGGCCACCAAGATAATTAAGCGATAATCTGGGGAAATATGTAACGACTCTGGTAGGACGACACTAATTTGTGGAGATGTCTCGGCACATTGGCAGCCTACAGGGTACATGCAGGAGTGATTCGATGTTTGGTACTCCCCGTCTATAAAATGGATGTTATACCCAGCATATATATGTTACCTTATGCCTTGTTCTTCCTATCCTTTTTTACTCGGGGTAGTCGCCATTCGATTTTCAAAAGTGCAAAGTCCCTCTATTGCCTTTAGAAATCCTGCTACAGTCTACACAAGCCATCATCAACAATGAAATCCGCTGTCTTCCTCTCCCTTCCCTTCTCTTTCCTCCTTCCCACAGGTATCCATGCTCAAGCATCTGGTACTGGTACAACAACCCGCTACTGGGATTGCTGCAAAGCCTCCTGCGGCTGGCCCCAAAAAGCCACTCTAGCATCTGGCTCCAACCCGGTCACCTCCTGCGACATCTCGAACAATCCGCTCTCAAACTACAATGCTGTATCCTACTGTGCTTCTTCCAGTGGCACTGCTTACATGTGCGGCTCACAAACTCCTTGGGCAGTCTCAGATACCTTGAGTTATGGTTTTGCTGCCACAAATATCGCAGGTGGATCAGAGGCGAGTTGGTGTTGCGCTTGTTACAAATTGACGTTTACGAGTGGCCCAGTGGCAGGTAAACAGATGATTGTCCAAGCTACTAATACTGGGGGAGATTTGGGAGGTAATCAATTTGATCTCGCCGTATGTCCATCTTAAAATCCCCACCTCACTTCACCATTTGAACATCCAACTAACATTGCACCAGATTCCCGGCGGTGGTTTCGGTATATACAACGCATGTACAAACCAATATCCTTCCACACCAAGCTCAGCCTGGGGCGCCCAATACGGCGGCATCACTTCTCGCGACCAATGCGCCTCGTTCCCGGCCGCACTACAAGCAGGTTGTTACTGGCGTTTCGACTGGTTCCTCAATGCTGACAACCCGGGTGTCTCCTTCCAGCAAGTTGCTTGCCCGGCAGCCCTCACTGCTAAGAGCGGTTGTGTACGCGCTAACGATTCTATCAATGAGTCGCCCACAGGTCCAGGTGCAGTATCTACTTGGGCAAGCTCGACCGGCGGTTCTACCTCTGCAGCTGCTAGTACTGGTAAGAGTACAAGTACGACTGCTGGTTCAGGAACGACGTCGAGTTCTACGAGTACTGCAGCGAGTGCAGGAACGGGGTCGCCGGTTGCCCATTACGGTCAGTGCGGAGGTCAAGCATGGACAGGCTCTACTGTGGTAAGTTAGAACAAGTCCTTTCTTCCCTATACATAGATGATCATTATACTCCTTGGATATGGTCACCGGGTTTTATGTCCAGATCGCTAATACTTGAAATAGTGTGCGTCGCCATATACATGCTCAGTCTTAAGCACTTATTACTCGCAATGCGTGTAAGATATTGCTGGACGGGGAAGAAAGATGGTTATCTAAGCAAGCAAGAAATGGCTGGCTGGCTGGCTAGAATATCAAGATTGTACATACTGCGATGATTCTCTGCACATACGGGGAGGTTTACCAATACGATTAAGAGTTTTTCAATACTGTTACTTCTACAAGGTACTTTGAGATATATTGGTGACAGTGAATATGAAGTGAGCCTGGTGAGACCGTGTGGTTAAAGCTTCTTGTATTTTCCAATGTGGAGTCGAAATTACTATATCGGAAATTTTGTATGGTTGATTGATGTGACGTTAGCAATAATTTTGCTCCTGATTAATTATACCTAATTTGATCATATGTAACAGTGTGAACGATTTTAGATGTCCCTTCAACAATAAGCAGTATAGAGTCCCGCGAGAACCACAGCAAGCAATGATAGTACGATAACGGTCCTCGCCATCACATTTATGATTTTAATAATGCAGACTGAAAACAAGTAAAATATCCTACGTAAACACCGGCGAGGCACATGACTTGCAGGATTGATACAAGCATTTCTCTAGACACATCTGGATCTGTTTTGGGAATGTATCGATCTCCCAGTAGGGAAAATCGTTACCCAATTGTCCTTTAAAAACTTATACAATGACATATCTTACCTCAACCACAACCCCTCGCCAAAATAGTCCCGCGCACCCACCTCCATTGGCTATTCCTAATGCAAAAAGGACGCGATGCAGCCATAAATGCATACAGACGACCGATTTTCTCAGCCACTGTTCCTCCATAGATGCAAGGCACACCACCGGCCACCATGATTGGTAACACTGTAAAGCCCCGGGAAACAAGAAAGAAATCACGAATCGTCTACGTGAAAGATGGCATGCTGGTGGTTGCGCCGATGGAGCTGGTACAATATCATAGCCATGAGAAACCAAACTAGGGAAGCGAGAGAAGCAAGGAGGGTGTAACTTTTGAGTGAGAACAAGTCTTGCAGCAGGGTAATGGAACTTAATTTGGTGATAAAGGAAGAACAGAAGTAGGGAAAGAGTAGATACTTCCATTAGAGCCATCATTTAATAGAAGTGTTTTAGACTTTCAGTCAACATGACGATGAACCAAATCCAAAGGCTGATGGCTATACTCCATATTGTTGTGCCTTCGCTTGTCGGAGCAGGTACATGTGATCGGTAAAGAATACTCCCTTGTGTTACTAGACAACATACTCCAGCTCAGCATCTACTGTACCACATGGTATTTAGGAGATTGAACCAGCCGTGATTTATAGATCGATGATAACAATCTCTCGAATCCGTGAAATGACTAGCAATCCGCAAATCCATGCTAGCGACACCTTCTAGATGGTGAAAACCCAAAGGTTGACTTTCTCAATGCCTCATCCTTCCGCAACAACCATGGCTAGTGTTTTGTTTAGCAATACTAGCAGAGATTAGAGATTCTAGCACTGTCAGTACCCCCGGCGGTTTTCAAGTATCTAAATCTTTGTGTAAATTTGGTCGTCATGTTACTGTCGCCAAAGCATAATGTCTTTATAGACACCGGTTATGGAGAGTCGAGCAAGACCTCAATGATATTTTTATCGGTATGTTGGCAAATAGAAGAGAACAATTAGCTTCATGAATATTAATTAAATACCTTTCTAGGCTCTATCAACCGGAATCAGCTCTTAGACAGGATATTTGAGAGTCAGCCTTCAGGTGGCGCATTTGCGACTATCGAACAATTTCGCAACTATTTTCCTTGACTGCTTGTTGAGATTCATCAATCGAATATTATGTCATTATGAATAGTATTCTAGTTACTGGGAATGTTGTACAGCCGTTTCTACATATTTATAATAGAAATAGCATCATGAACGGACCCTACATTTCTCAATGCTCAAGTTGACGAGAATGAGACCTCAACTTCCTTGCGTGAATTAAGCAGAATTGCGATGTCTTTAAACTTTATATAAAACCAAACTAACCAGTGATATCAAAAGTAACAGCGTGACCAACGAATAGAATTATTGCAGTTGCTAGCAAAGATGACGGGCGGAAACATTATATGGCTTTATTACGCAAATTTTGGAAAACACGTACCGCCAATAATGGAGTGATCATGGATTTCTGCATTAATGCTATCTTATACACCAACGCCAGCTAATATACATCCCTCCAGTCTTTGATAGACCTCTAGTTGTATTGCATATAAGTGGCAGTGGAATTAAACTTCAAGTTGCCCTTGATGACCTTGTCAACCGCGCTCAAGAAATCCTTTTCTGTTGCGACCTTTCTTCTAGCACGAATAGCGAACATTCCCGCCTCTGTACAGACACTTCGAAGTTCGGCACCAGTAGAGTTGGGGCAAAGACGTGAAATCAATTCCCATCTGATGTCTCTCTCGACAGACATACTCTTAGCGTGAATCCTGAGAATATTTGCTCTTCCTTCGAGATCTGGTAGCGAAAATTCTATTTTTCTGTCGATACGTCCAGGTCTCATCAATGCAGGATCCAGGGTGGAAGGTCTGTTGGTGGCGAACATGACCTTAATGTTTCCTCTCGCATCGAAACCATCGAGTTGGGTAATCAACTCCAACATAGTTCGTTGTACTTCATTGTCTCCTCCAGCACCATCATCGAAACGAGCGCCTCCAACAGCATCAATTTCATCGAAGAAAATAATACATGCCTTCTTCGTCCTCGCCATTTCGAATAATTCACGAACCATTCTAGCACCCTCTCCAACATACTTTTGTACCAATTCACTACCAATGACTCTAATAAATGTAGCATCAGTCCTGTTTGCGACAGCTCTGGCGCAGAGAGTTTTTCCAGTTCCTGGAGGACCATAAAGCAAAGCACCCTTAGGTGGGTCGATACCAAGGTTGACGAATCGTTCTGGTGATAGCAGTGGCATTTCGACGACTTCTCGTAGCTTTTCAACCTGTTCCTTGCAACCTCCAACATCACCGTATGTAACATCCGGCTTCTCCTCAACTGTCATCATCGTAACGCTGGCATCAATCTTCGGTGGTAATGGTAATAAAATTTGGTACTTGTTGCGATCGACACTATTCGAGATAAATTAGCTTTGTAGATTATTGAGAATGCATTTGCCATACCCAACTCTCATTCCTTCCTCAATATCCGTAGGACTGACACGTTCGCCAAGATTTACAACGAATTTCGCAATTTGCTTAACGTTGATGACATATTTGCTCTTTTCCGTGTCCTTCTCGTCTTGAATAATCTTCGTACATCTTGCGACTTGTAAAGGTTGCTCTTCTGACATTCGTTGTCTGTCTGCAGCTATATCCCACAAATGAGGTGGCGCTAAACCAGTATCTGATTCCTGATGAAGATTTAGGTCATATCCATACACGTTGTATCTCCTAAAGCCCTACCTTTACGCCAATCTTCTCATTTACACTTGTTTGCTTCTCCTTGATCTGTTGTTCGAGTTTCTTCAGCGCCGCACCATAGGGAGCTGCGCCATAGGTTTTTAGGACTTGAATATCTCTATGATCGCGTTAGGTGCTGTGATGATGCGATGACCTGGATAACCTTACTCATCTGATAAAGGTGTGATCTTCTTCTCTTCAACCTCGTCGTCCGCAAAGTCCTAAGAACTTATTAGAAAAGAGTCCTGACAAACCTGAGGAATGACTTGTACCTTCTTATAGTTCTCCCAGTTTTGCCCTTTTGCGCTGACCTGCAAAATTGTTAGTTAAGTGTATGAATGCCTGGTAATAATACGGACCATGATGAGAGCTAAGTTATGAAGGGTACTGTGTTGTATAGGAGTGTTTTGGCTGAAAATGTGATGGGTGAAATTTCTTAGAATTGATTGTTTGCGTAGAGATCAAAATTCCACGGGTAACGTCCTAACTCAAATTCCTTTCAATGTGGTGGAGAAAATGTGATTGTGAGAAGTTTGGATTGTTGTATTGATAATCCTCCCATAGCTCTTAGGTATCCAAAGGTACGTCGGTGTTGCTCGATAAGCTAGTCCAAGATAAGGTTAGCCGATATTTCAAAATTCGAAATCTCAAGACAAGACGCGCAGTAGGTGTAGAAACGCGACGACGTCACTTCTCAACATATTCTGAGTTTAAACGTCCCAGATTTCCTATAGCCAATATCAGAATACTTCAATATGGCTCTCACACAATCAGCAGGAAATTCTACCAACAATGCCTTCAAGGTGGGACATCGAAGCTTAGAGAGGGGTTGTTCAATATAGCTAATGTAGTCTACAGGACAAGGAGAAGCCTATGGCTGTTCGAAATGCCAACATCTTGGCTGCCAGAGGTGTGTTTGGAAATAAGTGCTAGATTGCGGATGTAAAGCTGACAAAAAACAGCTGTCGCGGATGCATGCAGAACTTCCCTAGGTCCAAGAGGAATGGACAAGATGATTCAAGACGGCAAAGGAGGAACACTTATTACAAATGATGGAAGCACTATGATGAAGAGTATGGCAGTTATGCACCCTTCTGCGAAGATGTTGGTCGACCTTTCAGCAGCACAAGATGTAGAGGCCGGAGATGGAACTACTTCAGTTGTGGTTATTTGTGGAAGCCTGTTGGGCGCCGCAGATAAATTATTAGGAAAAGGAATACACCCTTCAGTTATTGCCGAGTCATTCCAGAGAGCCGCTGCGGCGGCAGTTCAAATTCTCCACGATATGTCGGTCCCAGTTGCTCTCAGCGACACCGCAACCCTTTTACAAGCCGCCAACACATCTCTATCTTCCAAAATCGTTTCACAATACTCAAATCTCCTCGGTCCTATGGCTGTAAATGCTGTTACAAAGACAATCGACATCAAGACTGCAGAAAACGTAGACTTGAAGAATATCAGAATAGTTAAAAAGTCTGGAGGTACCATCGAAGACAGTGAGATGGTTGAAGGGGTAGTTTTGACTCAAGGTGTTTTAAAAAATGGAGGTGGACCCATCAGAATGGAAAAGGCAAAGATTGGACTTATTCAATTCCAACTCAGCCCTCCAAAGCCTGATGTATGTTTTCTTGGCGGGACATCGTTGCGAGTATTGCTAACATATCTCAGATGGAAAATCAGATTGTTGTCAACGACTACAGACAGATGGATAAAATTTTGAAAGAAGAGCGGACCTATCTGTTGAACTTAGTTAAAAAGATCAAGAAGGCGAAGTGTAATGTTTTATTGGTATGTCAGATATTACCTGCAGTCCATAATAATAGTACTAACAACAACTCTCAGATCCAAAAGTCTATCCTCCGTGATGCAGTTAACGAACTTTCCCTCCACTTCCTCGCCAAACTTAACATTCTCTGCATAAAAGATATCGAACGTGATGAGGTAGAATTCATCTGCAAATCCACTGGCTGCAAGCCCGTCGCCGACATAGACTCATTTACCGAGGATAAACTTGGTTCAGCCGACCTCGTTGAAGAAGCCCAAACTTCCGGTTCTAGACTCGTCAAAATCACCGGTACCAAGAATGCCGGCAAGACTGTCTCGATCGTCTGCCGAGGTGCCAACTCACTCATTCTTGATGAAGCCGAGCGTAGTCTTCACGATGCCCTTTGCGTCGTTCGATGTTTAGTAAAAAAGAAGGCATTAATCGCAGGTGGAGGAGCCCCCGAGATTGAAATCGCTTCGCAGTTAGCACAACAAGCACGGGAATTAACCGGCACCGAAGCAATCTGCTGGAAAGCCTTCGCCGACGCCATGGAAGTAATCCCCACCACACTCGCCGAAAACGCTGGTCTCAACAGCATTAAGGTCGTTACTGAATTGAGACACAAACATGCCAATGGAGAGAAAAACGCAGGTGTCAGTATTAAGAGTGGAGGCGTCAAGGATGATATCGCGGATGAGAATGTACTGCAACCACTTTTGGTCAGCACGAGCGCTATTGAATTGGCGGCTGAGACGGTGAAAATGATTTTACGTATTGATGACATCGCTTTATCTAGATAAGTGTATTTCTAAATCAGGAAATGAAAGGAAAATATGATGATTATGATCAGAGATGTATATTAATGCATGGTGGTGAGCGGGATATCATGTTTATGTTTCGCTTAGCCCCTTTTGGCATCAGCTCTAATGAACCATGATTTTTCTTGACAAAGCCAATATAATTATGAACGAGTGTAGGTGTAAAGATGGGAGCACGTGAATAGAAGTGATATGTAAATTGATCTTCAAGTATTTATGCGATCAGAGCACTTAAGCCAGTATATTCTCCAACAAATCCCAATCTTCTCGTCTCATACTAGGTTGATATAGCTTTATGGGTCGGATTCTATGTCTTGATGTTTATTGAGTTTATCTATACTAAGCAGATCCAAATTGAATTTTGGATACTTAGAATCTGAACATATCATCCTTCTCCCTGGGTCCCGGAAACAACACACCACACACCACCTCTCATCCCTTCCCATCCTCTCCCATCCTTTCCCATCCTTTCCCCCCACAACCCCAAAACTACCTACTTAACCCCCACCACCACCAAATTCCTCGGACTAACCCCATACTCAAACACACCCTCGACCCAGGCATCCCTACACTCCCCCCTCTGAACCGCCTCCCACAGGAACAAATACCTATCCGTCACAATCAACGATTCTACCACGCCCGCACTAAAAGCCATTAATGACCACATAATGCTAAGTTCTTTCCTGCAAGCCGAGTATCGCTCTTCGTATTTTTTTATGTCGGTGTCGGTTATGTGGTCGAGTTTGGAGTGGATTAGCGTCGAGATGTCGGTGCGTGGGGTGAGGGGTTCTTGGGATGTGGATGTAGATGTGGGTATATCTGTTGAGGAGGATGGTGGGGATGGGGACGGAGTGCTGGTTAGTTTTTGCACGGCGCCACGGACATAGCTGGTGAAAGATGTGTAGCATGTTTTTCGGAGGGAGCCAATGATTATGGGGGTTGTGGTGATGCTTTTTTCTTCTTTTTCACAGCCGCTGCATTCTGGAGACGTGCATGTTTTTGGATTTGAAGGTGGCTGTTTGGGATGGTCTGAGGTATCCAATGGAATTGCTTGCACCACTCCATAATCTAGAAAGAGTTTTTGTAGTAAGGCGCGGTAGAAGTGCCGTGTGAAGAAGGATTCGCTATCTTTAGCTGTCCAGTTTGCGGGTGCTTGGACGCCCATCATGCGGGAAGTGATGTTGAGGGTAATACCTGTTTCGTTGTATGTAGCCAGGCGATTAGACATAGGGAAGCCATGAGGATCAGCTGATGCGGGAGAGGAAGATGGAGAAGGAGGGGGAAGATTGACAGCGCGGAGATTGGGGCGGAGTAAAGGATGTTTGAAGGAGGGTGAAGTGAGGCGTTCGGATAGCAAATTGTAGCAGCAGCCTACAATGGCAATAGCGTGTACAGAAGGATTGATTAGGAGAGACCGTATGCCATGGTGCGAGAGATTACCGCAGGAGTGAATCGATATGGCCATTAGGTTTGTTCTCGGGGTTATCGTTCCGGAAACGCGTGATATGATCTCTTCCGCAGTTGGAGTCGCAGAACCGGGTTCGGAAATGATGTTGAGATTTTTCTCTGGGGCAGAAACCTTCAGTTCCTCAATTTGAGACACTACGTCTGATAAATCTCCATCTTCAACTCGATGTTCCACATACTGAATATACCCCTTCCCATCAGATGGCGTATAAATCGTCTGCAAGTTTCTCGCTGGTCTTAAATCCGCTTCCTCATCCCTATCCATCTTTCCCACATTCCTCTTAGTCTTCCCCACCTCTCCCATAATCTTCTCCCTAAAAACCTTCTTATTCCTCATAACCTTTTCCCTCTCCGCCATCCCCGCTAACACGTCCATATTTTTCGCGCCTTCAATATTCCCCCCCTTACTCTCCACGGCCACAATCCACCGATTCCACGGCGGACTCGCAAGAGCCCTCCCCAAATAATTCTGACCACTCCCAAAATCGACAAAATGTGTAATTTCCTTTCCACTTTCCTCCTTCACCGAATCCGCAACCCGAACCACATAATCCGCAAAATTCGTCACCTCGTGCACCTTTTTCGGAACCATACCTACAGCCACATGCTTCGGTAATTTCTTCGTACTAAAGTTTTTCTTCTCCACGCCCCTGAGCAGGGAATGCTTACGAATCTCTCGAATATATTCAATGAATGATTCTGGGGGCGGATTATCACGTGGTAAAGAGAGATCATCGCGCAGAAGCAGATCAAGAAGATCCATCTCGGGACAATCTAGCAACCAACCACGCCATTCTTCTGGAAGAATTTTATGATACAGAGTAGAGCTCTCGATGAAGAAATCGAGGATATGGACGCCTCCGCATAGAGTTTGGAAAAGAGTCGATGTGGTTGCGAAGTGCAACAAGGAGTCGACGTATTGATCCGCGCTGGGAAAATCGTCCGGATAGGGTAGCGGTTTTTCTGGAGGCATGGTGGTATTGTTATCGGGAAATATAGTGGGTGGGTGGATTGTTCTCGGTGTTTAGAACAGTATATCACAATTCAAAAGCATCGCATCATGATCAAAAGTGGTGATTGAATTTTTTGCACCATCTTTTTAACCGAGGAGTTTTAGCAGATGGAACTTTGATCAATGGTCCCAAATCATAATCATAATCAATATTATATATTATATTTATCCATTGTGTGATCCTGCTAGATGATTCATATTACAACTCATCGAAGCTCTTTTCAAAGTCCACCAGGTGGTCTCTTCTATCAAGGTTTATTCCGAAATTTGAAGAATCGATTGTCTAGAATTCTCATTTGTGCATAAGCTAATAAAGGGACAAAGCATCGGACAACGCCAAACATACTGAAGTTGATCCAACCCTAAATATCTGTTAATCACAAATTCGTCAGAACATTTCCGGGATTATTATGACAGCCATCGATTGTCTATGATATTTTCCCTGGTATCCGCTATTTATGTCCGCTATTTGTATCCGGTGTTCATGTATCTTCCGTTGGCTGCATCTATTACAGTCATCCGATTTCAATATCAATGACCCGACCACACGAATCGTCCAGTCCTCCATAAACATCCCCAAAAACCAACTCCCCCAAGAGGTATCATACTACCCTTATACCGATACAACATCTATTTTCCCCCATCAAATCAAAACCATTCACTACTCAGCAAGTACACCCCTAAGCATACTCAAGAACCCATCCTTCAATTTATACACCTCTTGCACATCTGGCTTAACAGGCTCCCCCGCTGTTCTCCTCAAATGGTCCTGTTTCCTTGCTCTTCTCTTTCTTTCTGCCGCAATTGGGTCCAACTCGTCGTCTTCTTCGTCCTCATCACTACTCTCATCTTCTTCTTCATAGTTAATCTCCTCAAGATCCATTTCATCTAGTCCAAAATCGGCACTCTTAAATGCTAGCGCTCCAGGTACTTGCTCTACAGTGCCTGTACCTTCTGCCGCCATTTTTTGTCTTGTCTTATCAGAATGCCACTTCTTGCGTGCTTCTTGCCATGTGATTAATTGGTTTATCTCATTGACGGCAACTTCCTTATTTAGTTGATTCATGCTCACGGCACCGCTAACAAGAGCATTGATGTCAAGTTTTCCGCCCTTAGGGCCTTGACGAAGGAACTCCAAAATTCCCTCGATCCAACCCATCAATTGAGTGAACAACCCATTATCATGTGTATGGACTTCGTGAACGAACTTGTAAAAATTGTGTTCGTGTCGTTGGCATAAATCAATAAATGCTTGAACTGTTTGGTTAGGGTCTGCTGAAAAATCTTGCTCCCGGCATTTCTCGACAACCTTTTGATAACATCATTAGCCATTTCTGTCAATCAATGAAAGCAGAATCGCACTTACGCTTATTGTATCCTCAATAAAATCGGCAAAATCAGTGACGCTATTGTACACGTTTGCCGATTTGTACACCCGTACCAAGGGCTCGTAAAAGATGGTGAACAAATCGCGAAGAAGGCGTAGCGTAACTGGTTCCTCAATCATATTGAGCATCATAGCCTTGTCCCGTTGTCTTGTGTACAGTTTTAGAAGCTGTTTCAAGTATGAGAATAGTTGTGCACCTTGTTTCATCTCCTCATCAACATTCTCCACAGCATTGTTCCATGCCACATAAGCGTTAAATATTTTGCCAATTTGCCCTGCATTGAGTTGTGGTTCGATTGCGTCTGATCGCAGGATGGCGACAATCAAGTCCACGTTATCGTCTTCTGCATCAGCTCTGATAGAATTTTTGAGATCTTCCGGACCGTCGGAGAACTTCTTTAGTTTCTCGCAGAACACGCGCTCATTGACCTTATCCTCAAGGCCGTCGATAGATTTTTGGAAACTTCTGATGCCATCGTTTAATGTTAAAGAAAAGATTCTTTGCATGAGCGATCTCGCTCCAAAAGGTTGTGCTAAAAAGATGTCTAATATGCTGGACATAACAGCCGCGGGGTTAGCTATCCTGATTGCGTTCTTAATAATCGTATAGGGTATCATTGAATGGATCTTTTTCGCTTGCGCGAATAATTCAGGAGAGTTATCTTCCGCCAGGAACAAATGGTAAAGCGTTGCTGCTACTTCGATCCGTAGCCATTCCGCAAACTTCTGGTACTGGATGCTGAGATCTTGAATGGTTGGCTTATCTTTGATTTCCTTGAATAATTTGGTGAGACCATTGCTTTCCACAATATCGCGACGAAATCTAAAATAGTAAGTCGATGGAACATAAAGAGGTTCAAGCCGGAGTACTTACTCTTCCATGTATATGTCCAATTCAGCGGCACGCTTCCTGGCTATTTCATAAAACTGCTTCTGCTCTTCAACTCTCTTCTCGTCCATTAACCTTCGTTTCTCTACATCCTCTACATCTTCATCACTTAGTTTAATAGGTTGACTTGACAGAAAATCTTGCATTGCTCGTGTTCCGGCGATTTGAGGATTGGTAAGAAGACCACGGAGAAATGCCCTCAAGGATATACGCTGGTTTTCTCGCCATAGTGTCATGCCCTGAAAGAAATTAGCACGTGGTAGCTCAATCGTCTATGAAGGAGACTGACATCGGAATCCGTTGCAGGGGTCGAAGGACTTTTGAAGCTTTTGTCTACAGATGGTCGTGGGGATGACGTCGATGCTCTAGGAGATGACCTTCCGAATGACGCTGCCGATCCAGAGCGACGATGATCTACTAGAATTAACTCTTTGAATATCGAAACATGACAGAAGGTTCATGGACTAACCACGGACGGAAAGATTCTTCATGCCACTTTCAGCGCTCAGATTTCCCATCGTTGAAACCGAGGACATGGAAGATGCGTCGGAATCCTTCCCACCCGTAATGCCACTAATCAGATTCGAGGCGGTCGAACTTTCCTTATTCTTTTTGGGCATGGGTGGGAGGACTTTGCCAGGGAGTTCTGTTCTTAGCCTCTTGTGAAGTCTGCTGAAATCACCATATCTTCGTCCAATGAAGTATGGGATCTCCCCCTTTTTCTTAACTCGGAGAATGAATTCCTAAGGTGGCATAAGTAGTTTTTCCAGAAGTATAGCTGGTGATGAACTCACCGCATGCTTATGGTATCTGATGTTACGTTTGACTTTGGTTGTTCTAACTCCTGCCACGTTCACATCCCAGCCGTGCAGATAATGACCTTCTGGCATGGTTGAGAGAACTCCATGCTCAATAGCACCAGCATCGACAACTTCTAACTCAGAAAATCTAATCCTCTCCTCATATCCCGAAGCCGTTGGTATACCAGACACCATCATCAGCTCTACTAGCTTCTGACATTTAATTGATAACTTTCTGCGCTTTGTCTCTTCGAGCCTGTCTTCGGATGACGAGATATGTTTCTCCGCGAAAGATTGTAGGAACTTGCATAGTACATTTGTTAGATAAATCAATCCCAAGAGCCCAGGGACTTAAACTCACCACCTGTAGTTTGTCCTGCCAGAACTCCTTCTCCTTCGCCTTGTCCAGAAATGGAAACTCGCGAACATGATGTACGAATATGTATCTGAGAATAGGTAGCTCGGAATCCAAGGGAGATACTTCCCCGCGATCGGATTTGAATGGGGCACCGAATCTCTGTAGTGCCGTGGGAGAGTTCAACTCGGTGATTTCGTATTTCACTTGCTGAGAGATTAACTCGCGCTTGAGATCTGGAGAAGATTAGCCACAGCGTTTGCGAAAAAGCAGAATATATTTGCTGAATACATACAATGCTCTTGCTTTCCCGTAAGTGCTTGACCCTTATCATGCCCAAAGACACTCCTTGTAGGTGAAAGTACGGTGCCATTCTCTGTCATTTTGAATGGCGAGGAAGGAGGAATGACGGGATTTCTTCCCTCAATACCGTTTTCGTCGTTCATCGAACCGTTATTTTAGCTGCTTCGTTCCTTTGTAAATATTTATGGAAGAACCCGCGTGAGTCTTGGGCACTTGTGATCGATCGTGTTGCTCGTTGAAGGATTTTCAATGCCCAACGTTATTTGGCAGTTTGACTTTGAGTTTGTATGCTTTTTGGGCTATGCAATGCTTAAAGTAGCTTACTGTGCAGCGGGGTAGGTATTTCCTCCTGGTTGTTGACGTGATGCAGCTGCCTCAAGAATAAATATCGCTATGTATTATTCGATCTAGGACTAGGAGTCACAATAGACGAATCTAAGATTGACAGACCGTAACGATAAATAAATCACAGACTCATATTAGCTTTCATGGGAAAGAGAATATTCATAGCTTATATATTGATTTTGAATTTCTTGACATTTACCATACATACACAATACAGGGATAAATATTTTTGGTGGCTGGCTCAGTAAAGAAATGATGATTGAGCTGGCCCACAGACTCCTAGAAGACCGCACCGTGCCATCATTCTAGAGCTTAAAAGATGTTACCCCGAAACTACACTGTAGTACGAGTACGGAGTACGAATACAGTGGCTGGTACGAACACACCGGGGGAGGGGGGCGTAGAGCAATTAGACATCATTCGACATGAAACCCGAACTCCTCCGATGTCTAGTTTGCCAAGGATTCTAGGATGGATGCGAGTCCTCGATGCTATTTACATCGTACATATCATTTCATACGGCGCATATAAATGTCCCTATCAATCTAACAAGTGCCGTTAACGGTTGGTGTAAGATTACAAAGATTCGAAAATGCTAAGAAGATATACGAATTGCCAGGTTGCTTTGGATTTATACCAAGATCCGGCTGCTCGGCATGTTAATATACTAAGTCATCAGACCGTAGACCCACTGATTTTCTGATCCCACAAGGCGTAGTATACTTGGAAAAAAGTGGTTATATTCACGACTGAGCTGGGCTAAGAAAATGTGAACCTTGTACGTGCATTCCTGTACCAATAAATTATAACTCGTCGAATATCTCAAGCCTTGGGTCTTCTGCCGGTTTCCCTGCCTCCTTGTTGACTTCACTTCCAGTTGAACTCTCCAGTATCTCCAAAGGGGGCTTTAGCATGTTTTTGGTCTCATTTTTGGCCTTCTCCAACTCCCCCAGCGCAGTCGTATTAAAGCTGTTGAATCTTGCAGCTCCATGTCCTTGCTCCCCCGTTGGTATATAAGCCAGAATAACAATTGATAGCAATATGGTTGCGCATATTGACATTAGAATCCACATCATCTTCAGTCGCTTTCGGGTTTTGTCTTGCCATTCCTGCTCTGCTTTTTCCCAGCCTTTAACTCGCTTCCTAACAATGTCTACCCGCCTACTCAATGTGCCAATTGTATTTCGTCCTTCTTTAACACGTTTCTCCAATGCTCTGATCTTCTGTTCCTGTGCTTCGAATTCTTCAAACCCTTCTAGTTGCGCTCGACTTTCTTCTACAAGCTCCTCCCCTTCTGTCTTAAAATCCTCATTCAATTGTCTAGTCATAGCCGCCAACTCTTTGAGAGAGCCAATCGTCCTATGCAGATCGCCAAGTTTTTCTAGAACCGAATAGTATGTTGCATCGAGATGTCTGGTTGTATGATCTGCCACAGCATTCACGTCCGTCAAGGCATTTCGCAACTCCCTGATCCAGTACATTAGTATAAAACAGCAATCGATGGTAAGAAAGACAAACGTGGCCATCGTGGCGCTCTTCTCCTTCTCCGCTTCGAGCTCGCCTTCCCTTAATGGCCTTCTCTCGCTGCTTCTCGACAAATCGAAGCCGTCTACAGTTGAGCTAAAAATGCTGTGCCTTCTACTTTCATTCCGGCTTTCGCTGGAAGAAACTCCCTCACTTCTCGACAACTCTTCAGAAGGACTGAGGGCCTTCTGCAGAGTAGATTGAGATGATTTTTCCTCCTTTTCTCGGCGATGTATATGGGGATGATGGTGATGATGGTGGTGGTGATGTTGCGATCGGCGAGATTTCAGGGGAGATGGTGATGCCTCGGATACCGACCGTGCGACCTGGTTACTAGATTTATTTGGAGAAACATATTTTGATCCATCACCGTTGGAAGACATAACTCTTTAGTCCGTGATCAGCTGTTGCTTGTCTCATGTTATGTCTGTTGAGCTTCCCATGCATGTGCTATGAAGCTTAGATGGTGAGCTTTAGCGACCATTGATGCAATTACATTACAGAGCCTGCGGCCGCATCAGCATGAACTTGTTAATGAAGGGGACGTTCATATGAGGATATTTTTAAAACCAGTTGATATATACTTAGGAAGATTTAACTCGTTTAATTGTCTCTTTTATTGTTCATCATACATTCAAAACAGCTAATAGGTCTGTTCCCTTAATCTCCAATCAAATGTTAAATGATCATCGAAGATATAAATTCCCATCTCGTCGATGATATACATCAATTTCCTCAAGAACCTAGACTGAATCTAAATTGACTTCATCGTCCCTAACAGGATGGAGATCCTCATCCATGCTGCTATATTCAACTTTGGATAGTCGTCTTTATGCCACCAAGCTGAATATTGGTCGACGTATTATATGTGAATTGTACAAATCAACCATATCAACCCATCGCACTTAATATATTTCAATCCATCCCATACGCCATATGCTCCGTCCCAGAAGATTGCCCATCATGACTTCAACATCTTGTTTCTCTTCTCCCTTCTCTTTAATCTGTCGACACGCTTCTGATGCATCTTTTCGGCCATCTTTTCGTATCGTTCTCTCTCCTCCTTGTTGGCGCGCTTTTCCCTGATCTTTGTTATATGGGCCTATTTATATGATTAGATTTCGTCCAATATACAGTTGACGAGGTTCTAACCTGTCTTGCTGCCTCCTTCTCATCCTTCATTTCCTTTTCTTTGGCCTTAGTTAGTGCCACTGCCAGATCATTTGCCTTTCTCTTTTCATAAGAAGTATTCCCAGCCTTTGGTCGAAAAGCTTTCTTCACAGGATGCCATTGTTTACCTATAGAATATCAAAATTAGCGACTTTATGTCTGGCAAGACATTGAAAAGCCTCATGGGAGCGCATACATACCATTCTTGCGCATACCCTGTGGAGTGACGGCCGAGGTCGACTCAGGTGCAACAGTGGTAGGGGCGATTTCTGTTGACATTTTTGATCAATAAAAATACGGAACAGATATTGATCAATGTATTTCTTTTTGGATGTTGATGAGCGAATAAGTAATTACGATGGACGTCGATGAGTTTATTTTAGGCGTTTCGATTGTCCAGCACCAGAATCAATTTGTCGTCCCGATTTCGATATAGAGGGCCAGGAACTTTTTTTTTCTGCACTTTCGATAAGCGCAAATGCAGCTTATCAGTGTGCACTAATTATGACGCTAAACTAATCTGGACTCTTCCCTTTTCCATATTTCTTTGAAAATAAGTGGGGTCCATTTATTTTCCCTATCTTTACAACAATCATAATCATAATCCATAATCATAATCCATAATCATAATCCATAATCATAATCCATAATCATAATCCATAATCATAATCCATAATACAAAACAAAAAATAAGAGTATCAGTATCAGAAACGACATGTCTCTCTCCTAGGTAATGATGATTTGAGTGACTCGGGTCCAATCACTCGATTGTGGAGATTTTCGCAGATTTTCCATCTGATAAGAAAAAATAGCTCCATAACTCCCCACATCATTTTTGACAAAGCAAGCCCTTCGAAATGATTTCACGATAAATCGGACCTCACTCTCCTCTCACGACATTATTCAAGCCTTCCACCAACTCCACCACCATACATTTGATTGATTGATTGATTGATTCATTCATTAATGGCCTTGGCACACGCCCTCTAGGCTCTACCATGTCTTTTTAACACTATGGTTGGGCTTGTTGGGGGTCGATTCACCTTCATCGTTTGTGGGTCGCATTCCCCTCTGATTCATAATATTACGAGTTTGCTACAATAAATTACGAGAGGGTAAGAAAGTTCTGGGTGCAACCCGTTGTTGGCGAAATATATTGCAGACATTCACACTTTCATACAGTCACACAATCCAGCTGTTACTGTTACTGTTACTTTAACCTTATAACTGTTATTCAATTGCGACGTGGAACAGTCTTCTTAGCTTATAAAGACCCGTGCAAAGATTCTCCATCCTTCTTCGACTATTTTCTTGCAGGTCTTAGGACAATCAAATCACATCGGCATAATCAAATATCGCACTATCATCACCGTTCCTGGAAACATATTTCTGTAGTTTCGCATAAGCAAGCTACGGTTTGGTTAGAATGGCAGCCGCTATGACAGCAGATTTCACTCCAGATACACCTCGGGAAGTAGTGTCTAAAGGGAGAGAGGCTTTAATGAATTCTGTCGAGGATTGTATATACGGTTCAGTGTGTGATGCCTGCAGAAAAAGCCAAGATGATTGCTAACAAATGAATAGATTGCTGGAGTGGCTGGCAAATATATCGAATATCCTTTCGACACGGTCAAAGTACGACTTCAATCCCAACCTTACCATCTTCCCCTGCGGTATACAGGGCCTCTCGATTGTTTCAAACAATCCATTCGCAGTGATGGGATTCTAGGATTATATAGGGGTATTAGTGCTCCACTAGTTGGAGCTGCTCTGGAGACCAGCAGTCTTTTTGTTTGGGAGCAAGCGAGTAGAGAAGCGCTCCTCAAGGTAGGGATATATAAGAGCGATCAACCACTTCCTCTTGAGGCGTTATGGATGACTGGTGCACTTTCTGGTGCCCTCACTTCCTTAATCCTCACGCCCATTGAATTGGTCAAATGCAAAATACAAGTACCAAGTGCCGCCGCAAATAGTTCGGCTCCCGTTGCTGCTAAAACAGTCTCAGCAGTTATCCGTGAGGTATGGCATCATCAGGGCATTCGTGGTTTTTGGAATGGGCAGTTGGGTACCTTAATTCGTGAAACGGGTGGATGCGCCGCTTGGTTTGGTAGCAAGGAAACTGTTACTTCACTTTTTCGAAAATTGAACGACAAACGTTCACCCCAAAACCCTTCTCTAGTTCTACCTACCGAGCTAGTACCGCTACCTTTTTGGCAACAAGCTCTCGCTGGCGCCACAGCAGGCATGTCTTATAATTTTCTCTTCTTTCCTGCGGACACCATCAAATCTCGCATGCAAACCGCTTCTACTTCATCCACGGCACCCCGCACGACATTCATGCAAGAAGGCGCTCTTCTCTGGAAACAACATGGCTTGAAGGGCATGTACCGAGGTTGTGGTATCACAGTCATGCGATCAGCACCTAGCTCCGCATTCATATTCATGATATACGACGGATTAAAGAGTCGTTTCCATCTCTCCTAACTCTCATTTCACATTTGACCAATTACGGCACGGCACGCATGTACATAACATTGGAACGTTCTCTACTTTCCATTTGCACACCACATTATATCATTTTAGAGTGGCTGGCTATAGAAAACAAACTCGGGTCTTTCTTTTCGGCTAGGAGATAGATCATCACGGCGGGCGTTGAGGGAGTTCAGGAAAATTTAGATTGGCTGACGCGCTCGGCTGATTCGGTAAGGAGGGGCAAGGTGAGACAAAAGATAGTCTCCTCAAGGGGTAGGATTGGGATGAAGGATTTGAAAGGGTAGTTTTGAGTTAGAAGGGTCCGAGATCTCGGGTCGATCAGCTAGCTTTGCAAAATTTATTAATATAGACGGAAAAGGAGCAGGGTAGATTTATTGAGGTTAGAACTAGGTACTCGTAGTTCATATTGAGAAGAAATCGCGAAGAACTATTGACGAGCAAGTTTTATCTCCAAGGTTTCAGATATTTCATTTGGTTTTGTTGCAAGTAAGTATTTCATGATTAAAATATGTGGTATAATATCTGAAAACGATCAATTTAGTGCATATCCGCATTCGTCGACAAACTTAGTACTCGCTTCCCATTAAATATATGCCAAAACCGTGCTGTTGTGCCCATTTTGCGCGCCAAAGTTCATCTGCCTAGGTAGTAGGAGGGGTTCTAGGAGTTTGCAAAGCATTTGGATGGCGGAAACACCTCCCGTGCATATCCATACCCGCTTCGCGTTACCATTTATTCCTCCTTCTCATCTACGTACTTTGTGTCCTTTCCTTCGGGGCTCTTCTTCACCTCCTTGTCACTGATGTCCCAGTCGTTCAAGTAACCAACTCCGGCGCATAGATAGGTAGCGAATCCGAGCCAGCCGAGGTAGGGAGCGAGTGCCCATGCGGCAACTGGGTCGACTTTGCTCCAGGTATAGGTGAGGTACGAGACGACGCCGGTGAGGGTGACAATGTCAACGGTAGCGAGGACGGGACGCTTGAGCTTGAAGAAGAGGGGTGTCCAGATTAGGTTTAGGCCGAGTCTGAGGAAATATGTTAGTTGGGTTTCTACGTGAGGGAGCGATTTGGGTATGAAGCGGCTGCTTAAATAGGTCCGAGAGAGGTATCACTTACTGAATTGTGTAGAGTGTCGCGCCTTGTTTGGTGAGGAGATGTTTTTCAGTAGAAGCCAGAGGGTTCATTCCGGTGGAGTATGCGCGGTAGGCAGAGAATCCCATGAGACCGTAGAGAAGAGTCCATGCGGGACCGAAGACATATGGAGGTGGACGGTAGGGAGGTTGTTTGAGTGCCATGTAGGTTTTTTGAGTCTTTTTTGCTGGAAGGATGTTAGTGTATTGTTTTAAGGGATTGGCATATTGCTCCCAATTGTATAATCTCCTCGAGGATATCCTCATTGTGCATAATCTGGACGAAACATGAGGATTCAAAGAATAGGATGTAAATACGTACGGCTAACTGCGAAACCAACAGCAGTACCAAGAGTAACTGGGAGGAGAATGGAAGCGGTTGGGTTGGCAAATATGGATGCCGGCAGCGTTAAGCTGGGAATGAAGGTCGTCATGTTGGATGAAATGAGGTCCTAACTGATGAATCAATTCCTCTGTTAGTTACTGCTTTGAAGAGAGACGTTAAGTAGAAGTCGACCGCGATGTCTTTATATCTTTTTGCGTGTGGATACGTGTAATGTCACGTTCCCCTCAATGACGTACTCTTCCTGTGAAGCAAAAAGTAATAGGTGGAGTGAGGACTTGACCACCTCGGTTTACTCGGCGAGGGGAGAGGGGACTGAGAACTTGCTAGGTATTTATCTTCTGTATTCGGTTATGTAGAGTAAAGAGAATTTGGTGAAGATTGAAGAAGTGAAATGGTAATGAATGACCTGATTAATGGATCCTCCTACCTTTTTTGGACGGATGGATGGCTTTGTTTCCTTACCTAACTTATGATGAATTCAGTTATGGCAACGGTTGGTACTCCATAGACTCTGGAATTTGAATCATTTAATTGGTTCTTGAATGTACCTTACCCCATGCCCTCTCTTATTCGTAACATCGTTTTGAGCGGCTAAGCGAACCGAACTAAGCTACATTTGCCATTATGGCCACTCTCCCACTAGTCTTATAATGGACCTGGACTGTGCTTCCTACCCTAACGATCAAATGGGTAAAGGTCTATCAACACTAGTCAGCAATGCTAGGAAGCTCTTGCTCCCTTTGACAAATCCCCGAATCCCAATTCTCCAACTTCGGCCTTCTTCAATCGACAACATCTATCTATCTATCCAATCTCATTTTGGTAGAGGAGGTTCCATTTTAAACCACAGTTACTCAATACCTGAATCTTGTTCGTCAGTCCTATTCTTCTATTCTTCTTAAAAACCTTGTCCTCAAAAACCAAAAATCCATACACACATATCATCCTTTTTCTGCCCCATCATTATCGTTGCGATAAACCCATAACAATTGCTTTTCTTCTTCTTGAGCGATTAATTCCGAATCTTCAATCTTGGAATCAAGTTAATCCATCCATTCATCAACCATATCATACATATCATATCAAGATCGGATATCCCCATCAACAACAACAAGTTGTCGTCGTTTTTTTATCTGCCATCTATAGGCGCTGAACTTTTTTACTCTTCTTTTCTCTCTTCTGCCTCTTCTGCATCCTTTCTCCAGTTGATATCGCATTTATACCCCCTGTTCATCAAACATAACCTTCTTCATTCTATTACAATTTTGAACAATCCTCTAACGGGCAATCATGTTATCAAACAGCAGTAGCTTCGTTGTCATCACCTCCTCTCGACAATCCATAGGTGTCACTTGACAATCGCAATCGACGAAACCCGAATACCTACATCGATCTCGTCTAGAGTATCTTGAGTAACGAACTATCCTACCAGAGCGTCAGATCAGCCGAATATCTGAATTTCGAAAGAGAGGCAAAGGTGGAGTAATTTTGGGCGATTACGATCACACCATGGACGGCTACGGAAATTACAGCAGAGAGCCACCGCTCGCGCGATCACCAACTGAAAGAACGAGTTGGGCTGGACGTGATGATAGCTTTAGAGGTGTTAAAAATGAACGCGACGATGGTTTCAGAGGTGTGAAACCCGAACGCGACCGCGAATCATTTTACCGTGGCAGATCTCCTGGTATGTCGCATTTTATGAGCTCAATCATTTCACCCTTTCTGCTTTAGTTTCGAACAGCTGCCCTTCACTGGACGCGAAGCATGCAGTCATGGTTTTCGGAAATGTCCCCCCCACACTCAAACACAACTTTTTTCCACCTACTTAATCATTACAATGCATCTGCTACATAATAATACTTCCTTGCGTTGGTATCTATTTTTTATTACTCTTATGCTTACATGATTTTTACTTTAGTTGGTGATAGGCAAAGACGAAACCCGCGCGACCGCGACCGCTCTAGATCTCCGGTAGACCGTTATGAACCTAATGGTAGAGCAAGAGATAGAGATGATTACAGATCATCGAGGGATCGCGAGGATCGAAGACGAATTGCTTCTCCTGCACCAGCCAATATCGATCGATATGTACCTGGTCAAGATTCCGGTCCGCCTCCTCCAATTACTGTCAATCCACTTGCGGATCCAGTTATCCTGCCTTTTCAGGTCGGATTCTCGTACTATGGGGAATGGTGGCGCACAAATGAGAAGATCAAGGAGGACAAGGAACGTGTTAGATCCGGGAAGCGTGGTGAAATCTTCAGACCTCGTGAAGAAGACCGTGATGCCGAAAAGGCTCGCATACAAGTTGCATATGATGCATATAAAGAAGAACTTCAAGCCAGGATGGCACGTACATTTGTGCAGGAGCACAAAGGAGAACAGTGGTTTATGGAGAGATACGTACCCGAGATGCGAGATGCTTTGCGTTTACAAGTTAACGAGTTCCGCCGCGGAAATTATAGCCAATGGGAGCAAGATCTTGAATCCGGAACTTTTGATGAATACTCTCTGGAGGGTATTCCTAAAAGCGAAAGCAACGGTACTGGTGGTGTTATCGAAAAGGAAGAGGGCGAGACAACCGCTGCCAATGAAGTTTTGGGAGTTGGTGACCTAGTTCCTTCTAGAGGTGGGGACATTCGAGATGAGAATGCTTTCCAGCCCACGTTGCTTATCAAGACAATTGCGCCACATGTGAGCCGTTCTAATCTCGAATCTTTTTGCAAGGAGCATTTGGGAGAGGATGAGGGTGGTTTCAAGTGGCTGAGTTTGAGTGATCCAAATCCAAGCAAACGATACCATAGAATTGGTTGGGTCATGCTTCACCCTGCCCCTGATTCAGCTCCCATCCTTGATCGACCAGAAATGAAGGATGAAGAAGAGGGTGATATCTCTGCCGAACCAGCAGCTCCACTTACTACTGCTCAGAAGGCACTTGAGGCTATCAATGGAAAGACCGTCAAGGATGAAGTTAGAGGAGATTTTACCTGCCATGTCGGTGTTCATGTGCCGCCTAACTCACCACGCAAGAAGGCACTTTGGGATTTGTTTTCAGCTCCTGAACGTATTGAGAAAGATCTTGATTTGGCCACCCGCCTCGTTAGCAAATTCGAAGAAGATTTTGGTTCCGACTTCAATGCTGTCCTAAAGATTGAAGAAAAAGTCGATGACTTGAAGAACCAAGGCCGTCTTCAACCCCCGGTCACAGCTCCTACGCCCAAGAAAGGCAAGAAGTCTAAGAATGGGCTTGGCTTTGATGAAGGAATGGACGAAGTTGAGGAGTTCGAGGAGATGGAGGAAGGAGAGGAAGAAGAAG
Organism: Sclerotinia trifoliorum; assembly: GCA_905066765.1. Classification (NCBI taxonomy): domain Eukaryota; kingdom Fungi; phylum Ascomycota; class Leotiomycetes; order Helotiales; family Sclerotiniaceae; genus Sclerotinia; species Sclerotinia trifoliorum. The sequence goes on along the minus strand of CAJHIA010000010.1, from coordinate 832,465 downwards.
AAGGTGCTTTTGATTTCGATGACATTGATGATGAGGAACTTCTTGTCAAGAAGAAGCAGCTTGATCTCATGGTTGAGTATCTAAGACGTGTCTTCAACTTTTGCTTCTTCTGTGTTTTTGAGAGTGACTCGATTCACGAGCTCACTCGAAAATGCCCTGGAGGACATCTTAGAAGACCACGTAACACTCTTACCACATCAGCCAAAGCAGCTGCTCGCGCCAGTGCATTGGGTGAAGCGTTCCCTGGAAAGGCAAAGTCCGACGACAAGATGGATATGGATCCCTCCTCTCCAGATGGTGAGCGCAAAGGCAATCCGCGTAACAATGTTTCCAAGGCAGAACAGCAGCTTCAACGAGCTTTCAATTGGGTCAGAACGTTTGAGGACAAGATTATGCAACTCCTAGATCCGGATAACGTTGATGTGCGAAAACTGGGTGGAAAGCCAACTGATGAGGCTTTGAGGGATGAGTTGGTCAAATATGTGAAGCAAGAAGATGATCACAAATTTAGATGCAGAGTTCCAGAGTGCACCAAATTGTTTAAGGAAGAGCACTTCTGGAAGAAGCATGTTGAAAAGAGACATCCGGAATGGCTGGAAAGTTTGAAGACTGACGTAAGTTTTTTGGTCCATTCCCACGACGCAAACTAATGGCATATAGTTTGATCTTGTCAATACCTACGTTCTCGATCCTGCGCATATTGCTCCATCAAGATCGGATGCCAATAGCAACGGTCACTTCCCTCCAGCTAATGGTCACATGCCAGCCGGCACTCCGCGTGGTTTCAATCTTCAAAACTTTGGAATGAATGGACTCAATGCTATGTCAGGCTTTCCTCCATCTAATGGCTTCCCACCTTTCCTTGCCGGTCATGCTGTGCAGTCACCTATGGGTTGGGTTAGCGGCCCTGATAGTCGTGGTCCCGGCCCCATCAGAAGAGGTGCTGGTCGATATCAAACAAATAGCCGACCAGGTCCCTACGATCGCCGACCCAATCAGAACCGCGGGGATCCAAATGCCGGTAGACTAAGCCCTCCCAGTGGTGAACGTGGCGGCCGTGGACTGCCGCACCGCTTTACGCCAGCTAGTGGTGGTAGCCGATGGGGCGATGGAGCAGCTCCTGGTAGTACAACTGTTGGGCCTCGTGAAGCAACAGCAGGCAGAAGCTTAAAATCTTATGAAGATCTTGATGCCGTTGCTGGAGCTGGGTCCGGCGAACTCAATTACTAAGTTCAAGTGAAAGGTTTAGCGTGGTTCAAGGTCAATTGATATCCGATGCTTATAGTGAAAGAATGGACCGAGGAAATTTGAGTGAAGATTATGGAAAAATAGGTGGTGGAAAGAAGCAGTCTGGGTTTGATTTCAAAATTCTCTTCTTGGCGTTAAAGCACAATTTGTGCAGGGCATGTTCGCTTTACACTTCTAAAGCTTTCATTTCTCCGTGAGCATCGTTTTTGCTTGTTGCCTTCAGCGATGTACACTAAATCATGGTTATGGACTCTTCGTATGCTTGTATCTTCAAAACTAATGAGAAAAATTGCAACAATGTGAACCTTCATCTAATGTTCTTTTCATATCGTGCTAATCATTTATATTTTGAAATAGAGGAGACAAAAGTAGTTCTTATCAATGTATCATACAGCCTAAGCTTTGGAAACCGGAGATCATTTAATATTTAATATCAATTTGTCCCAAATTGTGAGAACGAATTTGATTAGTGGGATGATCATAGCTATATGAGGTTATCATGTCCGTCCCGCCGTGCAATGTCAATATTAGATGGGCTGATTCGGATTGGATTGAAATATTCGATTTGCGGCACAGCATGATAGTTCTAGTGCTGTATTTTTTGTTGAGTAGCTATAAGGGGGAGAAGGAGAGTCGTTAGGCTGTTGGTAAATGGGCGTTGCTTTTGAAAGGAAGTTGAGGTAATTGTGGTGTTTATGTAGGGATGTATATCTGGGTAGTTGGATAGAGTCTTTAGTGCTTTCCTGAAGGCTAAAGATATAATTCTTGTAGATATTTGACTGCCTCGACGAGAACCACAAGATGATAGTATGAGAGTATAAGAGTATGAGTTGAAATAGTTGAGTTTGTATAAGATGATATTTACCGCACGTGATATCAAATATATATATGTCTCAAATAGGATTGTGTTACACACTGTATTGCCAAATGCAAAATGCCTAAGGTTTCCTACCCCCTGAAAATCTACACCGCCGCGCTATCTATCTGCCACACTATGCAAGGGCCCCACATTCAAAATCAACCAAGAGGACTTGAACTTGAGAACTTCGCGAAACTCGAATTCAAACAGCTGCCAGCAAATCCACTCTTTCGTCAAATAAACAATAAACTTAAACCCAGATCGCAAAGGGAACATTCTTTGCCATAGCTTATTGACGATTCCAACTCCATTGTTCCCCTCATTCTCTCCCAATTCATTCCATCTTCTTTGAGAACACAAAAGGATAATTCAAGATGACTCGAGGAGAGGTAAATAAACAAAAACAATTCTATTATTTACAACACTTCACCCACCTCAGCATCACTTCACACACTTCATTGAGAGAAGCGTATATCTCCTGCATGCATCCATTCATCGATCCATCATATACGCGTCGCAATGATCGATAATTGACAATTCTTTCATTCTAGATTCTTCACCTTCATATCGGTCAAGCTGGTACTCAGCTTGGTAACAGTGCTTGGGAGTTGTAAGTTGATTTGATGCCTCGTATATTCGGTTGTATATCTACTGATTGATCGTTTAGATATCTCCTTGAGCATGGTCTCTTACAAGATGGTCGCCCTGACCCCGAGGCAAAGGCCGTCCACGAATCTGGTCAACTCGATACAGTCTTCACGGAAACCGGCAATGGTAAATACGTACCTCGATCCATCTTCGTCGATCTCGACCCATCTCCAATTGACGAGATCCGAACTGGTGATTACAGATCACTCTTTCACCCAGAGCTTTTGATCAGTGGAAAGGAAGATGCTGCCAACAACTACGCTCGTGGTCACTATACAATTGGAAAGGAGATGTTGGATGGTACTTTGGACAAGATCCGTCGCGTTCTGGTGAGGAAACATTGCATGTGTCTATAAATGGACATTACTAATTAGCTGCCACAAGGATAACTGCTCTTCTCTTCAAGGTTTCTTGATCTTCCACTCTTTCGGTGGTGGAACCGGTTCTGGTTTCGGGTCTCTGTTGCTTGAGCGTCTCTCTACCGACTATGGCAAGAAATCAAAACTCGAATTCGCAGTTTACCCAGCTCCAAGGGTTTCTACCGCTGTTGTCGAGCCATATAACGCTGTTCTCAGCACTCATAGCACCATCGAAAACTCCGACTGTACCTTCTTGGTCGATAACGAGGCCGTGTACGATATCTGCCGCCGCAACTTGGACATCCCACGTCCTTCATTTGAGCATCTCAACAGATTGATTGCTCAAGTTGTCAGCTCCATTACCTCGTCGCTTCGTTTCGATGGTGCTATGAATGTCGATCTCAACGAGTTCCAAACTAACTTGGTTCCTTACCCAAGAATTCATTATCCATTGATCAGTTACGCCCCAGTCATTTCCGCTTCTAGAAGTTCTCACGAGAGCTTCAAGACTCAAGAATTGACCCTCCAGTATGTTTCTCCATTTTTGTATTAATATTTCATACTGACTCCATAAAGATGCTTTGAACCAAACAATCAAATGGTGGTCTGCGATCCCCGCAACGGAAAATACATGGCCGTTGCCCTCCTTTACCGTGGTGACGTCGTTCCCCGTGACTGCAACGCTGCTGTCGCTTCCCTTAAAGCTAAGACATCATTCAACCTCGTCGAATGGTGTCCAACTGGTTTCAAGCTCGGAATCAACTACCAAAAGCCTATGTCTGTTCCATCCACTGCACCCAACGATGGTGCCCTTGCCTCAGTCGATCGATCCGTCAGTATGTTGTCCAACACCACCGCTATTGCCGAAGCTTGGTCAAGATTGGATCACAAATTCGATCTTATGTACAGCAAGCGTGCTTTCGTGCATTGGTATGTTGGTGAAGGTATGGAAGAAGGAGAGTTTAGTGAAGCAAGAGAAGATTTGGCAGCATTGGAGAAGGACTACGAAGAGGTTGCTGCTGATAGCTTTGAGGCTGAAGAGACTGAAGCCGAGTATTAAGTTACCAGCCGGTATATGACATTTTGAGCTTTGCGTCATTTGATCCATATGGGGTGGTTTGTGTTCTGCGAATATCCGAAAAAGAGCGTCTGATTATTCGGTGAGATTGGTAAATAAATGGATTGATGAAGTGAAGACGGTCTTAAGATGAGACCGGCAGAGATAAGATGAGATATTTTAGTTTGCTAGACGATATTATGAATAGTTGATATGCAATATGAATATGAATCTTGATGATATGAACTTTTTATGCTCTCGTATACTTGTTGAGACTTTGAACTTGATTGACCAGATATTGGACTTAGCCACTGTATGTTTTCTCAGACATTTCATACCACTTCAGTCACTACTACACGGTTCAACTTAATGTATCTAATCTATCACTACTCTAGCATAGCATGCTATGGTATTACCTAGGATGGGGTAGTATAATACTAAATTTGTGTATGAGGGATATACTGAATATGGTAGGGAAGGGTGGGGTTGACTTGGGCATACGGCGTTCATAGAGTATGAAGTGCCAGATAATATGGAAGAAATATTTCAAATGATTGGTGAGAATCAATACAAGTACCAATTACTCTATTCATCTCAATCCCGAAAGAAATCTTGTCGTATCGTTACTTTGTAGACTTTCAAAACCTTCCTGCATGCTCATCTAAGCGAGGAGTTAAGTTACCCCTTAAGAACAAGAGAAGTAAGAATTATCTCCATTCTTACTCTTACATTTGTAGTACCGTGATCCTTCTGCCTCTTCGTTTCCTTCTCACCCTTACTCCTCAAATCCACTAGTGTCCCCTCATATGTTTTCACCGACGACATAGTATCCAACCACTGAACGTCATGTCCGCTTCATCTTTCGCACCCTTCACAATCATATTCACAAGAACTTCTTGTCTGGAGAACACGATCTTGTCAAGTGGATTCTCAAGTTCTGTCCACTTTAGATATTCTAACCATTTTCTTCAGGACACTTGTAATATGAATCTTGTGATAGAAGAGACTTTTTGGTCTTCTGATATATGACTTGGAAGACGTAGTTCAAATAAAGTCTTATGTTCTCAGAGTTCACCTTGCGCAGTATAGCAATAGCAAGTAGCATATGAGAATGTAGATGAGTTGTAGCAACGAATACGGAAGATGAGCTTTTACGAGCTCTTTTGAGTATCTTGTTGAAATACTAGCAGATACGACGGACTGATAATGAAAAATCCATGGAGAGACTTAAAACGTTTGCAGCATGACTTCCAGGTTATAGTGATTTGGAAAAGAAATGGAAATTTCAAGAAGCTAGTGAAAATGCGAGGTATGTATGTGAGATGTCTATCACCTGATGACTGTGGACTATCTACACTTTGTAGATTGCTGGCCTTTTATGAGAAACAAGACTTTTAAGATCGTTAGTAGAACTTCTGACAAAAAGATGAAATGCACATCAATCTATCTTCTGCTATACACATACTGAGGCTTGTTAAGTAAATTGTATATCGAATGAGATGTGGGTACAGAATCGGTTTTATGCTTTGTAATGGGTATATATTCTTGTACAATTTTTACTTCTATAACAACCACTAAATCGTTTATGGTTCAGTGGTACCCTGACCGGTTCGAGTTCACTCGATCACACTCTCGGTCGTCTAGTTGGTTTATGACGTCAGACTGTAATTGTTCATTGTAATCTGGATGTCGCGTGTTCGACTCACGCCTGAGAGAAATTGTCTTTTTGTATTTTTTCAATTTTTTGACGTGGAAGTTATCGTTGTATCTTAGATTGAATGTTCTTCTTGTGTTGCACGTGCTGATAAGATTACGGTTGATAGAGTCGGGGTTGCAGGTGAAATGGAAGAGATAGTAACTTTAAGATATATATTTGACCCTTTTTGCGCTAGAGAGAAAGCAGGTGTTAGAGTTTTAGTAAAAGAAGTCTATAAATCAAACTGAATGTGATATTAGGTTTTAGGAATTGTTGCTATAAGTAATATGGTTAGTCCTCGAGACTTTACTCTTCTGTGAAAACAACTTTGATAAATGGTATACGGCTCAATTCCTCGTCGGTATCTCCGGGAATGAATACTGAAGATGACGCCGGCAGTTCTTTCTGATATACTTCGTATGCAACGCAGATAATAAGACTCTCATTCAACGACAGTGAGATTTTGATATCTCTAAAGCTGTATTTTGTCTATAATACATTTCGGATAACAAAAAGATTATTTATTTAGTAAAATTATTATTATATTACTGACCTAGATAAGCTCCCAATATATGGAAAATCAAGTGCCGGTAAAGCTAATAGAAAAAAGATTATTTCCGATTGAGGGGTAGAGGTTATTAGGGGAAGGGCATCCGGAAAGGTTTAGCATGGCTCACCAGCTCTTGGGTGGATATGTGCCTAGTATTTAAGGCATCTGTCTTTTATATAACCCCAGGTAACCCCTCCATGATAACGATAAGATCTTGTCTCCAGAAATCTCTTCAGCGGGGATCAATTTTTTCTCACTCCAACCGACCCCTTGGACATGGAATACCTCAAAATTACTGGAGATTCTTGCTTCACAGCAGCGGAGGCTGTGAAGCTTGCTGCTAGAATCAATGATCTTCATGCTGTGAAGGTCGAGCTTAAGGGTGTTTGGATTCATTACACTCATCTGCGACATACTGATCCCGAAACTGAAGCCAAACTTAAACAACTTCTTCCAGGTTCAGAGGCGATTTTGGAGGCTGAGTTAAGGAGTAAAATATATTGTAAGTTGTCTCTTTGTCATAGATCGCATATCAAAACATTCTTCTCAAATTGAGCCTTGGAGACGTTTCGATTGTCAAAACTCAGCTTGAATATTGAAACCATTTGATTGTTGAATCTCATTTGGGAGTTTGAAAGGGGTGTTTCTTTGGGAGTATGACTTTTTGCGTCATCTGCGCCTTGTTCAACAGTCATGGCCCCTCATTCCTTCCTAAGTATCCACAACATTAATTAACTCCTTTATTCTTCAGATGTTACTCCGCGAAATCTTTCCCCATGGAGTTCCAAAGCCACAAATATCGCACATGTATGCGGTCTCGAATCCCAAGTTCGAAGAATCGAAAGAGGTCGTGCTATTTTGGTACAATTCGCCGAACCATCTGAGGCAGAGGTGAGCATAATCAGTTTCCTTTCTGTCCACATACCTTTAGGTTAAATATTGTTAAAATTCAATGCTACCGATCTCCAAAAGCAATCACTGACTTTCTGTTTCTTAGGCGGACGATTTGCCATTCAAAGATATCCTTTACGACCGCATGACCGAGAACTTTAGTGCCGAAGAACCAGATGTTCACAAAATTTTCGAAGAGGGGGAGCCAATTCCATTGGAAGTTGTTGATCTTTGGGTAGACGGTTCAACACCAATTGAAGTTTTAAAAGCCTATAATGTGAAGCGTGGACTAGCTCTAGACATCCCCGAAATGGAGTACCTTGTGGAGAAATACACACAACATGGAAGATCCCCTACCGATGTTGAGTTGTTTATGTTTGCACAGGTCAATTCTGAGCATTGTAGACACAAACAGTTTAATGCGAACTGGACGATCGACGGCATGAGTATGGATAGGAGTTTATTCGAAATGATTCGAAACACTCATAAAAAGAACCCCGGTTTTACCGTATCGGCATATAGCGATAATGCTGCCGTCTTACAAGGAGAGATGGCAAGTCACTGGGCTCCGGAATACTCTACTGGTAGCTGGAAGCAAACCCCCGAAGTTGTGCATATTTTAGCGAAGGTCGAGACTCATAACCATCCTACGGCAATTTCACCCTTTCCAGGAGCAGCAACCGGTTCTGGTGGAGAGATTAGAGATGAGGGTGCTGTTGGTAGAGGATCCGCCCCAAAAGCTGGTCTCTGTGGATTCTGGGTATCGGACCTTTTGATTCCGGGACACAAGCAGCCCTGGGAAATGGATGTTGGCAAACCAGCGCATTATGCCAGTAGTTTGGATATCATGTTAGAAGCACCAATTGGCAGTGCCAGATTCAACAACGAGTTCGGTAGACCGTGTCTTGCTGGCTCTTTCCGTACTCTCCTCACAGACGCGGATGCATCAACAGACGAGTGCCGGGGTTATCACAAACCTATCATGATCGCTGGTGGGCTCGGTACCGTCAGACCCGGACACGCTCTGAAGAATGGCAATGATGTGAAGCCTGAAGCTCATGTGATTGTTCTTGGAGGTCCAGCAATGCTGATTGGTCTTGGTGGAGGCGCAGCTTCAAGTAACACATCCGCCGGGGAAAGTTCTGTCGAGCTTGACTTTGATAGTGTTCAGCGAGGAAACCCAGAAATGGAACGGAGAGCCCAGATGGTGATTGATCACTGCAGAGCCTTGAAGGACGAGAATCCTATTGCGTTCATTCATGATGTAGGAGCTGGTGGATTATCCAATGCTTTACCTGAACTCGTTAAGGATGCCGGATATGGTGGTAAATTCGAGCTTAGAAATGTTGAAAGTGCGGATGGAAGTATGAGTCCTCTACAAATCTGGTGTTGCGAAGCTCAAGAACGCTACGTCTTGATCGTCAATAAGGAGGACCTTGCTAGATTCACCAGCATTGCTAGTAAGTTTTGTCTCAAGAAAAAGTCAACTCAGTACTAATTATCTACAGAACGTGAACGATGTGGCTTCTCCAATGTTGGAACTGTTGTCCCTAAAGATCAAGATGGAGTTGCCAGACTTGTGGTGACTGATCGAGATTCTTCCCAGCATCCTACGCCTATCGATCTTCCTATGTCTACCTTGTTCCCTAAGGATAGGAAGCTGGACAGAATTGTTCAATCTAGGAGGCCGCAACTACTTCCATTCAACGTAGAGAAGTCTCTCAAGGAAGCCTATCCACATATTCCTGATCATGATCTCTTAAGAATGGCCATCGAGCGCGTCTTTTCTTTACCGTCTGTTGGCTCCAAATCCTTCCTCATTACTATCGGAGATCGTTCAGTAGGAGGATTGACGGTTCGTGACCAAATGGTTGGACCATGGCAAACCCCTGTTGCAGATGTAGCTGTCACAGCCACTGCTCTTAACATTGGGGGCAAGTTGAAGACTGGTGAAGCTATGGCTATGGGTGAAAAGCCCACCTTGGCTTTAATTTCGGCTGCAGCGTCGGCTAGAATGGCGGTTGCCGAGAGTTTGATGAATATTGGAGCAGCACATCTTCTAGGTAACTTACCTCGCATTCGTTTATCCGCAAATTGGATGGCTGCAGTGAACCAACCTGGTGAGGGTGCAGCTTTGTATGAGGCAGTCCAAGCAATTGGAATGGATCTCTGCCCTAAGCTAGGAGTCAGTATCCCCGTCGGCAAAGACTCGACATCAATGAAAGCGTCGTGGAAGGACCAGAAGACTGGAGACTTTAAAACAGTCACAGCTCCTATGACAGTTGTTATCTCAGCCTTTGCACCAGTCGCAAATGTTCGTAACACATGGACACCTGCAATTCGAAGATTGGAAGATGTCGGAGAAACTACATTAATGTATGTTGACCTTGCTCAAGGTCATAAAGCCTTGGGTGGGTCAGCACTGGCTCAATCTTTTGGGCAGGTTGGAGATGAAGCACCAGATGTCAGGGACACTGATCTTATTGTCGACTACTTCGATGCTTTACAACAGTTACACGAGTCAGGTGTCGTCTTGGCTTATCATGATATTTCAGATGGTGGTTTATTAACTACGATCGCCGAAATGATGTTTGCTGGGCGATGCGGCGCCGAGATCATGCTTGACGGAGTTTCAAAAAGTGCATCCCCGTCTCATGTGATCGAAGCTTTATTCAACGAAGAACTTGGTGCAGTTTTCCAAGTCCGAAAATCGGACGAGGTCAACTTCATGAGGTGTTTTGCTACCTGTGGCCCTCCTCCAGGACTCATCAGAAAGATTGGTCGAGTGCCAGCTGCATCGAAACAGCAACTCGCCATTCGCTACGGACAGAAGCCAATCTTACACATGCCCAGATCTGAGCTTCAACAACAGTGGACCAAAACGTCCTACCAGATGCAACGTCTCAGAGACAACGTCGATTGTGCTGACGTTGAATTTGAGAACATTAAAGATGACCGTGACCCTGGGCTCCATTATGAACTTACCTACGAACCTAAGGAGAATATTCTCCCATTGACAGCATCAATCACATCTGCCTTCGCAAAGGCACCTCGCGTGGCTATCCTCCGTGAACAAGGAGTTAATGGTCACGCCGAAATGGCATTCGCTTTTAAGGCTGCAGGATTTGATCCTATCGATGTGCACATGACTGACATTATCTCCGGGCATTATTCTCTAGCTAATTTTGTTGGAATTGCTGCCTGTGGTGGTTTCTCTTACGGTGATGTCCTTGGTGCCGGTCGTGGTTGGGCAAATTCTATTCTTATGCATGAACAAAAGGCCCGACCAGAGTTTGAAAACTTCTTCAAACGCCCAGATACCTTTGCATTGGGTGTTTGCAATGGTTGTCAAATGCTTAGTCGCATATCCGAACTTATTCCTGGCACTTCTCATTGGCCAGTTTTCGTTGATAACCAATCTCAACAATTCGAAGGCAGAGTCAGCATGGTTAAGATCCAAGACAATGCCAAGAAGCCATCTGTTTTCCTCCACGGTATGAATGGAAGTTCCTTACCTATCGTTGTCTCGCACGGTGAAGGTCGAGCTTCTTTCAAGAACGACGCCGACTTGGGAGCTTTGAATGCCGACAATCTCATCCCAATTAGGTATACCGACAACTTTGATAAGCCAACCATGAGATACCCATACAATCCAAATGGCAGTCCCGAAGGTATTGCGGCGGTTAGAAGTTTGGATGGAAGAGTATTGGCTATGATGCCACATCCCGAGAGAACGATCATGGCAGATGTGGGTAGTTATGTGCCAAGTGAGAGCGTAGAGGAATGGGGAGAATTCGGACCCTGGGTGAGAATGTTTAAGAGTGCTAGAAGATGGGTTGGTTGATTGTTGCGATTTGGATGGGGTTTACGGATGAAAATGGCTAGAATTGGGAAAGATATCATTGTATACATTGTTTTGATGGAGTTATAGGGGTAGATACGAGATGGATGGTTATCACGCGGATATTAAGAAATATTTTTGTTTCCTCGAGGAGGGATTCTTATTCTTAGAAACTGAAGCATTTCCAAAACAGTGCCGTAGACTTCCGCGTTGCTCTTTTCCCGCACCCTAACTAGATAAAGCCTTGCCGTACCATTCTTCCCAGCCAGCGCTCCCGGGATCTCTAGAAGGACGAGAACTTAGAATTGAGCCACTAGTGTTTGACTATCTCTTAAGCGTCGAGAAAGGGACAGGGGACCGAGACTGCCTATTATTGTCTAGGCCCATAGTGTGCAACGAGATAGCGGGTATATAATTCTATCGACTAGATAGATCATGTCTTTAGAGTGGTGGAGCTTCGTGAAATGTAAATTTCAAACCTGTTACCTGCCTACCTATTTATGACGCTGCTCGATTTATCCCTAGGGTCTTGTGAGATCGAAGGATACTTGGAGGAGATTGATGTGAAGACTTGGAGTATAGTGCTGATTATTTGAGGGGAGAGAATATCTACAAGGGGACGAGGAACATTGATTCATTCGCATCTCCTTGGAATATCTCATACAAAACCAAGTGCCTCCTATCCAGCATTTTGATCCCTGAGGCGCTTGATCACCGCTTGATCCATATCATGTTCATGTTCCAGAGCCGTGATCCGCTGTTGAAGCTCTGCGATTTTCGTATCTTTACTTCTTAGAGCCATCCGGGTGATATCCCTTCCCTTGACGATACCGGATATTTTAAGCGCATGCCTGGTTAGCATTTGGCATAATTTGATATTGACTTCCTCGTCGATATGTTGATCTTTTAGGAGATCCATAATCTCTTCGGTCATGTCGTAACTTTGTTGCGGGTCTCCGGTACTGCTCTTGGAAGGAGAGGTCATGAATTTTGGAAGTGCATCCATTGTGACATTCTTAAATCGCATGGGAGAAGGTGTCTCCGATGGACTAAAATGAGCAGATCTTTCGTTCCCATCGAATATGCCACCATTTAATCTTTTACGGCTTGTAGATGGAGTGCCAAAGATATCTTCATCTCGCGGACCTTTTGTTGAAGGCGTAGGATACACACCAGCGCCATTACTCTCTTCTTCAGCTCGTTTCCTTTTGCTTCCTGGTGTCGCAGTCCTGCTATCCATCCCCTTCCTTGGAGTCTCTGGAAAACTTCCAGGGTCTGTCCTCTCAACCGTCTTAACCACTTTCTCCTCATCCTCTCGAGTTAAGGGCCATGCGCCAAATTCATCATCCTCCTTCTTTCCAAGGTCTTCAAGCCATTTGTTGCTAGCCATCGCATGCCCTTCCAAAGTCCGTTTATCTTTCGATGGAGTCACCGGTTCGCGCGAGTCGGGAGTATGAGGTTCCGTTCTTGTATTGTTTAACACTGCACCCATCTCTCTCCCCTTGGCTTTATCATCCCATAGAAAAAATCCGCATGCTGTCTCCTTTGGTTCTTGGCATGTATAGAACCATCGACCTTTATTTGGCCCTGCTTTCTTAACTTGAAATTTTACGGCTGGTAATCTTGGATTGCAGTTGCCTTCCCCTATGTGTCAGCCTAACAGATAAATGGACATGTTGTTTTGGAGTATTTACATTTCCATTTTCCATCGGAAAAGAGTCCATTGAGAGAAACTTTAGAAGGTGATGCGCCTTTGCGCTTTTGTGGTGAATTAAATAGACTATACATTAGGTAATATTATGATGGGGCGCAATTGTATGAAGAGGAAGAAATCTTATTTCCCCTCTTGTTGACATTGTCACCATCGCAACCGGTGGAGATGACCTTAACCTTATTCCTTATCTTATCTGAAAGTCAATTCAAACTGCATGGGACGAACATCGGATCACGGATAAAATAAATGCCGGGGTGAGAATTAAGGTTATTATGTTATCAATCTTCGAATCTATTATCTAGAAATAAATATAGAACGACTTACTTTGACCATTTAACTCACTTCTTTCCAATTGTTATTTTTAAACATCTTTTCGGCTTCTATGGAATTTGTATTATAGAATCTACTCATATTTTGTCAGTCTTGGCTTGAAGCCAAAACCAATTCCTTCAAGATGGGCCTCATTTCATTCATTACTGGCTACATCGCCCCTATGTTTATCATAATATCTCCCATAACTTCATATGCGGATCAGACGTACTCGATACATCGGAGTAAATCCAGCGCGGGGTTTTCTCTAGATATTCCTTTGATCATGCTTGTTGCGTCGTTTTTAAGGTATGCCATATTGCAATGAACATGGGGAAACTTGGTGCTAATCTTCTTTATTGTAGAGTTTTCTACTATCCGGGGGCCCAATTCGATACCTCCTTGTTGATACAGTCGTTCATTATGATTACGATGCAGACTATGCTATTGAAAGTTGCGCTGGATCATCGACCGTCGCCGTCGTCAAAAGGGGGAGATGCTGCTGTGCCATTTGCTGGGCATAGGGAAGGAGATTTTGGAGGGTCAAGACCATATAACTTCTGGCAATGGCGTTCCCCGAAACCGTACGAATTTTCTCACATATTTCTCACAAAATCTTCCAAAATGCTAACGAACAAACTCGCAGTTATTGGCAGTTCCTCCTTTACTTGTTCATAGCCCTCATCGCATGCGAATTAATCCTCTCTCCAGCTCCATGGTTCTATTCCGTCTACTCCGACGCAATCGGCTACATTGGTCTTGGTGTAGAAGCAACACTTCCAATCCCACAAATCATTGCCAACCACAAATCTCGATCGTGCAAAGGTTTTCGCTTTTCTGTCATGGCCAGCTGGATTGCTGGTGATATAATGAAGATGTTCTGGTTTTTTACTGCTACAAGTGCTATACCATGGGCCTTCAAACTTTGTGGCATGTTCCAGATGTGTTGCGATTTGTTCTTGGGTTTGCAATTTTGGATGTATGGAGATGGGGATGGAAATAAGAAAAATGATGGCTATAGGACGCCACTCGGAGAGAAAGATGCTCGGCTATCATGATAGAGTAGCCGAGAATCAAATCAGGACTTGTTGATGGATGAGCGAAACAAACAAATGAAATCAAAGATGAACATAATGGAGGTTCTAATCGGACTACATAATGAAGTTGTAAAATTTCAGATACACTGTTGACATATTAGAAAGATGTTAATTGTATATAGAAATTCAATAAGACACCCTCATCGAGAGACAATGCCTTCTGCTTGATGCAATACGGGGTTTTAAATCTCTTACAGCCACAAGATCCCGTTGCCATGCGGCGTAATAGCTATTTGTTGAAGTCTCCACTAGCTTTATCACTCTATAGTTCACTTTAATGAGCTAGAGCCCTCACGCATTGAGTTAGTTTGGAGACCTGTATGAAGTCAAGTCACCACCATATGCTATCAGATATGAAACAGAACAAGATCATGCATCATTACTCTACACTTTCACGCCGAATTGACATAAACGGTGTGTTTCCAACTCCACATTCCGAGGCCCTAAATATTGCACAGCGCTTAATTATGGGCGTATGAGTGTTTGTCATAGTTCTTATCAAGTGAGAGGAATGGAATCGGTGAATAATCGCCTTAGGCGGGACTTCGAAAAAGGGATGTTCTGTATTCACTATTTCTGCTTGGCAAAATAAGGTAGCGAGCAATTTGCATGTCTGTGAAAGCTAGATGTTGTCATTTTCTTGTATTGTCTGGGTTTTTTTGTCTAATATCTATTCTGTATTGTTTTGTTTTCTTTACTTCTTTTACTTTTGGTTTATTTTATTGCGAGATCTGCTGTATTGTGGCCATTTGTTGTGTGTGGGAACTGATCTGGATGTTGGTTTAGTTTGCTTGGGTGCACATCTAATTTGGCTTTATTTATCTGCTGTTGTAATCGTGGAGTTAGATCAGTATTCGTACACTGTATTGAGTTTGTTTCACGGGATAATGGGGTTTATATACTACACCATTATCTCAACAGATTGGGCGACTACTTGAAACTTTGTTTATTTTGGAAAAGGAGATTCTCTCTCGTCGTTGGGTGAATGGTGATCTGATATTGCTTTTGTGATTGTTCTTAAACTTCAACATATAGACTTATCTCAATACCTTCCTTCAACTCCCCAATTCTTCAGTCATTTAACATACATCTGTACTTTTAATTCACTATCACGTCACTTTCACTTCCCTCTCATTCCTCTTCCACGCTATTAGCTAAAGAGCTACTTGCACCTCTCCAAATATTAGGTAGTCATCTATTCATCGGAATTAAATAGGTCTTTCAGCTTATCCTGCATTTAACTCAATGCTCATGGTGTCAATAGTCATAGTTCGAGCCTTTTACTTTTCATGCTGCCTAGTTTTAGCATCTGTTCACCTAGTCTATCTCCGATTCACTCAGTCCCAATTTTACTTGAGAAGAGGTTATGTTGCATATTGCGGAAAAGACCAGTATCTGTTATTCTAGACCTAAGCGATATATTAGGTGCTAGCTAAGTATTAAGCGCGGAATTTCCCTGCCTTCATACTTGACAGTATATTTGTCACTGGTGTTTTCTAGGGCAATGAAATACTGGTCACAGTTACGAGACGTGATTCGCACCACGGAGGAATGGCTTGGTAATTGAAGGGACAAAATGGAAAAATCCCGAAAAGTCGAGGACTGAGAGGTAAGTGTTGCAAAAGAATATTGTGTTGAATACGTATGCCACCATAGACGCAAAATTTATCTCCTAGGATACTGTTGAATTTTCCAGTGATGTGTGACAGGTGAGTATACTAGGTACTTCAATATACCCCAACAATTGCACAAGTCCATCGTGCCTCGAACATACGATCCTAAATATATTACCCTACGTACTCCGCATGACATCCTCATATTTCCGTCTACAAGCCATCCCAAAGTAGTAAACGAGCGATCTGAGCACCAGAGCCAGCCAACCCAGAGACTTCCATATCTCCTAAATGTAACGCACCAAAACCTCATCAAAACCTCATCAAATAATTCCTCCAAGGCAGAAATCCCAACACGCCATTGGCCGCAAAAAAGCCCGTCGCGTAAATAGCAACACATCCTGACCTCGTTGGTGGAAGCTTTAAATGAGGGGTAAATGTAACAAAGGAGGGGTAAGCACCAAGATTAACTTTTTACCTGCCCATTTTTATATATCGAACCATTATCTTCAACAATTGAACGACTTTTTGTTGTTGAAGTTCTTTACACACACTTTTACTATTAATTCGATGCTTGCAATTATTCTTTGAGTCCTTTGATCATTCCCAATTCTCCTAATTCTCCAAAAATCTATCTACAACACATAACCTAAGATTTACAAAATGAAAGGAGTTATAATCAAAAGCCTCAATGCTTCCTGGGAAGTCGTCGATAATCTCGAAAACCCCGTTCCGGGCAAACATCAGATTTTAGTCAAATCGCTCGTTACGGGTATTAATCCCTTGTAAGTTCTTCCTCACTTCCTTCTTACTCTCTAAACTCTGCCTCCTTCCCAATTAACATCAATTGCTTCTCATCGACTAAATAATAATGAAGGGACAACCTTATGCGCACAACTGGTCTTCTAATTCCTAGCTATCCTATTGTTCTTGGTTGTGATGCTTCTGGTGTTGTTGTGGAGACGGGCTCTGAGGTCTCAAAATTTAGAGTCGGGGATGGTGTTTTTGGGTGTTCGCCCCCAGGGGCTCCGGGTTATGGTACTTTTCAGGAGTTTGTATGTTAATAGTTTTTATGTTGCCTTCGGTATCTGATATTTTACGGTGAGGTGATGTAAGCTGGATACAAGAGGCTAATGATTGTTTGAAAATATAGCATTTAATGGATGAGAAATTGGCATTTAAGAGGCCGGAGAACGTTTCGGTCGAAGAAGCTGCCACGATTGGGGTGGGGCTATTGGTGAGCAGATCTCTTTAATATCGATGCTTGTTTTGTTAAGGTGTGGATGATGAATACTGACTACGAATCTCATAGACAGCTGCGATATCTCTGGATGCGGGAAACGACATCATGTACCCTGCCTCTCGAGAAAATCAACCAGAATGGTTTATTGTATTAGGAGGTGCATCGAATGTTGGGCAATACGGTATCAAGGTCAGCCTGTTCACAATGAAGTCTGAAGTCTGAAGAAAGTGATATTGATACAATCTAGCTTGCAAAACTATCTGGATACCAAGTCCTCGCTTCGTGCTCAGAGTCTAGTGTTGAGGTGAGTTCCGTACATTTTACTCTTCGTTTCCGATGAACTGTGACTAGCAATTAATTTGTCTCTCTAGATTGCCAAATCTGCCGGAGCAGATGCTACCTTTGACTATAAACAACCCATCGAGAGTCAATTATCTGAAATCGAGTCCATTACATCAGGAGATTTTGCAGGCATATTCGATGCTTCAGCTGCGAGTTCCGCCGTAGCCCTAGCAGCTTTGAACACTAAGTCAAGGGCTAAAACACAAAAGAAAACATTCTCAACTACAAATAACTGGTATGGAAATAACCTGCAGTGAGGAGCAATTCGATATGAGCTAATAACCGAAAATAGGGATCCAATCGAAGAACAAAAGGACATCAGCATCTACCAAGTCAACCTCGGTCAGATTGGCAAATCCGGAGAACCAGCAGGAGACGCCGTAAACCGCGCTGTGGAAAAGCTAATCCCGCGACTCGAAAGTCTTCTCTGGAAAGGATTACTCGAGCCGAATGAGGGGGAAATAGTAGCGACAGGGTTTGCGGGGGTGAGTTTTGGCGTTGATCTTCTGACAAAAAATGGTATTAGAGGAAAGAAGGTTATGGTGAAGTTGCAGGATTTGTAATGTTGCAGGAAAGGGTCATGCGTATCTCCCAGTCTGGTAATCATATTATGAGATTTATTGATCTTTATGCTGAGGATTTTCCGCAATGAAGATCTATTTGACTACATAAGCCGTCCCGCATCTTTATGGCGCGCGGGAGATGTCAGCATGCACCAGGGCGTATTGGAGTATATTCTCTCGATCCATCCCCGAAAGTTTAGTGTTCTGCTATTTGCTGAATAATTAGTTTGTTCTTAGCTCGAATAATCTTTTGAAAATCTTTTGTCTACCAATGAGATTCAATCTTTAGACTTACTGTGACCAGATTGAAGTTGAGGCAAGTAGTGCTGCATGTAGGCTTGACTTGGCAATGTAAACCCAGATGAAGATATCCGCTTGCCCTAAAATACTTAAGTCGAGTATCTACCCTTTAGCTCCAGGTACACCAGTACTACCTACCATTGAAGTATTATACTGTCACTGCGTCCATACTCTTCTATAATGTCTTTATTCTCAATATTATCACTATCCACGCTATGTATTATCTCCCACGCAGCACCACTGGGTGGTCAGACAATTGGTCATGATACCGCGCTACTAGCTAGCTACGACTTCATAATAGTAGGCGGAGGCACCAGTGGACTTGTTGTAGGAAATAGATTATCTGAAAATGCAGGTCAGAATCACTTACTTATTTACATGATTTAATACTTACCATAATTATAATACAGCAACGAGCGTTCTTATTATCGAAGCTGGTGAACTGTGAGTTATATGCATTTGGAAACTTTTTTGGATTTAAGATTACATGTCTAATGGGTGTGAATTTTGAAGTGATCAGGGGGAAGACTCTATATATGTGCCGCTTTTTGCAGGAATTAGTAATGGGGCTATAGGGACTCAGTATGATTGGAACCTAACCTATTCACCGCAGACAGCAGCGCATGATCGGGAAATTGCTATACCATTGGGTAAGGTAGTAGGTGGAGGCTCTTGTTTGAATAAGATGGTTTTTGATATTGCTGGGAAAGTGGATTATGATCGCTGGTTGGAAGTAGGGGCTGTTGGTTGGGATGATCTCTTTCCATATTTTAAAAAGGTATGGTCTTTCTCTTTCTATTAACTTAAGGATTAGATGGACTCATTTGTTGTTAAATAGTTAACCAATTTCACGCCACCCGCGCCGGAAATCGCAAAAGAATGGGATATACAAACTGATACTGCAGCACATGGATATAACGGTTATGTAGTAGACCACCTACCAATCATTGTGACACCGACTGATATTTTATAGGTTCATTCAAGCTATCCGACCTTTTATTGGCCATCCACCAGTGAGTGCATTGCAAGAACCTTGACGTTATTTATATCTGTTAACCAGTTGCTAGAATACTTCTTTGCTGCCATGAAATTCCTTGGGACCCGCAAAGTATTTGATTCTCTAAATGGAGATGCAAATGGTGCTTTGTGGAACCCACAGTCACTTGATCCAGATACCAAGACGCGATCGAATTCTAGAACTGCTTATTGGAACAGTGCAAGTAACCGGACAAATTTACACCTTTTGACTGGACATCAGGCAACAAAATTGATCACTAAATCAAACAACTGGGGAGTTTCAATTATTGGTGTGGAGGTAAGTGTTTACCGATGAATCCTTTTAACAATTTTCTGACTTTGAACATAGTATGCCACTGGTTCCAACTCCACGAAGTCGACTGTATTAGCGAAAAAGGAGGTCATTCTCGCAGCTGGTGCTATACACTCGCCTCAGCTGCTTCAATTATCTGGAATCGGAGAGCCTTCTTTGCTTAAAAAGCTCGGCATAAACACTGTGGTAAACTTGCCAGGGGTTGGTGCAAACTTTCAAGATCACCCGTTGCTTGCGTCCGTTAATAGCTGTGCGTTGATATGCCCAAATCTTAGGATAACAACGACTGATTAGCTTATTAGTGAACATTGCTCTCAACTCGAACAATCTGACAACTAATGCGGCTTTCAATGCTGAAATGTTAGCATTGTACAGATTCAATAAAACAGGTAGGTAAAACGTATTAGTATTTGAGACCGGCCTTAACCAAGTAGTACAGGTCCTTATTCCACTGCAGGGGTGAATGCATTCGCCTTTCTTGGAACTCCCTCTTTCACCAACACAACTTCACAAATCGTGTCTTCCGCTTCATCAATCACTCCGGCATCATACTTGCCACCTGATGCTGACCGGTCCGTCTTGTTGGGATATGAGGCCCAATACAGAATTCTCACTCGAGATCTCCCATCAAATAGCGTTCCAATTATGGAATTCATATTTCTCGATGGGCCAGTATATGCAATTCTTCAACATCCTTTCTCTCGTGGTACAGTAGCGATTACTTCCACGGATCCTTTCATTCCACCATCAGCAAACCCAGGATTCCTATCGCATCAAACGGATCTTCTTCTGCTGAGTGCTGCGGCTAGATATGCACGTAAAATAATAAACACTCCAACATTTGCACCGCTATCACCAGTTGAAAGCATTCCTGGTCCAGCTGTGCAAACCGAGTCGGACATTCAAACATGGGTTCGCTCAGCTATTGTTTCGACGTATCATCCAAGTGGTTCTACATCGATGATGAAGAGACAACTTGGAGGAGTGGTTGACTCCAATTTTAAGGTTTATGGAGTTGAGAATTTGAGAGTGGTTGATGCGGGTACATTTCCTATGATACAGGCTGCGCATTTGCAGGTTACTGTGTACGCAATGGCCGAGCGAGCTGCCGATGCGATTAAGAAGGCATATCGACTTTGAGGCTGGTGAGGTTGAGGGCTATGGAGATAGGCTGAGTATTAGGAATGAATGCAACTGAACAAGTAAATTCCTCTTGCTCTCGAAGAATGAGTAAAGTAAAGTAGCTCACCATCAATCACATGATGATTGGTCGTGAAGAAAACTGAAAGACTCAATATCACGATGTCTGGTGCTTCATACAGAATGAATGGATTTGACTGCTCGATCCGATGATCTGGTTGAGATGTGTAGTTGCTGTAAAGAATGTGTCTATTTCAATGTTGTTTCAATGATATCTCCATCTTTTGGGAATGTTGATCTTATTGTACTGGAATCTAGTGCAATAGATACATTGATAGTTGTACTCGAGTAATGGAATTGTTGAACTTGCCATCTGTGCTGTGATTTGTTAAAAGCACGCTACCATATTCGCGATATAGGCAGGTGCATGCCTATAAGCGATCCAAACTTAGGCTTTCCTTCCATCAACACATCCTCAACCGTTCAATTAACCACCAGGACTTGCCTGTACACGCATAACAGGGTCTTATATAAATAACAAGATCTAACCAAAATTCCCTCCGCCATGGTTTATCAATTGAAGCTTGTGCTAGGGAGATATAGGAATATAAGAGCGCCGCATCAATGCAAGCACACTTATTCGATATCTTTTTACGTGACTAAAAATAAATCACGATGACTAGTACTGCCACCGGGAGTTGGCAATGTGATGGCTTCGACTTTACGCAGCTCCCTTTGAGGACTTTTTGATTGCCGCGCTACCAAGTTCCTACTACAGTTGTCCAAAACCGAAGTTTATGTACTTCCAGGTACAATGGCTTCGGACACTATGAAATGTCGCCGCCGCCGCTAAGAGCCAGTTATCTCGCTGCGATCTCGTTGCTATTCTTACCTTCTTCCTCACGACTCAAGTACTCTCGACTTTTGATGGAAAATCTGCATCAACAGCATCTCCGGAATATATGGCAGCCAAATCAACTTACGGCGGATTTCTAGCATTGTACAAAAGTCCGAATGGAGAACCCTCCTCACTTTGGGTTCTCATGCAAAGGCAGTATTGCTGTTATTCCACATAACCTTACACCTTAGACTTCACTGGATTTGCAGCTGAGCTGTCATGTCATGCATCAACTACGAATAAAAATATACCTCAGTTGGAAAATGTTCCGCCTGAACCAATCATACGAATAGACCAAAAGCTTCTTGAACCCTACAGCATGGTTATGCCAACGAATGGCACGGTAATGCACACATTCCAGCTGCAGGGTCCACACTGCAGCCTCTCGTATCAGCCAAAAGCTATACGTGAAACAAAGTGAGTACCGATGGCGATATCAAACATCCCCCGTAGATCTCTTTCTTTCCTTGCTTGACTGACAGACGCATAAAAACTTAACAGGTAACAGAAACCCACAATTTGATGAACATTGACAGAGACTTGTTAATCTAAAAACCAGATTCGCTGCCAGCATTGCCGTCCATATCGACGGTGAACATTCACCAACTTCATAGGTTGAAGCTATTGACCTACCCCACCAAAATCACTCCACCAGTCCGCGAAACCCCACTATAGGTACGAGTACACTTTCGCATCTATATAATAAACCAGCCAGGCTCATCCTGAAAGCTTCTTTCAATTCATCATTCTGGTCATAAATATTGCTCAATATGTCTCATTTTTTCCACGCAGCTGAATCTGCCATCGGCGGTCTCGTAAATGAAGTCGAGAGGGAGTTCTCCAAGATTGTAGGTCTCTCAGACGGCGAGAAACATAGTCACACTCATATCGGAGAGGCATGCCATGCACTTCACATACATGGAAATAAGAACAGATTTGGCAGTTTCGCCCCACCAAGGTCTGGCCATGACATTAAATGGCATATCGATGGGTGTGCATACATGTGGGCGATATCTGTTGCCTTGGAAGAGGCCCAAGAGAGTATCTGGATATTGGACTGGTGGCTCACGCCCGAACTTTATTTGAGAAGACCGCCGTCGGCAAATGAAGAATATAGACTTGACCGCATGCTTTTGGCTGCCGCTGAGAGGGGTGTGAAAGTTAATATCATCATTTACAAGGAGGTTACCAAAGTGTTGACATGTATGTTCAATCTTCATTTCTGGCCACATGTCACCTGGACTAATCATAATCTCAGTATGCTCTGAGCACACCAAGAAAGCTTTAGAGGTCCATCCTAATATCTCAGTATTTCGCCATCCTGACCATATTCCAAGTGGCGTTCACGTTGAATCGGAAATTCTCACCGACTTGAAGAATTTCAGCTTGAAAGATTTCGATCTTGCCAGACTTCCCGAAGATAGCATCAAGGCATTATATGGAGCTCGAAATGATGTTATCTTATATTGGGCACACCACGAAAAACTTTGTCTCATTGATAGCAAAGTCGCCTTTATGGGAGGTCTCGATTTGTGCTTTGGTAGATGGGATGTGAATCAGCACCCAATCGCTGATGCTCATCCAAGTGACTTGGATAATATTCTCTTCCCCGGTCAAGATTTCAACAATGCGAGAGTATATGATTTCCAGGATGTTTCAAACTGGCAAGATAACAAGCTTGATCGTACAAAGTATTCTAGGATGGGTTGGTCGGTATGTATCACTAGATTTCAAATGTGGCGCGATAAGATGAGGTCTAACTTTCGTTGCAGGATTTGTCCATGTCATTGACAGGACCAGTTGGTAAGTGAATTTTCTAATATATTATTACTTTTGAAGATGGTTGCACCCCTCCAATAATTACATTAACTAACACTTCTCCTAGTCGAGGATCTCCGAGCACATTTTGTCCAAAGATGGAACTTTATTCTCAGGGAAAAATACAATACTGAAGATACTAGATATACAGCATTGTCTTTGACTCCCAATGAAATTCCTGATGGATATTATAACGAAGATGGTTCAAACGTCGGTTCAACTACAGAGGGTGCGATTTCAGACACAATCCACCGTGCAGGTACCTTCTTTGGCGGCTTTGGAGGCAATTCGGATACTGGAAGCGATCAAAATGGTGTTTCTATTCAGCTCGTAAGAAGTTGTACTGAATGGAGTAATGGAGTAGCCACAGAGGTAATTACATCCATCACAATACGTTGATGCAAATTACTAATTATGATAGCACTCTATCGCCAATGCCTACATTGAGATTATTGCTCGTAGTCAACATTTTATCTACATTGAGAATCAATTTTTCATCACTGCCTGTTCCGATGAACAACATCCTGTCGATAACAAAATCGGAGCGGCCATTGCAGAAAGAATCATTCGTGCTTATCGAAATGGCGAGCAATATAAAGTTATCGTTTGCATGCCAGCCGTACCTGCTTTTGCTGGTGATCTTAAGGGAGATGATGCCTTGGGCACTCGTGCAATCATGGAATATCAATATAATTCTATCTGTCGTGGTGGTAACTCTATTATGGAAACAGTTGCTAATGCTGGAGTACCCGATCCAAAGGAGTACATCCGATTTTACAACTTGAGAAACTATGATAGACTCAACGATAGCAGTACAATGTCTCGAGCTGAGGAAGAAAGTGGCGTCAGTTATGAAAGTGCTAGAAAAGAGCACGATGACATTGTTGGTGCCGGATATGGCGGTTATGGCGAAGAAACTGGTGCTCGTCGGGGTCAAAGAAATTACGAGTATGACGAATACCAAAGAGTGGCATCCCGTTCGCAAGAATATGACACAGTATCAACGTGTTACATGGATAATGGACCATCCATCACTTCCATCCCATGGAACGGCACTCCCGAAGCGGAAATGGACGCCTTCGTCAGTGAAGAACTCTACATTCACACCAAGCTCCTCATCGCAGATGACCGCGTCGTAATCTGTGGATCCGCCAATCTCAACGATCGTTCTCAACTTGGTAGCCATGACTCTGAAATCGCCGTTGTGATTGAAGATCACAATACTGTCGATTCATATATGGACGGCCGGGAATTCCAGGCCGCCAGATACGCTACTTCGCTCCGCAGACAACTTTTCAGAAAACATCTCGGTATGGTCGCACCTCAGGATTGGACCAGGCCAGATGCAAATTATATGCCCATCAACAAAGATCCCAATGATTACGACTGGGGCTCTGAATTTGATCTTGCTGTTCAAGATGTATTCTCCCCGGAGTTTGTTGATCTTTGGAACGGCCGCGCTGCAACTAATACTGAAGTCTTCTCGAAAGTATTCCATGCAATTCCCGCGGATAATGTACGAAACTGGAATGATTATAATGAATTCTACGAGCAGTATTTTGTATCCCCTAGTTCAAAGGATACAAAGGAAGAAGA
Source organism: Sclerotinia trifoliorum (assembly GCA_905066765.1). Classification (NCBI taxonomy): domain Eukaryota; kingdom Fungi; phylum Ascomycota; class Leotiomycetes; order Helotiales; family Sclerotiniaceae; genus Sclerotinia; species Sclerotinia trifoliorum. Next base: position 807,353 of record CAJHIA010000010.1, on the reverse strand, counting down.
TAAAGAGCCTGCGAAATATCTTTACGGGCATGTGGTGAAAGAAGAATTCCCGGGTGGTGTGGAGGAAGTTAAGCAGGAGCTGAGTAGGGTTAGGGGAATGTTGGTCGAGATGCCCTTGTTGTTTATGGATGGGGTTGATTTTGCAAAGGAAGGTTTGAGCTTTAATGCGATTACTGAGACGATTTATACTTGAGGGGGATTTGGATATGTCGAGAATATCGAAAATTTCGAGATTGGAAATTTATGTCTATTTAGGTATAGCATAGGATAGCAATGGTTTTTAATCTTACATTTTGTTCGTTGCGTTTTTATATGATCAAGACCAATGTTGGACGGATCTATCTGCTCTTGAGATCAAATACGGAATTGGAGAAGTATTCTTAATTGATAGTGATAGTGATATTAGTTTGTAGTTATAGTTCTGATATCAGTTTTTCTCTCCTGTTTTCATTCCATTCAATTCCATCCCAAAACTACATTATAATATGTAAAACGCCATACCTATCGGTAGCGGCAATAAGAGAAATCAAAGTTCGAGATAGTATATAGCATAATTAGTATAACTGTACAACCTACATTGGGAATTTCATCGAGATATTTTATTGTTATTATAAGACTTATATCTATAATGTTAGAATTTGAAGAAATCATGAGTATAAATGTTTATAGATCTAGGAAAGAAGGTTTATTGTTAGTTATGTTTGAGCTGACAAGATGATTATCAGCACCTTACATACATACGCCCTCGCTGACTGAACTATCCAATCTGATTAGGTTATCGCCTCAACATATTCAGCAGTCAATAGCCTGTAAAGTTCTGTGTTCAGTTGGCCGGGGAACTCTTCTATAGTATGGTTGTTCGACATACGAATATGTACACTCCTTCTCAAAAGAATTACTTCCTAATACTTCGCAGCCCATGGGCGACTCCTGTTGTATCTGTGGTCTGGTCTTGGTACCTCACGATAGTGATTTCCCTCAATGGAGCAAAGACATCTCTGCAGGTAAGTTCGTTCCTCTACAAGCAAGAAGTGGGTTGATGTTGCTTTATCTAGTATGTTCGTTTGAAGACCGTCCAGTTCTTAGTGGAAAAGGTTACATAGATGACGATGCAATTCCCATCAACTTACCTATACCTCTACATGGATTCAATCGGTTCTGCTATCGACGCAGCTTATTGGACGAGATACAGGATTCCTGCTACCCTTCCATACAGCCTGTTTGGTCATACTCCAGGAAAGCCATGGCAAGACGTTTTTTGATCATGATGCTCAAACGTTGTTCAACATTTTCGAAAGTATTCATTATCAAAGAAGTGCTCGTGCCCTGCAATGGGGTCATAATTATTATTTCGAGGAACTTCTAGATTCCTCCTCGGACGAGAAAGATCCGGATAATCTCAATGAAGATGTTGTACCTGCTAATAAAACAAAATTATCTATTCTCATTAGCTCTTTAAATTTTGAGGCTTAAAATGAAGAGGCTGGGAATCAACAGTGCTTTGGTCATCTTTTTTCCTCATCACGGGTATCGACAAGAAATAAAGGCATGCCACCAATTCTCAAAAACTTTTGGGGTGGTCTCAGTCTACCTCTTCCCCCTGCTAGTATTTCGTTTTCAGGAAGCGTTTGTGATGAAAGAAAAGGGCATCTTGACATTCATTGCCTTCCGAGTGAGGTACTCCGAATCAGTCCTATGCATCATTGATTTCTGTGATACTCGAAACCTACTACAAGCCAGTGCGACAATTTTTAGACGATATAGAGGAGACATCCGAAATCTACCAACAATATATTGGGAGTCTAGGTTCTGGGCTCACAGCGAGACTGGTTTCGCTCGATCGATCCGCCCATCATCATATTCTTGGAAAGATTGGTTTTCCACAATAGAGTCAGGACTGAGGGAAGGTCCAAACAAGATCAACCTACGAAATCGGAAGAGAACCTGGAAGCTTGTTGTTGATTTGTCTGATCTTTTATATGCTGTTGAGGAACCTCACCGCGTTTTATGTGGTGATAGCGTCATACCTTAAGGTCAGGTACCACCAAGTTATGTTGCAAGCTGCCTAGCCCAAAAAATATGACTCCGAAGGTTGTCGAGAGTTGACGCATGGGTATGTATGCTTGGACAATAGTTTTCGACTTTGCACCGTCACACCATCATATATCCTTTTCTCAAATCGGAGATTGATCTCCGGCCTAAGTTTTGAGTTTCACGATGGCAGACGTATCAATGTGGGCTATGTTGTAGATAATCCGGAAAGGCGCGTTGATTCTATGGTTTCTCCTACTTGTTTATGGTTGGTTTACAGTCAATTAGGATTCGAGGCAATTACAGTCGATACATATCCGCAAGAATATCTTGACAGCATCACACCTAGCCACAGAACCAAAATTGCAATTGCTAGATGGCCATTGAAAAATCTTAAGAGCGTTCACCTTGGCTTTGACGTAAGCCTGGTCACTTTGACTTTTCTTTTTATGGGATGTCCTAACAATTTTCTAGGCCATGCGAATAGTGAAAATTTCCATGGATGTCGAGAGACAAGATAAATTCGATGGTATTTCTTGGAAACATCCTCACCTTTCAACCGCGCCTTCTATTCATCAAGATGATGTTGCTGCTTTATATAGACTACAGAGTACATCATTCGCACTAGCTTCGACTCATTTTATAGACCAAGGGAAGAGAATTCTTGTCGCGATCAAAGTTTACAGTCCCTTGGGATGCTCTGCTGGTATCACTGGTATTGGATTCGTTTATGATACAGGTACCGAGACCGTATGGGGTTCTACACACGACGCTGCTTCATTGGCATTTTTTCTCGATGTTCAAGAGCGATTGATTAAAATAACAGTCTACAAGGTCGATTCTTTGGTCTGTCAATTACAGGTTGAGTCACTTTTTGGTACAAATAATTTCTCTATATGCTCTAACAAATTCTTGTAGTTCACTACCAACATTGGTAGAACAAGTAATGTCTATCCTCCACTATCGATAGATGCCATTGTATCACATGAGCGTATGGGGTATAAGGTTTTGGATGGTGGATATATTATCGGATTCTGTGGTTGTTTTATGGTTTGATACTCTTTAAATATCTTTGATCACAATTCCACAAGCTCATCTTGATTAAAGGGCCCTCTCAGTGAGCTGCACTGCTTTGGAGTCGTACCAACGACCTCAGTAACCTCTTTCAAGATTCTTCCGAAAACCTTTGTTACCAAGTTGGCTCTTGAGAGTCAAATCCAGGATATGCCACTTGGTGGAGTTAAGAATCATGGTCAGTACCAGTCCCGTGTATCTTTAGGGAAGAAGTACCTGTAAGTTCAAGCATTCATCAACCCAACGATGTCAAAGTACCGCCGCGCTGGGCAGGTTACCGGCCATCTGTTTCGCTCAAACAATGATTCAAACCAACCTGACCTGCTGGCCAATGGACAGGAGCTGGCACTACGTATACTCTGGAAGAAGGCGAGCAAATTGTAGACTTGGAAGTTACAACGGTCAAACCCATTTGCAAACAAAAGTCACGTTCTTGTCTGTCACAGGTTGAAGGTATAACAATAGTGACAAATAGTAGGATGATTAAATGGGGTCCAAGCATGGTGGAAGGTAGTTGTGAACAAGAACTTCAAGGTACATATCAATATCAGAGTGTTGTGGCAGAGGCTATTTGGGAATTCAACGCTATGTTTGACCGTGTATTCTGTGTCCGTCAGTAGATGATTAGGCCGGGGGCGAAATGAAACAAGCTTCTCAAATCTAAAATGTGCTATTGCAAGATACAAGTACCACTTAACTATTTTCACTTATTGATAAGCTACATCTTTCCCATCCCAATATCGCCATTTCTTTTTCCGATCAGTTTCGCTCTATACATTTTGATTTAAAACTAAAACCCATTGAATTTTTGGACAGTCTACAAGTGCTAATTTTCCCATTATCAGAGTAATAGTATTGCCTGTTATGAACATAGTAATACGGCTCAGAATCTCAGCCTGAGATGACGTAGTAGTAGCTGCGACCGTTACTATCTCGTTGGAGGATGATACTATCGTGAAAACTGGCGATATGTAGACAAGGTTAGCGTTGACGATAGCAGCCACTGGAGCGCGCGGGATGTTTGACCTTGAGACAGTGAAAGTAATCCTGGATTGTTATCGTGTTGGTGTCGAAGTGAAGAGTTTGTGGATGTAGTAGTTTTACATGCCAGGCTGGTATTAATTCTTTGTAAAATTGGATATGGAGTCCAATCTCGGCAGCCCCAAAAAGGGTTGTGTTTGGGTAAATTTTTTGACTCCTCCATACGATCGTCGAGGAGATCTTCAGCGATCTGTTCGAACGCCCTTGGAGATACGTCCTCACGAAGATGTTTAAGCTCGACTATCAAGACATCAATAATAGCCCAGCCTGTATTATAATATATGAATTTCATAACCTTATTGTCTGGCTCAATGGCACCTTGTTTATACTGTGAGAAAGTTAGAATTATAAGCCAAATACATAGAGGTTTTTAACCAGTCAATCACATAACCTCCTATAGTTAGATATAAAAGGAGAGCTTTTGCCTCTTCTTTCTACAATAATCAACCTTCTACATATATACATTTGAACCCATATAACATCAACCCTAAAACTATTGTGAATCTTGTTTTCTTCATAAATGATGTATTACAATATAATCTAATTCAGCTTTCTCTTCCAATTCCCTCCTCACAACGTGCTATCGGGACGCACATATCTCGACCTACCACTTTTACATTGTTATCAAGGCGCCTCATGGAAAATCAGCAGCCTTCTTCCAAGCAATTGAAAAAGCAACCGTTCTTGTTCGAAGATTGCTAGGAGATTAGTGAAGGGCATAGCTTCAAGCGTCAGCTTGTAGATGTGAATGTCTTTTAATTGAAATCTTAGGGGAAGGAAATGTTTATCCAAATGCCATGTCAAAATAATCAAATTAGTCTGAAATGCAATTCTGTACACGCAACAAAGGGTAGTGAGACTCAGGAATGCCGTGCAATATGTCTTCTACGGTCATATACGACTCGGAGGATTTAACATCTTGCCATTCATCACGTCGTTTCCGGCAACAAATATAAATAAACTTTAGTGAGTCCACCAGTCCTACAAGACTACCACTGTAGCTAGAATTCCTGCATACGTACATGCATATGGAAGAACCTTTAAAGCTTGGCCCCGTAGCCAATAGTAAAGGCACATATAATTCATCTGCTTCTTTCCTCCCCCATCGAGTAATAAGCATCTTCAAATCCAGCTGACGATACAGCGGGTTTCCCATCTCATGAATGAAATTGCCCTCGTATTAGATGTTCTATGGAATGAAGTTCCTCGCCTAATGTTGCGAAGTCCGAATACAAAACGTTGGCTGCCGAAAAGGGGCCGATAATCTATATTAATTTGAAGAGTTTTTTTTTGTGTAGTAAAGATTTTTCAATAGAATTAAAAAACTAATAAAAGGTTTTTACTCTTTTGTCCACAATGTGACGCTTTACACCTAATTCATGACCAAGTAAATACCCGCTGGAAACTGAGGAAACTATTCCCACATCGAAAAGTATACCCCGAGAGGTATCGAAAATGCAATCTTACCTTTTAGGTATTGAAAATAATAAAAATTAGACGCATCTCAAGTGATAGACAAAGTAGGGCGGTAGGTTATTAAAAAGAAGAAATTCAAAAAATAGAATGATGAAGCAAAAACTTTGCAGAAAAATATACATACAACAGTGGGGATTCGCTGGTGGTCACCCACCCAACTACTATACTAATCCACCGATCTGAAGCTTGTGTATGGCAGAGCGGACGGGATGCCCAATTCTCTTCAGTCTATGGTCGTATGTGGCAAATAGTGGATATTTTGATAATTTATATGAATGAAGATATCTAAGAGCACGTTACAGAGATTTTTGAAGCGAGAGGTTGTCGTCGTACAATGTATATTGAGTTCGTTATTACGACCACGGATCTTATACTAACCGATCGTGTGCTTACACGATACGATTTGATCAATTTAGTATGGGATTAAGGTCGTGAGGGAACAATTATGCACAGGCCCTGTTAACCTTAGAACCAGTATGGTAACAATTACAGAACTATATGATTAAAGGATTATATAATAGAGCATTGGAGATTCGAAGGCTCTTACAACTCTAATAAAGTATTGAAAGTTCGAAGGCTCCTACAGCTTCTAGATACGAAGGTTAATATATCAAGAAAGGATTCCTTATTGTAAAGCTTTGTGTTCAAGATCAATTGTGACATCTAATTATAAACCACTTCGAGGATCCAGACCACTTCCACATGATCTAGATCGCAGCCCTCGTAACATTCGTAGGGCTATTAGAAACCTTAACATTTCAGGATAAATATTTATTAATAAATAATATTATAAAAAAATTGATTTATTATTTCTATTGATAAATAATGATATAATATTTTATTGAATTTAACATACCTCAAGTATAATCTTTTTAATATTTATAATTATTTAATATTTAATTTTGAATATTTTATTATTTTAAAAATAAATTATAACAAAATTTTTATAATTATTTATACCTGTTGTAAATGAATTAATTATATCTATTTTTTAATATTTATTTATTTATTTATATAAAAATATATATTATTAGCTATAAATAAGATAAATATAATAAATTAATTCTTGTCACTCTAATTAAGTTATGTACCCTTTAAAAACAACCCACCTCTATCTTCATTCCTCAGAAATCTTCAAATCATCATAATATTTCTCTCTCCCTTGGTCAAAGTAATCATTTTAATTATCTCAATATTAAAAGGCACCCAGACACACATACCACCCCTCCATTTAAACCCAGCCAGCCCACTCCAACACCTCAATTTCAACATCTATCTCAGCCCATAAGCTTCCCGCCTCCATCCATTCATTCACTTATTCCCAACCATCCCAATCTACCTACCTACTTACTACCTATTATCCCGAAGCAAAACAAACCACAACACAAAAACTCCAAAAAATAACCAGTCACTAGTAAAATCGAACCACACCAACCAACCTTGGCATTTGCAAAATTGCAATCCCTTCCTTCCATTTTTCATTAAAAAGATATTAGCAACCCCACCCCCCCACCACAACTTCATTCAATCCTCCACATCTCAACCACCTCCCTCTTCCCTCTTCCCTCCCAACTTTATTAAAATCACAGACACACATACATGTTCAAAACCTCAAATCAACAGAAACCGAAACAGCAAAAGAGATATCGCATCGATATTGATCACTGACGGTTTCGAACCGCCGACCTTGGCGTTTAATATACCCCTCTGTTTTTGTTCGTGCTTGAACAGATAGACAGATGGAGAAGATATTAGCACCACGCTCTGACCAACTGAGCTAAGCGACCTGGTTGGGATAGATGGGAGTTTTGTTGGTTTGTTGTGGTTTGGGGGCGGCGGAGGGTATCTGAAGGGATGGGGATGGGATGGGATGGGGTGGATAGGAGGATTGACGGGTGTGGGTGGGTGGAGGAGTGGAATGAAAGGGGAATGGGAGAGAAGAGGAGAAAAAGAAGAAATGGGATGAGAAAAAGGGAGGGGATGGGAGGAGGGAGTAGGAGTAGAAGTAGGACTTAACAAATATATTTGACGGAGAAGTAACATAAAATATATATATACATACCTCAAGGCTAATATAGATAGAAAAAAAATAAGAAAAATTAAAAATATCACTACATCTACTCGAGTATATATAAATCTATAACCATATAAGATTAAATATTTATTTACTTTAATTAATTTTTAAGATTTCAATTATTATTCTATATTACATTAAAGTTCTTATAATTCCTAACAGATTTATTTTATATCTACCTAGGTACTATTAAAATCAAATAATAGAGACAAGAATTCATTTCTCATCTATATATACTCTACACAACATAGAAATACACATATAGTATCTCATCTCTCTTCCTCTCTTCCTCCCCTCCACTTTCTTTCCTCCCCTCCTCTCTTCCTTTCCTCCCATCAATACTCATCAGTATCCAAATCCCCATCATAAATCTCCCCATCATAAATCCCACTACACCCAGACTCCCCTTCCCATCTCAAAAAATCCTACTAGACCCTATTAAATCTCAAATCCAAATCTCAAATCCAAATCTTAAATCCGAAACTCAAAACCTCACAAAATCAAAAATTCATACAAATTCATTTATTCATTTATTTATTTAATTTCTTTATTCATCACACCATTAACAGCCTAACAACCGTAGAATATAATATACAAAAAAAAAGTCAGAGTCAGTCATCAAATCAAGCATGACTGCGCAACTAATCCCCATTCGACTCCCCGCCAAAAATAACACATGCCCAAGACACCCATCCCAAGCCATTCATGTAGGATTTTTCACACAAAAACAAAAGAGTTCCACCCAAGAAAACCATGCTATCCCGCATCCTATCCAGCATCCCGCATTCCACATTTTGCACATGCCCGCTTTGCTTTATCCCAAAAACCCCACAGCGCAGCACAATACTATCCTATCCTATCCTATCCTATCCTATCCTATCCTATCCTATCCTATCCTATCTATAATACATACAAACAAACCCTTAAGTTCGGTTATCAGCGCAAGACCAAGCACCATGAGAAGACGCCGTATCAACATGCATTGAATAACCACTAGCATACAAACCTGCAAAACAAATAATGCACGCCACGATAATCAAAGTGAAATTAAGAGCGCTGAGGGAGATTTTCTTGATACCCCGTGTGCAAGTTCCCCAGTTGAGGTAAAACCAACAGATACCCGGGAGACCGTAGGAAAACCAAGAGGCGAAGAGGGCAGAGATGAAACCGAGGAGGTCGGAGAAGACGGGGATGGATTCGGCGATGATCCATGCGATGGTCCAGGTTGCTACCGCGAGACCAACCCAGGTTCCTGTGGCGACCCATCCTCTACTGTTGAGGTACTTGGTTCCGGAGAATATACGGAGATAGACATATTTGACTGTGACGTGTGCGAAGATGACTCCGGCGATAATGATAGTTGGTAAAGCGATTCCCCAAGCAATTTTACGAATGATAGGAGTATTGCTGTTAAGAGCCGGGCTAGCAACATCCTCGCCTGCATATCTGTAGATGACGAGAGCGGCGATGACGTATAAACTAATATCGACTGTTTGGAGGAGTATGAGAGACTTGGGGAATTCTCTGGGGTCGCGGAGTTCGGCAATGAAGCTGACCCATGCGACGTGTCCACCATATGCGAAAACGATATTGGAGATGCTGTTGAAAGCGGATGGGAATGAGGGTGAGTAAGTTCCTTTCATGGCGCCGGATGCCGCTTGTGGGGAAACGCCCAATGCGATCATGGTGAGCATAACGGCGGAGAGAATACTGGTAAATGCTATGGTAATGGTCAGTATCTTTCAATAGTCGAGACTTGAAAAAACATACAGATGATGGACAAGAACGAGACATTCTTAAGAGTTCTGTTCAAGGAGAGCAAGCTGAAGACAGCCAATCCAACAACACCCCAAATAATGGTACAAGTAGCATGATTCGTAAGAACGTTCATAGCAATTGTAAAAGTCAAAAGATGCGAAGCCATACTGAAAATACAATAGATGACATAAGCAGCACCAAAGATCTCACGACCCCAAGATCCCAACATGACTCCACCAATGTCTCCATAAGTAACGATCTAAAAAGTGGTCAGGAACAGGGACTCTTTTCCATTGTGTCCATAAATATTTGACATACCTGAGGATAGCGCATTTTAAATTGCCACAAGACGTAACCCGAATATGTTGAAAAGATACCAAGACCAAGAATGGCAATAACGCCACCGATGAGACCAACTTTGGCCAAAACAGCTGGTAGAGAAAGGATACCAAGGGAGATATTTTCAGCAATCATAACAATTGCACCTTGCCACCAGGTCATGGTTTTGTCTGAGTTCAAATGTCAGCTCATATCCCCGGGAGCTAAGAGTGTAAAACCTTACATTGAACCTCTGCGCCTTCCTCATTACCAAAGGCATCGAGAACCTCTGCAACTTTCATTTCCGAGGACTCATCATCCGCCCTGATGTGACCGCGGAAATTGTTGGCCGCCGTAATGTCGTCTGGCATGGGTTTATTCGTATTGACCTTCTCAGCCTCCATGTTTGCAATTTATGATTCGTTCGTAAATCTATGTCTGTTTTAACAGGTCGAAATAATGTTGTCGATTCCAATTACTTTTGATTGGTGTTGGAGCAAGAAGGTAGGGTTGGAGCTACCAGTTGAGGAAGGAGTGGCTGGGTGTTGAAGGAGAGGGGAGAGGTGAGAGGTGAGAGGTGAGAGATGGAGAAAAAAACATCAGACAGATGTGGAAACGAGACGAAGATATGTAGGGTTTCTGGACGGGGCGAGACACGCTCAACACTGAGATAAGGCAAAGATTAACAATTGATTTCTATTTAATTCAGGTAAGTTCAATGAGGGGAATGCCGGTGCGAATGGTAAGACCATGTTAGAAGGTGGTTCCTAAGACGTAAGTGAAATTTTTTTATATGGAGTTTCAGTCCAAAATGCCCCACCTGTCTAGTAATTATTATGTTTTGGCGAGCCGACGCGAACAACGGTCTCCATGATTTTCACATCATTCGATAATTTCAGCGGGATGTCGGTAGCATTCATGTACGATTTGATTGATTCAGGGTATTAAATCTGGGGTAGTGGGTGATTCTGCATGGTCAACCTTGATCATGTTGAGATCATGCCAACAAAACGAGTTGGATTTGATTTTCATCATAGATGCAAGTGATTGAAACGGTCTCAAAAGGTCAAATGGCCACATCGTTTGACATGTCCAAGTTCGAAGAACGAAATCCGGAGTAAACGCTTCGAAAATGCAAATTGATGAATTTCCAAGCTTGTACCTGGCTTTTCCCGCCTTATGGTGTAGATCCTTTACCGACAACTCCCGCAGCCTTGTCGGGCCGCTTTAAACGAGAATAACCGAAGACGTTCAAGTTTTTCCATTTTTCTTTCGTCCATCGTCTCCACCAGTCTTTCATCTACGCATACCTCATCGGCCCAGGTATAAAGTAGATGAAGACCCCGTAGGTAAAGATAAGAAAACGAGGCGGACGACGTGGAATGAAATGAAATCATGACCATCTATCTTCAAAGACACGGGCAATAAGTATAAATAGAGAAATGATCTCACGTTTTCCCACCCCCACACGACAATCCACAATTTCTGTTATCTCCCCCTCATTTTGGGGGATATTCGGAATATGAGTCCAGCGCTTGAAGAAAGGGGTTTGCAGCTGGCTGGGAGAATTCAATCGGAACAAGCCACTTAGCTGATAAGCTCAATAAGGTAAGGTGTTTGTTTTCTCTCGGACATACTCGTACCAAGTAAGAGAAGAAAAAGGAAGAAAAACAGGAAGAAAGCCGTGTTGTGCATTAATTATACTTCCCTAGTCTAAACTTTCATAGGTTATTGGGACAAAAGATATTCATTTCAGACGTTAGATTAGAAATGATATGACACGCTAGAAAAGCCGGCGAAAAACTTTAATGACCAATGATGAAGGATGAACCTTCATTAGAACAACGTGACATGAACTCAGAAAGCCTTCGTTGTTTAGATGTCTCGTGGCTGAGGATTTGTCCTAGCTCATCAACGGCTTTACGCGGCTTTGGTGTTCCTTTCCGCCGGCAGCTCGAACTTTTGTGCAAATCCCAGATTTTGGTGTGGTGGACGGACTCGGATAAGAATCTCAAAAGTGGAACTCCCTCGGCCACCACTACACCGGTACAACAAACTTGATAAGAAATGACGATGACAAGATTAACAGGAATAATAATAAGTAAGCATCATGTCAATTTCATTGTCGTGTCAATGAGCTAGCAGGTTCGCATTGATCTTCCAAGTAGGACTAGCAAGTAAGTACCGGTACCCCTCTAGCATTTTCTAGATTAGGTGTTTCAACGAATTGGATTGATTTTGGATTGACGTTTGAAATGTCATGATCATTCATAGATTCATTCCCTGATAGATGAACATGGAAGAATTATCTTCTTCATGAAATCTCTGTAGGTAAAAGCAATCTCAATTGTGGTCAACGAATAGGACTGAAACGGATATGTACATACATTACTCAATTTTGTAATTTTTGAAGTCTCTCGTCTTTACGCCTTTCGCGAACATCAAATCCAACTCTTCATACGTCCTTCCTTTGGTTTCTGGAACTCTCAGCCAACACCATATAAAGCATACTACCGAACAACCACCTATTCAAATATCAGTCAATAATATCCTCTTTCGATGTTAATACCATCAAGTAAACATATTTGGTGTCACTCGATTCACCAATGCACCTGTCAATTGGCACATTGCGTTGCCGCAATCAATAACTGAATGTAAAATTTTGCTTACCATAGAAGAATCCTATCTTTCCTCTCCAATTAGCTTGATCCGGATTGATCATATAAGGAATTGCGACTGTCATAACGATTCCAACAAGCGCTTGCATTGCAGTAGCCACAGCAATGGTTTTGGCGCGAACTTTGGTAGCGGATACCTCGCAGAAAATTGTATAGCAAACTGGCCCGATAGTAAGGTCGAAGATACCGTTCCAAACGATCTAAATTCACGCAGAGCGATCAATACGAGACAATCACCACGTTATGTCCATCACAGAACGGCGAGGAAATTCTTCAACATACCATGAGTGTTGATTGCGCCCAAATGACAGCGGGACGCTTCGAATAATTTGGTACGCAATCCAAGATTCCGATAATGAACATAATTGTCGTGAGTACAGCAAGTCCAGTGTTGTAGATGCGTCGTCTGCCATATCTTGATATCAAAATCCATGATAGGAGAGTTCCTACGAATCCAACGGCTAGGAATCCAACACTCATATCGAAAGCTTTAGATCCCGCAAGGCCGGCAACTGGAGTGATGAGTGATTAGGCCATCATTCAGTTTTCAAATAGCACTCGAATATAAAAGCTTAAATGGTGGTATCTGTTCCAAGAAAAAGAGAATATTTCGATGGTGTAGATGGGTGTGTGTGCACAAAGAAAACGAAGATACCTATGCAAACGAAGAAATCAACACTTGGCACGAAAAGGAAAACTCACGTTGAAAGAAGTAAGCCGCATATCCCACAAGATATATCCCACTAAAAACCTGCGTAACAAAAACTGCTATCGCGATTTCCGTTCTTCGTATATTGGTCTTATTAAAAACATCCCAATAAGTCGTTCCCGTCTCCATCTCCAACTCCAACCTATCAGTCTCAATCATCATAGCCAAGACCAATTTATTATTGATTTTCTTCGAAGAGAGGCGATTCAACGACTTTTCCGCTTCCTCAAGTCTATCCTTTCGAACAAGCCACCATGGTGATTCAGGAGCAAAGATGGTACCGATTAAGATGATGAGAGGCCAAAGCCACTGAATTGCAAATGGCGCGCTATAAGCCCAGTGATTATTGAGTTGAGATGTTCCTGCAATAACTCCATTTGCAAGGAGTTGACCCATCACAAAACAAAGATTAATATAAGAAGTTAGATGTCCTCGAAGCGCAATGGGGCATACTTCAGATGCGTAGGTGGGCGCAATAGTCGTATAAGTACCCAGTATCAATCCTCCGATAAGTTCACCAACGAGAAGAACCGGTAATGATCGCGCAAAAAATTGCACAAATATCAATGCTGCCGTGCCTACCACACATACCATATACGTCTTCGCAAATAAGTAAATTAGCCTCTACTCTACCAGCATCAACACCAACACCAAATCAAAGCAAAATAAAACCTACCCATCTCCGTCCATACCACTCCATCGGAAACCCAATAAGCAACGCTCCCACGACCTGACCAATTGGATTTCCCATACCCAACGCCGTCTGCCACGGCGCACTAATAATATAATTCCCCTTGAACAAATACCCGAAATCCTTCTGAAAAGCCGGCGTCGCGTATAAACTACCGAGTAACTGCGGATCGAATGCCGTCATGATGATGCCGAGGGAGAAAAATGCTGACCATCCGATTGCGGCGGGATAGTTGCGGAGTCCGTCGCGGAAGGTCATTGTGTGCTCGATTTCTGTTGCGGTTTGCGCGTCCATTTGGAGGGATTTGTTGTTGTGTATGGATGTGCTGGAGAGGGTTTGAGTAACTTTTGGCGATTCTATGTCGGGGGCTTTGGGGACTTCCATTTTGATTTTGGATTCTTTTGAAAAATGATTGATGGGAAAAAGATGAATGAATGGATGAAGGTTGTAGAAAAGATCAATTCTTGTATTGAGTTGGGTGTAGTTGGAATGAGTCAGGTTACACCGAACTCTAAATATCGAATGTGTTGTTGTCGTCTCGTCGATACCTACCTACTTAGGTATTACACAAAACGAAGCATAGAATTCCCAAATCACTTTTCCAAGAATGAAATAAGTTATTTGTTGTAAAACTTGTAGACTTATAGCTTTATATCACAATCACAGTCTTAACATGAATAGGATATTACTTGTATCCTTATCAATATTTTCCTATCTTTTATCTTTCATATCTCCTCGTATCGTCGCAGATATGCATCAAGATAACATAAAATGGGGTACTAGCTAGATATGCACGCGACAACTTCTCCGAAGAGCGAATCAATCACAAGTGCATACAGCCAGTGGACATCCCCGCCCTCTTGGCATTCACGAGCTGCCGATATCGATATCAATATCAAAAAATCTCCCGTTTAGGAAGGTGCCCCCGCATACCTATGTAGGAAGGGGTTGAGAAGGTAAATATCGTAAAGGGTCTTGACTCTTGGATTGTGTAACGAGAGGGGTTGCGGGGTATTTTGGGGCTTGGGGTGTGGTAGGTGGTAGTAGGGTAGTATCAATTAGATAAATAAGTAAAATTCTCTCACTCTGTGTAATTATTTCAGCTTGGAAGGTAAACAAGTAAAATAGTCAACCTCCGAATCTAAAGATTGAATACCTAGAAAGGTTCCATTCGTCAGCTCATGTTCATATTCATATTCATATTCATATTCATCATATATGAACCTGATATCTAAGATTACAAAATCCAAATCCAGATCCCCAAAATTACTCCATACAGTTTGTGGTTTTTCTGCATACTTAACAATACTGACATTCATAGCAAAAATCTACTTTGGTATTAATATCTGCCCATATGCATGCATACGCGTGCGGCTGAATATGTATAGGCCGTAGTGGTTAAGGTTATGTGTCTTATGTGTATATATGTAATCTTACATGCCGTTTTGGCTGCAGAAAAATCAATACCAAGGATTTGGATGTGCTGTAGAGGCTTGGGATTTGGGTTGGTGGTGGTGGGTGTTTTTGAGGGTTTAGAGAGAGAGAGGGGATAGAGTGTGTGTGTGGTGCTGATGTGATGGGTCTTTTAGGTAGGTACTTTGTAGTTTGTGGGGATTTACATACTAGGTATGTATACATATATGTGTGACTTCGTGTCAATGAATATATTGATGAAGTGATTTAAATTGTGAAAGATTCCCGGGAAAAGGTTTTAAAAGTTGTTCGTGGATGTTTAGTTGCATAAGCTTCTTATAGATTACTCAGATCGAGAAAGAAGAATCTCACCAATGTATTTCCCAACACTACTATTTTTGACCGTGCAAACAATACATCTCACCCTCGTTCACGGTCTCAGTACATCTTCCTCCTCCTCTTCCTCCTTCTCCCCAACAACAACCTCGCTTTCCCCAACCACCAAACCATACCCCAGCGACCCCAACTCCCCCACAACCCATCCCCTCACCAACACCCTCGCCCTTACACCCCCCATGGGCTGGAGCACCTGGAACCAATTCGGGCCCCTCATAACCTCATCTCTCATCCAAAGCACCATAGACAGCATGCTGCACAACGGACTCCAAGCCACCGGATACATATACATCAACCTCGACGACGGCTGGCAACGCTACAAAGGTCCTCGCTCATCCTATCCCCTCGAAGTCGATCCTGTAAAATTTCCAAACGGCATAAAAGCACTAGCGGACTATGCGCACGAACGAGGGTTTAAATTGGGTATTTATTCCGGTCCTGGTGATGTGACGTGTGCGGGGTATACGGGGAGTTTGGGGCATGAGGAGGAGGATGCGAGGATGTTTGCTGAGTGGGGAGTTGATCATTTGAAATATGATAGGTAAGTTTTCTAGGCGTCATTTTGATGGGGTGTTTCTGATTCTAATTTCTTCTAATTAGTTGTTGTTCTCATGGTGATGCGCCGAAATCAGTAGTACAGGAAATTGTGCTGAAAATGTCAAAAGCTTTACTGGCTAGTGGTCGTCCAATCGTATACCATGCGTGTCATTGTGGTTGGGCTGATATCTGGGAATGGGCCGCGGATGAGGGAGCGAATCAATGGAGAATTGGACAGGATATCTCTGACGATTTCAATTATCCTGGAAATAGGGAAAAGTACTATTTCGACGTATTAGATATGATTGATCGAGGGAATGACTTAGTGCAATATTCCGGGCCCGGTCATTGGAATGATTATGATATGCTAATTATCGGTCTCAATGGAAATTCTACTCAACTGGTCGGAACTGGTGCTTCGAATATTGAGTATCGTACTCATTTCAGTATGTGGGCTATGGTTGCCTCTCCTCTGCTTATTGGCTCCGATATACGCACACTGGATACATATGATCTTCAAACCCTCACAAATAAAGAGATTATCGAAATAAACCAAGATCCACTTGGAATATCGGCTCAAAGAGTTGGCGTGGGTTATGAAGCTGATGGTGATCTTCAAGTATATGCGAAAGAAATGTCGGATGGGAGTTATGCCGTCGCATTACTCAATCGAGGAAGTTTCACTGCGGAAATGAGCTTGAGTCCTCGTCGGGATCTTCTTATGACTTGGGATCATTATCGAATTCGTGATTTGTGGAAACATAAGGAGGGTCTTTATGATATTCCATACACTGTGGAAGTAATGCCTCATGAAGCTAAGATTTTAAGAGTTTGGGAAGTTCAAGCTAATGCATCAATGTGCTTTTTCCAGTAAGATTCTGAAAGGGCAATTGGGACAAGTCGTATATTTGGTTGATTTGTCAGGATGATTGTAGGCTGGTATTGGGTACCTAGCTAACAAAGGAATGATCTAATCCTGTTTTGACGACGAATATGCTGTTGTTGATGGTGATATCGAGATGTTGTTTCAATTGTTTGGATACGTCAAACAGTAATGATAAAAGTTGGAAAGAAAAGAGTAGAGCGTTTAGGAAGTAAATTTCAACACCATTATCTTGAGCCAAGCCTGCTGCCACCAAAATTTTAAAAGCAAACATTAGGTTTGAGAGGGTATACAGCTTCAGCTCAAACTCCATTCAATGCAGCCTCTGATTCAAGGTCGTGATAATGATGCATTTCGTAACCTCTCCCTTCATAGCCACACTTTTCGTAAAAAGCTCTCTTCTTTTCACCACAATCAAGTATACTCTGGAAAGAAATCAGCAACTGCTGTATTCCAAGTTTTGGCAATGGAAGAAATGTACGCACCTTATAACAGCCTCTTTCCGCTGCAATATGATCCAACGCCTTGATAAGTTTCGTTCCAAATTGCTGTCCTTGATGATCTGCAGAAATACACACATCCTCTACATGTCCCTGTAAACCCAGATTTCCCAGGCTTCAACCATAAATATTGTTAGAAATTCCAAGCATTATTTCCTAGAGAAGTCTAAGATGTGAAGTGTACTCACAATTTCATCTCCACGACAAGTGTACCCGTTCCCATAATAACCTCTTCATCACCACCCTCTTTCACAATTACCAACACATAATAAGTATCCTCACACTTCTTCATTGCATCAAATCGCTCCTCCCACTGTTCTTCTGTGATGGGCCCAACATATGCAAGATCTCGCAAAACACCTAGATAACCATGATGAAAATCGGAGCGTTGAAGAGCACGGAATTTATAGCCTTCAGGTAATGAATTTTGACATTCCTCTGAGATTAAATCGTTGGAGAAAAGTGAGAGCTCGGTTTCAGTAGCCATTGTCTATGAATGAGATGTAGGGATATAGGGGAAGTATGGAATGATTTGATGATGACGTCGAATTGTTGAATGGAAGATGAATGAACGAATAGGTATATAAATGGGGGTGGATCAGTCACGAGTAGAGAAACGACGTGGCATTTCACGTGATCATCATGCGTACGGCGTCTACATACCCCCAGAGATGCACTCTTCAATCTGTTTAGGGCAGAGATGGGTTATTCTTCTGATAACCTTGACGTCTAAATTCACAGGTAAGAACTCGCACTAATCCCCTTTAAGAAGAGAATCAACAATTGGTTAGGGTTCGGAGTGTATAAATTCCCGATCATATTTATGAATAACCTGAGATTCCTATTCCTATCGGATGTTAGATATTCCGATAGAAGATTAAAAAGTCCGATTCTCTTTGCGAAAAGATTTGTTGTGACTGTATTTCTTTTCCTTTAGATAAGATGTTATTAAGCAGATGCTGAATTTCTCAGCAAATTCCCTTTTTGCTTTGGCAGAAATTATGTAATCCTAGGTACATGTTATGATTCTCTTTCTCAGCGGAAATGCTTTTGATTGGATCAAGATTGCGGCAACAGTTTGCCAACATAACGATGAGGATGTGTGTCTAAATGCGCAGCTTTATCACTAGACCGAGAAACATTTGTAATCCCCTAACTGCTGATGACAATTATTGACAAATTATCATCCAGTATGATGTGATGGGCGATGTTGAAATTGGTTGTTTAGAGGTAATAAAAAGTACAGGAGCTTAAATTTCATGCTCGAGTGAATACCTAGTAAGACTTACATAAGGCGACATCTGTTAATTTGATCGAGCCCGAGCGGATACACTTTCACACTTTCACACTTTCACACCTTCACACCTTCACACCTTCACACCTTCACACCTTCAACTTTAATCCATTCGGTTCCTCAAAAACAATTCTGTCTTGAAATTCCTCAAGTGCTTCATCACCTAGAAAATCAATCAAAGGATATTCATTCGGTGCAATACCAGGTATGTACGACTTTCTTCACAACCAAGACAGCCAGCCAGCTATCGATCCACTCCATATCGACCCACAGACCCCAAATTTCTATAGCGATTATCCTAACAAATCTCCAGAATTCGACCTCAACATCTTCACCATCCCACCGTCACAAATCCATTCAAAATGCCATCCAACCCCAGTCCTCACGAAATCGTCATCTTAGGTGGAAACTTTGCAGGTGTTAATGCTGTTCATCATTTGCTTCGTCAAACCTTACCTCAGCTTCAGCGCCTGGACCAATCCAAGTCTTATCATATCACACTCGTTACGCCAAATACTTCTTTCTTCTTTAAAATCGCAAGCCCCAGAGCTCTTATCAATTCGACATTAATCCCACAAGAGAAGATTTTCAGACCTTTGTCAGAGGCTTTCTCCCAGTATGATGCTTCCCAATTCGAATTAATCCAAGGAACTGCTTCAGCTTTGGACCCCGCAAAACGATCTGTCACTGTATCAATTGACGAAACAGGCGATACGCAACAAATTCATTATGATTCCCTCATCATTTCCACAGGCACAACCTCAAAGTCCCCATTATGGGGTCTTCATGGAAATGAATCCATAACGAAAAAAGCCCTGGAGTCCTTAAACACCACACTTCCAAATGCAAAAACCGTCTTGATCGCCGGTGGAGGACCAGTAGGTGTCGAAACAGCTGGAGAAATAGCTTCAAATTATCCCAACTGTAAAGTAACACTACTTTCTGGAGCAAACAGGCTTCTGCCCAGGATCAAAGAAGCAACAAGTGTACGAGCCCAAGATTATCTCGAAAATATGCGCGTAGAAGTCATACACAATGTACGCGTCGCAAGTACCAACCCGGCACAACCTGACGCCTCACCTGCTACCCTTGAACTTAGCGATGGTAGCTCTCGTGAGGTCGATATATATATCGACGCTACAGGAGGTAGCGCCAACAGTCAATTTTTACCTAAAACTTGGCTCGATGAAACAGGACGAGTGATCACGCGCGATGCATACTTCCGCGTCAAAGGAGCCGGGTCGGATGATGTAAAGGGTATATATGCATTAGGAGACATCGTAGCCGGTAGTTCCAATCTAGCTATGGAAGTCGACCCTATGATTACAACATTGTCTTCTTCATTAGCGGTAGATATTTCCGGAGATCTCGATATCAAGAAACCCGCCGCTCCAGCTTCGGGATACCTAGCCTCATTGTTGAAAATGTTCTTAGGTGGTTCGGATGGTTATCCTGTACAACAGGAATTCAAACCATTGAAAGAGACGATTTTTGTACCAATCGGAAGTGCAGGTGGCGTTGGACAGCTCATGGGTTGGAGAGTACCTAGTTTGTTGGTGAAGATAGGTAAAGGAAAATCATATTTTGTTGAACTTATTGGTCCAATTATGTCGGGAGAGAAATGGAAGAAAGCATAATAGAGGGGGAGAATACGGATAGATTTTAGATCTAGGCGTGACTGACGTTAGGTGTATGGTAGTTAAAGTGATAGATATCCTTGGAGCTTTGTTTTTAAGTATAGCGCGAATGAAATCTTTTTTTCTTAACAGATCTTAAAGCTTGAAGAATTTAATTATCAATGTTTCTATTATATCAGAACATTCGGATGAAAACTATATAATTTGGTTATTTTTGATATGAAATTAGATATCAGTTAATATAAATGAATGATTATTGTACTTAGAAGAATCGAGGAATGAATTCCCTGGCCACATTATCGTCTGAATATTTGGACTGTAAGATTTGGAGTTATAACACCAACAACTTAGTCTCTACTGCTCAATACCCGGTGGTCGACCTCCTCATCACACCATCTACTTTGATCAAGGCAATCTCAGTATCACAATACTCGATCATTTCACACCATATCTATCGATCAAAAATTCGACATCTCAAGATATCCCTCTCGGAATCCTTTAGTACTTAATACTTATAATCAGAAATTCTATTTTCAAGTCAAATTATTTTAGTATTTGAATATTTCAATTACATTATTACTTTTATTTATATCGATCAATCACTTTTCCATTTTCGAGCTTTTATCAAATATAACATCCAACGCCTCACCTCCGGAAACCCTTCTAAAACACCAAAGAAAATATCACTCTAACCCCGTATTCCCTTTCTATTCCATCTCCATCTTCATCTTCGTCTCCCGCCTCATATATCAATCCCCCACTCGAGCTCTTGCCAGAAATCCCATTCCAATATCCGCTTATATGATATGATATATTCTCTTTCCCCTTGAACTAATCCAGTCCTCGACGGTACATACCGACTAATTCTAGCTATGGTCTATGATATTTTACCGCTGGAATGTATATTTTTATCTACTCCTCTTACCTCCGGGATTTACATCGGGATTTCCTTCCGTGTAGGCTAGCACTAGAAGGGTACGTATGTTGTAGTAGTAGTAGTAGTAGTAGTAGTAGCTAATTACTGATTATTACGGTCTTGGGAGTCTTCCATATGTATACATCGTAATCTAATAATGAAGAAATCACTCATCTCTGTCTCTATCTTGCTAATCCTGCTGCTGGAAATGATGTCATATGTTCAGTCGTTACAATTCGAGCTGCTTTTCTATCTCTAGGTTCGCTTTGTCGGAATTGGTCACTCGTAACGTGGAGGGTGCTATATAGGTTGTAGTGTAACAGTATGCGAAAGATAATATTGGAGGGTATACGGAAAAATTTAAAGCGGTATATGATACTGTTAAGAAGTATCTGGATTCTAGGCGTGAATTCTGGAGATTAAGGTTACCGCATATGTATGACGAGGCTATGACGGGGAGTCAGTGGATTTGGTGGATTGATTAGACATAGGTTTGAGGGGAGAGAGGTTGAAAGGTGTGAAGAAATGGAGATGCAGTATATGTATGGGGAATTCGAAGGAAAGGAAATGTGGGATAGAAGGATTGTTTTGGCGAGATCGGGGATACTAATTTATATTTTTGATGATAATACTTATTTGGTCCGTCTAAAGCAAAGGAGTCTTTTTAGACTTGATGAGTGAGATATTTGTGGAGGGGTTTCATTCATATGGATACTTTTTGCCGTTTTAGATAAATGGGATATTTATTTGTCTGATTTTTACTCTTGTGTACAATTCTTGAGGTTATCTTTGACTGTCTAGTTTCTCTTCTATCGCCGTTTTATTCTAATTAATTTTGACATCTATAATAGAAGAAGATTAATAGACTGCCTGAAATCAAAAAGCTCAACTGTTGATATAATCCCTATACGATCCCCCCTCAAAAAAAAAGTTACTCATGAAGCAGATTTGAGAGACGGATCTCGACTTGTGTGTATTGATCAAAGTAAATTTATTTGTCTCATTTATAGTAATACCTCAAGATATTTCTGAAAACTTCAAAATTTTAGCTATGTGAATCATACTTTCTGGAATTTCCTAATCGGGAAAACGACAGCTGGGAAGAGTGGTAATGAGTGTGTTGAAGACTAAGCTAAAAATTTTCATGAGCCGAGTACAAAAAGGAGAAAGATGAGGCTTTTGGAACTCTTTTTGTAAAAGGAAATTTGCATGGTAAATGTAACGGATATAGATAGACAAACTGTATTAGTGGAAAAGTTGTTCAACTTTTCCACGGGAGGAAAGATGAGGCGTCACGGTTCGAATATTTTATTAGATAAATATCGTGACAGGAAGCGTTGATTATGTGATTATATTTAAAGGTGATGACTATATTCCACGAAAACGATAGTATATATAAGATGAATTAGTCTCATAGTAAAATCATTCTCATTGTCAATAACTAAATACCTAGGTATTTTTAATTCTGATCACTTCAGTGTCGATATCTCGTATACACCGTGACATTTAATCAAAGTTTCAAATCAGTTATTTATATATAAATTGAACTACTTTTAACTTGATATTATAAAACACTATATAATATCAAGATTCCGAAATCAATTTAGTTATTTCTAAATGTATTATATTGTGAAATAGATTAATTAATATTCAAATGGAAAAAATTGAGAATATTTATATATAAATTAAATTTATATAAGATTAATAAAACTAATATATTTAATAAGCTTATATTAGAATAAATAATCTTTTACTGGAGCTAAGAGCCTTCATCTAATATTACTGTAATCATATCTAGTGGTAATAACTTCGAAATACAGAAAAAGGGCGAATATTAAATTCTGGATTATCACTGCACGAGGCAACGTAGTGATCAACCCCAAGTAACTAAACTCACTAAAGCAAAACCAGATCCTCAGAAACTGTCCACTATGGAAGTCTCCGCTATATTTGCATAATTCTCTTGACCATCTCAATAGTAGCATCCGCCAAGTCACCCGCCCTCTTCAAATGAGGAGAATGGCTCTAGCCTTTTAAGACAAAAGTCTCCGTTGCTCTAGCCTGTTTAGCATATATTTCCTGTGCAGCCAACGGAAGCATACGGCCAGCCTCCGTGAAAATTTATCCTAATCTGCCCTTGTATAATGGATCACTGTAAGGATCGTACAATACTGGCGTCGCGAAGGAAGTATAGGGCTGCTTTGGCAGAAGGTTGGCTAGTCTCTCGGCTTCATCGTCTGGGAGATCGTGGAACAGCATTTCTCAGGCTTTGGTAAGGTTGACTAGGCCGGTTTCTTTCTGTTTTAGAGTTGAGCTGTCAGTACAAGTATACCAGACATATTGACTGCTATGGAAAGGAAATATAATTCTTAGGTGGCTAGTGCTGAGAATGGATGGTACAAGAGAAAGCGGCAAGAAGTGACATGTGACCTACATCATGATGAATCCAATCCGGTAGTTCCTCAGGATCAATACCCATGACCTGAATTGGCGTCATTCCGTTAGGAGCTGTAAAGGCGGCGCAGAAAATAAAGGCGATAATGCCACCAGCTTTACCACTGGCAGCTCGTTCTGTCTTACTCAAACCTTCAACTGCCGAGCCACCACTGCAAGGTCGAGGAGTCAACATTATCTAACAAGAGAATATTTCGGAGTTCACTGAGGAAAAAGACGAGTTGGTGCAAAAATGGGTATTTGTGCGGAAACAATTAATTGTTCTTGAGACTGGGGAACAAAATCAGATATTAAGAACAAAAAGTTGAATGAACCGATCAAGCTTACTAGACACCACCATATGAGTGCATGAGAAGAACAACATCTTTTCCTTCATACACTAGAGGCTTCAAGACTTCTTTACAAAGATGCTTGCAGTCGGGGTTCATTGGTTGCAACGTCTCGGTTTCTGTCGGATAGGAGGATGGGATCTTGCAAACGGCAGGGTAGTGACGAGATTCCAAGGCTTGCATGAGGGGTTGAAAGAATTCAAGTAATGGCCATGCGCCAGGAGCAATTACCACTGTAGGATTCATGATGATTTGTGATGGATGGAAGATGAATTTAGGTGATAAAGTTGAGGATGTTGAATCCTTCGAGAGTTCTAGGTTGACTTGAACTTCGATGGGCGAACCTGGGCGCCAGAAAGACAACTGTGACAAATGCTGGGCTCTGCGTTTAAGGGGGAGTAAAATTAAGTAGTGCCGATTATTTATAATCGTACATACTCTGTATGTACCTGCATAGCGTGGAAGTGAAGTTAATGTGCTAATGCGGGGCATAGTATATATGCAGTGCAACCTCCCGTAATGTCAGCCCCCATAACTTAATTGACATAATTACATTTAAATGATCTGCCAGAATCCATGGTTGGCGTGTCACTGTGCCTCAATCTGGGGCGTCCCGTTTCTGACACGTGCATATCATGTGTGGTTTAACCGAATGATTACGTTATTACCCTATCAGGAAACTAGTCCGATATCAAATTAATCCAAACCTAGTCAAGTATTATTATTGTGAAGATACTACGAGGCTATCTTTGTTACTAAAGAAAGAACGTTGAGCTATGCTTGCAGTGTAAGTCGCAGTTCTTTCCGTGCCTTTTCGGTCATGGACCCCACGCATAGTGAATTTACACTTATGTAATATATTCGCTCGCCATTGATGTTCGACCAGCTCTCTCGCTTCTCCTGGGACATCTGTTGATAAAAGTTGAGTACAACTTTTGTATTCTTTCATGTTTCGCTATTGCACATGATATACTCTTTTCTATACACTCCTTTGTAGATTTCAACTGTATTGCTAAGACAACTCAAAATAAATATTCAACCTGTCGAACTTTCAAAAGAATTTCCAAATCCGCGATGAGACAGCCAATGACTTCAATCCCTTACCTACACCACATTATCTTTTCCAATAACACTCATTCCAATCTGAATCTGATATTATGGAGCTATTAGCTATAGTTGGTCTGTCTTTTAAATTCCCCGAAAATGCTATTTCACCTAAGGCGTTCTGGAAGATGATGGCAGAGAAAATGAACACAATGACAGAGATACCAAAAGGTAGAATGAATATAGACGCATTCTATCATGCAGGTAAAGCTAGATTCGACACAGTGAGCTTATTCCGTGAGACAGAAAGCTACTGCTAACAATTAACAAGACAACTCACCGGGGAGCACATTTTCTTAAGCAGGACCTAGGTACCTTTCGATGCACCATTTTTCTCGATATCACCAGCAGAAGCCGCTTCCATGGACCCCCAACAATGGTTGATACAGGAGGTCTCATATGGCGCTCTCGAGAATGGTATGTACATTCTTTAATGGCCAAATTTTGTTTCAAATATGATCAATCTTCAGCTAGGACACCACTAGAATTCATCAATGGATCGAAAACAGCAGTATTTAGTGCATCATTCTGCGATGACTTTCGAATAATGTCCTTGAAGGACCCAGAAAGATTATCTAAGCACGCAGCGTCTGGAAATACATTTTTAATTCTCGCAAATCGGTTTAGCTGGGAATACAACTTGAAAGGTCCAAGTATGCATATCGACACAGCTTGCTCCACAGTCTAGTAGCTTTACACCTTGCATGCCAAAGTCTGCGGACTAAAGAATCTTCTATGGCTATCGTGGGTGGATCAAATATCATTTCCTCCGTAGAACAATTGCTTCTTCTGCCAAATTTGAATCTTGTGTCACCTGACTCCCGAGCAAATGGCTACGGGAGAGGAGAGGGATGTGGCGTTGTTTTTGTGAAACGACTGTCAGACGCTATAGCACATGGCTATTCTATTCGTGCCGTTATTCGTGCCACTGAGACTAACCAGGATGGAAAAACATCCAGCCTCACGACTCCATGTCAGGATGCACAAGAGGCTTGATTAGGAATACTTATGAAACAGCTGGTCTAGACTTTCATAGCACTACCTTTTTCGAAGCTCATGGAACTGGAACTGCAGTGGGAGACCCTATTGAGGCATCGGCAATTGGCCAAGTTTTAGGAGAGGGTAGATCATCTACCAACCCCATATATGTGTAAGCTCAACTGGTATCTTAGCTTACTTCCTAGAAACTAACTCTTCCTAGTGGCGCGTTGAAATCGAACATTAGTCACTTAGAAGGGGATAGTGGAATTGCTGGCCTCATCAAAACCATTTTTGCTCTGGAAAAAAGTGACATACCTCCAAATGCCAATTTTGAGAAGTTCAATCCCAAAATCGATGCCAAAAAGTTGAATTTAGCAGTGAGCCAAGTCACATCTTTCTCTCGAATCACTGTCTGATCATAAATCAGTTTCCCCAAGAATGCATACCATGGCCTGTAGATGGTCTGCGAAGAGCTTCTGTCAATTCCTTTGGGTTTGGTGGTTCTAATGCTCATTTTGTTCTCGACGATGCATATAACTTCATGAATATGCGTGGTATTTCTGGACAACACCAGACGGCAACTTTTCGACCCAGTGTCGATAGTGTTATCTCGCCCACTTTGCCCGGGATGCTATCTCCACACATCGGCCAATGGGATGATATAGCTTCTATTCGAGAATCAAGTCCGGAAAGTTCGGTAAAATGGTAATCTGGAAGCAGCCAAATTATCATCCGGCCAGCATCCAACACTGATATTCCGAAATTGCTCGTCTGGTCTACTTCAGACAAGAAGGGAGTGGATAGGGTGTCCAGAGAATTTGCTGAGCATTTTTCCGATTTCACGGACGAAACATCCAAGAACTCGCCCTATATGGCTGATCTTGCATATAGACTGGCAGTTTGAAAGAGTTCATTGAACTGGAAATCATTCCCAGTTTCAAGCTCAGTCTTGGCACTCCGAAACCTCAAAGATACAATGTCAAAACCAGTACGATGCCGAAAAGAGCAAGGCCTTGGTTTAGTGTTCACAGGTCAAGGCGCGCAATATGCTAAGATGGGTCATGAATTGATGGCATACACCATTTTCCATGACTCGCTGAAGATGTTTGAAAGTCATCTTAGCAATATTGGATGCAGGTGGTCACTTTTAGAGGAGCTGCTGAAAGATGACGAAGCCTCGAAGATCAATAATCCAGAAATGAGCCAGATGATATGCACAGCGATTCAGGTTGCCATAGTGGATCTCCTCCACAGTTTTGGAGTATTTCCAGCAGCTGTTATCGGCCACTCTTCAGGAGAAACTGCCGCTGCCTATGCATCGGAGGCACTTTCTATGTTGTCAGCTTGTAAAGTGGCATACTTTCGGGGCAAGTTGGCGGAAGGTCTTGCGCATGACACATCTCAACACGGTGCTATGCTTGCCGCAGGATTATCAGAGACTCAGGCTATGGCTTACACAGAGTCACTGCTAAAAGACTGTCCGGTACATGTTGTGGTGGCAATCCATCAATAGTCCTAAAAGCGTCACAATTTCTGGTAACGAGGGGCCCATAAACAAACTCAAGCAGAGGTTAGACACAGAAGGAGTGTTCAACCGAAAACTTAAAGTCCCCATCTCTTATCACTCTAGCCATATGAATCAGATTTCCGAAAGATAATTTGTCGATGATAGATGGACAGTTCTCTGCGGATCACTATGATATCCTCTGTTACAGGATGTGAAGTACAATCCGACCAGCTCAAGAAAGCATCATACTGGGTGCGAAACATGGTGTCTCCAGTCAGATTTTCAGAAGCCTTGATTAAGGCCGTTTCATATTCCTGCTCTTTCAAAAATTATATCCACTTTGGACAACACGAAAAGCGTCAACTTTTCAATCTCCTCGAAATAGGGCCCCATTCCGCTCTTCAAGGTCCCATCAAGGACACACTTGCTACAATAGCCAATGGAAAAGAAGTGAGTTATGGCTCGGTGCTGAAGCGCAAGTCAAATGGTATCAATACCTTGCTAAATGCTGTTGGATCTTTGACCTGTCTCGGATACCCTGTCGATATCATCAAGGCCAATATGATCGATAAAATCGTCAGCCAAAAGTCTTGGTAGATCTACCCTCACATCCCTTCGACCATTCTACTCGGCATTGGCACGACAGTGATCTCGGAAAGAATTATAGACTTCGCAAACAGCCTCGTTTAGATCTTCTGGGAACAGAAATTTTGGGTTCAAATGCTAAAGGCATGAAATGGCGAAAAATAACCAGGATTTCAGAGACACCATGGATTCAAGACCACGTAGTAAATGAGTCAACAATATACCCAGCCGCTGGTATGCTTGTGATGGCGATTCAAGCTGCAATGAAAATTGCCAGTCTGGGTAAGAGCATAAAAGGCTACCTGATTAAGGATACCTCCTTCCCAGCTCCCTTGCGCGTTGCATCTGATGATCTCTGGGTTGAGTCAGTTTTTCATATCGTTCCATTAGAGGACAAATTTGAAAAGACATCCCTGTTTGTAGAGTTCTCGTTGTCTACACTGCAAAACGAACGATGGGAGAACTGCCATGGAATGATACAAGTTCAATATGAGTCGTCAGAAGAAAGCCTAAACCCAAATTTGAGTTCCAAAGCCAGTATGATCAAAGACGCGGTTAAAGCGGGCGTTACGAGATGCAATCAAACCATAGAACCGGATCGAATGTACAAGAAATTTGAGGCCACGGGGTTAACATTTGGCTCTACTCTCCAGTCCTTGAACAAAATCTCTATAGGGCCAAATTTAGAAGCTTGCGCGGACGTTGAAGCATTTCGATGGACAGCTGTGGATGATTCAAACCATCGCCAAGATCATATTATCCATCCTATTACATTGGACGCTATGCTTCAAACCATACTAGTTTCTCTCACCCAAGGAAATAAAAATAAGTCACCAACAGCTGTTCCTACCCGCGTGGCGTCACTTTGGATTTTAGGCAGCGGCCTTAACTATCCAAAGACTGGCACTATTCGCGTGTATGGCAAAGTCCATGAGGCTATATCCCGAGGTAATAATTCCACGGCGTACGCTGTCGATCGTGATACTGAAGAAGGTATGGTGGCTACTTCCGGTTTGGAAACTACATTTGTGTATTCTGGGAGCAACAAAGACGAAATTATCAACAAGCAGAAGCTTTGCTACCAAATTGACTGGAAGCCTAATATCGATTTTTTAGACCAACCCATGGCTAGAGAATACTGCCGAAAAGGTGTTTTGACCAAGGATCTCTCGCAGTGTTATGAAGACATGTCTCTATCGTTAACTCATTTCAGTCTTGAAACTCAAGCAAAGGTGGATTCGACAGAATTGGACGGCACAAGACCACATTATCAAAGGTATATTCAATGGATAAATGGATATACTGCGAGCTTAGGTTCCAACAGACCAGCAATACGATCTAAAAAGTCCCACGGGTCCCGCTGAGATTGAAGCAATTGATATGATCATGAACAGTTTGGAAAATGTGAATGCCGAAGGGAAAATGTTCGTTGAGCCTGGAAGGAATATCGTCAATATCCTCAAAGGAAATATTGACCCCCTAGATATCCTCTCCCAGACGGATCTAGCATCAAGATATTCTCAAGAAGTAAACATCAAAGTCAAGACAACGCTAGCTTGTGTAGTCGAATTAATACCTTACAAAAGTCCTGGGCTAAAAGTCATCGAGATTGGCGCAGGCACGGATCTATCACCGATCATATTCAGAGATCTGCCGTTATCAGAGGAGCAGACAAGCAAACTACAAGTGCAATCTCGGAGTACGATTTCACAGACATTTTCCCCATCATTTTTGGAAGCTGCTAGGCAGAAGTTCGAAAATGAAGACCCTAAGTTTCAACTTTTGCTCTTGGATGCTTCAATCGACCCAGGAGGACAGGGATGCGAGGTAGGAGGACATGATCTCGTCATAGCTGCTTATGTGCTCCATGCCACTGAGAAATTTGATAATACGGTTCGCAATGCACGCAAGTTGCTCAAGAAAAGTGGAAAATGTGTTAATCGAGATCACCGGGAACTCTTGGGCTCCTCAATTCGTTTTTGGCACATTGCCAGGATGGTAGCTTAACACAGACGAGTACCGCTCTTCGAGTCTTGAATTTCTAGTGACGAGTGGGACAAGGTCCTACGTCGCAACGATTTTTCAGGAACAGATTTAGCCGTCAATGACTGCGATGAGCCTCAAAGCCAGGTATGCAGTGTTATCGTTTCTACAGCCATTGAGGACATTACTACATCAATGTTGCCAGAGGCTGTGACTATTGCAGAAAACGGACAGGCCAATACAGCTATTTCCAAAGAGTTGATGAACAAGCTTGGCTCTTAAGGATATGGAACGATTCGAGTTTTCCAACTATCCGAGCTGTCAAATCATGATTTAACCAACAAATTTTGCATTTGTTTGGCTGAGCTCGAGTCGTCATTGATAGGATCCCTGGACGAATCAGACTTTTATGGTGTGCGTTCCTTACTTGCGACTTGCAGTGGCATACTGTGGGCAAAGGAAGATCGCCATAGTGACTCGGAAGCGAAATTCAACATGATTAATAGACCTGCTCGTGTTCTCAGAACGGAGTACAGCGACCAAAAATTCGTCACCCTCACATTTGAAAATAAAGCCAGTCCAGGAACCATCACAAGGAACATCCGAGTATTTGAGAAGGTTGTATCAACAGAGGTCTGTAATTTGGATCAGGAGTATCGCGAAAATGCCAATCAAATAGTCATCAACAGAGCCATCGCAGCTGACTATTTAAATGCCCATGTTCAAAAGACCTCGAAACAGCAGCATACAGTGTTGCAAACTATAGGAAAGTCCCCGCCACTTCGACTTGATATAGGCACCGCATTGCAATTCTCAATTTTGATCGAAGACGAGAAGGAAACACAAATCGGATTTCAAGAAGTAGAAATTCAGGTCAAAGCAATTGTATTGGACCCATACAATTGTCAGCAGCAGTGAATATGGGCTCTAAGTAGCTTCATTGCGGGTTATGCGAGTGTTGTGACGAATTCGGGAGAAGAATCCGACCTCCGAATCCGTGATAGCTGGAGGTTTCGGAGGTCTTGCAAGAAGCCTAGCTCGTTGGCTGGCTAGTAGGGAAGCTAATAATTTACTTCTACTCTCCACTCCGGTCCCCCGATTGGGCTAGCTCAAGAACTGCTTAAAGACTTGTAAAGTTAAGGAGTTCGCGTCGACTGCCTTTGAACAAATGAGTTACGATCAATGGTGCACAACAATAAAGCCTCGGGTCCAGGGCTCCCGGAATCTTCATTCGCTGTTACCAAAAGGGATGGAATTCTTCCTTTTACACTCTTCAATAACTGGAGTTGTAGGAACTGGAGGACAAGCCAACTATGCAGCAGGGAATACCTTTATGGATGCGCTTGCCCGCGCTCGACTCGCAGCAGGTGAAAAGGCAGTGTCCCTAGACCTTGGGTAGATCGAATCTGTGGGAACAGTGGCTGAAAATAAAAATGTTGAGAAAGGGCTTGACTCAGCCTGCTTCTTGATCCCAATCTCACAAGTCAGTGTATGCGTAATACCCGATTACTACTGTAACCCCGCTCGGGATATCAACGAACTGAATTGCTAAACTGTTGTCGGTGTTGCCACTCCTGGATATGGCAAAATGAAAGGTAAAGGCTTTCCTCAGATCTTAAAAAGATCATTGTGGAGAGCACTGACAATCGGATCGCAAGATAGTAGCACTTCTGGCCTGGCTGCTGCGAATAAGCAATTGGACTATGCGGAGCTCCTATCTAAAGCTAAGAGCCTGCCCGAAGCCGTCAAAATTGTTGAAGCAGGATTGCTGAACAAGCTATCGGGTGCTCTGGGTATTCCTGTGTATAGTATTGATACAAGGAGACCGATCCATGTTTATGGAGTTGATTCGCTTCTGGTGGTCAGTTTAAGGGGTTGGTTTAAAAAGGAATTCCGTCCCAACATTTCTGTCTTCGATATTATAGGCAATTCTAGTTTGGACGCGGTAAGGGGTATGGTTGCAAGTAAAAGTCAATGGTTTCGTGGGCCAGTCGATGGGGTGACCATGTAAACTAACTTATTTTTCGTGTTTTTGTATCAATATCTGATATATTTTAGACCGACGGTGCAATGTGTGTCAAATATTATACTTGAATGAGACTGTCATAGCAATTTCCGGGAAGAAAAAAGTGTATCGTGGCTGAAGAGTGAGCCCTGCGAAGGGATTTGAACATATCAAGCAGGGAAGAATACTGCCTTGCCAGGCCCTGCTGCGTCGGAGTTTTGCAAGAGTACCGAGTAAAGAACATAAATCATTCGAATTCGGCCGTTCGAACCCAGAAATACTTCGAAGACAACAAAATAACAAGTGGAGGACAGTATAACGACCCTGGCTGTAAAGAGCCCGACTCAAAGCTGTGACTCGCTAAATGCAGCATGAATTAAATTGAACGTCAACCTTGTAGAATATTGGGATGTCAGGATACTATTTTTGATTACCACGTAGAGAGGTACAAATACGCATGTATGTTGTATTGCTTTATATTCACTATAGCCTCGTCGTGCTATAATATTTTTGATAACTTGAGTTCCTTCAAATGGCCCAGTGGGTATCTGTTTGCAAAGCTTTTTCGCGTACCATAGAAGGCATTAGTGCTCCAGAATAAAGATCCAGAGCAGCTCTTGATGAGGCCCCAATCTCCCGCCAAGGAGACTTGTTATCGATTGAGACATGACACATGAGTCGGCTCAATCATTCAGCTCCAATTTCCGATATGGACTTCCGCAAATCGAATGCGTTGCCTTTTTGCTTTTTCAATCGGTCCTTGGGCGCTTACTAGCCTCATCTCCTTCGTTGTGACCATTTGTCTCCGTCTCGCCGTCAATCTCATCATGCCCCCTTACTCTTCCAGCACCATCACCAAGTACTTCGACTTCGTTGGATTCTTCACCCCCAATCCAGTTACCCTCCGCATCAAAATACTCCGAAACATTTTCCGCAGTAATCCAGCCACCACTACCAGGAAATGGAGGTGGTAATCCACCATCTGTAGCTCCTTGTTGTACTCCAGGTAGTCCACTGATACCTTCGTATCCAATGTTACCCTCAAATTGAATCTCGGCGCCTCCTCCTTCCATATCTTCATCCTCTTCGTCTGGTACAAGATTTGAACAGTTGGACAAAGCCTCAAATACGGGTTTTGTAGA
This sequence comes from Sclerotinia trifoliorum, assembly GCA_905066765.1. Taxonomy (NCBI): domain Eukaryota; kingdom Fungi; phylum Ascomycota; class Leotiomycetes; order Helotiales; family Sclerotiniaceae; genus Sclerotinia; species Sclerotinia trifoliorum. The sequence continues at coordinate 773,837 of CAJHIA010000010.1, read as the reverse complement.
ATCCGGCTCAGCGGGAATAAGAACCAGCTCGATGATTGATGGTATATCTTCTCCGGCTGGAGGAGGTGTCTCCAGTTGCATGAACAACCCAGTCACCTCACCTTTTGAAGCATCAGTAGGATCAGGCAGTCGTTGAATGGCGTGTAGAGATATGGAAGTATAAGGAATTGCGAGTCCAGCCGAAGTTGCATTGTTGAATATGGTGACGTTCCTAGACAACAACCAAAGTCAGCTTTTGCGCAATGAAATGGTGAGAGGTGAACAATTACTCGGTGGATATGTAGGCATCGACAAACTCCACTGCCGCAGCTTCTGTACTTTGCGCCGGACCGTCTGCAAAAAACGGTAGTTCTTTTATATAATCTCCGTAAGCAACCGCGCGCGCACCCTGAGCATGATAATGTAATATAGGTCTGGCATCGTAAAATGTGCTTGGTGTTTGCGTTTGGTGTTCTACTAAAGGTGTGAATGAGTCCAAAGCTGGCGCCGAGTGTATAGTTGACAGAGGCATGTTGAGTTTTCAGTGGGGAGAGTGAAATTGAGGTATCTAAAGCTTCCAAGATTGCGATTCCTGCCCCTTCTAGCTCGACTCTGTATATATTATGTTTCGCAGGAAGTCCCTAAAAATAAATATTCCTCGAATTGTTCCCGTAAGGCTGAAATTGATGCCGGAGAAATGCCGCCGCGCGGATAAACTTTGACCCGAAGAAGTTTCATGGTCAGTGAGGTTGGGTACTTGAGCAAGTCACAGTCGAATCCTAGATGAGTCTAATCATGGAAATGGTCATGGACTCCATCTCTTGTGACTGTTTATAATAAAACGAAGCTGCCATAGAATCTGGTCTTTTGTCTCAAGTGAGTGAGTATATGTAAGCCGTTCAATATATGGACCGCTACTCTCAAAAACATCAAATTCGCATTGAAGGCCTAGGAAGATTTCATCAGGCTGACTATTCCAGGAACGAAAGTCTCACAAAGTTCTTCGGTATGTACTCCATCCTCAGACAAATGCTGTACGATTCCGCACAGTGAAGCAAAACTTCAAGCCATGTTCACGCTCTACGCTCTTCTTTGTGTGCAGCAGAGTAGCTATATACACCATTTACTCTGTCTCTCGACTGTCTTTTTCTTTCTCTTCTTCCTCTCTGCTACTCTCCTCGTTCTCTCTCTCCTCTTTCCATTTAATTCTGCCCATTACTAGTTCCTTCAAAAATCCGTTCTCGCCTTCCAATTCCTTTATTCTACATTCCATCATCCCAATTCTCTCCTGTTGTTGCTTAACATTCGACTCCAGAATCTTTTCTCTCTGTTTCTTTTTCTGGCGAAATCGTGCCGAGGCTGCAGTCGATGCATCGCGTTTGGCATTCGGTTCCCGTGGGGAAAGCGATTGTGTGGGTGGCGTAAGTGCTAGAGCATACGGAGGTGCCGATGGAGAGGATTGATTATAAATATATGGATCCGTGGGCATAGCTAAGGGAGTTAGTATCTGGAAATTCCTGGGTTACAATTTTCTGCGACGAAGATTGGGAACTGATGAGTGCCATTATCTTGTCCCATCACTTTCTAGAATAGAAGCTCTTTTTTCATCTCTTGCAGGCCGTTGATCCGCCCCGCAATATCGAAGACACAAGCAAAAAGAACTCACTGGCACTCCTTCCATTAACCCAATTCATTACTCCTCCACACAAATCTATCGAACCATCACTACTATCCGAGGCAGGATATGGCGCTAGTGGGGTATCATAGCTCCGATTGTGCGCCAGCCCTTGAGTGAATATTCTGAGATCATTTTGAGCGAGGGCAGGATCTAGATATGAATGTTGTTGTTGCTGTTGTTGTTGCTGTTGTTGTTCCTGCTGCTGCTGCTGAAAAAGTATTTGCGATTGAGGATCGAAATGTTGCGGATGGTACAGAAGATCTGATTCTGTTATCGGCAGCGGAGCGATGGAAGGATATATCTGCGTGACCGTCATCGCGAGTTCTTATATTGTAAATCTTTATGCCAATTACGTGTGATAGGGCGAAAGAAAATACATTAGAGGTGCAGAGATCACACAATCTTTAGGGCATTTATCACAACAACTCGTTAGTTGACCCGAGCACAAGCTGGAACTCAATTTTCAACGAGTGGGAAATGTGTAATTTATGGCTGACTATTGGCCGTAGAGCGTATTATGTAGTATGATCTTATCTATATGAGATTGCGTGGAGAGAGGTTCTAGGGTCGGGTCGTGAGAGGGGGCGGCGTTGTAAGGCGCAGGTGAATGGATCCCAGGCATGCAGAAGGACCGCCCTAGACCAGCATCTAGTGGAGGAGGCGAAAATGTGCGTGGGATTTCCTGATTTAGTATGTTTCTAAACGTGGAAATGGGGAAAGATAGACTGATTCGATCAATGGTTCCGCGAATGTCGAACTAGCTTTTTATATGTTGCCTTGCTCTCTGTCTCAATTGAAGAAAATTAAGTATAACTGTAGCGAATATGCGGAATTTGTTTCGCTATTCCAGAATCGTGGCGACGTGACACCGGCGAACTCCTAGAGTGACAAAAACTCCAGACTGACAACGAACGATCCAGACGAAGTTCTCGAACCATGAAAGTACGCTCAATTCCGTCTGCATGTAAAGTCTTAAATACTCATGCAATTAGCAAACTTCAGTTACCAAACCACCACTCTTACTCACAAAAGGACCGAAAAAAAACAAAGGTATTACGAAATATTGAATCTTTTCGAACAGGACAAAGAAAGTCGAGATCCAAGAACTTTTGAACCTCCTCTCAACCAGCCCACTTTAGCCAACATGTAACTACTTAAGCCCGAGGAACAAATTTCCGACTGGGTGTAAACCTTGGATGGCGTCTTGCCAGATTAAAAAAAAATTGACGAGTGGAGTATACACAGCGGCTAGCAGCTTTCATTTCTTGCGGAGGTGTTCCGAGGCCAACGATATATGCCACTTTTCCCATCATTACTTCTTAGCTAGCTCCCGAATCTGCAAGCTGAATAAATTGCAAACATCATCCATGCAATGGGAATACATCAATACAGCCACACGTTTTAGTGAAAAACCACCAGTGTCACAATTGATGGAGGGGTGGGAAGACATCAATCATTACAAACCTGTAAATTTTCCGAGCTGCTCACCCTGGCGAGTGGGGGTTCCACAAGGAGTAGCTTAGCTACTAGGTAGTATGCATGTACAAATAATTCTTCATTTTGGGCGACGCGTCGCTAAGTTCAGAAATTTCAATATCCTTCTTCCCCCCTTCTTCCCCCTTTCTCCAACCGGCCTTTCTCTCAATTTCTTTATTATAGATGAAATATACTCCGCAATAGCCATATATAATACTTTCTCTCTTTCTTCTCATCTGATATGTCTCTACGAATGAGTTCCTCAAACACAATACCAATATTGCAAAAGTTGAAGGCTCGAGGTGTTAAGCACGCAATACCAGGATTCGATGAGCTCTTCGACTTAGGCGAGGTGAACGGCCACCTTTTTATTTCTCTAAAGATCTCGGGTTTTCGCATATATTGCGACGATAAGCTCCATTTCAAGATAGCAGAAAATTATTTTCTCGGGTTCTTTTCTTTTGTAGATGAGGATTTCAAACATTGGATTAATGTAATGCGACTTTTATACGGAAAAGGAGCGGGAAAGGAGTTCGCTTGCCAGGTTTTTCCGATATTTCCCCGCGATTTCTCGGATCGGATCTCGAGTTGAGAGCTGGTTTTGGGAAAGGATTTTCTGTTCGTGGGTGCTGTTGGAATGTAAATACGTGATGTCATGGATTCTATGTTCTTTGAGATTCTTCATCGAATACTGGAAGCAGGTTTTCTTAATTTTACCCCAAAAAAACCTGCAATGCTGTTTGGACTTGAATCATCATAGGCCATTCACAAATTGGCTGCAATTTCTTGGATAGCCACCACAAATGGTTTCTTCTACTCATCAGTATCGTATGATGTCAATCCATGAATCGATCAAGTATTTCTGAGGATCTGAAAGTGATTAGTTACATGTAACCCCCAAGGTTTTCCCTAATGATGTTATCTCTCTATAAGATGGAGGGCATAATTATGGGCATGTACAACAATATTCACAAGATTCAATGTTACGACTCTTGTGAAAAGAATGTCAGGGAATACCAAGACCAATGCTGTTTCCCTTCCTTAATCCTTTATTTGTCTTCGCAATCAAGTACTGTATCTTTATGAAGAATAGAAATTTGCGTTGTAGTTACTACAGAAAATAAACTCGCCCGCTACCTGCAAAGACTTCCCCCATCCTAATGTCATCATATCACCACATACACTTAGCATATTGTCTTTATATCATGATACCGACTATACAATGACCATTTGGGAGAAGGAACTTCTTGAATTATCACATAGCTTTCCCCGCCAACAATGGGCTATACAAATGACGCAACACTATAAATACATCCATATTCATCCGTACATCACATTTATACCCAAATTCACCTATATCCATATCAATTTCCATACCCATGTCCACCTTCACATCTACATCATATAGCAAGCAAAAAATATGACCATAAAACTTCCACATTCTTGCATTCCCAGCTCCTCAAATCTTCATCTGGGTCCTCAAATCTTCATCTCACCTCCTCACCGCCCCAGATCATAACCTACATACCAAAATTCCCCTCCCCCAACAATTAACAAACCAATAAGTACAAAATCAAAACCAAAATCAAAAAAATTATATCAATCCCCCACCTCCTCTACCTTCCATACCCCATGAATATCCTTCAGAAGACCAGGTCACCAAAATAGATTATAAATTGTAAGATTCTACTATACCAACCTGCGAACTATCTAGTATTTTCTAATGTACACACCCTCCAACGCGGCTGTGCGTTCCATTCTTATATTGGATATTAGACCTCATTATCACTCATTATTCATATAATATATAATATACAATATACGATATATATTCCGTAAACAAATACCTAGATAAATAGCACACTCATACCACTCATTCATCAATTTATTGAATTCTTCTCACTACCTCACCTAGTCCCAATCCCAATCCCAGCACATCCACATCCACACCACCACCATCAAACAAAAATAAACAAAATCAAACATAAAGATTACAACACCACCTACCTACCTACCTACCTAGCTATCTACCTACTTACCCACATTCTACTCTCTAATACAACATCAAAAAACAATCCCCCAAAGAAACCCCCGCCCCCCCAAAAAGCAAGTAAGACTACATACTAATTCACAAAAGCCAACCGCACTCACTCATTCCACTTGACGAAACAACCAAAGAAATTAAGGTAAGGTACTGTTATGATATAGCATGGATGAAAGCGAACTTCTGAAAATAAATGCAATGGTAAAGTCATGACCTACCATATGTACTCAAGCAAAGTGCGCATATGATATTGGAGTGGCATGGCACTCATAATAGATATTCGAATTTGCACAGAATTGGAAATTGTCCAATATCATTCATACATACACGCGCCAAGAAGAATAAGAACAGAGAAGGATTCACAGGCTCAAAAGTGAACATTAAACTTGAACTCGACGTTGTGTGCAATTAATTCATCAATCGTCTTAGTACGCAATTCATCAAGATGTATCTATGACTTAAATCGATTCTCATGGTAGCTTCCCAAAGTGCCATTGATGTGACCGCAATTCCTTTCTTCCCCTTGTATATTTGTACCTTATTATTTCTTACGGTCACTACCCACAGAATCAGTTAGTAGAAAATGGCTGAATAGGATTCAAGTTTGACTTACGTGCTAAGCCTTCTGGAGAGCATTTGTAGCCCCTTGTCATTATCAGCCTCCCTCTTTGCCCTCTCCAATGCTTGCTCCCGTCCCTCCTCGTTTTGTCTCGTGACCTCTTCGTGGCTGGGAGGGAGACGCTCATTTTGCAAATCAACCTTTCGTGCATCCTCAAAACTACTAATGGCGCTCTTGATACCTTCTGCTCCAAGCATCAAAGTTCCAGCAGGAAGTCTACCACCAGCTGCAGTCTTTAATTCAGTAACTCTCTCGGATTCTTCTCGTAAAACCTGGAAGACTCGCGAAAGACGACCAATTGCAAGAATTTTATTCTTAATAGCCCTTCTCTTGTACTCGATAGATTCCGGATCCATTGCAGAATTGATGGGTGGTGATATGGGACCCGGAGAAGTGCTTGATGGAGTTTGATCATCCTTGAGCTCATCTTCCGAGGAAGTGCTGAGGATTGCAAGTAACATGTCTGTAATCTTCTCCCCGACGAAGGGTAAAGACCAGGTGAAAACGTCCATGAAATTTGGTAGCCAGTAAGGATGAGGAGTGCAGTTAAACTGTCTGATATTCATAACATTGTTCTCGTACTTCAACACAGCGGCTTTGTTGTTGTAGACATCGAGATAGTTGGGTGCCGAGAATATAGTCATAACACTGGGGAATCCGGTTGTTCGAGTCTTTCTGTACATTCGGTAACCAGCATCTTGTGCCTCGTGTGCTCGAATAATTGAAAGGAGGTTGTTTTTCTCCAGGAAACTGCATGCGGCAGGGTAAGAGAAGAAATACGAACAACCTCTGACGTGATTGTGAATGAAGAATTCGGAGGTTTTTTCTTGCCCAAATTCTTCCAGTGGATCTGCCCATAAGATGTCGCACATAAGACCATGAGTGGGAGGTTCACGGAATCGATCAATCTGCCAATTTAAGTCAATAATGTTCTTAAAAAGGGTATAATGGGCGTGCATACGCTCTTAAGATCATCCAAGGTGTGTAGCTCAGGACTCAAACCTCCATGAATACACAAGAATTGTTTGTTCATAACCGCAGCCAAAGGTAATGCACAGAATGAATCCATACATGCTTCATAGATTCTTTCAGAATACTTGTGCTTACATTCAAGCTTGAATGTAAAGTAATCTGTTAAATGTCTGCATTCATGGTTTCCTCGAAGTAGCCACAAGGTGTTTGGGTACCAGATCTTCAAAGACCAAAGATACAAGACACATTCAATGCTGAAGTAGCCTCTGTCGACATAATCTCCCAAGAAAAGATATCTGGTCTCAGCAGGATCCCCACCAACCTCGAAAAGTTTCATTAAGTCATAATATTGCCCGTGAACATCACCACATACAGTGATTGGCGCATCCATTTCCAGAAGGTTAGGCTCCTGCTTCAATACTTTTGTACCTTCCTCAAGGATGAACAGAGCTTGCTCCTCGGTCAGGCGACCCTCTCTGTAGAAATGTTGCTTCAAGAATTGTAAATTTGGCTTGGATGGATCTTGTGGTGAGAAGAACTGTTGATCTGTCGGCGGAACCATAGCAGGTGCTTGTACATCTGCAAACATGTATAATCAGCATCATTCACCGACGGCAGCACTTCTTAGATTGAACCATACCTTTGCAAACTCTTTCCATTGTGCTCACTTGACTTCCATCTTCCATAGTATGCAGAGTAAAGTCAATCTCTGGCACAGGTTTCTTCTGATGGATTGCCCGCAAAGCATTATCGACTTGCATTCTGCTCTCGATGCCCGCTGGCGCAAGTGGGGTCAGCGGGGTTTTAGGCTGGTCCTCGCCGTCCATGATGGCGAACGGTGTAAAGAATGATGGAATATGTAATTTATTGGTGACCTCAGTGTCACAAAAGGATCAGTCGTAGCTGAATTTCCGCAATCAGAATAGGAAATCGGATGGCGAAAAGAGGCTGAGGGAAAGGGGAGTTTGTTGCAACACTGGCGAATTGGACCCTTAAAGTAGTAGGTAAGCAAGTACAAATTTAACTCGTGAAATTAGTAGTGTAGTTGCATCAGCTCCTGGGCAGATTTGAGTAGATTCAAACGAAGACTCCAAAGAAGTTCTAATGAAGTTTAAAAGATAGGACGGAGAATATTGAGGTCGCTGTCGTTTGTGGTAGCAGTTAGAGTTGCAGTTGCAGTTGCAGTTGAGGTTGCAGCTGTCAACAAGGCTGACAATCAGATAAGTTTTAAAAGGGTTCAGATTGTTGTGTTCCGGAAGGTTAAAGCTGGAGAATGAAGTTTGAAAGGCGGCAAATCCAAGGATACCTATACCTAGTACACAAGGTAACCTCCTGATAAAATTTGGTAGAGTTTACTTGGTCTGGTCCAACGGGCTCCATTCACTCTCCCTCCTACCTAAGTAAAATCGATTTTGGGTGTGGGGATTTTTAAGCCTCGACCACCTTTTCACCCCAACCCATTCACCGGTCCTATGAATCCACACAAACTCAGCTCAGCTCAGCTCAGCTCAGCTGTTAAACTTGTTATTACGAGAACGGATTAAGGTTACAGAACAGAACATCGTCTTTCCCCTCGAGTTTGTCATATCCATATTGGTATTACTACATATACTGGTACATCAAAGAGCCATTGAACCTCAAGAACGTAATAAGAATTTCTGCATTATGTGGTAATCACTACATTTCCAAAGTCAAAACTCCTCCAGGTAGGGGTAATCAAGAACGCTCCTCAACACTGGAGACGACCTTCGAGAACACATTTCAATTTCTTCCCTTGGAAAAGATAAGCTCCAGTTGCTTGGTAAATCTAATTTAATCTATCTATCATTACTTCGGAGAATCGAAAGGCGGCCATTGATACGAAATTACTGGTCATAGCTCTTTTTCAAAGCTCCATTTAATCATGAATGACAACCGTTGAGTGCCCCTTTGTACAAACTTCACCTATAGAGCAAGTTAAACAATTAACAATTCTTAGGTACCCATCCTCTGTTAGCACAGGTGCCGCTTACAGTCTCACCGTTCGTCTCTTTGCCTACTGCGACTACTCTTCCATACACACACAAGACTCTCCCTTCGACTCTACCGCCATCATCCACAATAGCTTCAGACTCATCCAGCGACGGCAAGCCCAAATACGTCGTATCATCGTCGGGTCATGCAGCACACCCAGATGAAATAATTGCGTCTTGCAAAGCACTACAAGCTTATATACAGAAAGCTCAAGACGATGCCGACAGGGAGCTAAAGGCATGGGAAGATGCGATAGCTGCAAGAGAACTGGCTGAAAAGCGTAGAGTAGCCCCTGGATGGCTGGATAGCGATGCGAGAATCTTGGAGCCAGAGAAGAAGACGGCTGTAGGAGGTGGAAACCTTATGGATGTTGATGTATCAAGTAACGATGCTTCACGTCTAGCAAAAACACCTGTGGCGGTACCAAATCAAGAAGGTGACGAGCTCGATAGAGCGTTCGGCGGAATGGCTTTAAATAAATCATGATCTTGACATGACTTTCAAGGGACAGAAATATCTAATTTATCAGAAAATATACATTTCTTTCCTCTCATCTGTGACGTAACTGAAGCTGCTGTTGAAACACCTAATTTGTGGCCTTAGTTATAAGGTTCAAAATCGCGATCTCAAAGATTAAGCTCCCCATGAATCTTGATACTTTCTTTTCCTCCTTCGACCATAATGCCTCCACGAATACCCAGGGCGAGAGCTGGATGGGCAAAATCTTTTGGAACGCCGAGTAATCTCGAAAAAGCGCATATATGTCCAATATGCTCTCTATCTCAATATTCGCAGAGGTCTCGAAGTCAACCTCGTCAAAGCAAACTTTTACCTGGTTCTCGATCACAAGTCCGGCAATCATCATCTGCTCCCGTACATTCTATACATAATGACGAAATTCGAAAAATCTCTAAAATAGACCGCAATGCGCTCCGTGAAGCATTACTTGAGGTACAAAGATACGCCACGAACTATGTCAATATTTCCAGGTTACAACTTGCATTGAGGGGTCTAGAGCAACCAGAAGGTCAAGAAACGATAAGAGTTGCAATATTAGGACTGGCAGATGGAGGGACATCTCTTAAAAAGGCCAAAGAGCTCCTGAGGCTCATTTTAGCTGATCCTTTGAAGGCAGAGGAGGAATGGGAGCGGGGTATAATGCGCTGCGATGGCATGGGCCGGCCATTATTGATAAGGGTTGGACATAATGAGGATGAAAGCTCGGAGCGGAATGGCAGATTGGTACACGAAATGAACATATCGTCTCCAATGTTCAACGGGCATAAAATGGAGATTTTGGTCCTGGAAATAGACCCTCCGACAAACGTTGAACAAGGATTTTTCGAGGAAGCGGTTTTGGTACCGACAATGGAGATACCAACCTCCAGTACAGGCCGCTACACTCCGGTTACAACACCCGTACACAAATCATTTCTTCTTGGGCATGGAATTATGGGAGCAGCTTCTTTGCTTTCATATCCTCTGGGTGCAAACCGGGAAGCTATTGGAAGTGCTGCTAATTTTCGAACTGCGGAATCACAATCTCTTCCTATACCGTCTATTGATATTGAATCCGGCAATGAAGCTCTACATACATTCCGTGAGAGCATTGAAAATGCGATGATCTACGAGCACCAGTGGTTGTCGAGCGGTATTCCCGAAGTTATCGATTGGATGAAGTTAGACGCATCCTCTAATAATAATACTATTAAAGAACCTCTTCTCAGACTAATCTCATCTATCATACAAAACGCGGAAAAGAAATTGGAAGCCGAAAAAGCTAGGCAATTGTCCCTTCTTTTATCTACCAAAATACCGCCTACCCAAATATCATCACTCCGTCATGCGCTTTCTACGTGGTCTGAACGCGCACATACTGAGCTTCGAGATCAACTAGACATTGCGTTTGGAGGTCAGAGATGGCGCAAGCTGGGATGGTGGAAATTGTTTTGGCGTGTCGATGATGTTTCTATGATCACATCTGATATGTTGAGTCGAAGCTTTTTAACCGAGGCCGAGAAAGAAATCATATTTCTGGCCGGGCGGACGGAAGAAGCTGGAGTATACCGAAACATACCTCTTCTTTCTGACTCTATACAGAAGTCTGATTGGGCTTACACGCCTGTTCAAGAGGCTCTTCCGGAAGGACTACCTCCTCCACCAAAACTCCGAGATGTTATTCCTATCGCAGCGGACGAAGATACATCAAGGAAGATAATACCTCAGCCTTGGCCTCTACACATTCCAATCGCTAGGGCTTTCTTATCTACAACTACAATTCCTGCCCTCCAAGCCTTGGCACAAAGGCTTGTCCTCCAAACTCTTAGTACTTCATCCATGACGTCAGCCCTTGCTGGTCTCATGTATGTGAGTAATATGTCCACCACGATATATGAAGCGGGAGCTGTAGCCGCCTTTGGGATAGTATGGAGTATGAGGCGAATGCAGAAAAAATGGGAAACCGCAAGGGCATACTGGGAAGGAGAGGTCAGAGAAGAAGGCAGGAAAGCCGTGAGAAACGTCGAAACGATTGTTGGTGAAAACTTGAACAAGGCAGAAAAGGGAAAAGGGTCAGACCCCGCTATTGAGCGAGATCTTGAGAAAGCAAGGGAAGTCATTAGATCCGCGGAAGATATCATACGTTGAGAAACAACATGTAATTAGCAACGATGTAATATTATTGTACTATGAAACAAATACTCAGCTAATTATAGACCAACAAATAATCATGTAACATCTCTAAGCACATCTTGTTGTTGGCTTGTGCAACCACGTGCTGATCCTGTTGAAAGTCTTATGTTAAAACCTGAGGCAACTTTGCTGCTCTAGCGCGCATTACTTCGAAGGTTTCCGAAAGTGAGCAACATTTAATCAACTTTGCGACATCAACTAAATCTACAACATCTCATAACTATCCACTCTAACCTATTACTCCGAAACTATCTTCTGTAGCAGGCCATCCCATATTGTTTGTCAAAAGCTCTTTCTGATGCATAATAGATTTAGTGCAATATGTCTACCCCAGATTCAGGTACCATAGATACTGAGACGCCGAGCTTGACGAATACCAACGTTCAAACCCCTGCAGGCAACGAAGGTTCACCAAACAACGATGAAACAGAAGTGAAGAATGCGAAGGTTGATGAGGAGCCTACAGGATCTGACAAACAGGAAAACAATGCGACATCCAAAGACCTGCCGGCGACTGAGGAAGGGGAAATTGTCACTTCTGGTAATGGTACGTGTGTGATTGAGAACCAAAATACAGAGAGTGCTTTGTTCGAAAATCCTGCTGCCGCAGACGGTCCGCCATTACCAGAAGAACCTCTTCCGCCCCTTCCAAATGAACAACCTCCAGCTGCTACACAAGAAGATGATGGTTGGGCACCAGTTTGGGATGAGACAAATCAAGCTTTCTATTTCTACAATCGGTTTACCGGAGCTACGCAGTGGGATAACCCACGTGTTCCTGAGGTTGCGCAGCCTGGTCCTCCAGGTATTCCATCAACAAACTCTGCTGTTGCCCCTACAGAAAGCGATCCAACTTCTCGTCCAGCCGGTGGTTATGATCCTGCCATCCATGGAGATTATGATCCAAATGCCTGGTATGCCCAATCAGCAGCAGTCGAAGAGCCAGCAGCTACAAGATTGGATCCAGCCGCTGTCTATGCGGCAACTGGCCAATTTAATCGATTCACAGGACGTTGGCAAGCGGCAGAACTCAATCCAGAGAACTTCAATGATGAGAATAAGAGTAAAAGACAAATGAGCGCTTACTTTGATGTCGATGCCGCGGCAAATAATCATGATGGTCGAAGTCTGAAGGAAGAACGCAGCGGCAAGAAACTGTCAAAGGCAGAACTAAAGCAATTCAAGGAGAAGAGGAAACAAAAAAAGGAAGAGAAACGTAGGGCATGGTTGAGGGACTGAGGTCACAGATTTTATTTTTTGCATGGATCGGCGTTGCGTGAGGATTACACAAGGAGGGGCTAAATCTGGAGTTCTTGGATGGCTTTGGAAGAGAGGGTTCCCGGGAACAACATTGAAATTAAAGAATTCACAAATAAAAAACCATTTAATTTTTCACCATTCTTTATTTCCCATTTTTTCAGCTCCGAAACGGTCGGGGCAGCTATCAAATGATGGAGTGTTTCCCTTGAATACTACAAGCAAATCCATGGGATTCTCCGGGTTGTCTTTGATTTCCAAGGCTTGCATGCAGAAGGCTCGGATTTTTGCCCACATCCATCCCCACAGATACTGTACGTTCCGAATCTCGAATTTCAACCTCCGGCCGGTAAAGTCTTCATGGTGAAGTCTTTCTTTTCTCTATATGTTTACACTTATAATTGAATTATGCCGCTTAATGAGTGGCACTCTACGGCAGTCAACGTAAGGCTTATCTTCGAGGTCTACTTTTCTCACATTCAATTTCAGTTGAATTCTACTTCTTTTCCTATCCGTCGAGTCTCTTGCCGATTTCGGGTGGTTTTATTATCGAATTTTATTAGGCTATACTTGTTCTTATGTTGATCCGCTACCTTGGGGCGCAAAATAACTATGCCACTCCGAACCCCCAGGAGGATCGAAGTCTTGAAGAAGGCACTATGAGCAAGCCTTAACTGGCTAATATTCCGATGTCCCACTCATTCTTTTTGCTGGCATGGTTTCACGCAAGTGATGAAAACTCATGTCCTAGATAAGAGTTGATACTCCGCGAATCTTATAGCACTTGCCGAGCATGACCATAGACGATTCTTTTACATAATGAATTTTCCAATGGGTGTAGGTGAAGTCATAGATAGGCACTCAGCCACCGCATTTATTCCCCCTTTACCATTGAGTCCGGAAATTTACCGGCGATCGAACAATTCAAGATGATAAGGTCCGTTGCCTTTCATTGCCTATGCACAATCAATCATAGATGGCACCACAGATGGAGGGAAAGTTATCTGCTCGGAAGATGAATGTAGGTTTTTGGACATTCTCTATAAAGGATAACTTTGCATTTCAAATTTCGCACATTAAGGATTGAAGGATGCTGTGTACTGTATATGTCTCACTGTACTTCCCTCCTCATATTAAAGATTGTACCATTTTTCCTTTAACATTGTCATTGCTTCAAGGGAATCTTACTCTGTAAGCATGCCAAGTGCCACCAAGGAAATGACTCAGAAGTCAATGGTTGATGAATGTACACCATTCCTTTAGATGCCAAAAGTTCTAGAGTCACGTTCTATACCAAACCCTCCATTGGCAGTGATGAAGAATTCGCAACATGCGAAATACCTCTAGTCGACCCATCACCGGAAAACTCGTAATATCGTAGGTGTCATTTCAATCTTTCTTCTAGGTACATACAGTATTGTGGACTTCCTACACAAAGGATCCCCACGCAGAAGCTTTTCCTCGTTAGCTTTCCCATTCCCTATTCTTATGTCTAATTTTATACAATCTCCGTAGGTGTCTTCATAGCAAACGCAGATGGATCACTAGGAAATGCGGGATGGTTGATTTCATCATATACGCTGGCTATGTGGGCTACTCAATATTTGGTGTGTTGTTCCGTTTGGAAATAAGTTTAAAATCGATTTATTGATTGGTTTACAGCAAGGAAAATCAAGTGATATTTATGAGATGCAAAGCACGATTTTGGCTTCTTATGTGTTTCTTTTCGATGCAGGTCGTGATATTTGGTAGGCTTATTCTGTCATGAGCAAATCCTTGAGGAGGCTTTCTAGGCGGAAACATGGAATGTTTGAAATATTTCGAGGATCATGATTACCAGCGTGAAAATATATGATAACATGACTTCATAGACATTCTGTCTTGCTACCCAGGCACCATCATATCAATAATTTCTAGCTAGCTAGTATGAATCATAGTAGATTAGTATGCAACCTTCCTGCCGTAGTAGTAGGTCGATTAGTTACGGGAGTTGGCGGCGCTGGTATCAATTATCTAGTGTCGATTGTGATCGTCGGTATGTAGTCAACTTTTATTCGGACTGGAACAAACCCCGTGCCCGACAAGATATGTCTAATTAGAGAAGTCGCTAAATGGAGAATTTTTATCAATATTACTGCTACGACTGGAAGATCACTCGGTAGTCCAATTGGAGGTTTCTTGATTGATACTATTGGATGGCGTTGGTGAGTATTTAAAGTATCCATGATATTATAAATCTTACTTTTCCAAACATATATGTGCTTTAGGTCATTCTTGGGGTAATGTCCACCCACCATCACCATCCTAGCCTTATTGCTAGTAGTCTAGAAACTCGATAATTCTCCTAGGCAGGCTGCGGAAAAGTAACACAATGCTCGAAATTATACCATATCGATTTTCTAGGACCCCTCTTTCTTTCTGTCCCCATGGTTTGCAGACTCTTCTTAGTCCTTGATCTCGATGGTCGTCGAATGCCTTGGACTCATCTGAAAAATATTATCAATATTGGACATCTCATCTGCTGCTGGAAGTTTATTCTTCGTAATTGAAGGATTCTGGGCTGACGGACCAATTTTTCTATTAAGACTTTTAAGGAATAGAGATGTGCGTACATCGTATGTTAATCTTGAATTTTAGTTTGGTGCTCAGATGGCTGTATTTAATTCCATTTCCCTTTTCACAAATTGGTTTTGCTGAGTACAATACACTACAAGATGATGATGCTTGTCCCATCATATTTTCAATTTACCGATTATGCAACTTCCACTAGAGCTGGTGCTCATCTCATGCCATCGGTCATCGGAAACGTAATAAGAGGTCTCCTAGTTGAATCTATCATCCACAGGTACGCTTCACTCTCACTCTCGTTTTTAACCGCCATCCAAAGATCACAGATACCACCCTTAGAACACGAACCTACAAACCCATTCTTTCTTTCGGCGCTCTCTCCTCCACAAAAGCGTACACACTTCTTCTTCTCCGCTGGCACAGCCACAAGTCCTTTCTCGAATCCCTGTATATTGTCCCTGGGGATGGAAATATAAGGTTTACCAAATATATACATTGAAGTTACATGCTAACCTCCAATGATTCATGTTCGAATCCATAATATCTAGATCGAATTTCAGGTATCGAGAATGTAAAAATGTTGTATTATAAGTCTTGAAGATAGAAAATGCAACCATGAATCCGCATTCATTACGGAACAACACAATGGTTTCAATGGTAAGAATTCAAGGAAATATCTCCTTTTTCACGTAAGTCGAAATCCTCGTACCTCTTATAAGTAACAAGTTAGCATCACATTCTTAGTTGGGTGAGATAAGATTACAAATTACACATGTATAGAACGCTGCATACGGCATAAGTAACCGTTCTTTTCTTCCTCTACTTGACATTTATATCCTCCAGATCCTTACTCGACCCTAACTGCTCACCTTTATAGTTCTAGTTCCCCCTAAATCAAATAATTTATAGAGCCAAACTCCCAAGAATGGATAAAATACGCGAACTGCAGTACGTCCTACGGCCTAGTAATACACTACAATTTCTGGGAACTTCGCGGGAAGGCCATTGCAATTGTAGATTTGATGCACTCAATCTATCTTGCTATCCTTGATTCAAGTAACACAAAACAATATGACTCTAATCAATGCCCTTTCCCGTGATTCAACATGAGCTTGGAAAACAAGTAAATTATACCACTAAAGAGAAAAGGCAGTGATGAATAATTAAAATTGAAGCAGCTCGAAAGTCTAAACATCATCAAATGCCTCAAAATGAAAGATCAAGAAAATGAAAAAATTACCCCGTAACAGTTTCACCACCGTCTATATTCGTAAATGGATTCAGAAGTTGAGCGAACACGCGGGAACAGCACATCTCTCGACCCCGGTCGTTTCACTCGTATTCCTGGTCGTCTATCTTCACGCACATCTAGATATGGAGCTTCGGGGACGTGAGGTGGTATTAAGTACGGTTGATACGCTTCAGTATTTCGCCGTGAAGGATGTTGACTTGGGCGACCGACCGGATAGTAGACTTTTGCTGGATAAGGAAGTATATGTACTTCGTCAGATGAAGGCTCAGAAGTCTCTTCTTTTTCCTTCGCTGGCCCATGACTCTTTGTCCCCTCAATCGTAATACCCTCCTTCTTCCCATCTTTGCCCATCTGTAACTGTATTTCCAAATGCGCCTTCTCATACTCCTTATCCATCATCCTTCTCTTATGCGAATGATGATGCCATTCATGTCGTACTTCCAGTCCGGCAAGAATCAACGGAGCACCCCAAAGAACAAGCTTGCCGAATTTCTTCACTGGATTCTCGAGTTTCTCAACCGTCTTGAAGATGCGTTTTCCGACGCCGACGCCGTCTCCTGCACCAGAACCCTCTTTAACATCATTTCTATATCTTTCTTCCCGATCTCGTGTATGATGCCGACTTGATCCGGAGTTCCGTGACGCTTCATGCGAACGTTTTCGATTTGTAGATGAGCGTGAGGACTCAGAAGAGCTAGACGATGATTCTCTCGACAACGTTGATTTTCTTCGATGATGATGGGGCATTCTGCAGAGTTCCGAACACAATAGGATACTATATCGTTTTAACCTCCAAGTTGATAGATGTAAAATAAGAGAGTATCAGAGAAAGACGACTACAGTGTGTATGTATGTTCAATGCAATAGTATATAAATTCTAAGAACAGTAAAAATTTGCGGACCAAACACTCCCACTTTTATGGATATGATTAGGCATTTATATATCAATATTTTCACATCTGCGACACTGGAAGCAGGTAATGATGTTCAGCAGCCAGAGTCATGTGTAATTCATGACCAGCTGACCTACCTACGCTATGAGTCTTTACTCCTACATGATCTTTCCATCTTCCGAGACGTTTTTTAGAGAAGAATTATGACTCTTAATAACTCCTCATGATGAGCGATCAAATGATTTGGAAGAAGAAGAAGATTTAGTACTCTTTTAAGATCGGGAGATGGCGCGACCAGCTAGGTTAGCTTTTAGGTAAGCGGTAACCTATGCTTACATAAGCGTTTTTCCTCACAACGCGGATTTGAGATTTAATTGCGGCACAATCATGGAAAAGTCTTGGATATATGATTTCAAATAACCTTACCTTACTGTTAAGATTACATAATGAAATAATTAGACTTAGATTGTATTACTAATATTTCAAAATCTATAAATCAATGAAAGAAACTATTGTTATGAATGTTTTTCTTCGTCCATGAATGAAAGTACAAAGTTTTTGAAGTCATATTGCTAGGAAGGCGAGGATTTTTATAACCCAGGTTCGAAGTTTGTTATACCTATTGCTACTATCTATTTTGGTAGTCTTATATCTGAATCAGATTGTGGGGATATCGAATGAATAATTCCCAAAGTAGTTCATAAATGACATACTAATACCAGACCGGTTATTTCTCTTCTCAATCAACTCAAAGCCCTAAATGAGAATTAGCCTTCTCTCGATTAGCTCGCGGCGATATTTGTGTTAACTAGGCTCCCCTCCCCTCCCCCTAAAAAAAATACTAATAATCATGCTGCAATCTGGCATCGGCCATTCTAGCACTAATCCAACTTCCAGCCCAAATAACACTTTTCGATATCTCCTACCCGGCATCAAGGGCATCTAAAGTTTACTATCCCTTCCAAATGCATCTTCATCCTCCAACTCACAAATCAGAACTCCCTCCCTAACATCTAACCCAACCTCCCATACCTCCTCCTCTTCCTCATCTCCAAGAACCCATGTGATGATCCCTCCTTTTTTACTTCGTATCTCAACTTCCATTTTCATCTGTCTTATTACACAAATGGCTTGTCCGGCTAATATTCTATCACCTGTTTCTACATAGATTTCAATGAGTTTACCTGGGAAGGGGGCGGTTATATGGTTTGGGTTTGAAAGATTGCCAAGACGATGATTTTGTGAGGATTGTTGGGAGGAAGATGAGGTGGAGGAGGTAAGTGAGAGAGTGTAGGGTGTTGGTTTTGAGGATGAGCTAGTGGATGAGGGGGAAGTAAAGAGGATGTTGGCTTTGAGTAAAGAAGGGAAGTTGTTGGTTAGAATGCGAGTTATTTGGAGATGATATGGCGTCTGTGATGTATTTCCAGAGCCATCTTTCGAATTTTCAGGAGTAAGAAAAATATCCCATGCATCTCTTGGACGAAAGAGAACATTTGATGATATAGGCAGAGCCGGTATCTGAGTTGTGGATATCGATGGTACCACATTCTTCAAGTTATTGCCTATGTTACTTGCTGATTCAAGCAGCATCGGTAGATTCTTCTTCAGCCATCTCGTATCGCATTTCTGTCTCCTAAAATCGTCACTAGCCACAATAGCCCTTAACAGATTCAAATTTGTTTCGATACCAGTGATGAATGTGTGATCCAAGGCACGTTTAGCTTTCGCAATAACATCTAGCCAGGTAGGTGCGGTGATAATGAGTTTTGCTAGTAAGCTATCGAAATCTGTGCCGATGACGGCGGAAGTTGATGGATGCAGATGAGTATCTACTCGAATACCATTTCCGGATGGAAAATGGAACGATGAGATTTTTCCCGGACTAATAGAGAAGTCCTGTGAGGGTGACTCGGCTGTGATGCGGAGTTGGAGTGAGTGGATTTCGGGTGGTGTAGAGGGGCTAGATGGGAGAAATCGCGGAAGGAGGGATGGGAGGGAATGACCTTCAGCGAGGAGAAGTTGGATTTTGACGAGATCGATGCCAAGAGCCAAAGATTCGGTAATGGTATGTTCGACTTGTAGACGCGGGTTGATTTCTAAGAAGTAGAATTCCGGGGATGATTGCCGGACGAGAAACTCAAAGGTTCCAAGTGAGTAGTAATTGACCTTTAAAAATGATAAATACTTCAATTCCTAGTCTGATTGAACCATTCAAGTATCTCACCTTTTTAGCCATCCTCAATGCTGCATCAATCACCCTGCCTATTGAATCTCTATCCGCTGCTCCACTCGGCGCAAACTCCACAACCTTTTGAAATCGCCTCTGAATACTGCATTCCCTCTCCCAAAGATGTCTTACACCTCCTTTTCCATCCCCAATAATTTGCACTTCCACATGTCTATAACCATCAATCGCCGCTTTTTCTGCAAAAACTTTCTTGCTTGGACTTTCTCTCAATGCTGCTTTGAGCATATCTTCCAACTCTGTTTCTTGGGTCACAATCCTAATACCGCGACCGCCGCCCCCGTCTACAGCTTTAATAATGATAGGGTAGCCAACTGAGGATGCAAAATCATGGAGTTGAAAAATATCATTTGTGGAAGTTTGAAGAGCAGGGAGAATAGGAACGTGACATTCATTTGCCAGTTGTCTTGCCATTAATTTATCACCTGTTCTTTCTAGAATTTCAGGCCCAGGCCCAATGACAATCGCATTAGCCTCTTTCCACATCCTCTCTGCAAATTTGGGTGATTCGGAGAGGAATCCATAGCCGGGATGAATAGTGTCGATATCATGTTTTTGGACAATAGATATTAGAGCTGAGATATCCAGATACGATGATGGAGAGGGAAGTTTAATGGAATGGGTTGAGTGTAGAGTGTGAGAGGAGTCATTTTCGGTGTAAAGAGAGTAGGTCTCGATATCCAGTTCTCTTGCTGTGGATATTATACGTGTTGCTATTTCTCCCCTTTTGGAAGTAAGCTTGGGAAGAGATGGACATGGACGTGGTGAAAGAGAAGCGAATATTAAGTACGCACCTATTTGCTATGAGAAGACGCTTGATTGGTCGGTAGGGTGGTTGCGACATTTTATAATTATTGTATGATAGTTATCAAGAAGAAAGTTAAGATATATACTTCATCGGAATACAATACCTAATAGACATATCATTTTGGCTTGTAATCTCATGCAATGTTTGAAATATGGTAGAGCTTCGGAATATCGATCTGATCAAGCCACCCCACGTTTTGTGGGGTAGGGGGTGAGCCGAGGTCCAAGCCTTGTTGGAGCTCTATCTCCACTCCTTCCCAAAGTTTGAAGAGACAATTGAGTCCTGAAGATCATATTCGAGGAGCAAGTAAACTTCATTCATCATGGCAAGTGACAGTCAAGAAAAAAGTTCTTCAAAAACCGCTTCAGACCGAATATCCCAAGTCACCGGTCACATTTCCAACACATGCCCAAAACGTCGAGGTCCTAAGACCAAAAACGATCTCCCAGCCGATTATTCAGATATTCTCGGAACAATCTCCTCACTAAAACAAATAGCCAGTACACCTGATCTCACCAATAAAGGTTATATTCGTCAAAAGCAAGCCGGGAAACTCTGGGTCCGGGAACGTGTTCTTCAACTACTTGATAAAGATAGTTTTCGAGAAGTAGGTTCTGTTTCTGGGACTGTTGTATGGAAGAAATTAGATGCAATTGAAGGAAACGGCCAAAAAGAGGAGCCGGTTTCTTATATACCGAGTAATAATGTGCAAGGTTTCGGATTGTTGAGGGGAAGGAAAGTACTATTTACAGCAGATGACTTTAGTATCCGCGCTGGTCATGCGGATGGTGCGTTGATGGAAAAGACGATTTATATAGAGAAGTTAGCTGTTGCATTGAGGCTACCAATTATCAAATTGGTAGATGGGTCTTCAGGAGGAGGTTCAGTTACGACTATTCGCAAAGATGGGTATTCGTATATACCGCCCATGCCATCTTTTAATCATGTGGTGCAGCAACTGAATATGGGAATTCCAAACCTAGGAGCTGTGTTAGGACCAGCTATAGGACTTGGGGCTGCTAGAGTTGTTGCGTGTCACTTTTCGGTTATGGCTGCCGATGTTGGAGCATTGTTTAATGCAGGACCGAAAGTTGTTGCTGGTGAGTTTATTATACTTGTGAAAAAAAAGATGTTAAATAATAATAGGAGCAACATTTGAGGAAGGACTTACATTTACGGAGCTTGGTGGACCCAGTATGCATTGTACAAATGGTACAATTGACAACATGGCAGCAAATGAGCAAGAATGTTTTGAGCAATTGCGGGCTATTTTGAGTTATTTGCCAAACTCTGGGGCTTCTCTACCACCTGCTGTAAGCACTGAAGATCCGGCCGACCGACTTTGTGGGGAGCTACGTACAATTATTCCACGTCGGAAAGCAAGAATGTACGATCCGCGAAAGATCATAACGACTGTAGTTGATACAGAAAGCTGGTTCGAAATCGGAGCACTTTGGGGAACCACTGCAATTGTTGGTCTTGCCAGACTTGCCGGTCGGCCTATTGGAATCATATCATTAAATTGTGAAATAAACGCCGGAGCACTTGATGCTGCTGGAAGCCAAAAGATCACACGGCATCTAAAATTCTGCGATATTTTTAATATTCCTATATTACAATTTGTCGACATCCCAGGTTATGCAATTGGAACAGTAGCAGAAAGAACAGCGACCATGAGACATGGAGTAGCACTTGCGACGACATATTATTCTACGACGACTCCAGTTTTCAGCGTTGTGACGAGAAAAGCATATGGTGTAGCTGGTGGAATAATGCTTGATTGTAGAGATCCTCGTTTTCGCGTGGCCTGGCCAAGTGGTGAATGGGGAAGTCTTCCATTAGATGGAGGTATTGAAGTTGGACATGCTGCAGAATTGAAAGCAGCGGGAGCCAATGGGAATCGGGAGGAGAGATATAAAGAGCTAGAAGAAGAATATACTCGATTAATGAATCCAGTCAGAACAGCAAATGCGTTTGGTGTTGAAGAGATCATAGATCCTGCTGTTACCAGACAGGTTGTTTGTGAATGGTCGAAGCATGTGTAAGTGATATTCTCTTCTGAAATTTGTGGTAGTAGCTAATGTGAGATAGATATGAGGAATTGTTGCCCATCAGACTTTTGGATCGAGCAAACGGAAAGATCCATCCAATCTTCTACTAAAAGGAAAAGTCGACGCCATTGACCGGCCAGATTTTCCGCCCTGTCAATAAATTTGAGTAGTGGCCCGGTCAGGATAATTGACGAACCTCCCAGACCTCAATTCAGGACAGTCCGAAGCTTTCTGGTTTCTTGATTGGTTGTGAAAAGCAAAATACATACACCGTAGACAGGAATAAATGAGAGCACGTGCAATGATCTTGCCCCTGCATCGAATATTCTTCGTTTCTTCACTGATGACGGGGCGCAGACATACGGAACGGAAGCACATGAGTGGCTTGTCCTATTGGAACAACCAACATTCTCATGAACAAATACAATCAAATCTGACTCATGGTATGAAACATCCCCACACAAATTGCGAGGTAGAAAATGGCACACGTCTCATCTGATATACCACAACGAATCACTTTGTATCAGCGCAGAGTAGATCAAACCAAAAATACCAAGGCACACGCAATATCACACAAGATAGGTTTTGCGTCTGAAAATTAATTATGATAGCAGGGGAAATATAATATTGGAGGACTAAAAGAAAAAGAAAATCACTTGCTCTGTACCTGATTCTGATATTGGATTGGGTTGTTCCAGGACTAAACATACGTCACTGACATTCTAAGCGAGCGAGGCAATTCCAAGATCCATTCTCCAGCTTTCCCATCTTTTTAAATGTAAATGCGTAACCTTTACCCCTCTTCCAAGACATTTTACTTCAAGATAAAGTAGTTCTTCCAACATTAATCTACCTTGAAGTCTTTGGACAACATACATTCTATTGCTGAGAATATCTTTAATTTTTGAAAGCCAAATCAGATTTCATAATAAGATAGATTCGCAAATATGGGTGTAGCTTCATTGAGTAAGTTGCGCACTTCCTATCCCAACAATGCTGGATGGACGCTGACAGACTTATAAGTTCTCTTAATCTTCATCACTATCCTAGCACCACCCATTGGTGTTTTCGCAGTTGCAGGATGCGGGCCTGATCTCTTAATTAATATCTGTTTAACGCTACTTGGGTACATATCCTCTCTCCTCCCTTTCATCGGAAAACTACATATTAACACACGAACAGATACATACCAGGACATATCCATGCATTCTACATCGAATACGTGTACTATGAACGACGGGAAGCAGGCAGAGAAGGTAGATTCCAAGCTGCCCGAGCACCGGGAATCTACTCCGATAGAGTACAAGGTGGAGGCTACGGTACGATCGTTGAACCTACGAATTAGATGGGTCATGTCTGAGTTTCTCTTGTTTTGTAGTCCATGAAACGACGGTATAAATCGGTCGGGAGCTCGAGAGAGGAGATTGTAATGATATGATCTTTCGCTATATGGAATAAGGTAGTAATGTTTGGGTAATGAAAGTGGGAAAAAATGGGATAGGAATCGGAAGATCTGCCGGAAGAGGATCGGAGGGAGGTCTGGATAAAGTCACGAATAATTCTATGGGATACCAGTTTAATTTTTGAGAGCTATGGAAAGGATGGGCCGGGTCGGCGATACCAATTTGTTCTCTTTTTGTTTCCTTTTTCTGTGTTTGTGGAGTGACCCATACATTTCCCAACAAGAGATACTTTATATACAAAACTCTTCATTCATATATCTTCAGCTTCAGTTCCTTTCCAACATACAGACAATATATCTCATCAATCCTAATTGCACCGCCACATCCTGTGATTCCAAGCTTCAGCCACCTCTTACCCCACAATACGCTAATTTAGATCAAATCATGAAGCTTTCAGATTGAGACGTGTTAAATCCGAAAGTCCAGATTGTGACAATATCTTTACTTATCAATTCCGTCTCCAATTGACGGAAATTTGAACATAATAACAGGACCTTAACAACAACAACAACAGTGCATGAGTTAAGAGATACGCATAAACAATACATTCAATTGGGCGCAAAGCAAGCAGAACAAAAGGAACAATCATGCATTCCTCAGTGGTGCGCATTCAAAATGTCTTTGGATTCTTCACAACAGTGGCATTTGTCGTCGCGGCCTTGATCGCATGTACAGATCTCATTTCACCAAGGACACCTAGTGCTAAAGTTGAAGTTAAGGATGTTCAAGTGTATGTTCCCCAATTTACAAATCCCTTCTATCCTTCCACATTCCCGCTCCAGATTTCCATCCAACTTCAACTAACCCTCTCTTCCCCAGTGTAAAAGGACGTCCACACTATTACTCTACGAAAAAAGAAGAATACGCACATATTCGTTTCTCCCTCGACGCAGATTTCTCCTCCCTCTTCAATTGGAATACTAAACAACTATTCGTCTACGTATCAGCATCATGGCCTTCCAATTCTTCAGAACCGACAATTTTAGATAATGAAGCTGTTATTTGGGATACGATTATTACGAATCCAAGCGCAGATCATTTGCAAAATATTGGGCCGGCGGCAATGAAGAAATTGGTCAAGAGTTCTAAAGGAAAGAGTATTGATCCTTCGAGGTTGGTTTACCATTTTTTGTCACTCTTCCTTCTTTTGTTCTCCCCAAAAAGTGTTCATAGGTATAATATACTAACTTGCAATCCCTCAGAGGTATCCTCAAACTCAAAAATCAAAAAGCCAAATACCAAATTACCCAACCGAGTGGGAAACTCGCATCAGCACAAGGAGTAGTGTTGAAGGTCCATTATAATGTGCAGCCTTGGGTTGGAGCGCTTACTTGGACTCCACAGATAGAGTTTTTCAAATGGAGGATGGTTAAGGGAGGTGTGAGTAAGGTATTTGGATTACCCGCGCTGAAGGAAAAGAAAAAGACCACGGAGGAGACGACTAGGAAAGCTGAGAAGAGGGTTTAGGTGTTGGGAGTACAAGGATGTGGATAGATAATGGTTGTTTTGGGTGGTTATAAGTGATATCTTTGAGGGGTGGGTTTATGCATCACATCACTATAGAATTGAACTGCAAGAATGCATATTCAAAAATATACCATGTTGGGTTTCAGCAATGATATAATATCCTAAAGTAACTCAACTCTATTGATTTCATTTTTCTCCTCATTTTCTACTTTTCTTTTGGGAGGAACAAGCACTTAACTGAACCCCTTCTCAAGTGAGACCACCAACCACCTCATAACTATCCTAAAGTTCACGTATAGCATAGCAGCAGTGCAGAGGAACCTCCCTTTTCCTCATCTCATTCCTTATTTCTCGACTTTTCAATTTATTTCTATATCTTTAAGAAACCGGACCGAAACGAAACCGGTACCTGAACTGAAACTGAATATGTAGATTAGATTATATTTGATTAGATTATTATCTTATAAGATCTTTTTCGGTGGTGAAAATACGGAGGTTTCTTTGAGGGGGGTTTGTTTGTTGGAGATGGATGATGGGGAGTGGGAGGATGTTTGACCGGCGTGGGTTTGAGGGAAGGCTGCTGGAGGAGTTCTCGATATTTGAATAATGATGATTGATGATTGGTAATGCCAATTGGAGACTGAGGATGTGAATTAAGAGATCATATATATTAAACGGCAAATAAAGATTATTATATCATCGCAGGATTAGATTTACAATTACAATTACAATTACGATTACGAGTACGAGTACGAGTACGATTATAAGAGTTGTGGAAACTACTTACTGTATGAGAAAGGTTACTAAAGCGAAATGAAATCATTTTTGCTTTAGATTATGTATATCATTATATAATTAGAAATCAGATCATAAAATAATTCAGTGAGATGGATGTTTGAGTTGAGATTTATAGATTTTTAATATCGGAATGTATATATATGTGTATGTGTGTATGTGTGTATGTGTGTAAGTGTGTGTGTGTGTAAGTGTGTGTGTGTGTAAGTGTGTGTGTGTGTAAGTGTGTGTGTGTGTGCGCGTATTATATACCAGCGAGGAAATCCAATGGAATCTATATAAGAATAGATTCTTCCTTTTTTTGCTTCTGCAAACTTAAGCTTTAAGCTTTAATTAAGCTTCGAGTATCAATAAATACTTCCCCCCGCCAAACCCCAAGAAAGACTTCACCTCGCTTACATACTTCTCTCTCCATCCATCCGTACTCACAAAGAACAAACTCCACTCCCAACCAAATATGACTTTGGATAAAAGATCCTCGGCACACCCCCTGCCATACTAACCGCCAAATTCCCACTACCATCCGTCGTAGACGTCGTACAAGTAAGGATTTCCACGACCTGCAGATTGGATGTGAATCCCGTTTGGGAACTCGATAGTGTTAATGTATAACCTGTGTGCGTGAGTTTGTTAGCGATTATTTCCCAAAAGTTATATATTTCCTCAAAATATAAGTCAAAAACAAAAACAAAAACAAAAAGACTCACTACTCCCATTAGCACCCTTATTACTAAAAACCGCAATAATTTGCTTCCCCGTAAATCCCTTCCTCATAACAATCGTCGTACTATCATTATAAACCGGATACGCTTTATAAGTAAGATACGTAGGATCTACATAGATAGCTTGATTGCGGATTTGATTCACCGAAGCAATAAAGCTGTAATATGTCGAAGATTGCGAATAGGAGTTTGAGTTGGACCAGAGGGCTTCGCGGTTGTTGGGGACGGAGGAGCCGCTTAGGTGTTGTTCTTGGCCTTGGTAGACTAAAGGGGGGTTAGTGGGGATGGGGATGTGGAAGAAGGGAAAACGGGGGAAGGAGGGAAAGGGGATTTACCTATGGGAATACCATCTGCGAGAATAGTAAATGCGATGGCATTTTTTGTGAGTGAGACATCTGATGTATAAGAGGGGAAGCGAGCCACGTCGTGATTTTCTAGGAAGGAACCAAGGAGTGTGGTGTCTGAGCAGCTGGATTTCATCGTGTTGATTCCGTTTACCAGGTTCGATATACTTCCGCTTGTGGATTGGAAGGCTTGCGTTATCCAGTAGTATCTATTTAGTTTAGTTTTAATTGGGAAGAGTTTTGGGGCCGGTGGGGTGGGGGGGTTACTGATGGGAAAGAAGACTTACGCAGGATAGTTGAGAACTCCGTTCATGTAATTCTGGTACGGACATACGTAAGCTGGATCACCGTTGAAAATCTCTCCAATGACGTATACACCAGCTATGCCATATATTGTTAGCCCATTACTTGCATCTCCATTCCATCCCCTCATTCAGGGTAAACGATGTAAAAAATCACATACCAGAATTTTGAAAGCTGGGAAAGAAAGTCTTCCCAGTTTGTTGAGCACTATCAACTCTCAAACCATCAATCGAATAATTAGCCACGAGTTGCGTAATCCACGAATTCCACTCCGTGTATACATCTGAATCTTCTGTTCTAAGATCGGGTAGTGAGACGATATTGTCTCCTTCCCAACAGTCTACCACACTTGTTGCGTTGTTATAATCTATCAGACAGAAAGGATGGTAGTAGGATTTCTATTCGTGTTAGTCATGAATGTGATGTTTGTTGGTGGGGAAGCCACGCACGGAATTAAAGGGTGTGTAGATACTATAGTCTACGCATGTTCCGCAGCCGAGATATCCCATATGGTTGGTTACGACGTCGACCATTAGGTACATGCCTCTAGCGTGGAGCTGTGCGGAGTAAGGTTAGTATTGAGTAGGTCTTATAGTGGTAGACTTAGATCACTTACTGCAGCTGATAATGCTTTAAGATCGGCTGCTGTTCCGAAATTGGAATTAACCTGGTAAATATTCTGTGCCCAGTATCCATGATAACTAGAACCATCCTATGAATTTTGCATCAGTACAGACACTCGGCAGATAGCATATTTGGGGTAATATATAACCCTATTCTGTCAGGAGAAAAAAGAATAGACTTGCATACCACACTATCCCCAACAATATTTTGCACAATCGGAGAAATCCAAATCTATCCATCATCAGCACAAAACTCATCATTAAATCCATATCTCAAAACTCACAGCCGTGAACCCCATATCCTGAATATAATCCAAATGTTTGATAATACCCTGCCATGAACCACCACAATATTCATTCACATTACATGAAGCAGTAGTGGAGCCATCAGTACGTGCAAAACGATCTGTGATGACTTGGTAGATAGATTGTGATCTCCAACCTGCTGCTGAGAGAGCCGCGACACTAGTCGCCAGGTATGTGACGGGTATAAGACGGAGAAGGCTGCTTGGCTTCATTTTCAATTGAGTTCCGTGAGGGATACAACACAAAGTAAAAGACCCTTGGAAAGGAAGAGGAGATTGAGATCAATGAAGGAAAGAACTACTCCTGATTCGAAGGTGAAAGTTCGATGGCAGCCCCAACTCAAACACTGAACAATGAGGAAGTAGAATCAGTCATCTTAGGATGGACAGAGTACTTATACAACAGCAAATGCGTAAAAGCATGAAGGGCATATGTTCGGTACCGAGGTTGCGCTAATTAAAAAGAAAGGTTTTGGGTTTTATTTGAATCCTTTAAGATTATCCTTTAGTTTCCATAAGCTCCCCCTCCCGCGTAACCCATGCAAAGTCAAGGTACTAGGGAATACAATTGAAAGGATTTTGAATATTTGAAAAAGAGATATTATACCGCTATTGAATCTTTATCGATTGAATCTAACAATTCTTTAATAGGATACATAGTTGTTTTATGTTGATTTTTTGAAAAGTATATATTTTTCAAAATTATTCGTTTAGTTGTTTTTATAGCTATTTATCAGCCGATTGAGGACTAGGAGCCGATTTGTAACATTTGAGAGGGATGAAACCGAGAGGGATAAAGCCTAGACCATTCCAAAATAAATTTAGGTACGAAATAAAGTTCAGTCAAGATGAAAACCATCAGATTTACCTCAATCACCCAAACCGAACGAAGGTATAGATCTTTCTTTTTGTCACCAAACTTGATCTCCAACTACTTATTTCTTGTATGTGCTTTCAACACTTCCCTTCATCCACCGCCCCATGGATATGAGTTATAAAATGTATATGCACGCTAGAGGCTAATTGAAGACTTCTTCAAACTCACAATAAATGTTCCGACATTCGGTCCTTTCCCCTTCACTATACAAACTCAATGGTATATCGACCACGGAGTAAGTTACAATCGTAGTTAATCCTTCCAAAATGCAACATCCCGCTACCCCAAAAAGTAACATCAAAGTAACATCAAAGTACCCCACAATGGCGGGGTAATGGCGAAACGAATGAAGACCGAGGATGTGTATTTCCGCACCTTCCCGAAACAGTAATTTGCGCCGCATTTCCAACATTCTGGCGGAAAAACGTTCGATGAAGTTGTTGAAGATTCAATCAAGATTTCATTTAATTATAAGGATTCAAACTTGGGTCCTTGAAACGGACCGAATAAAGTTCGTCGATGTTCTTCGGACACCTGCACAATGCACATACCGCAATATGGTACCTGAATGTGAACGGCCACGTGCCATGGAAAGCGTTGAAGGATTTTCCGTTTAACCGCTGACCCGACTTTGTTCCATCGTTGCCGAAATAACGATGGAGTATATTGATCTGAGACCGATGTTGGAAAGTGCTCTTACTGTACTGTCTGTGGGCAGCAGTCAGCTTGATTTCCAATTCCATGTCAAATGCAAAAGCCATGACAAATCGAATCGATAATCCTTTCAATTCCCATGTTGAAGGTTATATCCAATGGATAGTATCCATAAAGATTCCCATATAAAAAGCGAAAATTGCAAAAGCTACTAGTATTGAAATACAAACTCAAGGCAAACGATAATTAAATTGTGACTTCACACATGTTTCTAAACGCAAGTGCAGAAAAGGGGTCCAGAAACACAACATCTTGAACAAGCAATCATCAGAATGAGGACGAGAATGAAAGCCAATAGAATCTTGGCATAAATGGATTGTTTGTAGGGAGTAGGGAAGATTGTCTTCCAGGTACATACCGCAACATGTTTCGGCCGAACCATTGTCAAATCGCTTAAGGCATTAGACAGGATGGCCTGACCGCAGGATCCAAGGATTCTTAACTCCTACTCCGATTCCGTCAAAGCTTATTTGTGCCCACTGCCCAGAGTATCAAATTTGATGGAAGGGCTGACATTCGCATTAATGCCTGCAAGGTACTGGGGATTTTTACTAGAGCACGAGCTTTGGATCATTCTTCAACAGTACACCGTGCCCTTCCTAAATGGTGGAGGTAAGAAAGTATTTCATCGGATGCCTCGATTTGGAAAAGAGATCCATATTACCCGAGTCTAGTCTTAGGTAAAGGAGTAAGGTTAAGTTATGCGGAAAGCTAATCTTCCGAGCCGAAGGAAAAAAGCGAAAGCCTCAAAGCTTCTCGGAAGAAAAATCCGAGCGAATGTATACTTCATGCTACTTAGCATATGAAGTAAGTTAATCCTTTCGGTTCCTTCAATTTTATGACAAAGATGATCTAATGTGACGTATCTTTTTGTAGATTCGAATCAATTACCTTTCAAGTATCAACCACTCACATCTTAAATAACCAGATATCCTTCATGATGCTACTTAGCATATAAAACAAGTTAATCCTTCAATGCCTCCAATTCCACCAGAGAACCTTACGAAATCACCTACCTACCTCCCATTGCAGACCCAAGCCAACAAATCCCTCCGAATCTTTACTACTCGTACCTTGAACAACTAAATATCCTTCATGCTACTTAGCATTTCAATTCCTCCAATTTCACCAGAGACCATATAACACCACCAACCAGCCAACTATAAACAAACTCAACATGAGACAACAATTCTCAAAATACTTCACTTACCTTAAATCTTTCCTTCTTCTTCCTCCTCATCCTCCTCCTCCTCCTCCCCTTTGCCTATATCTACAACTTGCACCTCTACCACCCACCAAACCCGATCATTAACCTACTCAAACCCAAACAAAATCCCAAAATGCCAAACCAGCATACAACAAATAATACAAAATAACACAACAGAACACAACAAAGAAACCAACCAACCAACCAACAAACATCTACTCACAAATCCAATCTTATCCACCTATAATCCACCTATAACCCACTTTATCATTCATTCACCTCTAATAAGACCAAACCTCCAGAAAAAGTATTCAATTACATGTAATTATACCCTATCTTTTCATCCACACTAGATGATTTTTCCTTCTCTTATGCGCGGTGTGTTTTTTACCCACCTCCCCCACACCCTCCATACCTTCCATATCGTCCATATACCTTCCAACCAAAGATACAGATATGATATGATATAATTGCAAATCCCATTATTCACCTGGTGAATTTTTCTGCTTTTCATACCTCATTATTATCATCGTACTTCGCATATATGGTTCTTCGTTGTTTTGTTTTATCTTGTTGCATTACTCACTATTCACCTCTCCTCGATGATCTTAAAACGCAGATATGTTGCATAACTCCTCATTCACCAATATATCCGCTCTTATTCATACATCATCATGCTTTCCGTGAATAGGGAGTTAGTCGATATTTCTGTTGCATATCTCTTCATTCACCAATGTACCCTCCTACTCATGTATCGTCGACCATACATTATCATTCCTTCCACATATCACTACCTACCCAGGTATTCCAGTTTATATTGCGTATGCGAAGATTCATCCTGAAATGACATAGCATACCGAATTCCAAACCACTCCAAGAAAAAACTTCAATATATTGCACATCTCCTCACTCACTAGGAACTTTTCAAGCGAAATCATTCATCCCTTCCAGACATGCAGAATATAGAATATATGAATAGCACACGATATGTAGCGCTGCATAACTCATTCCTTGAATCACCAAATTCGCCAGAATCTTACTCTTTTTTCTTGTACATATACACGCCTTGCTCCATTTATCATCATTCACCAACCCCGAAGATATGTATGTTACTGCGGACATATCTAGAAAATGAATGTCGGGGTTGAGAGTAAAAATTGATTGAAATCATGTCAAGCAATGCTCCGTAGGACTAACTACCATGACTCGTGGCATTTCGTCGGATTCTTGACCTTGGGCAGCCATATTTCATGATGGCGCGATCATTTGCAGCTTTCAAAACCCAGAAGAAAAAAAGAATCATCTTGTGTTTGGCAGTGTGGGGACAAGGATAGAAAAGCGCTCATGGCTTGATATGTCCGCCGCCTGTGCCTTTTTCCTATTCTTAAAACTTGAGCAGGCGAGGTCGAGTTTGGCGCCTAAATTGTCTAACTGGTATATTTTAGCTGGTCGAGAAATGCACCGCTCGAGCAAGATGGCTACCAACATCTTTAGACAGGTAGGTATATCAACCCAAAAAAATCTCCAGAACAAAGTCTCAGAACCATCTCAAGGTTTATATTGCCAGAGCAATCATAGACAAGCTAATCTTTGCCACATTCACATTTCATAAACGCGATGACGAATCAAACCATGCTCTACCTCGCTTGGACAACTGAAATATATTTTCATCTAGGAGCTTGGGATGCCCAGCTTGTTTATGCAAGGATAATCCAAGAATAATAGTTTTGAACACTAAAGAGATTCGTCTAAAGGGGAAGAGATACCTGAAACGTTGGAAAAGACAGCTCTTGATTTCCTTAGAAACGTTCTGATTAAATACCGGTTTCTTGAATAATACAAAATGAGTCTTGTATTAGTGCTTTGTTTGTCGTGGAATTTCGACGACGCTGGATAACTGATATACACAAATTTTAGATCGAGCCAAAATCAATGTATCGCGAGCTTTTTTGGGAAGTTTCCATACGCAAGCACAACTTTGGAGAAATGATGTGATACTTCCGGTTCTTCCAACTAGGTGGTTCAGCATCTATCCCAATTCCACAGTCACTTGCTTGTGCATCAAATTCTTTCGAATGTGGTACAAGGTTTTGGGTATGTTTGCGATGAGATTTGTGCG
Source organism: Sclerotinia trifoliorum (assembly GCA_905066765.1). Classification (NCBI taxonomy): domain Eukaryota; kingdom Fungi; phylum Ascomycota; class Leotiomycetes; order Helotiales; family Sclerotiniaceae; genus Sclerotinia; species Sclerotinia trifoliorum. The sequence goes on along the minus strand of CAJHIA010000010.1, from coordinate 740,352 downwards.
ATAATCATCATCATTCTATGAAATTGTCACCTGGAAGGTCTCCAGGTACTTGACGAAAATTGATGGTTTGAGAAAGTCGATGCCGCACATAGAATAAAGAGTAAACAAGGCGAGAATAGAACATGAGTTGACAATCATAACACAAGCCCATGGTGATTTCTGCTCCTCTAGAATCAAAGCACTTGGTTCGAATCCAAATGTACCTCCAACCAAATCCTCAAATCCTGAGGCTTGTCAGAAGTAACGCAACACTCGATTGCACAATCTCTCGAACCGCCGATGAGTGGTGGTTAATGGTAAAGTAGAAGGTATCAGCAGCACCTGCAATTACGGGGTCTCCGGTTCATTGATGATCAGGTAGCAAAAGAATAGGAACCAATGTTGTCAAAGGTGATACACATGCAAATATCCTCGAGATGATATGTACAATATTGACTGGACTGGACGGGTAGATAAAACGTCGGAGGAATCGAGTTTTTGGTAAGACTACCACGACTGACTCGTAAGCGTGCATCTGGCACATGAAAAGTTAAAACTTTAGAGCTCCGAGCCGACACTTTTCATTGGCTTATAATGAGTAAAATTGATCAGAATCGAAGTCAACCGGTACTGCAAAGGATGATGCTCAAATGATGAAGTATGGACTATATCTTGAGTTCAAGGAAGTATGGTGAACGTGATTGTTGGTTGTGATAATCGTTTGTTGTAGTAATTGCAAGTGACAGGACAAACGCTTCCCAGAATTTGCTCCGAATATCCATCTGTCAAAGAATTGATTCTATTCTTATCACAAATGAATGAATCTCCAAATTATTTCCATTCGAAGCTATGGAGTTTCGGGAGGACAAAGGCAAAATCCAAATCTCACTGTCGAACCCCATATGAGCCAGAAAGATTCATCAAATCATAATCTCCGGGGAAAGCAGTGCAAACCCGAACCGATGGTAACTCTGAAAGGAAGGACAAATCGGGAATCTCGTCAGGGGGTCTAAATATCATGTAGGTATTTCCATTTTCATCAAAAATTCCTGTCCAACTGTCACATAAGGAAGATAGATACGGGAGCTTTCCCCTCCAGACATGTGTGGAACGGCGGCTATCGCGTCAAGGTCATTTTGGCTTTCTGTGTTCTTGCTTTGATCAAATCCCCGAGCCGATTTATGTGCCGTACTCTGCAAACAGGATATGCGAGTACCCGCTTGGTGATATCAGATACATCGAATCCAAGGCTGTAATGAGAGGAGTCACGGTCACCAGGAAGAAATTTGAAGGGTTTTTATTTTCCAATGACAATATTTTTTGGAGAGATATCATTTCATGGCGACATACTCCGTACAAAAATTCCTGGATAAAATTGGGGTAAACCCAGTCATGAAGTGGTGGCGGCGGATTACAACGGGATTCCGATGATGATCATTCCGAGTATAGTGGCTCGAGTGTGGTTCTTCTGAAACATATGAGAATGGGATGGTATCTGTGGACCCCCACGATGATGTACTGTTTGTTGAATGGATAGGGGCTTCAACAGATCTCGATAGATGGAATTGGATTGGGCCTTTTTCTTGGTAATATTACCCTTTGCGTTACCGCTTGTTTGAACATTGATATGTTGTCCTTTCCGATGCTCAGATGATGGATGATTGGACAGTCAAATCCTGTTGGCGATAGATTCCAGAATTCTTACTTGAGGGGAACCGGGGATTCAAAGTGATGATGAAGTTGTACAGGTACCGGTAGGTATGGATGGTCTTGAAAGACGGTGTACAAGTTGCAGTCAGTTAGTTGCACAGCTGATTAATCAACGGCAGCCAAGCATGAGAGAAAGCCGTTGTAACTCATCAAATTCCGCAAGCATTGAATACCGATTGGTTCTGTAGAATGAAAGGACCAACAGCGGTGGAGGATGAGAGAGGTGACTCGTGGCATCGTGGCTTTCACGCAGTGTATCGTGTTTCCCACGGGTTGTACCCTTTTCTCAATGAAATTCCACTCTCACAAATAGGAAATTCGAGCTCACAAGAGAAAGCTTCCGTCGTCTGGGTGGTACTTTGTATAACTGTGGATCCCTCTTTCGTTCCCGATACTACGAAGAAAAAAAAGATATGGGTCAATTCCAAAGAAGTGGATGGAGTGGAAAAATCGTCTGATTGATGCCGGTATGTTGGCTATTCCCATGTAAAAATGAATCCAAGCTTTAATCGGAAAGAATAATCTTCAATAGATATTACCATAATACCATTGAATCGGGAAAATAACCTTTTGCGATACTGCACAGTGTAGAATGCACCGTGGCCGATATATGAGGTTGATTGGTGACTAGTCAGTGGTCCCTTATGTCTCGGTAGAGGGGAGCCCCTGAAGGCAGTTTGATAAAAAGAAAAAAGATACATTGCATTTGAGACAAGGACCCGTAGTGGAAGAAATCAATAAATATATATTTACCATGACTAGCCCACTCTCCCCTGGTTTAAAGACAGGATAGAAGAGGCGGAAAGGACGTGGAGGGAAGCAGCAAGATATTAATACGTTGTGGTAAGTTGTGGTAAGATGGTAAGTTGTGGTGCGGTGGTGCGGTGGTGCGGTGATGCCATGATGGTGCTCACCGATAAGTCTTTAGGGCTAGAATACCCGGGGGAAATTCATTCTATCGTCCCGTCAGTCTTGTTCTTTGGATGAAGTCGACAGGGAGACGGAGTCAGGTTTGAATCTTTCTAGAAGACAAATCTGAATCATTTTGCTTGAAATCGTTCCATTTCGTCAGGTCCTTGACCCTAAGATAGCTAGTCGATGCAATGCCAACATTAATACCTTCTCACTACTGATGGATACTTTGGTAACAGCTACTTATCATGATGGATTTGGTTAGAGGGTGAAGATTAGAGAAAAGTATAATTATTCCGGACCATTTCAGTGGTAACTAGTGAATAATATTAATATAGGCTTGATACCCTTTTACCTTCTTGACTAGGTATGACTTTCATCCGGGGATTGGAATGAGGTAATAGGGGGGGGTAGTAGCTGGATGGGTGAGTGAAGAATGAATGAATGCATTACGCAGTAGCAGGTCTCCTATAGGTATGTATAGCAGTGATATAGCAGTGATATAGCATTGATATAGCATTGATATCGAATAGCATTGTTATGGACAGGCTACGGAGGCTTTAGATATTGATGTGTGTAAGCATATCGACCCATCCGACAGCCTTCTACCTTCTACCTTCTACCTTCTACCTTCTACCTTCTACCTATTGACCTTATAAGTACTACCCAGGTATCTGATACCTGATACTGATACCACAATAGAATAAGTGCAGTGCTTTTCAATACCTCTACTACTATTTATTACCGATTACCTATCACAACCTATCACAACCTATCACAACCTACCTCCCCTACCTACCCTCCCTCCCACCCTACCATCCAAGGTTACCCACCTACCCACCTACTACCCACCTACCTGCTAGGTCCAATCATCATTTTGGTTAAACGTATATTTAAAAATATATAAAATTCAAATAAACAAATCAAGAATAAAACAATATAATAAACAACCAATCTGCAGCACCGGTAGATAGGTAGTATTCTCTATTTGATCAGTAATATGATGCTGATGCTGTACACGCACACGCACACGATTTTATTGATTTTTATTGATTTTATAAGTAAAGTGAGAGACAGTGAGTGCATCGTTGTTGTTTGTCTTTTTTGGGCATTTCAAAATCCCATACCAGTACGGTAGCTCCTCTGTAAGATCTTAACTTACGTCTCACATTATTGATTTCTTGATATCTTATATTTTATTTTTTATTTTTTTTTATCTTCTTCATTGTCCCCAAGCTCCATTCAGTTGCAGCCTCTTCTTTCTCGTCCCGCTAAAATCTCAATTCCCTGCCCTCAAATTTCAAACTTGCTGTTTACCACAAAGTTTTTAGCTCCACATCCTCCTTACCCTCTTTTTTCCCTTCTCAACCAAACAATCCTTTCCCGAAGGTTTTGCATTGTAATAGTTGACTACCTAAGGTTAAGTCTATTTCTTTCAACTTTGTTGTTTTCTCCTCTTTCTATCTTGTTGCTCCTTCCTCTCTCTGCCTCTCTGCCTCCTCCTTACCTTCCTATTCGTCTTTTGGAGGTCCCATCGATTACATCAACTACCCCCCCTCCACCACCATACCTCTCAATTCGAAATAAAAGGCTCATTTTCTAAACCTCGCACACATCCGAAAATATCAAAAAAGATGTCGACAGCTATTCAGACCCAGCAAGGCAACTTAGATCGATATGTGGTCATTCATGTTGCTACGACTTGTGATGAGCATGGTGTTTACGTTACCAAAGATTCTGCTGAGGTGATAGAGCTTGGATGGATTTTACTTGATGCAAAAACGTGTGATGAAGTGAGTTTTCATCTGATTGGCGCTTCGATCTATCTGCGGAATTCAATTTGCTAATCGAGAAATTTTCAAGCTTCACCGAGAGAGTGTTCTGGTTAAGCCCATCAACACTCCAATTACTCCTCTATGCAGTAAGTGCCGAGCGGAATCATCTTATCAAGATATGGATGGACCTCAATCGTTTGAGCTACGACAATACCGATCCTTCCGAATATTGACTAACTAAATATCAACAGCGAGCTTGACTACTCTTACATGGGAGCATGTTCGTACTGCAGGTACCTTCCGCGATGCGATCAACCGATTCGATACATTTGCTGCCGAGCACCTCACATCCCAAAACCTCGACTTCTCTTTTGTTACACTTGACTCATGGGATCTTCGAGTCCAGCTTCCCCGCGAAGCTCGTGACAAAGCTGTTGTGTTGCCTCCATATTTACAACATTCTCGAACTTTTGATCTTCGAACAGAGTACCAAAGATGGCAACAGCATCACCCCGAATCTCTGCCATTCGGCCCATCCATGCTTTCCAACATCTGCGCCGCGTTGGAAGTCGAACCTGTTCAAGCTAGTGCACCAATTAAGCACAATCTTCCATTCCATCTCCAAGCTTTGGCTCCGGCCTCGCCTCGTCGCGCAATGGAGGAAGCTGTTACACTTGCTAGAGTTCTCCGAGGGTTGATTCGCAAGTCGCAACCTCCCCACGAGCATCCTGATGTCCTCACCAGGCCTATGGATGCCCGTGCTGATGTTAGAGCTTTTCTTTCCGAGCGCAGCAAAGTTCTCCACATGGCAGGACTTCCTCACGATACCACCCAATCCGAGCTTGAAAGCTGGTTCACTCAATTTGGTGGTCGTCCCATTGCTTTCTGGACCCTCAGAACTCCAGATCAACACAAGCCTACGGGTTCTGGGTTCGCAGTATTTTCATCCCATGAAGAGGTCAGCCAAAATTCCCATACTCATCTTTTCCTATTTTGCATAATGTGCCAAGAGTATCAGATAGTGGTTTCAGCTCCACGTGAATACATTCTTTTACTTTACGATAAATTACTTAGTCTATCTACTGCTTCACTAATCAAATTTTTTAACATCCGTGGTCATTGTCTAACACCTTTCCAGGCCGCTGAAAGTCTTTGCATGAACGGGCGAGCTCTCAATGAGAAAGCTATCGAGGTTTCACCATCGTCAAGCCGCGTTCTTGACCGTGCTGCAGAAATCCTTACTCCTTTCCCACCTAGCAAAAACAGGCCTCGTCCTGGAGACTGGACTTGCCCATCATGTGGGTTCTCCAATTTCCAGCGCCGAACCGCTTGTTTCCGATGCTCGTTCCCGGCGATGGGCGGTGGTCCAGCTGCTGAGATGGGCGGTGGATACGGTGGTGGCGGCGGTGGTTATGGTTATGGTCCACCAGCAATGATGCCTCCCCCCCAACACATGGGTCATCATGGAGGTATGGGAGGTGGTCACGGAGGTGGAAGAATGGGAGGTGGTGGTGGCGTTGTGCCTTTCCGTGCTGGTGATTGGAAGTGTGGATCTGAAGGGTGTGGTTACCACAACTTTGCCAAGAATGTCAGCTGCTTGAGATGTGGCGCGAGCCGTGCAGGTGCCGCCGTCGTTGCCGATTCCGGTTATCCTTCTCCAATGGATGCTGCCAATAACTATAGCATGGGGTCTAACTCCATGGCTGGTACGCCTGGTCCTGGTCCTTTTGCCTCAGCTGCCGGTGGTTTTGGTCCATCCGGTTATGGTGGTCAACACTTTGGTGGCCCTCCCAGCACTTACGCTCTCCCATCTGGTCTTGGTGCACCAACTGGTTCCTATCCATCGTTGAACACTCATTTCGGTCCAGCAACTGGCGCTCACTCCGCCGGTCCTTTTGATAGCCGAGCTGCAGAGGCTGCCTTCCAATCGGCCAGTAATGGTCCAGCGTCTGCAGGGCCGTCAAACAACTTCTACGCTAACCAAGGTGAAAGTGATCCATTTGCTTTCCTCTCATCTGGAATCACAAACTTGTCTATGGGTAGTGGTGATGCTCGCCAAAACGGTGCCGCTGCTCCAAGCAAATCTCCAGCGTAAGACGTTCTTGATATTCGCGCTCTCCATTTTCCATTCATACATTTCGACTCTCTCTTCTGTGACTACATTTCAGGACGGCTCCGGGGTTCGAATGAAAGATAGACATTTATCGGTCGGGGGCATTGTGGACATGTTACAATGGTTTATAAGGTGGATTTAGCGCATGCATGGGTGGTTGGGATGGGTAGTCGGTTGGATCGGTAGCGGTATAAAGAAAACGGCAGGGAAAATTTACACCACGTGGGAAATTGATATGGAACAAAGTTTGGAGGGCGGAGTTCTTTTAATGCGGAAGGCGGAATCTGACTTACGGGTTGCGAAGGGAAAGCGAGCAAATGAAAACGGATGGAATGCGCTTGATGGTGTGTAAAGGGACGAAATCGACTTGAATTGGTTGGATCTTGGCTTGGTGCATAGCGAAGGAGTGCTGCCCTTAATGTGGTTGGGGTGTTTGGATCGGGTCCTCGGTCTTCTCTGTCTAAAATCTGGTCTAATCTTCCTCTCTTCGTACGGGGGTATGGAAATAACGACAAACGCATTTTCGATCAAACAACAAAAAGCATGGCAATGGCGATGGATATTGGCAAGGGGTTTTTCGAGAAGGGATAGGATTTCTGCATGTTGTTCAAGTTACTTTCTTTATTGCGCCTTCTTGTATTTCCCCTTTCAACTTGTGTGTGCTTGCGGTCAAGTTACTCTTGCCCTGCTTTGCTTCTTGGCACTTATATGTCGAATATTTTGATTCTCTTCTCCTCTTTACTTTTTTCCTTCATTACTTTCTGGGAGAAGGGGAAAACACATACTAGCATTAAGCACTTGTCGTTTATCTATTGATACGATGATTGGTTAGTTTGGAATGGGGGTGTAGGCGGATATTTAGGACATTGGAGGCTGGGTTGCTAGAAGGTTTGATGATTTGATTGATGGCTGGGCTGGGGGATACTTGGGTCTGGATGGGGTGGACGGATGGGAGGGTGGAGGTTATTGGTTGGGGATGGTGTGATGAGGATGGTTGGGGGATGGGATGGCTGTGCTTTGGTTGTTTTTATTTCCTTTCAATGTAGCAAGTTCTTTTTCCGTCATGTCTTTTCCTGTTCTATGTTCATGTGTTGCGGTGGATGAAATGAGATTTAGGTGATGGTGAAGAGTAGAGCGGCATGGAGTGTGCAATTGGTGGCTGGATGACTGGTTAAGATCAGTAGTATAGTAGATAAGCTGGATGCAGATAGCTCTTTTCATCTTCACCCGCTTAAATGAATATACAAGGTTGAAGTTGACTTTTTGGCACTTTTGTTTTTATACTGTAGCAGGGGTTTTCTTTTTGGTTTCGTTTTTGATGTTGATGTTGATATATTTGTTAGACTTACCAATAACTTGAAAGTATCTTCTTCGTTCATTACCAAAAGGAAACAAAAGCAAATCAATTATATGATTCATTCTGTACTTAAACTTGGTGAATCATATCAGATTGATTGTATATCTATATCGAATTATTTGTTAGATTTCTGCATCTTAGTTCTTTTGTCTTCTTTTTTTGTTTTTACTTTCTTACTAGTTTTGAGGAGTCGTTACAAGTTCTAGACTTTGGTATCACAATCATATCATAGTTGAGGAACTCAATGTCATGTAGGATGTTTTTTTAAAAAAAGAAATGACCTAAATAGTCTTACATGATAATGTTACAAAATACTCGACAGACGAAAGCATATACTCTCTTTACCTAGTAGCCTAAAGGCATTCACTCTGAAAGTCTCGAATACTATATCCCATCCAATCAACCCAATCTAGGAGACTACGACCAAAGTTGTCGTCTTTCCTGAAATTCAGAATCTTCAAACCTGTCATTTTCAAATTCATCTTCCCAATCATCATCATCTTCTTCTTCTTCTTCACCATCCTCTTCACCATCCTCTTCTCCCTCTTCATCCTCCTCACTACTCTCCTCCCTCCCCAAAACCAACCCCTCCAACCTCGCCATATTCATCCCCGTCCCCTCCCACACATCCTCCACCGGTATCTCCTCCCCCTCCCCATCACTCATATACAATTCCTCACTGGACGGACTCAAATTCTCCCCCGTCAAAGGATCCACATACCCCCACAAAAACATCATAAAAATATGTTCCTTAAACCCTAATTCCCTCCTCGCCGCTTCACGCATCACAAGCTCATCAATACGCATTAAATGCATGGTGCCCCTTCCCCACCCTTCTAGATGCGCGCGTCCTATTTCCTGCGCTGGCACTCCAAACATTCCCTCCTGCAGATCTTCAACTTGTATCATTGGTGTATAGCTATAGCGAACACTATACGAATGTAATTCATAGAGATCCCTAAACCCCGTGCGCGTCAATAAACGCCAAAGTGGGGAAAGACCCCGTTGTCCTAGCATTAATTTGCGCAACATGTCGGAACCGGGTCCGTCGGTCGGATCATTAAATCGCATATCGAGTTTCACGATAAAGAGTTGAATATTGTAGAGATCCTGATCGGTGAAGAATTCCCGATTGTGCATTAAACGCACGCGATCGAGGGTCGTGGAGATATCCATTAGGAACCAGACTTTTTTGAGGGATTTGTTGGTGTCTGGGGGACAGCGTAGATGTTGTCGTGCGAGGGCAGCGAGGATGTCCCTTACGGCGCGCACGCGGTGCAGAACCATTTGATGGTATTTTAGGCCTGGGACGCGACGGATTTGTCCCGAGTTGTTGAGTTGGCCGAGTGGATCTGGGATGCTGAGTTCGCGGTATAGAAAGAAGGGGTAGGTTTTATAGCTGAATGGTGCTTGGTATTTGACGATGCTTTGGATAGAATGTGCCATCCAGCCGGAGAGAATTTCGTTGAAGCGTCGACTTAGACAGTACAGGTTGAGAAGCTGTTTGGGAGAGAGATGACGCATGAGTTCGAGTATGATTTCCGGGGTTAGAAGGAGGGATTGGAAGATATTGAAGGGTCCTTCGTTTCTTCTGGATAGATATGGTGCTTGTCTAGGGATTTCTTCGATTTCTTCTTCGAATTTGGAGTTTGAAGGGAGATAGAAAGAAGCTGGCAAGACGATACCAGTAGCTGCGAGTTCAGGATCCGGAATCGCAGGATCGTTTTCGACTTGTAGGTTGTTAGACTCCTGTGTGGTTTTGTCGACGTCGTTCTGAAGGATAGCATCATCGTTCATCTCCTTGACATTATCTTGTGGTTCAAGACCTAATTCCTCCGCTAAACGTGCTGTTTCTCCAGACTCTCCAAATAGAAGATCATCTACGTCCATGCCCTTCGGTAGCTCGAGGCCTTGGTCTTTTCCCTTATTCTTATATTTCCTCACCAATTCTCTCTCATCCAACTCTCCATCTGATTCCGTAGCTTTACCTTTACCTTTCCACTTTTTTGCTGCTGATTCTCCCTCCAAATCATCATCTGAATCCGTTGCTCTTGCTTTTCTTTTTCCTTTACCTCCCACATTCGGTTCCAACTGATCTCCTTCATTCTTATCACTACATGTTGCATCATCCACCCACGAATCAAAACCCATCGGCTCAAAATTCCCATCGTTAACAGAAGTCTCTGGTACTTCCTCTCCTCTTTCCTTCGCAGCCTTCCTAGCAAGTATATCCTTAACCTTTCGTGCCATCATCTCCCTATAAGCCTCTTCCTCCCTCCTCACCTCATCCTTATCGATCCTCGGTCCATGTGTCAAAACCTGCTTAACCCATTTTGGTACCCCTGAAAACATTTCTTCTTCCTCACTATCCTCTCCATTTTCATTCTCCTCACTTCCCTCCTCACTCCCATCATCTTCATCCCTATTATGATTGATACTTTCTCCCGCATCACACCAAATAAACGACCTATCCTCCACCATGTAATAGCCCTTCCCTTCCTTATGAAACGATCCCCTACATTCACACACCAATTCATCACCCACCTCTCTTCTTTTCGCTTTATCCCAATCCGTGATATTTCCCGCTGCATTAAAGGCACCCGGTGCGATACTCCAAACGCGATTTCCGCTACCGATGATTGGTGGTGGTTTGTTGGGTGCATTATTCGGGTTTACCTCATTGCTAGGGAATCGAGGTGTGGGTGAGCGAGCCATGCCAGCTGGAAGTGGGATTGGATAGATATTAGGTGGTGGTGAGCGAATCTCGTCGGAATGAATTAACCAACCGTCTGAATCAACTTCGCTTTCTTGCTCTTGTTCTTGCTCCTCTTGTTCCTCTTGGTCTTCTGGGTCTTCTTCCCAATCCTCTTGGTCCTCGTAATCCTGTTCTTCGGCCTGCGATTCAGAGCTCGATACCTCCTCTTGCTGTTCATCCTCCTCATCCTCTTCAATCTGCTCGGCTGATTCGACATCATTGTCAGCAAAATTATCGAAGTGAGAACCAGAAGGGGGTATGTACTCAGAAGGTAGACCGTGGTGATGAAACTGCGATGAGCCTCCCATGGGCATTCCACCACTGTTTGGGGAGAAGTGATTTCTATTTGTTGGACGAGATGATTGTAGATTATTGGTGTGATTGAATTGAGATTGCCCTTGCTGGTTTTGAACATCATTGTTCTGTTGGGTAGGTGGAGTATGAACTGTTGTTGAACCTAAAGGTACGAATGGTCTTGGAGCTGATTGTGTAGTTGTATTCGAGCTCACCTGAGCGTAGTCCTTTGGATGATCTCCAAATATAGGGTTACTCAGATCATTATTAGATCGGAGAATGAGGTGAGGAGGGACTGGTGGAAATTCAGATCGTAAAGTATGATTATTCATCTGAGTACCGGAACCTGCAGTTCCTTGAGATTGAAACGGATTGCCAGTACGTCCTTGACTAAATTGATTTGCCCAAGGTTGTCCCTGTCCCATTCCCTGATTCGTAGCTCCATTCTCTTCTATAGAATGATGAACAACAGTAGATGTTGAAGAAACTCGAGAGGATCCAGTTGACTCGGGCTCTGCTTGCGTCTGAGATTTTCTTGCATTGTAGTTCGCCGTGACTAGATTGACATGATCCATGAATGATTCTACATCTGCAGCACTACTGACTCGCATTCCTTGTTCTTTCATGTATTTAATCATGAATCTTTGCTCGCCAGGAGTATAATCCGTCAGACTTGCTGGTTTAGGCTGGATGACGTTTGTATCTATCACTCCATTATTGTGCATTGAGTTGGAGGATTGGAGTGGGTTGTTTGGTCGAAGTGCTTGTTTATTCTTGATGTGAGAACTTCCTAGCGATTGGGGATTGTTTTGATGCAAGCCTCCTGGTATTCCAAAGGAGGAACTGCCAAGTTGATTGCCATGTATCAAATTTTCATTGTTGAAATGTGGTTGAAATTGATTTCTCATTGAAGAGCCAATATGAGGTGGAAAGCTATCATTCACCCGAGGAGTCCGTTGGTTGTGCTCATTCTGATTCATTCCACGACCACCAAAAGTCTGATTGCTGTTCAATGGGGGATAGCCAGACATTTGTTGGATGTTCCGAGGCTCTCTCTTAATATTTGGCGACTGCATAGCTTGAGAAGACATATGAGTTAGATTATTGTTTCCGTTAAACTGCTGAGAGTGCATACCTGAGTTTCCCAAACCATTGTCCATTCGATGTTGAGTGGACATATTCTGAAATCCTAATTGAGGATGACCAGTGAACTGAGGATCGGCACCAAATTGCAAAGCTTGAGGGATTCCTTGAGTAAGGTTGTTTGTGTAATTTTCATGTGTAGAGATTTGTGGATTGAATGTATTTGACTGTGATCCAATATTGGCATTCATCTGACCATGAAACTCTGCATTATCCCCGAGTAGATGAAAAGGGGCATCTGGTTGAGTATTTCGATAAGGTTGACTGAAAGGTTGTACTGGTACAACAGTTGAAGCTCTATTGATTGGGGTGAATTGGTTAGATGAGTTTGGTCGGGGAGTCGCGTCTGGATCAGCAACTTGAGATTGAGAAGACATTTGGTCCCCAGAAGATCCTCCATGGTCTTCCATTTTTTGATCCTGGTAGTCATTTTCTAATAATTCTTCTGATTCTTCATCATTGAAGTCTCGATTCTCAAATTCCATATTATCTGTGCCAAATGATAGCCCTAGGCCAGTGCTGAAGTCCATTTTGTGAGAATTTTGTGATAGTTCGAACTTCGAGATTGAGAGGATTTGTACTTAATGAAAACCAATATGCTACAAATTGATTGATAGTTGTATTTATGGAACTTGAAGAGAATAAATGAAAAGATTTGTAGAGTTTTGAGTAGAATGAAAGATTTCTTAGTTGTTATGTCTTTCCGAACTTTGGTCTGTTTATTCCGCAGAGAATATCAACCAATTTAACATAGAACTTCACCGAGAATGGTACCGAACATGAGCACCAATCAATATAAGAGTACAAAATACTACAGTAGCCTCGAGCATTTAAATATCCGTGGCCTCTAATCAGTGAATGAGAAAAGTGAATTTACTGAAGAGCTCATGGACCAATAAACAGCCCCTTTTAAAGCTTCGTCCCAACTCGCCTATTTATTATTTCCCTCTACGACAGCACAAAGATCAGATTAACAAAAGGGATTATACTGCATTGCTATTTACAAAGGGCAAGCGGAATCAAAATTTATATAATAAAGTGATTTAAATATCATAGCATGATTCTCTCTAGATCTTACAATCGACTATATGCTTAAAAATGTTAAGGGCTTTCATAACTCCAGTTTCAAGTTTAAAAAGAACTTGCTTATATTATTCCGTATCAAATACATCTCATAAATCATAAAATTCACTATCAGAACATCTCCATCAAAACAAGGATTGTCAGAACCTCACTTCACTTCTCCACACACTAAAAGTCAGAAATCTCCAGTCTCCCTCCTTAACCAAGACGACCCCATCAAACTACTACATCAAATTAAGCAAAGAGGCGTTCCAAATCCAGATTAAAAATGCAATCATAGATACCAGAATACAATGCCCACCATAACTAGGTAGATGCTTGCATATTCCTTCACCAACCCTTCCAGCAAAAGCGCATGAACACGGGCATCAGAACTTCACTTGACTATCAATCACATCACACCCTTGTGACTACTACAGCAAGTCCACTAACTGTTTCCTTTGGACATTGATATCTCTTACTTCTCCTCTACCGAGTACCCACTCACAGCAAATACCAGTTCATCACTGATTCATCTAAGGAGAACTGGGAAAGCTAAACTGAGAAAAGCTTAAAGAAGAAACAATCAAGATAAATGCATGATCAAAAAGTGACTACTACTTCACCAAAATTCTATGCCTAGGGAGCATCTCCCAAATATCCCAATTGTCTTGCGAAACTACACAAACTAATAGCAATATAGACTGTATTGCCAGATATCTTGAACCGAATGGACTCATAAGTTTATGAAATTAGATTATTCTATTGATCTGCTTAATCAATGCCAATGCCCATATGCACCGCGCTAAGAATATGATTGAGAACTGCTCAAAAACTCAGACCTAATCAACACAAACGCCATCGCTAAAAGCACGCCAATTACCAAAATAAACCAAATGCACCGAGTATATCAAGAAGCACCTCCACCCGCATTTGATCCTTCACCTCCACTCTGTTCCCTAATCTTCCTCATTCTCTCCTCAGCCGCCTTTGCCAATATTTCTCTTCGACTCATTCCTTGACCAGAAACTGAGCTTGCACCCGTACTCTCTGCAGCACCCGCACCCCCGACTCCCAGGACAAATTCCCCACCGGTCCATCCTCCATGATCATCTACCTCCTCCCCCCCATGATATTCTTCCTCTCCAACAGCATGACCGCCACTCCTCCAATCATTCCCCTCAACTTCCTTTTCTATCTGTTTACATAGATTCCAGAAGTTTCTATCATGGGGTCCCCATACATTATGCGCCAATTCGTGACACAGAGTTTTGCGAATAGTTTTGTAATCTCTATACCCATCATATGCATCGGTCCGTAATCTCAACTCTATTACCTCCCCTTGATTTCTATTGAGTCCCAGCGTACGAGATGTGCCTTCGTGATTGGAAGTTGTATGTTCAATCGGGTTCATTTCCGTAAGGAGGGGAACTGTGAATTTATGTTTGCGCATAGCTGCCTTGATACCCGCATCATCCTTGAGGCGTTGAAGGAACTGGAGGGATTTTGATGGATTGGGGAGATAAGGGAGAGGTCGGAGAGTTTGGAATGTATATTGTGCTTCCTCTTGTTCTTTCTTCCAATCTCTTGTTTTGTATGCGGATACTTTCTGCTTCGTGCTCGATCCAGGTCCGTTGACAGTACGAGATGCAGCGAGCGCACCTGCGGCGACTGAAGATGCTTCGGCGACGGTGCTACCCATCAGCGTTATCTTTTTATCGGCGAGGGTTGTTATTGAGAGAGAAGGGTCTTGGAAGGGGTGTTTCAAAAGCCCGAGTTTGGAAACCATGAGTTTTTGGTTTGAAGGCGGAATCGAGAGAGTGGCTGCGATGGAATCGGAGAGGTCTGTGATTGTCGCCGTGGAAGGCAGAGAGAATGTATGGGGTTTCCCATGATGTGTGATGGTTATAGAGACTGGATCTTGGAGGTTAGTAGACATGCTGACTTCGGTGTCAATGATCGCTAGCTTCCAAGATTCGTAAGAGTATATGATTATGGTTTTTGTTATGGTTCACAGCACAATATGAAAGAAAGAAAGAAATAGATATGCCCGTGAAAGAGTGTGATAGTTTGTATTGAACGTTAAATAATATACATATTGAATAGTAATCTTGAGTGGAAGTTTCTAGGCAAAAATCCGCTTCGTAATCATCATATTCCCATTTCAAAATGTTTCGGCCATCGTCTCGCCACAAAGGACTTGAAATTCATGATTACATAATCTACTTCCAACCAGCCAAGCTTCCTCGATCCCGCCGCCAATAAGTGGCAGTAACCACACATTTCCATCCCTGTTAGTACCTCTCTGTACCTTTTCTACAAGGCTAAATCGCGACTCAGATTTAGCACTTAGCTAAGCTTCATAGTTGCGTGTCCTCATATCCTCAATCCAACATCGACTTAAATTCCAAGATTCGATGCTAAACAATTGGAAGATTGAATACAATTGATTTGCTCCTCTTTTCAATTGAGAATTGAATACTTTTCTTTGAATCTTCGAAACAAAGTTGTTCGCGATTGCGCATGTATAGGGAAACTCCCTTGACTTGCACAACATGAATCTTTTTCGAATCTTGGGTATGTTATTCCTTCAAATACCAGAATTAACTTTGCACATCTTCAAGTCATGGACTAACATATTGCACTTTTAGGGGATTTCTCCCATCTCCTCTCGATCCTGATTCTCCTCCACAAAATGCACCAAACAAACGTACTTCTCCCCTTCCCCCTCCCCATCCCTCCACTCAAGCATCTAATCTAACCTCCTCAGTCCTGCGCTGGTATATCCTTTAAATCGCAAGCGCTCTACCTACTTGTATACATCACCCGCTACCTCGATCTCTTCTGGACCTTCACCGATTCCCTCTACAACACCACTTTTAAACTACTCTTCCTCGCCTCCTCAGGCTATACCATCTACTTAATGACCACCTCCTTCAAACCAACCCACGATCCAAATCTTGATACATTCCGCGTACAATATCTTCTTGGGGGTTCCATCGTCTTGGCATTCATATACCCTTACGCCTATACCCCTGCCGAGATCCTATGGGCCTTCAGTATCTGGCTGGAATCCGTAGCGATTCTCCCACAATTATTTTTGTTGCAGCGAACAGGAGAAGCCGAGACGATTACTGCCAATTATCTCTTTGCACTAGGAAGTTACCGTGCGCTTTATATACCCAATTGGCTGTGGAGATATTTCCGGGAATCGCACTGGGATGGGATTGCCGTGCTTGCGGGTGTAGTGCAGACGATTCTCTATTCGGATTTCTTCTGGATTTATTATACCAAGGTTATGAAGGGAAAGAGATTTACTTTGCCCGTATAAACAATCCTCGTTGTGTTGAAGCTTTATTTTATTAAGGCACGGAGACAAACTGAAATTGGAGGGAATCAGTGGACAGATGAGGAACAAGAGAGGAGATCGGGGGAAGGGGAAAAAGGATACCTGCCTGTACAAGGAGTGACTCTCCAGAGCCACTGACAAAGCAAAATATGATGAGCATTATTTGGCGTTGGATGGAGATGGACCTAGATTCTGCTTAGGACACAGCAGGGCAGGCAATGAGGTTCAAATTTTTTCTCCGGCGATTTTGTACAGTATTTGTTAAAATGCATAGAGTGTGTGCCTTTGATCCCCAGGAATTTGAGCCTTAGATCAATCAGAGTGATCGAGTGATATGTTTTATATCCCTATTTTACGTGTTTCACATTTCACGCAATCCACCCACAATCTCCACACCCAGTAAATGTTCCGAAACTTCCTGAAATGCTATTTTTTTTCATTTGACTGCATACTACCCATATATACACAAACACCGTCTTTGCACGCAAGAAAGCCAAGACCCTCCGCAACATTCCTCAAATACCAAAGTCAAGTTCATGGCCCATAAGCCACGCGACCACGAGGATTTTCGCTCGAGTAGCCCGGAGCCAGGAAATTAGTTTCGGGGTTACCTGTCTCCTTTGCTGCTGAACATCTGGCCATTGTTGGCGAACTGTAGTTTGAGTTAGCATTTAATTGCTTGGGGTCGAAGGGAATAAAAGGGAGAAGAAAATAGGGAAAATGGATTGTTGGTAAACTAACCTTCTTGAAATAACATCTGTGAAGTAAAAGTTGTCGATGACCTTCTTTAATGGCGCACCCGTTGGCTGGCTACCCTTGTTCTGGTCTACTAATTGTACCTTGCTCAATTGTTGTAAGGCCACTGGCTCAACGATGTCATAGCTTGCTAATGAAGGACTGATCTCGACCATACGATCTCGGAGAGCGGCGACATCATCATATGGCAACGGAGCACCTAAGAACTCACTAACTGCTCTGATAATCTTCCAGTCAGTTCTTGCGGCACCTGGTAATGAAGTAGCTGCACGGGTCATCTGTACACGTCCTTCGGTGTTGACGTAGGTTCCTGCCTTCTCAGTATATGCGGCACCTGGAAGGACTACGTCGGCGATTTGAGCTCCACGATCACCGTGGTGACCTTGGTAGACAACGAAAGCGTCTTTGGGGATATCAGCGGCATTGAATTCATCGGCACCGAGTAACCAAATGAATTTAGGTTTTGTGTCAGCAACTGCTTGAGAAGGTGTGGTGAAACCAACTTCGAAAGCACCCGCTCTTGAAGCAGCACGTTGAAGAACGTTGTATCCATTCCACCCCTCGGTCAAGAAGTTCGAGGCATGCTTCTCAACGAAAGTACCGACCGTCTCGTACATAGCCTTGGCATCAGCGTGATCAGTGACACCTGAACCAACGATAATCATCGGTCTCTTCGCATCTGCAAGCTTCTTACCGAAGGGGCCAGCGAGAGTGTCTTTCAAAGAGGCCGCATCGGTACCGAGGTGCTCGAATTCGAAAGTCGAATCCCATGTTTCACCTACAACACCAATCTCAAGATCAGAGCGGAGCCATTGTTTGCGGATACGAGCATTGAGACCAGCAGCTTCATGTCGAGTGTTGCTTCCAACAATCAGAATAACATCAGCCTCCTCTACACCCCAAATTTTAGAGTTGAACAAGTAATTTGAACGAACATCAATTCCGTGAGGCATAGGGGCATCTCCAGATGGTTGATCGAGAGCCAAGTTCTCGGAGCCGAGCTTGTTAGCAAGATCCTTCATAGCAACCATAGACTCAGTTTCAATCAGTTCCCCAGCAATAGCCTTAAATTCGTTGCCCTTTGGAGCGAAATCCTTGTATGCGGCACCAATCTCTACTAGAGCTTGCTCCCAGCTGACTGGAAGGAATTTTCCATCCTTTTTGATCAATGGCGTAGTAAGTCTTTGAGTCTTCAATCCGTCACAAGCAAATCGAGTCTTATCGTTAATCCATTCTTCGTTGACATCATCGTTTAACCTAGGGAGAATTCTCATAACCTCGAGACCTCTTGAGTCGACTCGAATATTTGATCCTAAACCGTCCAAAACATCAATAGATTCGGAGTGCTTCAATTCCCAAGGTCTGGCCCTGAATGCATATGGTTTTGATGTGAGAGCTCCAACGGGGCACAAATCTATAATATTTCCAGACATCTCGGAATCCAAGTTCTGTTCCAGATATGTTCCAATTTGTAAATCGTTTCCTCGTCCAGTAGATCCAAGTTCCGGTGCACCAGCAATATCATTTGCGAATCGAATACATCTTGTGCATTGAATACATCTGTTCATCGAAGTTTTAATGAGGGGTCCGATATTTTTGTCCTCAACGGCACGCTTGCCACCAACCTCGTGGAATCGACCACGATCGGCTCCATATCTCATAGATTGATCTTGTAAATCACACTCTCCTCCTTGATCGCAAATAGGACAATCTAACGGGTGGTTGGCCAATAAAAATTCCATAACTCCTTCTCTAGCCTTGTGTGTGAGGGGCGAATTGGTCTTGACAACCATACCGGGCTGGACTGGCCATGCACATGATGCAATTGGTTTTGGTGCTCTCTCGACTTCAACTAGACACATACGACAATTTCCAGCAATCATAAGTTTCCTGTGGTAAATATTCGTATCAGTGGGGTTCGGTAGTGTGCGCATCGTGTCGACTTACTCATGATAGCAATATCTACCAAAGTGTTAGCAAAGACCCTAACCTATAAATCACCATTGAGTACTTGCCTTGGTACTGTGGCTCCCGCTTTCTCACATGCCTGAATTAAAGCAGAACCAGCTGTGGCGTGTCAACAACTTTTCTATCCTAATTGTAATCTATCCCATCATACCTTCTATCGAAACTTGTTTGCCATCTAGTATAGAGAAATTAGCCAAATCTCCTATAACATGCTCCGCAGATCCAATGCGCCTTACCAACAGTAAGGGTGACCTCCGCCTGTCTTCTATTTGTAGTTGCGAATGTTCTTGCAACACGGAAGCTCTGTCTACTGCTTCGTAAAGCGGATCTCGATAACGTTGACCTCAACATTGTGTTCTCTAAAATCTGGGTATGAAAAATAAGAAAGAAAGAAACTCAGCAGTACAGAAGAGGTGGTGAGGGGAAACCCTTCAATTGAATACCTAGTTATCTACTCTTTGCCCCAAATCATCTGAAGCTCTCGTCGTTCGGATGTAACTTCTTAGCGTAACAATGGAATTTACTAATCCCGTTCCCCGTTGTCATGATTGGATATTTGCTTAACCCATGCTGACTAACCTGCGACCCTATAAATTTCTTCCACTCTGCCAGATTTTCTAAACTTCTTTTTCTTTTCTTCATTTAAATTGTAATGGACACTTTTATTGTGGGTGTACTTGTGTGAAGCAATTCACAATCAATCGAGTCCTCCTCTATCTTGTGTTCTAGAGGAACATATTTTGAGCGCTGGAATGGATGCAAATGAAATCTTTTCTTACAAAAAAGCTTTATGAATGCGCAACTTACCGCCGGCTGCTACATACGACTTGCTTTATTATTACACCTTTTTTTGTGTCTATTGATGGATTCAGATGGGTATTATATCAGTTTAAAAGGACTGAGAGAAGCCATCATAAAATTAGTAATTGCTATAAATTTCATATTGCCTTTGGGTCAAATTTACATCTCACGTGAACTTCATTTTTGTTTGATAATGTGCTAAAGTATTAGCATCTCTATGCCAGAATTGTTGCCTACACGGTATCAACAACGAGCTGCAAAATCTTTTCCATCTACCAAGAGTATTTCTCGTGAATATGTTAATTCCCACAGCGACAGAGAACTGATCATCTGTGCCCCATGAGCGGATCATGTCCAGAAAGCAGTGCTTGGTTCGAACCGTTTCTGGCGCGTCCATCCCAGTAACCTGGACGCACATCTTTTTCTGAACTTCACGCGCTGCATTTGCTCCGTGATAGCATAGTGTTTTTTCCTATTGTTGAATGAATGTTGCACATGTGGCTCCCAATCATGAGTCTACATTCAGGCTCTGAACAAGACATCCGAGACATATAACAGAGTATTCCAGTATTCCTAACATAAACCATTGCCTGAAATGGCAACTTAGAATAAAGAGATATATCCTTAAAATGACTTACCCCCTTGTCTCATCAAAGTGAAAGATTTTTCTCTTCTCTTCTCTTCTCTTCTCTTCTCTTCTCTTCTCTTCTCTTCTACATCATCCGCTATCTACCTATTATCCATGGCCAGTTTCACTAAGATCAACTCCTCACGAGAAACATATATATGAAAGATACCTAGTAGACATAAGCAAGCGCCTCGAGATGCTCTGCATCCTGCAAAGACGAATCATTATATATGTGGCATAAAAACGAATCTCTCTATAGTCTTTACCCAGATATATCAATACAAAACAAAAGCTAGAACGAATCATCACAATCTAACCTAAATCAGCCACTGCAATCACTCCTTCTCGAACTCCCCATCATAAGTTATAACCCCGAACTTCAAACTCACCCCAAGAGTAACATAACATAGCTAACATAACAGGTTATTCTCTCGATGTAATCTTACAAATGCAAAAATAATTAAATATTAAATAACAAACTCCTATTTATGTATCTATCTATCCAATATCTATACCTAGATAAAATGCACACTCAAGACATGTACCTAGGTATATGAAGTAAATTAGAAGAATAATTACAATTCATAACCTTATCTAATTACCATACAAACCACACCAAATTCGTCACAGAGTAGTAAAATAAAAGTCACAACCCCATAAAGTTATCTCCGTCCATTTTTACTCACCACCATTCTCGAAAAGCAAATATTATCTCAAACCCCGTCATCCCTGATCGCTTTTCCATCCATCCATCCATCCATCCATCCATCCATCCATCCATCCATCCATCCATCCATCCATCCATCCATCCAACCAAAAATAAACACACATCCAGATCATTAACCAAATCCTCAATCCTATTCGCAAATTCCCATTTCATCTCTCTTCAATACGAACTCACAAACGGCATACCATTAGAATAATTTCCTAATACCTGTCTATTCATTCAATGATTTCTGTCCAGCCCCCTTTATTGAAAAGCTCAATTTACCAGATTGTTTATCAGCGTTGACATTACTGGACTCTGAAGTTTTGCTGCCAGGGTCAATATCCATGCCAGAAGACATTTCATGTAAAGATCTATCCGCTGCGCCAATATTTTCTAAAGGCTTGTTAGCAGCCTCGATATCCTTTCGAAAATACACCAATTTGGCGTGCCCCGATTCGCCGGTCGTTATGTTGGAGCAACGAAATGTCAATCCTGAGACAAACTTTGTGACTTTAATCTCGTCACCAATAGAGATTGCTAGCGTGGTATCTGAAGATCGTCGAGGGCTCTGGGCGCTTGTTGCCGTGAAGATTTTGTCAATACAATCAAGAGGGTCAAGATCGTCCCAATTTTCATCTACAAGATGGCCACGTTCGATATCATGCTGATATTGATCAATGTAGAAACGTCCCGCCGTTTGTCCAGTTTTCAAATTATGTCCGGTATAAACACCACTCCCAACAAATTCCGCTATTTCAATAACATCACCAATATCAATCGTGAGAGCGGTCAAGTCCGAGGTGTGTTGGCTACTTCTGGCAGTGAAGATCTTTCCAATATTGTCGAGGGGATCAATATCTACATAAAAGTAAGAAATATTGAATTGTCCCATCTTTTGTGTTCTGAGGTTATAACCTTCATACATGCTACCCGAGTTGTGACTGACGACTTCAATATAGTCCCCATATCTGATCTCTAAATCATCAGTCCTGCCACGCTGTCTTGGAATCCAGTCATGTGTTGATTTGAAGGTTTTCCCAACATGAACTGGAAGGTCTTTTTGGCGGTTATCTTCAGAGTCGTCTTTAGGACAACCCTTGGCTCCATGAGTAGTAACTCCTAAAAGATCCTTAGGAAGTTGAGATTTCGTTACTGCAACCTTATTGCCAGTAGATTCGTTAATAGAACGCTCGATGTCTTTACAGAAACGATCTATGTCAAATTGACCTGACTTCCCTGATCTCTCGTTGAACCCTACATAGTGAACGCCAGAAGCGTACTTGGTAATTTTAATCTCATCCCCAATTCTTATCTTAAGGGTAGTCACATCTCTGGGATTCTTCGGAGCCGAGGTGTCTGTTGCTATGAAGGTTTTGCCGATGTATGAACTATTGCCATCCTTGGAATTATGTTTGGAACTAGACAACTTTGTAGTTTTCTCGATGTGGGTGCTATCTTCGATATCCCTCAAATAAAAGTTCACGTTGAGATTACCTATCGTCTGTAATGTCGTATTGAAACCTATATACGCGCTGCCGGAGTGGAACTTTGTGATTGTGATTTTGTCGCCACGATTTATCACTAAATCGTAAAACTGGTTCGAATATTTCGGGGCGTAACTGCTTGATGATATGAAGGTTTTACCAATTAATTCGTTATGCTCGATATCCTGCAGAAAGTACTTAATGTTGATTTGTCCTATCTTATGTGAAGTCAAATTGAATGCCTTGTACCCGTTTCCGACTACATGGCTAGAAACTTCAATTTCGTCGCCCATCAATACTTCTAAGTCATAATAATTGCCAGTTTGGGGATACCAGGTGGTAGATGATATGAAGGTTTTGCCAATTAGAGAATCGATGCTCTTCTGATCTGTAGGAGTTGTAGGAAATATGGGCGAATGTCCGCCACCTCGTACAGTGGGCGAATTAGAGGACCGTAGCTGCGAATATGGAATCTGTTCAGAACTCGTATGGCGAGGACGGGGTGTGGGTTTATTGGGATCTTCGGGAGCGGCTGACGTAGTAGAATTCTGCAGCAGATTCAAAGGGTCTGAACGACGTCTGGGAAGACTAGGATTTGCTGGGCCTGTCGGTGGATTCGTCGGAAAGAAGATCTGTTGCGAAGAAGTTGAAGAATTTGTGTGCGGACTCCGACTCGCGGGTTTCCAGAATGGGTCATCAAGACGGACCTTCTTGAGAGCGCCGCCGGTGTACTCTAGCGGACTTTGTACCAACGATCTGTCTGGAGAACCTTTTTCGGCATTGGATGGCATTTGAATTGATAGCCTTTTCCTTAAAGGGCTGACGCTATTCTCGGGTGGAGTCTGAATTTTGACCGATTTCTTTAAAGTGCTACCACGGATATCCGAAGGACTTTGTATCGAAGTTGATTTTTTCAGAATACCGGTTGGAGTGTCCCGGGGACTTTGCATTGAAACAGACTTCCTTCTCAGTATCCCTGCAACAGGCTCAGATGGGCTTGGTACAATTACTTTCAGTCCCGCATTCTTCAACATTCCTCCAACCTTATCCGGTCCATTGCCATCGATGATCCCCTTGTTCAAAGATTCTTCGAATTTCGTCATGAAAGGCTTTACATGGTTATCATACTCCTTCATCTTACTAATCGCATCTTCAAGCAATCGCTCCACATCCTTATTGAGCCTTTCTTCGATATCAAAAGGTGTAATCGTATTAGCCGATGTTAAAAGTTCAGTCGGTGATGCATTTGACGAATTCAATCCCCCCATCACCAAGTCTCCTTCATGATCCTTCTCACCCTTTCTATTACTGTCCGGCCCCGGGTCGCAAAAGCTCCCAAAATCCCACTCATACTCTTCACTCTCGTGTCCCTTCATTTCCTCCGCCAATCTCTCCTTTCTCCTATTCAGTTCCTCCCTGGGAACCGACAAAACTCCATTCTTTCTATCCTCCGCTTGCAAAAGTAACAACCACTTCGGACCTCTCAACCAGCGAAGATCTTCAAGCTCCTTTTCATTCCTTCTCCTCCACGCATCTTCTCTGATAGAAGTTGCGAGTTCTCTGTCAGTGTGACCTAAAGCAATTCCATCCCTACTACCTTCAACAGCACTCTTCTGCTTCGCGATATCATCTTTGAATTTTTTCACCAAGTTCTCCTTTTCAATCACGTAAGCTTTGACGATATTTGCACGAACTCTATGGTGATGACGCTTCAAAATCTTGAGTAGGGCATCATGCTCAGTGGGGAGAGGTGTTGTAGGGAGTCCGGGGAATGGGACAAAGATTGATGCATCTAGAGTGGAAGATAGAGGCACCTTGAGGTTCGTTAGTAATTATTCTTGATAAAACTGGATATAAAATGGAGATGCAAGATTAGGATGAAGGTAAGGAGGAAAGATGAGTATGAAATGTAACCATTGACATCACGTGTGGACGTGAATCAAACTCACATTGCATAGACGCGGTCCCAGTTCATGTGTTTGCCCCATGGTGCAACAAACTCTAGGAATCAGGAACTATTCCAATAACAAGCTCTGACACTTTGACCATCTGCTTCAATGTATTGGAATCGCACCAAGAGATTTTGTGTAGCGCTAACACGTTGTGATCGGCTTTTAATTTTCTCGTGGTAGTTTTCAGTTATGGGGATGGAAGATGAGAAGGATCGAGGGGTTGAAAATTCACCCTCTGTTTGGTGAGTGGGGAACCAATCGTTGGGATTTTGAATTTTGTTTGGTTATCCCTGGTGCTCATGACGACAGAGAATCTTGATTTCATTGTACAGTACTGAGTATTGAGGTATTGAGTAGTTGTAATATATCAGGCCAATATGTATATATCGACATCTTTATTACCTACGGAATTATGACAATACCTTACCTACCTAGGTAGCTCCTACTACTTACACGTTCTAGCTATCTAGGTACCAACTACTCCGCGAGTTCATCTCATCCTCCCTAGCACAAACTCTATACCGACCATCGCATCCCCTAAATAACCAACCAATGCTATAATCCCAAGTAAACGCTTTCAAATCCTCCAAAAATCCTCTACAAATCCTCTACAAATCCTCTACAAATCCTCCCTTCCACATAAAGCAGAAGATCATCAAGTCACAGGTCAAAGCAACCACTACCTAGACACCTAACCTAGTCACCTAACCTAGTCATTCCCCGCAGTCCAAGCTTCAAAGTCCACTTTAAGGTTACTTCCTCACTACCTATGTACCTCAACATCTACATCACCATCAACACCAAATCAATATTAAATAATTAATAACCCAAATCACTACTTCTTCCAAAACAATCTATCCATATCCACATCCACATCCATATAATATTTATTACCAAACAGCCCTCCCCTCACCCCCTCCCACTTCCCTCTTTGATAAAAATTCCTCTTCTACTAAGGTTAACGCCGACATAGGATTCGGACTTTTGTGCTTCGTAGCCCCACGAGGTGGATATGGATTGGAGTCATAGATCCGTTCAGTGCATTTTGATCCTATGGATGTGTGGGGAAAGATGGGAGATATAAATGTATATATACTAGGTAGGTATCCTCTGTGCATCTCATTTCTTTCGTTTCGTTTAAGCCATACGACTCTACAAGTATATCTATCTATTTGACTATTTATTTGACTATTCACCACTCACTACACGCAAGATACGACGAATCAAAATGCCATCGGGAGGATGTTTGTGTGATGCGGTAATTATCTTCTCTTCTTCTATTATCTATATTATGTCGTATATAAAATTACAATATCTATCTATATTACACGCGCTCATCCCTCTCCCCGTATGTGTGCTGACCTTTGTCCTTAAAGATTCGCATAAGCTACATGGGCGAACCAGATGCTCATGTTCTATGCCATTGCAAGGATTGTCAAAAAATTAGTGGCGCAACGTATAGTAACAATCTCGTGCTACCAGAGGGGCAATTCAAGCTTGAATCGGGTCCGTCTTTCCTCCTTTTCCCTTTCTCCATTCACATTTTCCCTTTTCCCGCCCTCCCCTCTCTTAACAACCACTATCCCGTGTCCAAACCTAATACGCCCAGGCAAACCCAAAACCATCACCAAAACAGCCGACTCCGGCAAGAAAATCACCTCTCACTTCTGTGGTGATTGCGGCACCACTCTATACCGGACTGGCGACACTTTTGTCAACCAGGTTATTCTCAAAGCTGGTGTTTTGGACGATAAGAATTGGGCAGATGAGAATGTTCCCAAGGGCGAGCTGTATGCCGGAGGAAGGGTAAAGTGGGTTTCTGCTATTCCTGGTGCTGCCCAGATCGATAAAATGCCTTCATAAAGGAGCCTGTCAGAAGATCGAGTTGGTAGATGATTGTGATAGTTAGATTGGGTATAATGTGTTGGGTATAATGCATCCATATCCTGCGTGTTGAAGTCATCAATTCTGTGAATGGTTTGTCGATCGATGTTTGTAGAACGTCCGGGTATTGTGCTGGCTCTTCGTCACTGCTATGTGCTGTATGTTCGATGATAGAAAGTGATGTCACCGAGAAGGTAAAACTTTCCTCACGTATTCCCTCCCGATCCTCAATCCCTCTCTTACAAGATCCTCCACTCTCCTATCTTTCTTCCGTCTCATCCACAGCAGAATGAAGCCCAATAGCGCCATATCCACCAAGAAATGCTTGATGGCAATCCATATAAACCAAGCCAGCCATTTCCTCGGAGATCTTGATTTCTTGCCCTGATATTCCCTTCCCGTGGCAATCTGCTCTCTCAATGCTGCAATCTCCGCCGTCATTTTCACCAGCACCTGTTCCACGTTCCTCCTCCATTTTGTCTTATTATTTTTACCATCCGTGAATTCATCTTCATCTTCACCATTATATCCCACCCTTCTCTTAGATTCCCTCTCGGCCTCATCGTCCTGGCTCATTGGGCTCAGTACTCTCATTCCACCTTCTGTCCCTGATACGGGTGGTTGAAATTGTCTCGGTTGAGTCGTGTAAGATGGCACACGCCGACCATGCGGACCATGCGAAGATCCCGTAGACGATGGACTATTGTTCTTTATTTGATCCCAAACGAATTCTAATTCTGCAACCAATTCTCTTGCATCTCTGCATCGCCAAATGTGAAATTAGCTTATTTATCACCGCCGCAGACCGAGCTCCCAAGCCAAGATCCATGACTTACGCAGTAGTACTAGCATACTTATGCATAGTATCAATTAATGCTTCAATATACCTCCTCTTGGCCTCAGTCCTACTGACTCCTCTCTGTGCATCCCACGCATCCCATTTGTCTCTTTCTCTCTTTAGCTCTTCTCCCTGCAATTCCCCTTCACCATCTTCCTCCTCACCTCTCGAACTTGGCCGCATCATGACACCATCCACGTCTCCCTCCATAGCCTGCTTGTATAATCCATAGAGACGCAATCGATCTGCCGGAGGGGGGCGCGATGCTCCGGTTTTGGGTATCTTCTTTACAGTGTTGAGCGCGTGGACGAATACTCGGTCTGGCATTTTGGGTTGCGTTAGAATGGAACAATCGAAACACTCGACACACTTTGCAGTATTGTTGGGCAGAATAAGGTACAATAGGGCACATATGCATCGTGAATCAACAACGCACTTACCCACAGAATCCGCCATCTTATCTCAAATGCTTTCCTTTCTCTCGCATTTATCCAAATATAGAATTTCCAATCAAGATTCTTTCCTACTACACCTATTCTCGGAAGAAAATCCAAATCCTCACAACTTCCAAGTAAACAGTTTAACAAGCAAAGAGATATTATTAAAAATAGTAGAGTTGAAGATTGCAATGAAAGGAGATGCAATAATTAAATGAATTATCATGCGCATCTTCGCGTTTGTACCTGCAATGCATGCGGTTAAACCGAGGCTCGAAGAATGGAGTGATGCAGGGATTGGCTATGCTCGGAAGTGCCGCACTAGTACCTTGAATTTCACTGCTGACCCCTGACCCTACATCTTTTCCATGTCGTGAGGTCTCTTTAAAATGACAGAACGGTATTGGGGGAAACGCTGCTGTTCCCGACAGACGGGAAGTTGGAAAACGGGAAGTTGAGACATGTCAGTGTATCAAATGGATTTTTTTCGTGAAGGGTTTTGGGGATTTCTACGTTAGCGGTCCACACCGATATTTGAAGGCATGTGGAAGAACCAGTAGGATGGTAACACGGTCTGTTGGCTAGTTGGACATGGATTACTAGAAAATAAGTATGATGTATTTGAACACCTCATGAACTCTTTTTATACAAGTAGCTTGTGCTAATGCAGTTGCAAATGCTTGATTTGTTTCGTGTCTTTATGGAGACGTATTTCTTGGGTATCTTTGCCCATCCAGCTAGTAACTCCTGGGCAAACGCCAATGCCATTAACTCCATACCATGTTGACAACCAATTAATCTCTCAAGGAACCCTCATGAATGCAAGCCTTCGAATGTCTGTCTGTTCGATTGTACTCCTCGTCTACAATCGGGCATCATTGATATTTTCTTCCTGTTTCTGAAGCGCAATTCTTTCCTTTTGCTGTTGTGCATTGTAGATTCTCTTTTTCTCCAGGTACTTGCACATCATCTTCTTGTTCTTCAACGCCATATCTGCAGCTTTTAAGCCGGCGTCCTTCTTGCCATTTGCGGTTCCGAAACCAATTTGCTTGTCAACCTCACCCCATCCAGTAAGGAAAACACCTATTGTAAATACTGGAAGTTTAGTGTTCGGGTCCTTTCGTACTGGCCTGATGTCCTTGTATGTCAATCGGCTGATTTTAGAGTTTAGGGCCTTCTGCAATTTCTCCTTGGCGTTGAGCTCGACTTCAGTTACATTATGTGTCTGAACGTCATCAACTGCTCCTCTCAGTCTCCATAATGGACTATCCAGTTTCTTTTCACTTCGCTCTTCCTGCTTGATCTCTTTTGATAATGTCATAGCCCAAAGACTCCTCAACCATTCCGATGCACGTGCTACCCCATTTTTTTGATCTGAGAGCAAAACAGCTGCGACATATGATTCGAAGATATCTCCCATAATTTTAGTCGTGTCCTGGCTCTGGTATTGTTCTGGCAGTCTGGCGCGCTTGTCGAAACCATATTTCCGAGCATAATCCGCTAAAGTGATATTTTTGACAAGTCTTTCGCGAAGTTGAGAGCACTTTCCAGGCAGTAAAGCAGGGAATGTTTGTGAAATGAGAAGCGTGGAAATGTTGTAGATATAAGCATCTCCAACCCATTCCAAGCGCTCATAGCTCAAATCTGAAATGTCGCCAGAACTGTAGCCATGGTGAGTAAATGCTGCCACCTCAAGGGTAGGATCAAGCACTTCTGGAAGGGGTGGGAGCTCCGTTGGGATTGAAGAAGAAGTCCACGGAGTAAGCTGCGTAGGATATATCATTTTGCCTGTATTGTGCTTGGCAAATTCTTGCGATGACGCATCAACAGTAGGGTTGCTATGATCTAGCTCCGGCTGCAGTTGGTTTCTTAATGTATCCCGAAGCTCGAGGGCTCCTGAAAAAGCCGTCTTACCTATCACGGTCTCGACTTCGTCCACTCCACCTTGATCAAGAAGGTCTTCTAATGCACTCAATAACTTCGAGGCTTTTCCATGTGACGAAGAATTTACCTGCAATATGTGTTAGGATCGTAGATGTGTTAGCGCAAATTGGCTCACATTTCTTTTCTTGTGCTCCTTTTCGATACTATTTTCGAAGGGGAATGGACGTTTGGATGACATTTCTTGCTTGGATGATTTTCGGGATTTTGCTTCTGGATAGTATGCATGCAACATTAAAATTGTCGAAATGCAAGTAACTGCTATTGCCGATATTTATGGGATTTAAAAGCTCATTCGTTGATATTCAAGTCTTTTTAGGTAGAACCGCGGATCAAAGCGCGAAATCTCCAAGCTTAAATGTACCGGTAGCCATGTCACGTGCTTTTGCGGATTAATAACGGACCGGGTTTGTTGACAGCGCCCGCTAAAATCTTATAGAATCCATAAACCAGACTTGAGGAGCAAATCGCTCTTATTGCCAAACATGTCGGTCGCGAAGTCGAGATTGCTGGAATTGATGAAGGTAGGAACTCGCATATGCCACAGTTGAAGATCTCTGGACTAAGCTCAATTCTACAGGTCCAATGCCGGATCTTCTCAACTACATTCAACCCCGACAGACTTCGAACAGGAAATAAGATTCTTCGACAGAGATTAAAGGGACCAGCGTTGGCTGCATACTACCCACGAAAAATGGCGACAATCAAAGATCTGCAGAAGGCGTACGACGAATATGACGTTGAAACTTATGATGATGATGAAGAAGATAGATTTGAACACATTACCATGTAAGTGTATTCCGTGCATCTTGGAGGACTACGCACTAACATTAATTTAGTCTGAAAGCAAGAGGAAAGGGAGCTCCGAAGAAGAAGAGGACTGCGGAAGGTATGTGCTATGCTGTAGTAGGCGGGCCTTCACTAATAAATTGGTTCAGATTCCAAGAAGTTCAAGGGAAAGAAGAGGTAGACGAAGGAAGGCTTCATATCGAAAAATTACTATGTACAGCATTCTATAAAACTGTAGCATTACCTGGCGTTTGGGATCAGCTCCTGGTGGAGTATCGTGGAAATTTGTTTGAGATATTACCAGGATCTGGAATGCAAAGAGCAAAAGCTCAGCCGAATGAGAAAGTTTATAACGAAGCTGCGCATACACCTTCCATACTACAATATCTAGCAGCTTGTTTAAGGGTCCCAATACTGCTCATGATGCAGCTTTGGAGGGAAGTAGCTTCTTTCATGCTTAAAGAGTGTTGGAGCCATACCTATTCCAATTCAATTCTGCCTCGTATGGTCAACAGCTGCGTGCCTGTGAAGAGTTCCCTCAAATTTTAGCATGGAAGTATAAAGTAAAGGGGCCGCAG
Organism: Sclerotinia trifoliorum; assembly: GCA_905066765.1. Taxonomy (NCBI): domain Eukaryota; kingdom Fungi; phylum Ascomycota; class Leotiomycetes; order Helotiales; family Sclerotiniaceae; genus Sclerotinia; species Sclerotinia trifoliorum. The sequence goes on along the minus strand of CAJHIA010000010.1, from coordinate 709,138 downwards.
CTATAGAATCCCCTGCATGATTGAAAGACATAATTATCTTTCGCACTTTCTACATCTTTACGTAGGTTACAGTTTCTTTAACTACCTAGCTATGGAAACAAAAGACCTTTTTGAGGCCGGATTTTATATGTCGGCCCGGAAGTAGTAGGTTCACACTTACCAAATGGGATTCTAAAGGTAGTAAAATTCTTTTCATAGAAGTCGTGCTTGTCAGGCTTCTGGTGCTAAGAGGGTAATACAATGAGAAGAAGTGGCAAGAGCGATCCTATTCGGAGCTTCCCATTCATTGAAGCTTCCATTTCTCCGCTCTTGCACTATTTGATTCATCTATCTTTCCATCAATATCTGATTCGATTCTGCTCTCATCTGATCTATACCTAAATGAAGATCTCTCCCACCTAATTATATAAAGACTTTGGAATTGAGATATGCAAGACGATAGAGCAGAAGATTTCCTGAAGTGAATATAAAACTTACCCATCTCGCGCAAAATCACTTTCGACTTTTTTCTCTCTATCATTGATGGCCTGGGGACCTTTATTCTTTCTTCAAATTCTCTCATTCAGAATTTAAAAAATCATACTTTCATTTTTTGCCTGCCATTTGAAAGGGGGATAGAGCAACTGCAAAGGATAGACGTTACTTCTCTATCTAAACCTCTCAGAGCTACGACTCTTATTTCTTTTCTTGATCTTTCATACCTTCATTTCTGTTCATCTACTTCAATCTCATCTACGAGTGAGCCATTCAACAATCATTTTCCATCTGTTCAGTCAGTACAATCTGCTACAGGCCACTACTTTCCTTTGACAACTCTTTCATTGAGATATCCTACAGGCAACATGGCTTCCTCAGTTGCTTCCAATGGATCACCAATTCTTCGTCGTACAATGGATCGTAGCAGCCATGAGAATGCTGGACTTGGCGACGATACCGTTGATAAGATGACTACACGAATGGTTTGTTACCCTTGCTTCAATTATCATCACTACTTTTCCTGTTTATTGTCCCTCCTCTGCCTTGTCAACTTGCCGTTGAAAAAATCTACCATTTTTCACAGTGCCATTTCTTTTTTGAATGAGCACAATATCAGAATTCTTGCAGGTTGTCTTCAAATCAAATACTATCTATTCTATCTCATTTCCAATTATTCTGCAGATCTTACTGACCAATTCTTGATCCAGGACAATGCTAATACTCTCAAAAAGGCTGCCACTGTCCTTTCCACTAACAAGTTGGGCAACCAGGCTGCTCCCAAGGCAACATTCTCATCTCATTATTGCTTAGACCCCCGCTAACGAATACAGAAGATGAAGTTGAGCCACGAGACTTTTGTCGCTCCTGCTGCTGCAGCACCTCCATTCCCATGCTCTTCTTTCGATACAATGCCAAACCCTGTCGATAAGCTATTGGCCAAGCTTTCCGAGCAACAAGCAGTCCTCAATCGACAACACGAAGCTTTGAGAAATTCAGATGACTATGGCCCGGGAAATTCACGCACCGTTGACTACAATTCCGCTCCTACTTCAGTCCCAATTACACCTGCCACCGAGACTTTTGACTCAGGCACGGCTACAACTGCTCCCACTACTCGTCCTCAAAGTCGTGGTGATGGTGACAATCAGCCTAGCGCGGAAGAGGTCCTCCGTCTCAAGTATGAGCTTGAGGCTGCAAAGGGAAGAATTGCACGCATGGACCAGGAGCTTGCACAAAACCGCATTACAAAGCACACTATCGATCAAGCTATCGGTAGTGTTTCCGAAGCTGACTTTCCTCTCGGAAATGTCTCTGACAACACCGCCGATATCCCTCAAAGCCACTTCCGTCCCCAAGTGGCTCGTGAAAGCTCCTGGGCAACTCAGGAAGACGCACACTCCGATCATAGTGATGCTCTTTCTGCGAGTGGTTATAATCGTACTCGGGCTATTTGGGGTAACAACAAGCCAAATTTCCCAAATGCTCCACCATTGCCTTCTTTTCAACCTTCTGATCCACATACTACTGGGCAGTGGATGGGCCGTGGTAGTTGCAATCAGCCCTTTGTTGAATCGAGCATGTCGTTTGGCGGACCACCTCCAAACTCCTTTCGTGGCGAGAGATACGAGCATGATATGTCAATGCCAGGTGGCGGAGTTCGCCGTACTAACGGCAGCAGATTCCATAATCGTAATCTTGGTTCTGTACCTTACTCCAGCAGCTCAAGCTCCTTCGATGGCTTTACACCTTCTTCAAGCTCGTACGGATCCATGGGTGGAGTTCCAACTCCACTGGGAAGCCAGATGAACATTGGTGTGAATATGGGAAGTGGAATGTACTCAGGCTATCAACCTCAGCCAATCGGCACACCTCTGTCGCCACATGCACCAGAGTTTACTTCGGCCAGTGGAACATGGAAAACTGAAGTAAGAATCAAATAATTCATTGGGCCCCATTTACTAATCAATCTTTAGTCGGTCGCTAACGAAGGTCACCAAACTTATCTACCAACCACTGAGCCACTGAATTACCGTCGTCTTTTAGACCGCACTGTGAACTGTAACTGGAAGTATATTGTGGACAAGATTGTCTGCAACAACGATCAGCAGGCTTCAATCTTCTTGCAACAAAAGCTTAAGGTCGGTACAACCGAGCAGAAATACGATATTGTTGAGGCTATTGTTGCGCAGGCTTATCCTCTAATGGTCAACCGCTTTGGTAACTTCTTGGTTCAACGATGCTTTGAGCACGGTACTCCAGAACAAGTCATCAAGATTGCGGAGGCTATCCGTGGTAATACTCTAAATCTGTCCATGGATGCTTTCGGCTGCCATGTCGTCCAAAAGGCCTTTGATTCTGTTCCTGAGGATTACAAGGCCATCATGGTTCATGAACTTCTTCGCAGAATCCCTGAGACTGTTATTCACCGATATGCTTGTCATGTTTGGCAGAAGTTGTTCGAACTTCGTTGGACCGAGTCGCCTCCTCAGATCATGAAGTACGTCAATGAAGCCCTTCGTGGTATGTGGCACGAGGTTGCTCTTGGTGAGACAGGTAGTTTGGTTGTTCAAAACATTTTCGAAAACTGCCTCGAGGAAGACAAGGTATGTTTTCAATTCACCTGTTTTCGAACTGAGTTTAATTGTGACACAGCGTCCCTGCATTGAGGAAGTTCTTGCTAGCATTGACATCGTCGCCCATGGACAATTCGGCAATTGGTGTATTCAACATATCTGCGAGCATGGAGCACCAGCTGATCGTAGCCGAGCCATTGATCATGTTATCCGCTATGCTTCTGAATATAGCATGGATCAATTCGCATCTAAGGTTGTTGAGAAGTGTCTTAAGATTGGCGGAGTCGATTTTCTTGGCCGTTACCTTGATCGTGTATGCGAAGGCCGCCTTGATCGTCCCCGCATTCCTTTGATTGATATCGCCAGTGATCAATATGGTAATTATCTGATCCAGTATATATTACAACACTCCAACCCTCAACATCGGGAAATTGTCGCTTCTCACATCCGCAAGCACATGGTCTCCCTTCGTGGTTCCAAGTTTGGCTCTCGAGTTGGTATGCTCTGCACTAACCCTGCCCTCCAGACTCGTCCAGGTCCAGGTTCTGGTCCTGCTATCAGCAGCGCTCCACCACCACGCATGCCACCAGCAAATGTTCGATATGGTGGTGCTTACCGCTAATTTCTTCCGAGCCCTCATTTGCATTTGCTCCTTCGTCATATTACCTTTTGTGTTCTGGGTCTCCTTGCGATCTTTACAAAGACATGATTTTATGCAACCAAGATAAAAATACAACATATCCTCCGGGTTTTTTGTTTTCCGGCTTTCAGTCTCTCATATCTATGGACTCTTCCCATTGGTTCTTCTTTGCCCTGCAGATACATGGTCAAGCTTGTGTTGTGCAACCTTTCGCCTTAAACTGGGGTTTCCCTTTGTCGAATTACGATATGTCCATTCTGTTTAATCAACATTATCTTCGAAAAGTTATTCTACCATAACGAGTCATCCTAAGCTGGGGACTATCTTCAGTGCTTTGGACAGATCATAATTACTACTTTTGCATTACATTATGCGAGGGGTGATATATCTTCGAGGCTTTTGTCGCCAAAATCTGATCTTCTTATCGACTTTTGCATCATCCATGTGTGGAGGTTTACTCCGCCCTTAGTGTTTGTTCTCAGATTAGATGTACTCTCTTTCCTTCTTTTTTGTCAGATCGAAATCTGCCTGTGTGGTAGGAACTAATATGGTAGAGAAGTTTGATCATACTCATATACTTCATTGTGCTCTTTCTGCTTGTACTTAAAAACTAAAGAAACGCCTAGAGCTTTTTTATATAGTCACTCGTTAGCAAATATAAAGCCTCTGGTCAATATTTTTCAGGTTCATCGTTAGTAGTGCATTGCAGATGGGTCCAAGTAGCCAGATATTTTGTAGAGTGGGAATGTGCAAGAGGAAAAAAAAACATAGCGAAAACCTAGTCTGTATTTTGACTATTAATTAATAACTAAACACAACGAACTGTTTCATCACATGTCGTATAGATACATATCCTGCATTTATTAACAAAGGAACTAGACCATTTCTAGATTACAGCCTCCCAAACCTCAATTCCTAAAATCAATCTTCTTCAATATCATCATCGCTCAGAACGAACTTCTGCTCTAATTGCTGCACCGGCATCGCCCTCTCACCACCGATTCCCTTTTTTATAACCAGTCCTCCCCCTTTATTTTTCCTTCTAGGTGTACCCACACCATCTGGTTTATCCGTCGCCCAATTTTCCGTATTATTTTTTGATTCGTCGTCGTCCGATGAGGTGGCAGTTTCATCGGTGGTTTGTTGTGGACCGATACCTGTGAATGTGGTTATTTTTTCGAGAGATTTGAGGAAGGGGTTGGTTGGTGAGGAGAAGTTGGTGGCGCGGGATTGGAGTTGAGATTGAGATTTGGATTTGGAGATTTGGATCATGTAGGGGAGACGCTCGAGGAGCATTTCTGTGCGGGCGGAGACGCCGAGGCTTAGGAGGGGAGGAGCATTTTCTTCTTTGGAGGTGTTGGGTTTAGATTTGCTGTTTGATATTGATTTTGATTGTGATGACGCGGGAACGGCGTTCTTAGTCTTCCAACTTTCCACTGTGCCAGGTTTTGGACGAGCAAATGCAGCGGTGCCGGAGGTAGTGCTTGCGGATTCTGTGTTTGTGAGACCGATATGTCCTTTAATTAAGCGTGTAACCCATAGATCTAATGTACTTTTCATTTCCTCTTTCATGCGCCACAATTTAAGACTGGTGGGATAAAACATTTTGTGGGCATCTGCTGCTTTGCCAGTTCTGAACCCGGCTGCTGCCGGAGCTTTGCGAGATACAGGATGAGGAAGAGAAAAAAGGATGCCACGGACGGCGATCTGAAAGGACATCTCGTCTTGGCGGAGGATATCTCCTCCTGTTCCTGTAACGCCGCCACCGAAGCCCGAAGATTGGAGGGAACCATCCCAGGAGGGGCAGAGGAGTTCGCTATCGGAGAGCGCGTCAATGCATCCATTGACGTGATCGAGGGAGGAGAATTCGAAGGAAGAGGGTGGTGCTTCACATGAGAGAATGTAGTTTTCGTGGAGGGCAGCGATGAATGTTGGAGTGTCGGTGCCAGTCTCATCAATGAGCTCATTTACGTTTACTTCGGATTGATTGGGACGTGAGTGATGAGATATGAAGTGTGGTAAATATTCCACATCGCCTGGTGCCTTTGATTCGCGCTTGTTATATACCACTTTACCTACAGCATGAAAGATTCCAAGGCTAGCTTCGCGGCGAGTGATCAGTTCCAAAGAATCCTCTTCCATTTTTGTCAGTAAAGTATCTTTGCTTATTTTCTTGCCTTTTCCGAAAACAACTTTCCCTCCCCAATCGTCAACGTCCCCTCTCAAACACATGAATTCCAGAGACCCAATTGCGCTTCTGATATCGCCCACCTCACCAAGCCTTTTCAACACCTGAGGCCCTGGTGTCTTTCTCCTTCCTGACTTCCGTGACTCTTTCTGGATTACTACCTCGAGGGCCTTTGCTAATATTGTAGGGGCAATAGCATTGAACTCTATAACTCCTACACCTGGATGCTGGAGAATCTCTGCCCCAAGGAGACGGTGCGCGGTGAAACTGTCGGCAGATGCGGAGGTTGTCGTCAGCAATGTCTCAGAAACAATCATTACCACTGGAGTGATAGGGTCATTCTTAGCTTCAGAGTTGTATGCCATTGAAAGAGGAGGGGTATTAAATGCAAGGTATTGAAGTATCGCAGATCGAAATGATTGAAGAGTACTCGAAGAACGAGTGAAAGTGTTTGGAAATTCTTCGACTAAGATAATTTGCTTCCTTCGATCCAACGGTTTTACTTCTGGTTTTACTAAAATATCTGCATTATCATCGGAAAATAAATCAAGTTGACCGAACTTTCCACCCCGACCCATGAATTCCGCAAATTGTGCAGCAATTGATTGAAAGCCGTCTGAGGAGGCCACCGACCCAACAGGATTCCTCCACTCGAGGATATCACATCCCATATCTTTCGCCAGTAGTTGTATTGTTGTCGTCTTTCCAGTTCCCGCAGCACCCTTTAAGATCAATAACCGTTGCCTCATTTGTCCCCCGATGACATTTTCAAGCCAGGTTTTAACATCTGTGACTTTCTTTTTGTGAACTCCAAGTTCCTCCAGATTGTTTGGTCCAAAGCGCTCGGCCCAAGGCCGCATATCTTCCTTCTCGATTATAGACTCTAATGAAGAAATCTGAGATGGCTTCACAAATCTTTGACTACCGCTGGGTGTGTAGGCACCTGAATTTGTAAATACGTTCTTTCCGACCCCGCGCTTAGCGGCTTGTCCAACCATGCTAACTGTTTGTGCTCGACTCTCTCCCACATCATCATCGTCTGATATTAAATCATCTCTCAGATCAGCCTCCTTCTGAATATCCTTCGAGCTGAGTACCTTAATTCTTTGTTTGGGTATCGTCTCGCCTTCTGCTTGCTGCCTCTGCGCTTGCTTTGTAAAGAATGTATGAATATCTGCATTTTTATGCCTCTTCTCAGTTTTCACTTTGCCTCTTGGTTTTTCTGGACTTGTACTGGGGCTCTTTGTATTGGACTTCTTGTGATGATTTGGCAGGTAAAGTGGCGCGGCATTATGATGATGATTGGCCGTTTTCGCTGAAGGATTTATAAGAGAAGAAGATCTCGTAGAGCTGCTAGATTGTGACATAGACCTTGTAGTTGGCTCTAAAGGGCTCGACCTTGGTGGCGGGGAGTGTGCCAAATTGCTCAATCGACTTTTGAACTTGTTGACCTGAACTGATTGATTGTCCTCGTTCTCTGATGTATGAGGAGAGGATTCAACGACATTGCGCTTCCGTCTCTTCGTTGGAGGTGCCATGACGGCAATGATATACTCCTACGTGAGACATAACATTACTGATCAAGAATCCTGAAGGTCTGTGGGTCGAGGTGATTGTTGCCTAGAAGGTCGATGGGAGCTTCATGTCGAGTGAGATACATCCAAGAAGCATCAAGCTTATCTTATCACAAATCACATGACAGCGCGCAACACGCGTTTCTTAAAACTGCGCTTTAACCATTTCGCCTAGTTACCTATCTAGTGGATAAGTTACCACTAGGCAGGTATATATCTACGTTGTTTCTGTTATTGCGTTTGATATGGACTTGGACTCTGGGAAAAGTGCAATGAAATTTTGATCAAGAATGGGATCTTGTGTTCGCTTTGATGGCTTGGAACAGATGGCTTTTTGTAAGCATTTGCGTATTCATGCGTTCCTTTAGAGATGTTACATGGAGTTTGTCGATCTTACTTGAATTCCATATGGCCATCTGCCAAGGTTGTGAGGTGCTCATGACAGAAGTTCAACATGAAAAAGGCTTGTCTCGTGGTTCAGGTTACACAAATTGTGGCTCTACAAGCTCAGGTTGATGTGCGTACTGCGTTGGCCGTGTGCTGTTGCCTTCATGCCTTCCAGCCTTCCAAAGGTCATCCCTTTTGAATGAGAGAGAAGTTTCAACACAAACAAACAAGCCACAATGAAGATTTTTCTCTTGTTTATGATGCCATTTCTCACCGATGGCCCCGCCCTGCATACTGCCTTGAAGATAATTGGTTTTGAGTCTAGTGACTTGCCAGCCTCAGCTTCCTGATTATTATTCTCTTGTTTTCGTTGAGGGCCCTGCATCTTTACGATGTCAGATTACATGACAATTGTGCCGTTAGGATTCAAGGCCAGCCCTCTCTATGTTCACGCGGATCGATAATAATGCCTCCGCCAAATCATGATTGATCAATTATTGATTAAAATCAGGCGCAGCATTGTACCTCCGTGTCACCTTCGCAGAAAGGATTAGAGGCTGCATTGTTGGATTATATAGACCCCTTACTCCCCACTTTTCATATTTCATCTTTTAGTAGTCCCTCGATTCATTGAACATCGCGATAAGTTGTTTACGATGCCAGAATCGAAGTATATTGAGCAGCATGTAAAATTTGTTCAACCAGAATGGTACGTTGTGTTTCATGCTCGGAAAGAGAATAGTTTCAATGAACAATCGCTAATGGAAGTCGTAAGGTCACGGTTGCGGACTACTGGTAAGAACGGAAGTGATTATGTCGTGGAAGTCGAAGCAGACCAGCACAACATTAATTTAAACAGCAACCTGGATGCCAAGTAAGATGTATCAAGTTTGTACTCCGTCCACATTGTGCTAATACATCCAACAAAGGATTCAAAATCCATTATCCGGAATCCCAGCGACTTTGCTGCACCATCAGGTTGAGGACTTTGCGACTAAGCATGAATTACTCGAGATTGTTCCTCTATTAATCAAAGGGGCATTAGTAGCACAAGACCCGACAAATTACGAGGATATAAAAGGTGAAGATGCTTTGAATGATCAAGAGATTGAATGCTTGAGGGATGAAGTCCTTCATAAATGGAAACAGCCATGGGCGTTGTATACTACTATCATTGCATGCTCCATTGGGTATATAGTCCTCCCTTTCTTACTGATTACTAGTCTTTCCACTCTAACTTTCGCCATAACAGAGCTGCTGTTCAAGGTTGGGATCAAACAGGTGGGTTTAGGATGACATTTCACACTCCTGCTAGCCTTTTGAGAGATAGACGAGGCTTAAGATAAACTTGGAATGTCGAAGTTGAGTCCAAAAAGGCGCTATGAGGAACAAATCTCCAGAAGCTTCACCTACCTCTCCTTCCTCTCCTTAATGTTTAAGTGTGCTATTCACCGACTGACAAATAACTTAGGCTCAAATGGTGCAAATTTATCGTTTCCTGACCTGTTTGGCATTGGAGGAAAATCTACTCGGGATACGATGCTAGTTGGACTCTGCAATGCCGCCCCTTATATCAGCAGCGCATTTATAGGCTGCTGGATTTCCGATCCCCTCAACAACTATTTCGGTCGGCGTGGAACCATATTTATTTCTGGGAACTTTTGCCTTTGGAGTGTGATTGGTAGTGCTTTTACAACAACCTGGGAAGAGCTTTTCATTTGCCGCCTTATACTCGGACTTGGAATGGGTGCGAAGGCTTCTACTGTTCCCGTGTATGCAGCGGAAAATTCTCCTGCGGGTAAGTCCATTCTCCCTTTGACTACCTATGGCTTCTCAGCTAAAAAGTGAGTAGCCATTAGAGGTGCCCTGGTAATGTCCTGGCAAGTGTGGAATGCCTTCGGGATCTTCCTAGGCTTTTGCGCAAACTTGATAGTAGCCAATGTACCACAAATCGCCTGGCGTCTCCAACTCGGCTCTGCATTCATACCCGCTGTACCCCTTTGTATCCTTATCTTCTATTGCCCAGAAAGTCCTCGCTGGTATATGAAGAAAGGTCGGTACCCAGAAGCCTACCAGTCTCTATTAAAACTTCGGAACAATCCCCTACAAGCAGCGCGTGATCTTTATTATATCCACTCGCAGCTTGAGCTTGAAGCAGAAATTGTGGGGAATCATACTTACTTGACACGTTTTACACAGTTGTTTACAGTGCCCCGATTGAGGAGAGCGACGCTAGCCAGCTTTACAGTTATGTTGGCGCAGCAAATGTGTGGAATTAATGTGATAGCATTTTATTCCTCAACTGTCTTTCAAAAAGCGGGTGCTGGGAGAATCAATGCGCTTTTAGCTTCGTGGGGATTTGGCCTCGTCAACTTCATCTTTGCATGGCCAGCTGTCTGGACTATTGATACATACGGGAGGCGAACCTTATTGCTGTTTACCTTTCCTAATATGGCTTGGAGTATACTTGCCGTGGCACTTTGTTCGTTAATATCGGAAACCAGCCGAGCGCACCTAGGCCTTATGGCGCTGTTTATATATGTTTATGCTGCATTTTACAGCCCTGGCGCAGGGCCAGTTCCATTCACATACTCTGCTGAGGTATTTCCACTGTCACATCGTGAAGTTGGGATGGGCTGGGCGGTTGCTACGAACCTTTTTTGGGCTGCTGTATTAGGCATCACTTTGCCCAGAATGCTTGACGTTTTTACTGTTGCCGTAGGCTATCTTCTTCTTTTATCTTCAAATACCTTTTCTTGACTCGAATACTGATGTCTCATAGGGAACTTTTGGTTTCTATGCCGGGCTTAACGTCATCTCTCTATGCATGATATTCCTTTGGGTGCCTGAAACCAAGCAACGTACACTCGAGGAACTAAATTTTGTATTTGCTGTCTCTACACGCACACATATGCACTACCAGCTTACTAAAGCATTACCGTGCGTTACCCCGCCTTTTTTTTCGTCCCCCAACTAAGAGTACATAGATGGTGGATAAGGCGGTGCATATTCCAGCAAAAATACGTAACGCTCGAACCACTGTACGGCTTTGAGAAGCCAATTGGCCATCGACAGATCGACAATTTGCATGAAAATGATAGACTGAGAGCTCAGAGTACACAGAATAGCGAACGAATGGCAAAACATCAGAAACAGAGTTTTGGCGGGGTAGAAGGAGCCTTGAGAGGAGGTAACTTTATGGGGGCAAGGGATCTATAAGATTTTACCATTGAGGAGGGGTATTTTGTGTTATATTCGTTATTATTCTCGTACGTGGGACAAATTCCTTTTACCCAACCGACTTGAGTTCAACGCCCTACTTGGTTTCTCCACTAGACTTCTATTACCTAGTAACCAACTTTGGTCGGAGAATTTAAAACTGCGAATTTACCGTTGAACAATATCGAGTTTTACGTCAATTGATCATTTAAATCGTTTTGATCTTCGCTTTAATCACTTTAAATATCTATCTAAGCATTAATATGACGTTTTATGTTTTTCAATGCGTCATCTTCAACCGTCCGGCTAGATACCGAAAAGGTACCGATGCAGTCCTGTCATGATTCGGGTTTTGCCGAGTACGTAAATGTAAATCTTATGTGCCCACCGCCCAATCACAAAAGCTCCTCCACTCATGAGCATGAGCGGACAAAGCTTCTCCACTTATGAGCGGACATAGTCCGCTACTTATGAGCAGACATAGCCGTCCACTATAAGCACTCGAAATTAAGTCCGTCGACAGACTAGCTGTTAGCTCCCGCAAGTCTCCATATATCGATGTATCACTCACCGCACATCATTTACAAAATCCCTGTAAAAACTATAGTTTCTTCTATAAAATTAAATATGAAACAATTTTTTTAATTTTGAATCAAGTCAGTTAAAATATTAATAATTATAAGTATTTAAAATTACAAAAATCTTAAATTTTTGAAATATATTTTACTTTTTCAACTTTAAATATATAAAACTATTAAATAAAAAGAAAACTAAATATTTTATTTAATTTCAATTAATTATTTTTATATAATATATAATATATAATATATAATAAATGATCTTTAAAGTTTTTAATTAAATTTTTATTATCGACTTGTCAATATTATAACCTTGTTGTACGCGAGGTTTACCTAGTGTAGATAATAGAAAATAAGAAACTCGTTTAAGTGAGTCGCGATCCTGACAATCTGATTGGTCTAAAATACCCCGGTAAATAAATCTAACAAAAAGCTTCACATAAGCAAGCCTTACAACCTCAGACAAATCTGATTTAGAGCTTTTTTCAACTCAACTCAATTGAAATAATTCAACTTTATTAAAATCATTCAGCTTTAAAATCATTTAACTCTATTGAAATCATTCAAATTAACTTTATTCATTCAATTCAAAATAATAATAATAATATTTTATATTATTATTATTATTATTATTATTATTATTATTATTATTATTTTGAATTGAATTAAATAAGATAAATTAAATAAATAAACTTGAATTGAATAAATTAAATAATTTCATTTGAATTGAGTAGAAAAAAGCTTCAAATTAAATTTGTTTAAGATTGTAAAGCTTATATTAAGCTTTTTGTTAGATTTTCTATAGAGGTATTTTAGACTAATCAGATTGTCAGGATTGCGATTCATTTAAGCGAGTTTCTCATTTTCTACAATCTACAGTACTAGCGCACTGCTACTAGCCGAATGACCTTTTTACACCAAACCTCAACCATTTTACAAAATTAAAACAATTTTAATTATTATAAAAGTATAATTGAAATTGAAAAATTAGATTATTTCAAATTGAATATACAATAAAAAATAAGTTGATTATTTTTTGAAATTTTCAAAATAATGTAATTAAGTTTGAAAATGACCATATGAAATTTTGATTTAATTTTTGCGGTAAAATGAGGAAAATTTCAAAATCTAAAATTTAAAACTGTACAACTTTATCAATTAATTATTAAAATTTATAAAAATCAAAAATATAGAATCTTTAAACGAATCTTTTTAAATGTATTAAAGGATTTCTTTAAAAAAATATTGAGTTCTTTTAATATTAATAAGTGAAAAGAGTGAGTTTTGGTGTAAAAAGAGCTATGGCTAGTAGCAGTGCACGGTCACTGTACATCAGGTAAATTGCGGTACGCTACATGTACAGCAAGGTTTTGGTGTCGGCAAGCCGACAATTATCGCCAAAATCACAAAATTGTTACTCGGTGTCACCAAAATACTAGAATTTCCGTTATACCCATACAAAAAAATGAGATTCTACCCAAAATGTCTGGTACAGCGAGGTTCTACACATCGTTATTCGGTATAAACAAAATACCGGATTGTCCGATATATCTATACAAAAAAACATGAGATTTTACCAAAAAATGTCCGGTGTAGCAAGGTTCTCCTGCATTTCTCCGCATTCGTATATGCACATGCCGCCGTTACATACAAGTGGGCTTCCAAGTTCACTGAGTACTTTCACGGGATTCGTAGTCATTATCCTTAAGTGGGGTATTTTGTCTCACTCTGCTTTCGTGGAATCTGTAATCGTCCTTAAATAGGATTTCTATCTTCCTGCTCTTTGACATCTATCCACGATCCACCTCTCATCAGTTTCATGGAGACGGATTAAAATGCTTCAATTATTTGTCTCCCTCCCGATATGGGTACTCATCTCCATCCCAGCGGCCATATACTTGCTAAGTATCATCTTCCTCGCAACCATCGACCCTCTCCGCCATATTCCAGGCCCCTTTCTAGCACGCTTTACCCGAGCCTGGTACTGTTGGGAAATATACAAAGGTTCTTACCAAGTTACAAACCAACAGCTACACTCTCGCTATGGTCCTATCGTTCGCATCGCGCCCCATGAATACTCAATCGATGATGTTAATGCTGCTAAAGTCATCTACTCTACGTCTGGAGGCAGCTTCCCAAAAGCCCCATGGTATTTGGCATGGGAGCCACCAGGAAAAAATATGGACTGGTTGTTCTCGGGGCGTAATCCGCATCGCCATTCTGCACAACGACGCAAGGTCGCGAATCACTATAGTATGAGTTCACTGGTTGGATATGAACCATATGTGAACAATTCTACCGAGTTACTCTCACGACGATTTGGCGAGTTGGCAAGTTCAGGAAAGATTGTAGATTTGCAACATTGGTTACAGTGCTATGCATTTGATGTTATTGGAGAAATTACATTTGGACAACGCTTTGGCTTTTTGGATATGGGAGAGGATAAAGATGGTGTGTTTGCGGCTCTTGATGATGGACTATCGTATTCTACATTTGTTGGTATTTGGAGCTGGATCCACGCATTTCTTTTTCCTTTAATGCCTGGTTCTGGAGGTTTTAGATATATTGTCACATTTACCGAGGACAGAATTGCGGAAAAGATCAAACTGTTGAAGAATCCGAGAAACGGAGACAAGGAGAGAGAGGGCACAACAGATTTTATGACGAGGTTATTGACGGCGTCTGAAAAGGATCCGCAGAAGATTTCCAGTGATGATTTGTTCACTACATGTTCGTCGAATATTGGTGCTGGGAGTGATACAACGGCTATTACTCTTTCGGCTATTCTATATCATCTGCTGAAGCATCCGGAGACTCTTCAAAGGCTGAGAGAAGAAATTGCAACGGCAGCCAAAGAGGGAAGGGTTTCGGATCCAATCACTTTCAAAGAAGCCCAGGCATTACCATATCTACAAGCTGTCCTTAAAGAAGGACTACGAGTCCATCCTGCTGTGGGTCTGGGGTTACAACGTGTTGTGCCAGCCGAAGGTACTACCATCGCGAATCAATTCATACCAGGTGGTTCGACAGTTGGCATTAATGCATACGTCGCCCATCACAATACGTCAGTATGGGGCTTAGATGCAGATGCATGGAGACCGGAAAGATGGCTCGAAATTGAAGAACAAGGTCGAGGAGGAGAAGTTGAAAAGTACTCCTTTGCTTTTGGCATGGGATCAAGAACATGTATTGGGAAGAATATTAGTTTGTTGGAGATTAACAAGTTGATACCGCAGCTGGTGAGAAGATTTGATTTTGAGTTGGATGCGGATGTGGAGAGGAATGGGGGTTTAGTTTCATTGAATAGATGGTTTGTTAAGCAGAAGAATTTCAGAGGGAGGGTTTTGGAGAAGAGGGATGGGAAGTTTTAATAGGGATTGAACTTTTTCATGAAGTTTGTAAAGGTCTGGTAGTATTTGTTTTGGGGTGGGGGCGGGAAAGATTACTATTTGCTAATTATGCCAAATTATTTTTCTATGTATAGTAACTAAAATATGAGTAAGAAGTTCTAATATTTCCTGATATCTATTCCAGAGATTTCAAAGTATCCATACAATTTATTCGAGGGAATCCATTCCATTATGCAAGAATATATACACCCTTCCATTTCAACGTATCCCATCCCATCTCATCCCATCCTATCCCATCCCACCCCCTCAAACCTCCACAAACTCGCCCCCTCAGCCACACCCACCCAATCCTCCACCACTTCCTCACCTCCTCCAACATCCTCCTCGCCTCCTCTTCAACCTTATTCTGCACCGTAATATGCGGCCTTATAAGGTTACCCCTCTGATCCTGCCCCGTCATTGTAAGATCTTACTACCTTCCTTCCTCCTAAACTCCTGCAGTATATGTAATTCCCAGTGTATTTTTCAGAGTTTGAATGAGGAGATAGTGAGCGCGACGCCTTTTTCAGTTTTTTTTCCTTTTGATTCCGAGGTTGAATTTTATGAGGGTGCTGAGGAGAGTTGTGTAGAAAGAATGATAGGTGGAGGGTAGGAATTCAAGGAAGCATGATATTAGTAAATTACTAATAAATATTATAATCTATGTAGAGCTAAAACGAGGATTTCAAATCTTGTTATATAGCGGCAATTTCTTAATCTATATTAAAGTGATGTTATTTTTAATTATTATTAAATTTATTTTTTTAAAATTGTAAATAATTTTTAAGTTTTATTAAACAATAAAATTTTTGGAGGGATTTTATCAAAACGATTAAATTGAGTAAAATAGAATTTAAAAAATTAATAATATATCTTTATAAATTGATAATAATAAAGTTTTTGAAAGAGGAGGAAGAGGGGAGAAGAGGAGGGAAGGAGGGAAGGAGGGAGGGAGAGAGGGAGAGAGATAGAAAAGAAAAGAGGAGATTAATTCCGAAATCGGAAAGCACAGAATTAAAGAACCATAGCCTAATCATCAAATTTGAAATTATTTTTATTAATATTGAAGTTATTTATATAAATACTTTATATATTAAAATCTCATTTTATGGTTTTCTTTAATTATAGGCTCAAAAATGGTATATTTACTGATATCATGCTTCTATAAGGGAATTGAAAAAGGGTTATTCATGTGTGCGGAGAGGTGGTTGCTGGGGAGGAGGAAGTAGCGGGTGCGGAGAGTAATGAGGAGGTTTTCGGAGGCGGGTTCGAGGCGGAGGATTAGCATAAGGGGTTGGGCCATTTTTTTTCGGATTGTATCG
The DNA here is from genome assembly GCA_905066765.1 of Sclerotinia trifoliorum. Taxonomy (NCBI): domain Eukaryota; kingdom Fungi; phylum Ascomycota; class Leotiomycetes; order Helotiales; family Sclerotiniaceae; genus Sclerotinia; species Sclerotinia trifoliorum. The sequence goes on along the minus strand of CAJHIA010000010.1, from coordinate 692,791 downwards.
TAGGGGAGGCGGGGAGAGCTTTGGAGATTATTGTTTATTTACATCAGATGAATGGAAATGGGATGCATGGTTCTGGTGGATGATGAGGTCATTGACTCCAAAGCGGGAGCTATACTAGTTACTGGTAGTAGCGCGGAGTTATATAATGGTGTTTAATTATTTAACAACTTTGCAAATTCTTCAAGAAGTTGAATTCATGGTCAAATCTTCACGCAAATTGTTGTTGAGACGACACGAATCCGAGTTTAGAAAGTTGGTCCTAAATACCTCAATATCATTCATTATTGCCAAATTGGGTTCTCATTCATCTACTTGTCTCTGATATTGATAACCTATGGCCATCGTCATACTCCTCTCTGACATTAAATTACCGCTCAGATTCATAAATGGAATCAATTCTTCTCCTTCACTCTAAAGCAAGCACAGAACCGGGCCCTCGTCACAAGCTTGAAAAGAAATTGTTTCTGGAGGTTCATGGCGCGATATTTTAGAATCACATCATGCCTCAGGTTCCGAGAGCTCGAGAGCTCCATTGTCTCCAAAGCTATCACTTTGATTATGATAGTGCTTGATACACAATGATTGAACCACTACTCCGTATCCAAAATCAAGGGACCCTAAATCAAAGCATTAGCCCCACTTCATTCACAACCCGAGAACAACCGAAGTCTTACCGTAAAACCAAATTCCGATTCCCAATCTTCCAACTTCCATTAGTCTCTTTCATCCAAGTATCTCCATACCGTCCAGTAGCAAAAAAGGTATGACTATCATCCTCGACAACAGGCGCAACATCCGGCAGGGAAAAGTAGCTTGCCTAAGAACATGTCACGGAGATGGCGCTGCTTGGCGAACATATAGTTATGTATTGCGTTCCGTATCTATGCTGTGTTCCTACAAAGGAAGCTAGGCTTGTGGATATATAATTCGCGATTTCTCCCGGGCCGTAGAGGATTCCTATCGCTGCTGAGTAGTTTGCTCGTGCGTTTGGGGCGAAAACTCGAGATAGGCTGCCCATTATAGCATTGGGATATTAGTAATTCGTGCGATGATAATTACTATAAGAATGGCAAGCACGAGGAAAAATGGAGAGTTTGACTTCGGTGAAGTCGTGACATGCATAAGAAAAAAGACAGAGTGCGAAATCTAGAGTGAAATTTCGAGAAAAGCAGCTTGCTCACGTTATGGCCATCAACTGCAAAAGCGTAAAGAGCTGAAGTATTACGAATATTTTCTGCCGCAATTGGATCTGCAAGTGGAGATATGGGTAAAGCTCCACCAGCTGAAAAATTGTAGCTGGACCGGGCGATATATCAGGACATGCTGAGTAGTTTGAGCTGGTAACGGCACGAGGAATTAGTCCAAAGACAACGGCTAGAAGCTTGTGGAATTGCATCTTAAAGGGATGGTGGTAGTTAATGAGAATGATGAGGAAGGATGCGAGTTTTTGGGAGACGAAGTTAACCCTCATTTCAGCTCGGATAAAACCGCACCACCTGCGTGCTATCATTGGGGCGGCTTACGAATATGCAAAGCATCGAATATGGTTGTGGGGGCGGATAACTTCCGCTGACCGTATTGAGCGGTGCCAATCAGTTATTGCACCCAAAATGCTGACATCTCTTGTCTATCACTCTTGTCTTCATGCTTTCGCTTCCACCGTTGTGCATGCTATAATTTTTCCCGACCATGCAAATTTCCATGTTTCTGCAAATTAAAACAAATCGTACAATATGAAATAAATATCACAGCGTGTGGAACGATGATTGACGAATTTAGAGTGGTTAGATATATTCTTCAATGGATCCCTTCATAGGGTTGTCCACTCATCCCTATCGAAAGTTTCTGTCCGCCCCATCCTTCCTATTGTCATACGTATTTCCATGTCTTTCGGATTTTGGAATTGCCATCGAGACTTTCAACGGCGCATCTCTGTAAATTGTTCCATCGATAGCTTTCATAGCTGCTTGAGCTTCCTCACGAGTGGTGAAATCAACAAAGCAAAACTTTCGCCGTTGATCATCCAGGTTATTGTCACGAGGGCTCACGCTCTTACTTACTACATCGCTAAAACGCTTTAGACCATGCTAAGTTTATCTATTCGAGGGGCAAAACTTACATTGCGAAATTCTTAAAAATGGATCGTATCTCCAATTCATTCTCCGATTGATCAAGCATCCTAGGCAATCCACTAACATGTAATTGTCTACCTTCTTCTTGGGCTTTTGAAAGCTGGAAATGTCTCATGGCATCATTAGGTCCGCTTTGACCCGAAAGTCAATCGTGTTGCGTATCACTAGCTCCTGATTCTCCCCAATTTCCCCAGCGATTATAGCTAGGATTACTATTCTCATCCCGCGGCCCTTGATTTGGGCCGCCACGACGAACATTGCCTTTGGGTCGACAAGGACGACACTTAACCGGTCGACCAAACATCAAAAGCCCCTCCAGCATTTCCATAGCATCATCTGCGATTTTCTTTTCCGAAAACTCAATAAAACAATATCCCGGACAACGACCTGTAAATGGATCGATAGACACATGAACATTTGTAACGGGAGTTATATCATTCTTGGCAAGAAACGCATTAATATCATCCGGAGTGGTGGTATAAAGCAAATTTCCAAGATACACACGACGACCTTCTGCAATAGCTTGGAGTGTTTCAGACGACTCCTCTTGCTGTCGTTCTGGTCTGTGGACTCTCAAATCATCGGCACGACTTCTATCTGCAAGAGATACGATCGGTTGTCTTTGAGGACGATCTTCTCTAGATGCTCGATTGGACCAATTTGTCTGTTTTGGCTGGGATGAAGAATCTACTGGCGCCCGAACTCTCCAGTTCGATGAATCGGCCATGATTATAAAATTCAATGAGGTGAGGAAAAGTAGTGTAATGTAAGTAAGGTGTTGTGACCTTAATACAGAGCATGGTGTTAACCGGTTCCTTAAATTGTTGAAACCTTTCCCGCTAAAATTGTCTGAGTTTAGGTTAAGGTTACCCTAGTGTTTTTTTGGTTGGTTTGATGATTCCATTGCGGTATTCTTTGATTACTAATCATTATTTCAAGAGGACACCGCCTTTGTCCTGCCGTGACCAAAACTGGAAACCCTCCAATGGCCAATCTTTTCGAAGGAGTTTAGCAACGGTCCATCTAATTTTTCCCTCCCCAAGGCGCCAACTACATATAAAATATCATTCTTACTATCTGAATGATTCGAAAAAGTAATTTCGCCCACAATTTTTCCACCACCAGCCAAGATCAACTTTTAACAGCTTTTTGCTCTATATCTATAGGTGGTCGGCGATGTCACGATACTCAGAATTACACCAAAGTTATCATTGTTAGCAAAGAATATAAATTAAATTTATCAGAAGACTATATCACACTTCCGCATACTCTAAAGGAATGTAATTAGTTAGCGCTTAGAGCCTGTTCTTCCTCCAACCCCTAATATCCCCAAGTTTTCTCTTTTTGTCGATTTGCATTTTCGGATTCCTCCCTAATTTCAATCCAATCGAATACTAACACCGATCCAATCATCTCAACACCAGCTGAAGAACTCATAATCTAAGATTCTTAAACCCCAGAGAAAGGTCTACACTTATTCGCCGCACAAAATCCATCACAGCAAGAACCGAGGAATTGACCGGTGGTAGAAGAGTAGCAATCATCTAAAAACAAATTCATGAGCGGCTTTTCTCAAAAGCACCTAGAGGAAAGAAAGGAAAACTCACTATAATTTGGAATGCATCTCTGATCGGTAGGTGGGCAGCTGACAGCTGTGATAGGGGTTGGGGGTCCTACACTAATGATGCCGCCATTATTGACGAGCGTAGCGGGGCTAGCGAAGGAAAAGGTGCAGAGGTGGAAGACGTCGAAGTTGGAGGAGCGGATTAGCGAGACGGAGAGTGCGTTGCCTGGTGGTTGTTAGTTTTACGTATGGGTCGCGTAAGGGGGAGACGAACTGGTAAGTTGGGTATATCCAGTGGCGGGAACGGTTAGGTTGTAGCTAGCTGGTCCGCCGATGAATGTAATATCTATATTAAAGGAATCGGTGGGGGCAGCAGCAACACCACTGATAGCTGCTAGACCAAGAGTCAAGAGTGTTGAGAATTGCATTTTGCTTGAGTTACTGTGGAAAATACTGGATTGAAGTGTTGATGTTGTGATAATGATGCTGAACCAAAACTCCAAACATAAGATGAACGTACGACTTATATATCCCCTTCCTCTAGCTTCCAGCCTGTGATGTTATCTCGTACATCGTATACACCTCACGGCGCCATGAATAAGCAAACATCATAAGCTTAATGGGCATCAACGGACGTGTACTAGAATTCGTACCGTCAATCATCAGATCAAGTATCCGAGCGCTCGCATCTCGCCAACTTCGAGTAACCTGTTTAGAATTCAGTGTAACTATCAGCAAATACGAAGGAAATACGAATAGAAGAAATCCAAACTCAACTCTTCACCACATACTAGTATAATTGCCAAGCACGTGTTCACGTATAGCTGAACACATCACGAGAAAATTATAAATAGTCAGGCAACACTCACGCGCTATTGCGTGACTATACATGAAGTGGAGAAATATTGTCTTCAGATGATGCGGGTGGATTAGTTAGGTTGGTGATGTTTGCTGGAAGATGCCGTCATGGTCTTACTTCCATCTCACTGCCAAGACGGATCAGTGTTAAGGCTGAGCGTTGCTGTACAAATTTACGTTATACCTCGTGATTAACAAGGAAATACGAGAATTGGGTTGATTGTGGCTTGAATAATGGGAGAATGAATACGAAGTTTGGTAGTGAGGTGGAAAGTCAAAATCATATATTTATCATGCGAATGTGGCTTGACGTGATTGGATGTTTGCTTTATTGACTTCATCCAAAACTTCAAATCAGGAAGCGTGTATTATCCTGTATTATTGATGGTAAGATTGTAAAGTTCCTAAGAGACACTTGCCTGATTTGCTTCTGAGAACCAAGCTATTGCGCGGCAGAAGATACCATAAGTTCTATCTCAATTCCGCCCTACACTTATAACCGTCTGAACATGTTCGAACTCGAGAAGCTGATTCTTACAACTAGCGAGCAACTTCGCTGTCTTTAGCACATTCTGAATCCGTCTTCCAATGATGTTTGCATCCGCCAATTTTTCAAACTCAGCATCAGTGATCTGATGGTAGTGCTATTGATCATCTCGTATCGATGCAAAGCTTTTCCAAGCCTTCTCCAGCATTCTTGCCCAAATCTTTGTAATCCATGCTTAAATGGATGCGTGATTTAAAAGCAGGGTCGATTTTCTTAACACGATTGGGGTCATAAATATATCCCTTCATATTACTCAAGCGTTCGTTGAGAGATCGAAACAATCTTGCTGCGCTCAAATGAGTTTGAAGTTCGTGATTCAAGGAAAACATCGCACTCGTCCAGTACTAAGACTGCATTTTAGCTGGCAACTATCTCAGGCATTAAACCAAGAGCAGATTCGATGATGTCTTTAAGCTCTGCTTAAAGCGTTTCGTGTAGAAGGGTCAAATGAGATTTCATCTTTTCATCATTTTCATCCTGTATGGCGTGGACAAGTTCCGTCCAGCGATGAGCAAAATCATGACATGACTCTTGAAAAACAATTCTTTTAGACATGGAGTGACGTAGGGATAGTCCTTCAAAATCTTGTTCAAATCTTTCTTGAGAAACGGACTTTGAAAGATGATACCTTTCTATTTCGAATGTCATGCGAGAATCGAAAGTTTTTCTGTTGTACACGAGAATGGCATAACGTGCAGGCATCCCATTTTCAATAGCCTCTTTCAAATCATCTGAGATGTTGTCCTTCCAAGTATATTGACCACAAGCCTCATTCATCCGATAGAAGTTCTTGATGCAACACTCCGCATCAGCCTTGACGGCAGTGAAGCTGGTTAGGGTCGCCATGTTTGTGTTTTCTGACATCTTGGAATGACTTTAGCGATCTCTGTAGACCATATGTTTGAATTTGATGGTTTATTTGGCAGGTTGCATAGATGGTAAAAAGTTGCGGTGTCGATGCGGTGTCGTAAGCAGACATGCGGAAACGTCGGACTATTTATCAAACACTCATGCAATCAGGTGAAGATAGTGGCATTAAGTCATATTCGCTACGATTTCTATAAACTACGCCCGAAGCTTGAGTCAATTGGCTGTGGCCACACAAGGTAAATGCTGTGTCTCTCTAGACCAAGTTTAATCCAGGGCATTCAGTAACATCTCTCGACTTTAACCTAATCGGAGGAGATCTGTTACATAGGGACCATCATGATGCAGTGAGCCTGTGCAGAAAAAGGCTCTGAATTATTATGAGCCAATCATGCTGTGCTTCGCCATGGTTCGAGCCACAAGAGATTGACTCTGTCGACGAGGCGACACTGTGACACTGACACGCCTTTGATAAACCAAAGTTATTTGCATAAACGCAGCATGTTCCTGTTGAAGAAAATAACTGTAGAGGCGGTCATACTCGGTCAATGATGGCCTCTGCCGAAAGAGTGATGCCCATATCAAATACACACCCAACGTTCGATTTCATGGGGTTCTCCGCTTGTACAGTCTTTGTTTTAGGTATTACTTAGCCAAAACATGAGCGAGATTGATCACGTGTTAGCCCGCCATTTTGGCGTCAGAAATAAGTGCCTTCCGTGTTTTATCATTTTGGGTTGACACGACACGATGTGACATGACATCTAGTTCAACAGCATCTTCTCCTACCCTACTCCAGTCAATTCAAACACCTTCATCGACTTCAATCAGAAACAATAAATACTTGATCCAATTGATCTTTAACATGAAAATATCATCATGTTTAAAAGTAAGGAAAAGGCAGCGAATGCGGCTCTGAATGGTGAAGGTGCGCGAGAATTCGACACGCAACAGTGTTGGGAATGGCAAGAAGCAATTATTTCGGTAAGTTACCTGCACATGATCTGCAAGGCGCCTTCAAACACTTCACGGTCAGCAAATCACTGCATTGGAAAATCTGCATGGGCGGCACTGACATTTTTTTTTTCACCAATAGAGCAGTGCGGAGAAACCGGCCACGGCCAACGATTTCCCATCTCCGCCCGTCGCGTCAAGCAACTTTAGTATCAACGCGACAAGTAATGATCGGGAAGCTGCAGGAACTGTGAAGCACGAGGGTCAAGCAGAGGATGCTTTTGATGACATAGAAGCCGCTAGAGCGCAAAAATATCCCCTAAATCGCGAAAAGAACCCATTTGTTCCAGATCCTGCATCTCAAGAGCACGCCAACGATGGTCACAGCAGTATATTCCCCACAACCCGGCAGGACGATGCAAGAAAATTGAGGCCATTCTATACCAACGGCAATCTTCAGCACACTCGTTCCAAATTGAAAGCAATGGAAGGGGAATACTTTACTCAAAAGAGCAATCTGTCTTTGACTCAAGAAAATCCTGATTCCCTTTACGAAGCTTTAGATTTGCAAAAGTCGAGAGAGGATGTTCAAGGCACCAATCCCGAACTTTCCTCAAGCCCACCAATTCCAATTGAACGAGAAGTTCTATCAGAGCAACAGTCAAATGGCGTGTCTGGGAACCCAATTTCTACAAATACAGGATCGACTGTACGTACATATGAGGAGAACGACACTGGGCACATAAACTTTGACGGCTTTCAGTCAACATCGGTGCCAGATGAAGGTCATTTCGAGTCTCAAGATCCACCTGTTGCGCCCCCCACAAGAGACCTTGCGCCAGAAGATCATCTCGAGCCTAAAACTCCAGCTCCGTCAGTCAACCCATTCTCTGATAAAGGTAGTGTCATGAAGCAGCATGAGCTCTTTGGCGCAACGCAACCATCCTCGATCGGACGATTAGGTGGCAGCCCTACTTCTTCTAGGCCATCGCCAGATGTTTATAATGGCTTTCGTTCCTCGCAGGATGTGGACGCTTCACCACTTGTTCGACGATCGGAAGTTATTAGTGGCGCCGCCCAAGATTCTATGCGATCTCTTCTACGGTCAATGTCTACTGAGACTCCTGTTTCAGCAAGTTCTGCTCTATTTTCAAAGAAAGCCCAATCTTTCAATTCCGCCATCCGAAAACCTCTGTTGGTACGTGAACCTCAGGATACATATATATCTATGAAAGAGTCGCAGGAGAGAAGGAGGAAATTGAATGAATTCGAAGTATATTCTGGCTCGGAATCGGATTCTGACATTGAGGCACTGCCTAAGAAATACCAGAAGGCGGCGAGAGAGAAGAAGAGGGTACGCGAGGAAGCAGCTTTGATTGAAAGAAGACCAAATTCATCCGGTAGACTGAGTTTGTCAAAAGAAGTCAAGCCGATATCCCCTACATCTAGCATGTACCCAAGATCGACCAAACCTCAGCGCGAATCCTCTCAAGTAACATCATCTCAATCACCGCAAGCGTTGGGGTCAACGCCTACCGCCGTGGAGGTCCCTGCGAGTGGTCGACGCCGAAGTATACAAGAGGATTATGTAGCCCAGTGTGAAGGTTTTGACGCACGAGACACTCAACCAACGCAACAGGATATTATTGCCGACTCTCAGGCTGCTCCTGTGTCAAGCAATATACTTGCAAGTTCACCAGTGCCTGGATCACACCGAACACTAGTCCTGAGCGACGTTGAAAAGAATGGCCCAAAATCAACAAGCCCATCTCAAAGGCTACCAAAACAGATGCAGCAACCTACAAGCCAAGAAAACTTGCAAAGCAAAAATGTCACCAGCATGAATGGAATTCAGTGCATGGATTTTAATATATCTGCCCTATTCGACCAGGACTTAACTACATCGCCAAATGGACTACCTTCCAGTCAGACTTTCAAAGCGCTCGTCCCTCAAATGCAAGATTTGATATCCGATGGTGTTGCATCCACTGTCCTAGAAACTAGTCAGGCTACAGATCGATTGAAGCCTATGGGCGAGATCGCGGAAATATCGCTTAGTATAGCAAACAATGATGAATTTGATGGATTGCCAGGCTTCAATGTTGATGAAGAATTCAACGAGGTTATTGGTGTATCCAATGACCATACCCCGAAATCCCAACCTCGATTTCAACCACAGATCGTTACCACACCTAGCCCGATTGATGTCGTTCCCACCGGTTCTGCCGCTACATTTTCATCAGGACTTTCATCAGCACCTACTACACTGGAGCCTCCTAGTCCTATTGCAAATAATACTGTCGCACCTGCAGCAAGAAACGTCTCTGAGATGGAACTAATTGATCACAATCCACCCGAGGAAGAGCAACATACTGAATTGCCTACCTTGGCTCCTCCAGTCCAGATTTCTCTCGGTGACCTTGAAAAGGAGCCGTCACCGTTAGCCTCAACTGAACATGACGATGAACTTTTTCAAAGAACTCCCGCTGAAGAGCCACAACTTCCATCAACGAAGAGACGACGAGATAGCGTGCCTCAAAGCGCACCACGCAAATCTTCTCGAATATCTAAGAATCATCCCAAAAAGCCCATCCATCCAAAACCACAACCAAGGATGGCTCGCACTACAAGGCTTTCGAGTGTCTCGTCTACAACTTCCAATGCATTTTTATCCACTACTGATACAGGTCCGGCTTCTGCTTCGCGGTTAAATTCGACTTCTAGTACGAGTAGTCGTCCAAGAGGCGATGGTGCTACCAAGGCTAAGGACACTCTAGAAGAAACTCCTCTGCCGACTACCAAACGGGGCCGCCCGCGTAGATCTACCGCTCTTAATGAGAGAGAAGTCACCATATCGGCACCGCCGTCGAAAAGGAAATCGACACTACCGCCACACGAAGATAGCGAAGATCCATTGGCGCTATCGGCGCCTTCTCCAGGGATGGATGCGCAAAGTAAGAAGTCAACCACTAGATTGTTCAATGACATGGCTTTTGCTGTCTCGTATGTCGGCGCAGAAAAGGATAAACAAGCTGCCTGTCGTTTGATCAGACAGCATGGTGGCCGAATATTGGATGATGGATTCGAAATTTTATTTACTTCTATGATTGCACCATCCAAGTCCCATACTGAAGACCTTGAGACCAGAGAAGCGGAGCTTGAGGTTGCTTCTTCGGAGGCAAACGTTAGATTTGTAGCATTGATTGCGGATGAGCATTCAAGAAGGACCAAGTTCATGCAAGCTTTGGCCCTTGGACTCCCTTGTATCTCAGGACGATGGATTTCTGATTGTGTCACCAAAGGCTTCATCATCGATTGGTTACCATATCTTCTCTCGGCTGGGAGCTCTTCATTTCTAGGTGGAGCTGTTAAAAGTCGATATCTACATCCATATCCTGCCTCCGAAGCGAACTTAAATGACACTTTTACTAATAGGCCTAAGCTACTCCAAGGAAAGTCGATCTTGATCGTCACTGGAAAGGGAAAAGCGGGGGAAAAGAGAAAACCTTACATATTCTTAACTAGAGCTCTAGGGCCAACTCGCCTAGGCCAAGCACAAGACCTAGCTAAAGCGAAGGAGATGCTTTTAGATGCAGAAAACAAAAATGCCGATTATGATTGGCTTTACGTGGATGGCAAGCAAGACGTGGAAGCGGCTGTATTTGAAAATCCACCGGCTAGCACTGCAGGAGGCTCCCGAAAGCGGAAACGGACATCTATAAAGGAGGACGATGCTTCGGCGCCGCTGCCGAAGCGCATCCGGGTGATAAATGATGAGATCATCATTCAAAGTCTGATTTTGGGTCAGCTCATCGAAGAGTGAACTGGCACGAGAATTCTTATATACTGCTTTATTTAAAGTGTTACATTGGCTTGTACTATTACGATTTGCAGGATTTATATACAATTGAATTGGTCATGAACATGTAACAGGCACGGGATACCTGGATCAATGGTCGGCGCATGAAAAGAAGGGCATTGCATGGGAGAGCTTGCTTGCATTAATGGAATGGGAATACCAATTTACTTTTTAGAGCGTTATGGGAATCGACATGAGGTTGGAATGTAAGATCAATCACGGATGAATAATGTAGGGGATAATGTAGCTATATGCTAAGCTTTGAAACTGAAAGTGTTTGTTGTGAATGTCGTGAATTTATGTGCATGGGGCGTTTATTCTGTCTGACGCAACTAATGCTCTTGGAAGCTTCGTCTATTGGAACCCTTTGGTTTTGATGCCCTATCTCTCTAAGTGGCGCTAAAAATGATTGCTTAAGCATCCATGTCTAGCGTACCGCACTTAGCAAAGGATAACGGTGCCGCTTCATCCGACGGGGAATTTAACAGGCTTGTCTAACTAGAGTATAATTGGTTATTTATAGGTATTTATCTATCTACCTGGTAACTCTTAGACTTTTGACTTTTGGTCACTGGACGATAGATAGATCATGTGATTGGTATATTTCACTCTGTTGTTTTGGACAATGTGGTGCTGGTATAACAAGTACTTGGATGAGAAGCCTTCTTTTATTGTAGTGTTGATGTTTTATCTGTACAGAGAGAGTACTTACTTATCTCTCCAAAGATTGAAGGTTAAGGTTGTGTGGCGCTTTTGACACCTCGGAGAATTTTCCCGCCCCGATCTAAACCAGAATAGGAATGTGATTGGACGGATTACGGCACGCTAATTAAAAAGAATCGCTAAATTGCAGGAGGGGTAATTCAACTTATATATTTGTTATTGTCTCCCATCATTATTGATTTGGGATATAAGTATCCTCCGACAACTCCGCATCGAAATCACTTTTCTTTTAAATGATCAAAATGATTTCCACGTCTAACATTCTCTGCAGTCCGGACTTTGATACCGGTACTTCTTTCTACCATTCGACGCGTTGATTACCTTGTAGGTACTTCACTTATTTCATTTATGGCTCATTATCTTAGAATTGGACAAGGGGAAGGATTGACGCGACTACAAGTACCACCAGGCATCGACCACCTTAACATCACTTCTTACACACATCACTTCTTACACACATCACTTCATACAATGATACATCTCTCGATCTTCCATTGATTCACTTACATCACGGGCGGTTTATGCGCAGGTGCGAGATGTGGATGTTGAGCTTGTGACCTAAAATTGTTGGCTTCAGAACTTCGCGAGAGCTACGTGGAAGATCACGACTTTACACTACATTCCCGAAAGCAGAAGGTAAGACATCATTTTAAATCTTTCCCTTGGTCTGCCAGCCTATCTCACTTACATGGCGTAATCTCCCCGGTGGAAGTTGCATGACCATCCCTCCCCTTGTCAATAGGCATGTATGGCTCCTATTAGATCTTGGGGGATCAAGAAACCGGCCTACTCTGGTTCGGGGGACCATCCTTATTGTTCAAGGGCTAGTTGCCATGTATGAAGCGGTTATTCAAAGAAAGCGACGGATGCGAAGTCAATCTGGACAGTTGGACGCCTGGGATGCATTCAACCCAGGTGGAGCGTAAGGAGCTTACCGAGTACTGTTTAAGTCTAGGACTGCAAACTGCAGTTCTAGTCTCTCGCTTTTGGTGAGATTATCTCTGCGATGCTGGCTTTTGTCTCCGGGAGGTAATCGCGAGTGATCACCCTTGATCTTGTGATGGCTTCGGCTCTTCACAGTGAATGGGGCCCCAGAATATTCTTGCTCGAAATGTTGGGTCTCTGGTCAGACATCGATGTCTTACTCAGCGGTCCATCCCACTGACAGCTGTCATATAGAGTATGAAACAGTCACTTTACACTGCGCTACAACATGTCCGAAGAAAACAAGGTAAGACACCATTTTTATAATGTCTCTCCCTCGGTCTGTCAGCCTTTCATACATACTTGACGTAATATCCCAAATGGTCGTACCATTACCATTCCTCCTCCTTGATTCTTTGGGCATGTACGACTCCTAACTAGATTATTGGGATCATTAAACCAGCCTACTTTGGTTTGGGGGAGTCGTCCTCAATATCTTCAAGGAGCAGTTGTCTTGTATGACACAGTCGTTCAAAAAAGGAGTGACAGAACGGTTATTTTAGTCTAGTATGGCAGTTGGACGTTCGGGATGATATTTTACCCGGGCGGAGCGTTAGGAGCTTGCCGAGTACTGTTACCCTTATTGTTGTACGGCATTCCTAGCAATAGGTCACTTTGGAGAATTCAGCTTGTACGGCATTCCTAGGCTAAATTTTTCTTGACTTCTTGTGTGATGCTAGACCATTGGTCAGACATTAGTGTCTTACTCAGCGTTTAACCCCGCTGACAGCTGTCTTTTATAGAGGGCCAAGACCCACTACTCCCGATACCCCAAGCGCCGCCAGGCCATGGGGCCTCAAGAAGTAGCCGCCCTCGTAGCAGACGCGGAGCCTCCCCTCCCTCAGACAATAATCAACAATCACCATCACCACTTTCACTTGACAGTTCACAACGGTGATGGTTTCACTGAGGAAGAGAGGGATCTCCTTCGATTTGTAAGTGATCATACCCCATTCAATTGTCAATATTCAAATCCAACTGAACCTTCGAACCCATCTGCATGCCCGTAATCAACTGAATGTCAACTTCGATTTGGTGATTCACACCCATTTGATTCTCTAAATTCTTCTGATTGTTTGAAAATATTTAGCTGTTCCCAAGCTAATCGTACATTCAGCGAAACGACATGCGTGAAGCTGAGAACTTCCGTTTTTCAAGCCTCCAAATGCAGGAATTAAGTCGTGTAAGCTAGCTGTAACAACCTCCTATTCACTGTTCAAGTATTGATCGTATAATCAGCGCATTACGGAGCTGGAGCGATTTTCACTCCAACAGAACGAGCGGTGGCGCCTTTAGGCGATTTATGGCCTTCTCCTTTTCTGCGCCCTCTTCGGTGCTTGTGCTGGGTTTTCGTTTTTTCCGGTTTTAGGCCGTGAAACCTCTCTTGTCCCTAGCGTTATCCGAACATACAGTGTCTGAGCTTCGATCAATGTTACGGGTACTCTTTCTTTAAATTGGGCGGGGATTGGATGGACGGATGGATTCGGCTGGATTTGGGTTGGGGCTTTCAGAACGGTCCAAATTGGATTCTGTCCATTTTCACTTACGCCGAGATTCCCTCTCCTCTAGACATTAATTAACAACCATCCCCACTTTCATTTGACGATTCTCGGTGGTGGTGATCCCAAAGAGGAGAGGGGTCTCCAACAATTTGTAAGTTATCAAACCCTGTTCAATTAGTAACATTCAAATCCTTCTAAGTGTTCATCTATTTGATAGCTCAAATACATTTAATCGTCCATCCTACTGCTTGAAATTCTATCGTTGTTCCAAAGCTAATCGTATATTCAATTCAGCAAAACGACCTCCGGCAAGCGGAGAACGCTCGGCTGCTTTCGGGCCTACAGTTACAGGACCTGACAAAGGTAGGTTCATCACAGAATCCTCTAATAAATTTTTTCAAATATTGATCGTAGAATCAGCAGATAGAGGAGCTGGAGCGCTCGCTCCAGACCCCTGAGAATGGCGCCTCCGGGCAATTTATGCCCTCCTTTTTTACCTGCTCTTCGGAGCATTTGCTGGGGCGTTTTTTCTTCGGCTTTAGGTCATGAGAGTTCTCTCATTAATAATACAATTCAACTATATGGTATTTGAGCTTCGATCAATGTCCTTCGTAAGTCATCTCAACCCCAATATCAATCTTTCAAATCCTGATTATATATATCTTCAGGAATATAACACGGAGCACCTCAAATATCTAGCTTTTGAACTTCCACGAAGAGGAAATGATGATAGTGGGGCTTGAGGAAGATGGCAAATGTCACATTTATCGCGTTTTATAAACCCAAAGGGAATGGGTGCAGCTCTATAGTCAATGGTTCACCAAAAATGGGAAATATTTCGTGCATCAATTATTGACCAAAAATTTGAAAGACTGAGATTTTAAGTATGACTAGAATTGAGTTGAAGGCAGGATATTTCAACAGACTTAATTTAATCACTGTACATCACAAGTGCAAGTCACCAGTCTAGATAACCTTTTCAACATTTTTACATTAATTGAAATTATACCCTTCGTAAGCCAAAGATCAGATCCGTCATATTCCAAATAACTCGACATTGCAATTGAAGAGACAAAAATAAATTAAGCAATGGAAGTGATTTGACAGATCAAAAGAATCTCAACTTTCAAACCGACTCGATCTAGACGTTACAACCACTCATCACTACTCCTATGCTAACCTGCATTATCAATAGCCCTGTCCAAGTTCATTTGCTCTTTCATCCATACAATCCTCACTCAAATAACTAAACTCCACTTCATCACTTCGCATTCCTAACCCATGGCCAGCTAGTCAACTACTTTAATATTCCGCCTTGCCTCACCTTCTATTACAGCTCCACATCCCCCGCACTATTATTACCTCTAACTAGCCGCTACCAAAGTACTAGTACTAATACTAATATCAGTCTCCCTCCAAGTCACCCCCCTACATCAATAAGAATCTGCGAAAATGTCTGCGTCGGCGTAGCACTCTCATCCGTAAGCGTAAGCGATAAGTCTATAAGAGGTGAAAGTGTTTGCAAAGGCCAAAACCCATCATCATCCCACGTCGTAGTTTCCGATTCCGATTCCGTCTTCGTAGCCGTAGCCGTTGTCGTTGTCGTTGTCGTACAGACTCCAGATCCCTCCGCGGTTACTGTTTCCGTAATGGTGTATTCGATAGGTAATGGATCGATTACGAGGGTTATAGTTGTAGTTGTAGTTGTAGTTGTAGTTGTGATAGAATCACAGGTTAGCGTTGCGAAAGCTGGAGATGGGAAAAAGGAGAGATCGTTTGTTATGGTGCTGGTTTGCGAGGGATTTACGTCGTTGCAGTTTTCGGGTGTATAGGTAATAGTTGATATGGTGGGGGTGGGCGTCGGACATGTACAGATGGTTGTGGCGCACGGATAGCGTCCGGCTTGGTAGGTGGTGGTCAGTATTGTGGTCCAGGTGAAGTAGTCGTAGATTGCGGTTACTTGGGTTGTGGTTACGAGGTTGATGTTTGTTGTTGTGGTGCAGAGGCCGAACTTGAAGCTTGGGTTTGTGAGGGTTGTTTTTTCGGTTGTGGTGGTGGTGATGTGGCTGGGAGGTGGGGGGTCGATGATTAGCGTTATTATTGTGGTTATTGTTTTGGTACTTTGGCTGGCGGTTTTTGTGATGGTGGTGGGTATTGAGGTTGTGATTGTTTGGGCTTGGATTTGGGTTTGGATGGGTGGACAGCTGGGACAGATGGTTATGAATGCTTGGGTGGGTACTCCTGGGCCTGCATAGCAGGAGCAGACCGATGAGATGGAAGATTGGATAGCAGCATTGTTGAGACCTCTTGTGCATCCGGTTGCAGGACCTCCTCTATCGAATTTGTTGGTGTTTTGGCGGCCTAAAGAGGTGAATGATGAACAGAAAGATTGCACGTAGACATTGGAGGATGTAAAGGCTGTTGCCCAGGCACTTTGGCAAGCGTTATCTGGGAGAGAAGTTAGAAATTGTTAGGTAAGGAAGGGGATGGATGTTGAAATTTTGGTTGAGGAGTTGAGAATACGCAAATAAGATAAACGAAAAGTGAAAGGTCGATATACGTACTTTTACATTCTATGCTAACAGTTGATGTAGAGCATGTAGTAGGAACAGGATCTGGAATTGGAGGAGGATGAATAGGTGACCATAGTCCAGGATCAGGACGCCATGGTGGTGGAACATTAGCAGCATGTATTTGAGCCGCAAGAACAAACGCACAAAAGAGCTTAGAAAGGTTTAAAACTCGTGTCATTTCGCTGAATAGAGGAATTAGAAGACACAGAAAGGTGTGTACATCTCTCTGATCAGAGGATATATCATGATCTTATACAGTGCCAAATACATCGCGTGTAAATGGAACTGAACCCTCGACAAGATATCATATAACACAAGTCGTTGCCATGGTTTAATTGTGGCAGTGATAATGAGTCAATTCTCACTACAAGAATCTCCAAGAATCTTCCACCACGCCATAAAAACCTTTCGATGAGTCAATCTATCAACTTGATAGGTCATTTCATCCTATTCCTATCCCGCTTTGCATTTGAGGGAGGTCAGGAGAATTCCCACATTCCTTTTTTGGTCTTGGCGGTGATGTCTCATGCTTCCACAACTTCATGTGGAGAGGGCTTTCTCCGGGTTTACCCTCATTATTATCGGGAACTGACTGTCAAGAATGTATGATGGCTTGGGTGAAACTTCTCGGCTTTGTCCGTTTGATGGATTGTGATGTAGAGGGTGCTGGCTAATGGTACTTGGCACTGGTTGGGTTGGGCACTGCTGATTGTCTGGATGTCTGAATGTCTAAATACAATTCAATATTCCGCTCTAATTATATAGATAAAGAGCACTTCACAACCAGATTAACACGAACGTTCTAACAGCTTTCAAGACTCAAAAGCTCCTCAAAGTGATAGAAAAGTAACAAACTCAATCAAAGAAAAGAAAACGGGGTCAGAGGTAGAATTCATTAAAAAAGTTAAACAATAAGTATCTAATCTATCAACCTACATCTAGCCACAGATTATTTATAAAAATCTTCCATACTACGTCCCGCCATCGACTCAACTTTAGAGTCCTAGACCTCCAGATATCCTCTCCTACTCAAGAGAAAGCAAAAGAGACTTCTTCCTCATTTTATCTCTTCAAAAGATTTTGAGGATCTATTATCTATGTATATATCGTGATCTTTTATATTCAAGACTTTACTCACGAAATACTCTATAGGTAGTTATAATGCAGAAAGAGAAATATGTAGAGAATGTAAGACGTATAAATGGAAATATAGGAATAATAAGTATTTAGGTAGCAATATATAACAAACAATAAAGTGAAATGAGTTGTGATAGGAAAGGGATAGATGAATGAGTGAAGAGGAACAGGAACTTTGGCGGCTAGAAATGTAATCTTATATCAGAGCGGACAGCGGAGCGAGCCCTTCGATGACTAGACCTCCATATTTTTGGTCATGAGAAGAGTGAATGATGAGGGTGGGATCCAAAGTGCGTTTCTTTAATCTTTAATCCTATAAGTTTTTCTTTCCAGGGATAATAAGCTTTTGTTTGGTGATGAAATCGGATCGAGATGGATGTGTATGATTGAATAAACAGAAACTGGTAGCGTTATTAAGAGAGGATAAATCATCCCACTCTCATTTATCTTTTACTTTGAACTGCTCCACTCCCCAAAACAGGAGGATGGCGTAAATAGTGAAAATAAGAAAAACGGTATTCCTACACAACTAAATAACCAAGAAAGCCTATATATTTTCCCGCAAACAAACACCAAACTAAAATGCCAAAGTCCAAACTTTAAGTCCAGCTCGGATTTCCTCCAATCACAAAGGACTATACCTTGGTGATCCATAATTCTTTTCATATTTGCTCTGCTCATCCAATCCAACCAATTCCTTCGAGCTAGCTATCGAGGTCGCGTTGGTTCTCCTCGATTTATTTCTTGATCTGCAACATGGCAGAAGACTCGTGAGAATACTCCAGAGACTTTCCATTTTCTCTTCTCCGGTCATGAATCGACCGGGATGAAAGACATTTAGGGTAGCTATCGCTAGTACTGTTGGGGTGATTTCCAAAATGTAGAAATATGATTCGTGAGAGGAGAGGATACTGGAAGATTTATCTCCGGCGGAGAATCGGGCGAGTGAGGAGAAGATTTGAATCTGCATTGTACTTTGTTAATATTCTGTTTCGATATGAAAATTCTATCGTCTAATTGTGTAAGGATAGAAGAACTCACCAAAATCAAACCCGATGCGCCAAATATCGCCCCTACTAATCCCTTCCATTTTGTTCCCGTCACACTTCTTCCTGAACCACTCACCTCGAACCAAAATGCCACAAGCATACCAATAAACACAAAATTAATCAACATCTGTACAACCAAACCTCCAATATGTACATGATCAGCGGTTCTTTGCTCCCACTCTAAATTCCTCTTATCCATCATCGTTGCGCCCACAACTTCTAGCACAAACACCGCTGTGTTTACTACCAAAAATGGTAGTGGGAGGAACCTAGCGCGGATTCCTTGTAGAGAACGACTGGTGAGAAAGTGATGTACGAGATGGCCAAGAAGAATGCAATGATAAGCATTGACGAAGGGTGAAATGGTCAGAACGAAGATGGAGGACAAGAGTTCGAGGACAGTATCTTGTTGATTATGGGTTGATAAAACGCGGAGAGTAAAGGCTGTAAGACCCCAGATGGAGGCTGCAAATACGAAGAAACTGTATGCCTACACAATATGTTAGTTTTTGGCATATAAATCCTAAATAAAGCCGAGGCAAATACCTTCTTGTAAAACACAGCTTGTATAAGATGAGCTATAGTGAGAGCCCCAAATATCGCAGCAAACGCCAAGGCCAAGGCAGAACTTGGATAGTAGTCATAAAGAGCATTACATGTACCAGGAGGTAAATAACCATTTTTGTCCGGTGTGAGTGTTTGGATGCAGGTAGGAACAGCGAAAGAGATGGTTTTGGCTGGAAGTGTGACATATGCATTGGTCATCCCCGTAATGGTAACATAGTTGGTTGTTAGGAAGTACACCGGACTTGTAGATGCAGATGAAGCACTAGTAGTCGCATCGCGTTGCAAAATTGTTGGAGCTGTAGTAGGGTCTATAACTGTATAAGTTGTACTGACAGCGAGAGCATTTGTAGCAGTAAAGACTGTCGATGCCAGCAGGATAAGGCTAGGGAAAAGCATTGTTACCCAGGCAAAAAAGGATTCAATGGAATAATCAACGAGAAGTGAAGGTAGTTGCAAAAAGAAGTCAATACAAAAATTTCGAATGTTGCAAAAATAAAGAAAAGAACGTTCGCTACTAGAAAAGCTAATAACATCAAGAAACCTAGCTTAATATGTATGGAAAGGATACATGGCAATACCTAGCTAAGGCAGATTTCAGATTTGAGATACTACAACCCTCCTTGAGAGTGTTATGGAAACAATGACTAACGAGAAGTTAACATCTTATTGGTCTGGGCGTAAAAAGATCATGGATCATACGAGTGGACCAATGAGGCACCGGATTATGTGGCGAAGTAAGGAGAACTCGCTTACTTACCGCTGCCGAAAATGGGTGCAGGGAACCGAATTTGTCGCAATTTGGAAGGTTTATCTGCTGAACGTGGTCTATTTGAGGTTCTCCTCGACGGAATCGTAGACAACCGAAGGGGGATACCTACTGGTCCTGGAACAATGTGGATCTACAAAGCGGACTGACGCATTTGGTTGGGGCAATTGCATTTATATTCTAATTCACGTGAGTCTTGTATAAAAATGCGAAATGATAATTGCCTTTATTATCCGTGATCCATACCCTGGGTATTTCATATTTTGGGAGACGCCGTATCCAACTCCGATTTTAAAGCAGACCTTTAACTAAACCAAATATACACTGGGCGAAATGGTAGCCATATTAGTTCTTTATCTTCTTTCGAACCATACCGGCTCCAAGCACATTAACCTTAGGTACCGCTGTTGCGGGGGGAGTAGGCCCCTGGGGTTCGTCCGTACTCGATTTCCTTTTCTTTCGTACAAGTCCTACATTAAGCGTCGTAATGCCTGCGCTACCCGTCTTATTTGTAATCTCCGTGACTTTAGTTCCTGTAACTAATTGACCCCATGCATCGCCCATGCTTCCTGCACCCGAACGAACTTCATTAATCCATCTCTTGGAACTCGAGCTCGCTAGGTCAAGATCGGCAAAGTCTAGCCGAAGAAGTAATTCATTAATTCGATGGTAGTCTGTTTCGTCGACAATGACTTGGCCGCGACCTTCTGGTCTCCAACAATAGTATGCGGTGCTTTCAGGTCTTTCTAGCAGGTAATTTTTAGTCTCAGTTTTAATTCGTGGCTGTCTGGGAATAATAACACCCGATAATTTCTTCTTCTTTCGTAGGGCAGAAGGTTTTGATAATCGAGTAGGTTCCTCGGTGAATGACATATTATCACTGCGCGTAGAAGGTGACTGCTGAGATGGAAACGAGCTAGTGAAGGATGTTGATGGAGTGGAAGCGACTGTAGCATCTGGAACTGATGGAAATGAAAAGTTGAGTTCCTCTTGGCTATCATTGGCCAACGTCGTGGTTTGACTGATGCCAAGGACAAAATCTCCTTGATCATGAGAAACTGATGGTGTTAAAACGATCCATATAAATCCAACTAGTCGTCCAGCGGAACACTCTTGTCTATATGCCATCATCTCCCAGAATTGATCAATATTCCTCACGCTCTTCCATTGTCCACTCGAATCATCCTTTCCTCTCCCTATCTCATCGTCTAATTCGTCTAGAAATCTTGCTTTTGGATCGTCTGGATAATGTGGAACTAAGCATCGTGGAGGAACGTCGTTTATATGCCTTGAAATTTGCCGTAGTGGGTGTCCGATAGTCCAAGAGCTTTGCGCACCCTGTATTTTTGCTCTTGCTGGAAGGTATGACCTAGTCTCATAATTATCCTGTCCAGGCACAATCAAAAAACCTTTGACTGAATCCCATTGAGATTTTCGCGAATCAATAGAAGTTTCCGTCTGCTCTATTAGCGAGTCAAGCACTCGACACCACCAGCGCACCAAGCCTCTATCATCCAGCACATGCTTTCCATTGTATTCAATACTTCCGGGGAAAAGGTATTGATCTTGAGCCCTGGCAAAAAGGGACACAACACTGCGGATATTTTCTCTTTGACGCTGTTGGATCAAATGTTGCAAGAATGTAGCACTGATATCTCGTATTGGAGAAGGGGTTCCTTTCGGCAGATTTAGCAAATGAAGATATCCAGTCGAATCGGCCTTTGAAACGAAAAATGTAGTATCGTATGCGGTGGAATAAATGAGGATTTCAATTGCGAAAACTAATACCTCAACTGTTTCTGACACATCTTGTTTCAAGGGAGTTTGAATCGAAACTGTAAGAAAATGACTTTCACAATAGGTTCTATCGGGACGACTATTCGGGGGCGCAGAATATAATGATGAGGTTTTGGTTGGAGGGGTAGATAGATGGTAGATCCTAAAAGTGACGTCTTTAGGAAGGACAGAAGCAAGTCGTTGAATCAAAATGGAAGATACAATTGATTCTTTTGAACCAGAAATCCCTTGAATAGCCATAGCAAAAGAATATTGTAAATTATTTCGAGAACTTCATGATCATAAAATAAAATCAAAATCAACACAAGTGTGATTTGTGATTCTGGAATTACGTATTGGAATTTAAATGAAGTCCTTTGTGAGACGCGTCGGCGAGTCGGAAGACGCGAAGTCTGGGTCTATGCTTAAAAAGGTTTAGCGTCTGGATAAAGTTTCCAGAAATCTTGAGCTTTCAACATCGAGGAATTATTTTGCTAGAGGAGGGGGGTATTTTCACAGCGAATTGACCACGATTTACATATAAAAATGGCATCCAAAACCACCAGTCGATCTATTCAATCTCTTAGCCGGCAAGCACGTCAAAAATGCTCATGCGCCGCCCCCCAATCCTCCCGCTCAAATACCGCCCGACAATTCTCAATATCAGCCTCGAGGTCAGATACTCAATATGATGGGGAACAAGGGGCGCGACCCAGATGGTCATATACACCACCACAGATGAAATTACCCTTCAATCCGAGAGCAAATCATGACATACCGACATGGCAAGTCAATAGCGATCCAGAACAATTGAACCGATTTTATACACAATTTCTGGGACGAGGAGGTGATCGAGTACTTACAGATGAAGTAAAATGGCTCGCTGTTACACATAAGAGTTTTGATCAGGGAAGAAGAGGTTTTAATGATCGGTTGGCATATTTCGGTGCGTATTGTGGTTTACTTGCGGATCCAGGAGCAAGTACTGAGTTTATGGTATGCAGGACGTAGGATATTGAGCTTGCAGACAAGTTTAGTTTTATTGCAATCGCCGATTGCGAGACGAGCTCAGTTACCTCAGGACACGGAGGACGTGGAGCCATATTCGCATCCTGCCCTGGACGGTTTAACCAACTTGACTAATGTAAAGGTGGATGATATTTTGAGCAAGGAGAGACTGGCGAGTTTGGGAACTCGGATGGGTATGCCGGATATTATTCGATGGGAACCTAGAATGGTAAGTCGAATAATTTTGCAGCGGGTTCTTTGTGGCGCTACTGATATATTTTACAGAAAGATAACCTGGAAAAATCCGGTATTGATCTTGTGATGGCCACTTCATTGTACGCCATTATTGGAGCAGTAGCATTACAGAAGGGTGGTGATTTTGCAACAAACGTGGCAAGGGAGAGAGTTTTGAAACCTCTCGCTATATCATAGATGTGTATATCATGTGCAGGAACGACATTGATGTATAATATTTATTGTAAAATACATGCTAAAAACTCTCACAAGTTGTGAGAAGCGTATCATGAATGGTGCAACAATGCGCGGACTGATTCGTTCGATGATATTTCTTAAATACTTCCTTGTGCTTTTGACACTTGATGAAATAGTTCATTATAGATCAGATATAGCTGAGGATCATCAATTTGAGATTAATCAATCACAAATTTTAGAAGTTGGGAAAGCGTTCCACGAATCCGTATATCTACTGGCACTATTGCAGCATAGTATGTGCTATCTCTTCAACTCCTCCACCCTCAAACACAAGCTCTTGGCTCCCACCTTCTTTGCCTTTCCCATCCTCCCCTCTCCTCAACTCACCTCTTACCTTTTTGCCACGAACCAACCACTCAAACCAACCCCCGAACCCTTACCACTCCTACATCCGAACATATCTCTCCAAGATACTAACAAATCATGCATCTAAATCTGGGTTAATAGATTAATAAGAGATGAACGAATAGGTACAGTGGATCCATAATTATAGTACCGGATTACACTGGGTGGGAGCTTAAGCTTTGGGGTGAGCTTTCATGATTTGTTTTGGGGTTTGGTTGGATAATGTAGGGACTTTTGGGGATTTTGGGTTTGGTGGGTTTGGGGGATAGAGAGGTGAGGAGAGGAGGAGAATAGAGTGGATTGGGTGAGGGTATATGGGATGAAGATATATGGGATTAGTGTGTATGGTTTCTAGGAGGATGGTTAGTGAAGTTAGTGACGGGAGTGTATGACGGACGACGGATAATGGGGCGTGATAAAAGTGAAATGTCCATCAATGCGATGTCCGGATTTACGTTGAAAGTCATAAAAGTTTGGCGACAGTTATCATCATGTGGATTTCCGATAGAAACTTTATCCAGCTGTTAGGAAGCTGTCTAACTCTATAAGCAGGTAGAATTCAAAAGGGGGATTGTGTGCCTGCTTTTGTGTAAACTTCATCTTCGGATGATAATTCACGGGGCCTCTAGGAGTTTTATTGCGGATTTTAAATATCTTGATATTAGATTATGTATGTAATGATGGTGACAGGAGCATCTAGCTAATGTTCTATTGTCTCTTTGCTACGTAAAGATTATGTTTCATATCCTCACTAAGGCAGATTGGATTGTATTTTTTTAAATAGCAATTTTCTTGATATATCTGACAACATAAATACTTGTGATTGTCGATCTTGGGGTGAATGTAATATTCTCTTGATCCCCAACTACAGAAGGGAAGGGGAAGTTGTTAGTTCTTTGATGAAGGCATTTACAGCCTACAAATCAAAATAGAGGTTCGCCAGAAGCGATTAGTTGAGTGGACATGAAAAGTAGCACTTGAGGGGTCTAATCAACATTCTTGAAATTTAGTGTGTTCCAGCTACTTATGAGACAAGAGTAACTTTGAATTTCAATTAAATAAGGTCAAGATAGGATGAATTGGGTTTAGGAAGGGTTTTGCAAGAGTAAGAGCCACCAGAGACAAATAGGCGAATGAATGTGAACAGAAGAAATATCGGATGAACAAGCGCTAGAATGAAGAATGAGCGATTACTTGCACTGTGGACAATCCCTCGTGGTGTGCAATAAAACCTCTCATCCGAAAATGCAATGGGGGATAGGCAAGAGAAGGTATTTGATTCCGAATTTGAAAGAAGTATCACGGGGATAGACAATAGCTGGCTCCCCCTTTATATCCCGACTATGTAGTTGAGTCTTTACGTCTAGAATAGACCCCAGAATTCTTCGACAGATCTTATTATTAAATAGAGAACGCCAACTAAGGGGCGATTGTTAACAACCATTCTTCCATCCACAGCATTTTCTATTTCTCCCTGAGAAGAAACCCCTTAAAAAAGCAGGCCCACACTTACAGAAAACCAGTATATCAAACAGTCTAGAAGTGAAACCCGCATAAGAGATAAAATGTCGAAATAAAAAATCTATGTAGATAAATAGGTATCCCCTACTTAGGCAAATACGATGACATGTCAGACTTGACGATATCCCGAGTTGCAGCGGGGAGTCGGGCGTTTCCATCCATCTTGAGATCTCATTCTGTGTAATTGGAATATTTGGTTATGATTGCCAGATGAAAGTTCTACTCCACTAAATTGAATAGTGATATGTATCATTACACACTAGTTAGATACATAACATTGGGCTGTAGATTTGTGCGTGACGGTCTTTATATGCAAACCCTCTTGCGAGAATTAGAGAAAGAAACATGATGGGATAGTTTGGCTTCTCTCCAGTGGCATCAATGGCTATGCTTATGCTCGAATGAACCGTTTCTATCGTTCGTATTCTTTGTGTTCCCTTTCCGACCTCTGAACGGAATAAATACTGCCCAATTCTCATTCGGCTGAAAGCATGTAGTTCTAAATGTGAATTCGAGCGCATTCAGTATAGATGTCACGGATGTATTTCCTCGCGGCGATCAGCCAATTATGTGAGAAAGACTTCTATTATTTCTTTATTTACCTCATCATACGTAGCTAAGGTTAAATAAATGAGGGTAAAATGAGGATGGTTTGTCAATGAATAGGTAACATAGCAACTAATAAATGTTACTTTTGGTGGGGTCGTCGAGTCCATCCATATTCGTATCCAGTGTGCCCTTTCCGCCAAGAAGTCATTGCTGCCCATCGTATAATAAATAAATGATCGAGCGATCTGGAAAATTGGAATTCCAATAATATTTGTCATAAAATAAGTTGAGCTTAATAAATAAATCACCCACCCTTAATTCTTTTTCATATTCTGTGTTCGCTATCACTTCAAATTGTCTTCTTCGCATTGCTTTACCTACCTACTCCTATTTACTACCTATTGTATTATCTATTCATATCCCAGAGCTTCTATCAAAGTTCTAGAGCTAGCTACTCTAGTCCTGGTAAGGCGGTCAGCTCTCCTCGCGCGGAAACAAACTGACCAATGACGCATGTTGTCTTTTTAGACAGACCTACCTAACCTCACAAAAATCGAGAGAGAAAAAAGTTTTCCCAAGCATCCAACGCAACAAATCCACAATTCGCCTTCTGGAGAACCTATTCCAACACCTCAAATACATTCGCATTGCTACCTCCTATCCTGTGAAGTTTCCAATGAATACACATTATTATTGAAATTGCAATCTTTGCAACAAAGTCACGGTCAGTGTTGCACTTGACCGCGATACAACTACTCTATCAATACTTCTACAATCCCCTATGAGCACTAAAGATCTACTACGCTTCCTTTCTAAGCCAGCAAAGTAAGCATTTTCAACTATTATCCTTATCTGCCAGTGTATCCTTCTGCATCACAATGTCTCCTACGAGCTCTATCCGAAGACCTAAGTCTGTCGTCCCAAGTACACTTCCTCCCATATGTGTGGAGATGAACAGCTTGGTGATTTGATTCGTATGGTCTAGTGACTTGTAAAAAGGATTCACTTTCTGAAAGCGGAGATTTATTCAGAAACCTTTTTTCTCTCTGGCCAGCCCAACCTTCTTCCTTCTTGCTAACGGTTTCCCTTCTTTCTTTAGGCCCAGATAACACCAGCCACGCCCCCGAACACTCAAACAAACTCGAATACCTAAACTTGCAGATACTACTCGTCTGCTAGACCCGATATCTTCTCACGGTATCGGCATCTATCAGAGCGAGCCCAAAGAATCCAACATTCCTTCGGAAAAGGACTTTTTCATCCCCCTTTGCACCCGACCTCCTTAACGTCCCCTACGTGACGTCTATATTCGAAACATCTTGCTGGCTTCGCCAGCACATACAATATCCCACGGTCCTGTGGGCCTTCTCTTCTCAGTCGAACACCGCAAGGTTCGTCTGGGTGGCAGATAGTGCTTCACAGTACTTTGCCAATTCGCAAAAAGACACAAATACCCGGCACCAGGGCATAAATTCATTACTACGTGCATTATCACACTCTAAATTTCAGAGATGGTCAACCTCGAGATTCCATCCCAATATACATTTTCGCCTTCTGAAGGTACACCTCAACTTACTATCAATCGAGATGCTACTATTGATCTCGATTCTAGCAATGCATTCGAAGGTTTGTATAATAGAATTCTATTCCAGAGAGGTAAATGCTAACAATAGTAGGCCCAGAAAAACTTCTAGAAGTTTGGTTTGCTCCATCTCCGAAGGATCTACCTATCGGTGCTAAAGAGGATGGACTCAAGTCCGTCTCGGCCGAAACATGGACAGGAATGCTAGATCTTGTTAACTGTAAAGTCTTGTCAGTCGTCGAGTCTGAACATGTGGATGCATACCTTCTGTCTGAGTCCAGCATGTTTGTCTTTCCCCACAAGCTTATTCTCAAGACTTGTGGTACTACTACCCTATTGCTCGGGCTTCGTCGAATGTTGCGAATTGCGGCCGTTCATGCAGGCTTCCCAGCCCAAAATTGCAAATCTGTTGAAGACGTGAAAACAGCTGCAAAACCCTACCGAGTCTTTTACAGTCGAAAGAACTTCTTATTCCCTGAGAAACAGCAAGGTCCACATCGTAGCTGGAAGGATGAAGTCAAATACCTCGATGATATGTTCTTAGGTGGTAGCGCATATATGGTTGGCAAGATGAATGGAGATCATTGGTATCTATACTTGACCAATCCTAACACCGATCTTACACCACCGCAAACTCCGGATACAGAGAAGTCAGTCACTGAGACGAAAGTTTTGAACATGCCTAATGAGGCGTTGTCTGCCATGAATGATGATCCTGCTCAAGGCCCAGATGAGACCCTGGAGATTCTCATGACTGATCTAGAGCCAAACAACGCTAAACAATTCTATCTTGATCACGCGGTTGCGGCCGCGGAGAGTAAATATGCGACTAGGGCTTCGGAGGCGCGAAAGGATGCAGAAGATAGTCTTGGTGAATTGAGTCGAACTGATTTGAGTCTCAGTGGCACAACAGCCGGAAGTACTGACACCGATGAAACTTTCGACGTTTTCAGCAACACATCTTCCGATCACAATGGAGGTCTTGTCACACCGGATGATGATGTATCCTTCCCCGAAGAGCTGGGCACTGAGGGTCACGCACTTGGTACGGTAGTCTCTGAAGCTTGCGGTCTATCGGACGTCTATCCTACCACCAAGTACCCTGATGCACGCGTTGATGCCTACCTCTTCACTCCTTGTGGATTTTCAGCCAATGGAGTTATTCCAGCTCCTGATCAGGCGGGCACTGCCACTCATTATTTCACGGTCCATGTTACGCCCGAACCTCAATGCTCATATGCATCATTCGAGACCAATGTCCCTGGTTGCCAAAGTGGACGTGAGACGGCTGATGTCATTGAGCACGTTGTTGATATCTTCAAGCCTGGGCGTTTTAGTGTCACCCTCTTTGAATCGAAAAGTAACTCGGCCGAGGGAAGAGAATTAACATTGCTTGGTGATGATGTATCGGCCATGAAGATTGCAGGTGCCGCCCGCTTGAGAAGTGCAAGAATGGAGAATATTCCTGGATATCGTAGAGTTGATAGGATCGTACACGACTTTGATGGATACGACCTGGTGTTTCGTTATTACGAGCGTGTTGGTTGGGAAGGGGGAGCTCCACGAGTTGGAGAGATTGATTAAGTGGCTGGGAGATTACGCGACCTATAAATTCTTATCACATCACTCGTTTCGTTTCTAAGTTTATCTTTTCATCCTTAGCTAGTCGAGTTATTCATTGGATTGAGTCTATCCTCAACTATCCTTTCCTTGCCATCAGCCAATACGCATAAGCGGCATCAAGCAGACATAAATAGCTTAGCAAAATGTTATACAACCTCTCATTCAGAATTCAAGATTCAATATGACACATTATGCACGGCAGAAAATTCATGTACAACATTGAGCAGCATAGCCTTGTGGTGAATGATAATAGTGAATAAATACCAATAGTTATGCATGCATGGGATTAGTGGTGAAGTAGGAGTAGCGTAGTAACGCAAAGGTCGCATTCATCACGACCTTTATTTCTTTATCATAGGGAAGAAAGAAAAACGTGAACGTGGATATGAATATGTAGGTAGGGAAGTATGAAGGCGTGGGGTGGATGTTGATGTGATGATGATGATGATGATGATGATGATGATGATGATGATGATGATGATGATGATATGAATCTAGGTTGTTGTGTAGGTTGGTAGATAGGTTGGTTAGGTGTGTGGGATTGTGAGTGAGATGGTGTATGAGATTGTGAGTGAGATTGTAAGTTAAAGGTAAGAATAAGGATAGAATATGATGGAAATTCATGAAGATTATTGGTTATTGATTGATATTGATATTGATATTGATATTTGATCGTGTTCGTTTTAAGAGAGGAATTGTATGAAAGGTAGGTGGGTGTGAAAGGAGGTATGGAAAGGTATAAAAGGAACGAAAAGTACACGAACGTGTCGCCTCGTCTCGTCTGGCCACGCCTTTTGGACGCGAAGTTTGTCTTTCTTATATGTATGTACCTAGGTAGGTAGTCGTGTTTAACGTGATGGGCGGTGATGGGACGTGGGTTATGAATAGAATAGAATAGAATAGAATAGGGGATATTGGGTGTTTTACTATGAGGGACTGAGTAAAGTACAGAGTAAGAAGGGATATTCCCCCTGCATTTACTTACATTAGTAGGGAGAGTACAGAGTACGGAGTATGGGTATTTTTATAGCTGGTGGCTATGTATACCAATCGGAGATGAGAATTGGGATTGCATGATTCGGGGTTTGTTTGAATGGATGGATGGATGGATGGATGGATGTCTCGCTTGTTGTCCATCATTATCATTATCATCTTGGTTTGAGGGGGATAGAAATGTAATGTAAGTCTTACCTTTGGATCCAGACGCGAAATTGGATTGGGGTTGGGGTTGGGATTGGGATTGGGATTGGTGGGAATCGCGTAGATTACGCGCTGGGACGCGTGGAATTGGGAAATGGGGGATGAGCGTGTACTCGGTAGATAATGTAAGGGTTGTTAAATGGGACTCTCTCTGTATGAGCGAGATGGATAGAATTTATGAATGGTGAAGTTATGAATTATGAATTATGATTGATTTAGTGGGGTTGATATGATAGGCTTCCTTCCATTTCTGGAGCTGAAGGCGCGAGAAGGTTGGTACTCTGTAATATATCCTGCATTCCCCCTCCCTTCTTCTTCTCTCTTCTCTTCTCTTTTCTCTTCGTGCTTCCTTCTCTTCTGTTTACCTACCTACACACATACATACACACATACACACATACACACATACACACATACTACCCAAGTATTCTTATGATCTGATCTGCTCTGATCTGATTTGATCTGCTTTCGCGAAACAAACTTATTGGTTGATTGTCTGTTTGTTTATTTTGGTCTCTCTTCGTGACTTGCATCCGAATTGGTTCACGCACGCTTGAATTTTCTCCTGCTTGATTTATTGTGTGGGAAAATAATATTTCGTTTACCTTACCCTTAAGGATCTTACTTTACCCTACCTACCTGCCTACCTACCGACCTACCTACATACCTACATACCTACATACCTACATTACCTCACGAAAATCTTCATAAAAGACGATTGATCAATTGTTGGGCGCTTAAAACCTTCATAAAATATCAAAGCAGGTTTCCGACTTTCCGATACCGATACCGACATCGACGTACCAACGAACGTACTGCACTGCGCGCACTGTATTCCAAACTCCACTTTCTCACTCCTCCACCTTCACGAAAGGACGCGACTTGACTTGATCAATTTTCTTCCTTCCTGCCACCACATTTTTTGAAACGCCTCCTACGAAATATTGCTTCATAACAATTATTAACGTGGTTCAAATCTTGAGAAATCATTTATTCAATTACTCATTCACTCAATCTCATTACAAAAAGTGATATACATTTCACGACAAGGAAGGAATTGAAGATACAAACATTCGAAAAACAAAACAGATCGCAGTCATGACTTCGCATATGCCAATGGGAATAGCAAGACAACCATTCGCACCATTGAATAGTTCACGTCTACAGAATATTACTAGTGTTAAGAATCGTCAAAACGGTATGCTAAAGTTCCACTTCACTAGATACCTACCTAGTAACAGTTGTTTTTCTCAACTGTTGCTAGGTATTCACTGTTTCTCGTTGACCTTGTATAATATACCTATGAATGTTAAACTCATACTCTTCAGCTCTATCACCAAATCCTACATCCCCCTCTAAGCGGAAAGCAACCACATACGAATCTGATGATGATTCGGAAAATGTTGATCCTCTTACCTTCGGATCTCCCAAACGATCCAAAGCTGTTGATGCGGCTAAAGACAGTTTTTCAGAACCTACACACTTCTTCCTAATCAATGCACCACCATCTCCCACTGACGCGGCGCTTTCCTCTCCTCTGAAACCTACCAAGCCCATCAACCAGCGAAATATTCTCCAACCTCGTTCTCAAACACCAAAAGTCACCACCTCTGTAACAAAATCTACACCCCTTACGGCTCCTGCAGGTCGTTCCCCAACCAGAAAACGCGTCGGAATCCTCAATAATCGTCGTCGTACTTTCACCCCAATAACTAGCGTTGATCCACCAAAATTCTCCACTCCAAAACCAAGCGGTCTTAGCTTTTCAATTGATGCTGCTCTCTCTGGAACCATTCCTTCATATGGTGCACGTCAACCTCAACGTCAAGCCCTCTCCTCCAAATCTATTTCTACCTCGTCATCGAAATCTTATGCCTCTCGTAGGGAAATTCCCGCCTCTCTTCATGCATCCGAAAGTAAATCATCCTGGTTCTTTCAAATCCATGAGGATACCGAAGAAGAACTCGCAACCAATCTTATGGAACACAGTACATGTACTCTCGATATTTCATCAGATGAAGAATCGCTTACTAGAATGAGAGATGAAAGAGGCAAGGAAAACGTTCCACCTCTAGATGATATTTCTCAAACTCGTACTTCGATGAATACTTTCGCTTCAAGTTCCTCTACTTCTTCATCTATGTCTCGTAGAGATGAAATGGAGATTAGAGAGATGAAATTGAAAGTCAAGATGCAAAGGAAACGAAGGGAAATGGAGGAAGGGGTTATTGATGTTGATAGATCTCCATTGGGAGAGATGAGAAAAGAGGATTTCTATGGTGAAGGTTGTGATGAGAAGAGCGTTTTCGTTATTCTTCCAGATCCTGAACCGCAGGTGTTGGTGGAGGACGAAGCTGAGGAGGTGATCGAGGGTCCTTCGGAACAGGAAGAACAAATCTCTGAACCTACGACAATCACATCCGACAAAGGAAAAGGTAAGGGAATTGATATTGATTTCCTTGTGCAAAAGAAAATAGTTGAACCCATTGAACAACCCGAAGCAGATTTTGTTGTTTGGGAAAGTGGAAGTGCAAAGGATGAAAATGAGTAATTGGATAGGGGATTGTGTATGAGTAATGACTTACGCGTGTATGAATTTTTCAAGGCGTTTTAGGATGGAACTTCATTGAATGGGTTTAATGGATTGAGTTGGTTTGATTGTATATTGATGGATGGGTGGCCGGATCGCTTGATTATATATATGTTTTTTTAACAAAACGTCTGTTTTTTGGTTTGGGATATTTTGGGAGTGTTATTAGTATTGATGGCATTAGTAGAAAAGCTTTTGGAATAAAAGTCTTTCAATTGATCTATTATTTATCATCTATATGATGCAAGATATATTATTTATTTAGCTCTACTTTAATTGATTAATTGATTAATCGCTAAACTCTTTGATACATCCCATCCAATAATCCACGATGTGAATACCTACGAGTACCTAAGTAGAAGGATATCAATTTAAGTTCAGTCAGATATAAAGAAGTATAACTACAACTTTCACAAATCATCAACTTAATCCATCCATCTTCCATCCTACACCTAATCTTCCACCTAATGTTAAATCCCCCACCAACCACTAGCCCAAAAAAAAACCTAAGCATCGACCCCGGCCTCAATCATTTCCCCCAGCACATCCCACCCCTTTGCCTCCTCCCCTCCACTCGCTCTCGCTACTCCCCTCAACCCACTCCCTACAAACCGAACCAATCTGTCAAATTCCCCTTTCATACTCTCTAATTTCTGTACGTATGATTCCTCATTGTGATCTATTCCCGGTGATAGGATACTTAAATCTACTTCCATTTCATCTTCTGAGTTTTCGTTTTCGTCCCTTTGCTTCGCGGGACTCATTCTCATTCTCGTGTTCATGCTCATACTCATGCTCATCCTTGAATTTTTCAATGTCCGCGGGGTAGGAGGGAGATCTAGGGATGCTAGGGAAAGATCTAGGATTTCCTGTTGTTTTTCCAATGCTTCTTTCCTCTTTGCTGTATTTGCCGCTTGGGCATCCTCTAATTTGATGCCTAGGTCGAGTATTTTGATGATAGTTTTATGGATGGGTTCGAGTTTAGTACCTAGGAGACATTCATCCGTGATACGTTTAACGAACAATGTATGAACGCGAATCATTGCATCGATGTCTTCGACATCCTGGAGATCTTGATGCATTTTCTGAGAGCGTTGTTCGAGGACCAGGGATGTGAGATAATAGTATAGAGTGTAATAGAACCACAGTGAACGGGTTCTGAGGGCGTAATATAGAGAACGTTCATCAGTGGTACTGGTTAGATTGTGGCGATCGGAGATGAGACGTTCTCGGGAAAGAATGTGGGAACTACGACGAATTTGGAAGAGAAAGGTAAAGATTCTTTGATATGAGGGAATTGTTTGTGGAGTGATTATTATTTGAATAGGCCATGAGAGGTGATATATGGGTTCGATTATGGACAAGACCTTAACTGATCTTCTGCATTTATTGATATCTCGACTCCTTTGCGAAAGAGGTCGGATGCGCAATCGAAGTCGTTCTGAAATTATGGATGGATGGGAACCAATCGTACTCTGTGCGAGCTCTGTCAATGGAAAGCGATCATTCCATGAAGCATCTAATGTGTCTAGCTTATCGAAAACCGATGACATAAAGCTCGAGGAAGAGATGCCATCGGCAATGAAGTAAACATGAGCTAAGGCATCGAGGGCACTATGTAAGCCACAAGAATCGAAGAGGGTTTGTCGTAACTTGTTAGAAGTGTGATGATGTTTGCTTTTGATCCAGTTTTCGAATGCTACATCGAATAATTCGGAGAAAGGGGCCAAGAAGAATTTCTTGGTATTGCATACTGAATCAAAGTCGAGTTTCGGTTCTATCATTCTCTTTGATCGTACTGATTCGAATTGACTCAAATGCTTCAATACAACAACACTTTTGCCAGTATTGAATATCCTTTCAGCAGCAGTTTGAAGGAAACTCGGAGCATGTAAAACACCAGTCTGAGTCTTGCGTAGCTTAAAGCGAGACTGCCAAATTGAAGATGGATCTGTGTTACCAATAACTTCAGAGACGAAGAATACGTTGTCGCCACTACTAAGCTCGCCTTCCTCCATCCATGATCGAATCGGCCGTAGATAGATTTGAAAGCACTGAAAAAAAATCTTACCCATAAATTCATACATGTCATTGTCTCCAGCCATCTGAGACGTACAAGTTTCGTCATATAGGAACTCAAGATAACGAAAAGCATGGGCATATGGATCGAGCTCAATTCGTTTGATAAGGTCGGTAAGTCTGCTGAGAGGCTTTGTAAAATCTGCTATTTCATTCTGTAGACTCAAAAGACTTACAACCACATCTGACGGTGGAGCGACAAATCTTCTTTCAATGTTGGACAACCTAGTGTCGAAATTCATAAGGCGCTGAGAAATAGATGATTGCAAAACCTGTAGTAGCGGCACATGTTGGGGTTGTTTTACCCAGGCTCGAAGAATATTCAACGCTGAGCCTTGAGTCGCGAAGTTTTGCATTAGCACATCATAACCTTCCGTAGTCAAATGCTTGAAAGTATAACGCTTCGAAGGTTTAAGATTCCGAACATCATGTGAGTCCATTTCGAAAAGAGAGCTCAATGATCCAGTAAACATAAAGAGAACTTCTCGGACGGCCTGAAGTTCGGTGATAGGCTTTTTAACAGTCTTTAGCTGGACGCCATTCACGCTTGGTGGTTTCTGCCAAAACTGTGCCTTCCTCAAATTATTCAAAGTGTCCTCATCAAGTGTATTCACAATGAAATCTTGGGGCCTCCTAATGTTGTCATCATCCAAGCTCGATTCTCCCGTTGATCCAGTCAACTCTGACAATTCTGATCGAGTATCCTCAAAGCCACCGTCATCATCATCTTCAGAACTATCCGCCCCGAAATCGACATTTCGCCAAATACTTTTTTCTCGTAGTAAAGGATCCTCAGCTACAAGATCTCGCCATTTCAATGGAGGTTCTATTTTGGGATCTATTATTTTTATCAATTCTAGATCTTCAATCCTGGATTTGGAGACCGGCTTATTCGACAATTCAAGAAGTAGGTGGAGAATTTCGGATGTCCATTTTAACTTTAATTCAGGCAATTTTTGCAGACGCTCCTTGAGCGCATCTGCGAGTGGATCTTCATTGTAGACTCGAAACTTTTCGTCAAGCCCCTCGAGTCGATCTGCAATATCGAATTGGTTCGTTCGATTGTAGTTACTATGCCTGAGAGCTCGAAGAGCAGTTTCTCGACAAGTATTGAACCTGGCAGAATCAGACTAACTTGGTCAGCTCATCGGCTTTGGGAACTTCGACGCATTGAACAAGATATTAGAATCAAATGACATATTTACCTGCGAGGAGAAGGAAGTGATTAATGTAACAAGTTCATCTGTTAAAGCTCCCAGCTTTACAAGATGTGCCATTGGATATATCCATTAGTAAGGCTCTCTTATAATATGTATAAATTTTGATCAGACATGTATCCAGGTGAGATTCATCTAAACATTAGAATCAACATTAACAATAACGGTGACATTAATATTTGAGCTGTGGTTTTACGCGGTCCCAGGATCGATAAGACGCGTTACCACTTAACCTTAGATACAAGGCTGTTATCGCTTTAGCTTTGGAATTGGTGACGAGGCAAATCCCATCCCCATCCCCTTTTATGGGTGTGGAGTTAGGGTGGTTTTTATTTTCGATAAATCTTACGCGGAGTTGTCGCGATACTGTTCCAAGCTTCAATGAGTTTAGGAATTTGAACACATTTTTAAGCCAAAAACAATCAATTATGGCTGTAGCACGCCCAATTCGAGTCTTGGGCTTATTGGCCATAGGATTATGGATATTTTTCTTATATCAAGTTTTTGGTCGAGAAAAACGAGTATTAGGGCCTGGAGATACACTTGACAATATAGAAAGAGACCCTAATCTAGATCGTATGCGCCAAACTTTCTCATATGCCATTTATTTGCTAACGAATTTTATAGCTACTGGAGAACCGGAAGGTGTGTTATGGAGAGCTGATCAGGGCTACGGACTTGGGGCTGAGGGAACGAGTCGAATTAATGCTACTCTTTTATCTTTGGTCCGTAACGAAGAGGTCGATGGCATGGTACAAGCTATGCAAGATCTCGAGAGAACATGGAATCATAAGTTCAATTATCCGTGGACGTTCTTCAATGATGTGCCATTCACAGAGGAATTTAAACGTCGAACTTCTGCAGAAACGAAGGCAGAATGCAAATATGGTACGCAGCTTCACCTATGATGACAACCTGGCAACTCTAACAATCCTGGCAGAATTGATCCCGAAAGAACATTGGGAGATTCCCTCATGGATCGATAAAGAGCTTTTCGATGAATCAGCAAAGATATTGAAGGAGAATGACATCCAATATGCCAGCATGGCATCGTACCACCAAATGTGTCGATGGAACAGCGGCCTATTTTACAAACATCCAGCCATGGCAAATATGCAATTTTACTGGCGTGTCGAACCAAAAGTTCATTTCTTCTGCGATGTCGACTATGATGTTTTCAGATATATGCAGGATCAGAATAAAACGTACGGGTTTACTATCAATCTTTACGATGCCCCTCAATCGATTCCAACCTTGTGGCCCGAGACGACGAAATTCTTAGCTGCACATCCAGAGTACATCCACGATAATAATGCAATGAATTGGATCACCGACAGTGCGCGGAGACCCGAACATAATCAGAAAGCAAACGGCTACTCCACATGC
Source organism: Sclerotinia trifoliorum (assembly GCA_905066765.1). Classification (NCBI taxonomy): domain Eukaryota; kingdom Fungi; phylum Ascomycota; class Leotiomycetes; order Helotiales; family Sclerotiniaceae; genus Sclerotinia; species Sclerotinia trifoliorum. Next base: position 655,341 of record CAJHIA010000010.1, on the reverse strand, counting down.
CATTTCTGGAGTAACTTCGAAATTGGTAACATGGATTTCTGGCGCAGTCAAGCATATGAGGATTATTTCAATCACTTGGACCGTGCTGGAGGCTTCTTCTACGAGCGATGGGGAGATGCGCCAGTTCATAGTATAGCATTAGCACTTTTTGAAGATTCGAGCAAGATTCATTGGTAAGTTTTGAGACTTTTTTGCAAGATTTATGTCTGTAGCTAATCTCTTTCAAAGGTTCCGTGATATCGGTTATCAGCACATCCCCTACTTCAACTGCCCTAACTCTCCAAAGTGCAAAGGTTGTCAGGCGGGACGATTCACAGATGGAGAAGCTTGGCTGCATAAGGAGGATTGCAGGGCGAATTGGTTCAAATATGTTGGTATGGGTTGAATAAACATAAAACTCGGGACATGGTCAACAATAGCGGTGGTGGTAACGGTTGATATACTGTATTAAAATGTCTCTTTGATGTTTGGAAGTTTAAAGCAGGCAAGCATTGGCAGGGCGTTCATGGTGGGATTTGGGAATCATGATAAGTATTTAGAGTATAATATGGCACGGCCGTTAGATGAAAAGGGCTGGTTGGCAGGACAGGCTCATGAATTACATATATACCAATAGGAGTACTTTTGGACAGCGGCCCTTGATCCTCGCACAAAATCAAGCAACATTATCATCAAGTCTTTCAAAGCATGTCATGGAGTTCCTTCAACGGGTGTTACCCTCTCAACACTATTCGCACTTATAAGACATAGCTTTACTATACATACTACTTGAATACTAAATGAGGATTAGCCACCCCATGATCGCTCCTACTTCGACCTCCCTACCTGAGAATATAGATACATAATACATTTTAACACGGTTTGAAACGTTCCTCAGTCTAGACTCGTCTAATTGGACATAAGGATGTTGCTAGCAAGTGGGACATACCTTTGATTTCGTGAAAGTTCATGGTATTCAACGAAATACAAATCATGACAAAACAACAAAACTCGAGATCTTTATGTAAGTCTAGTACTCTACTTTTGGGTCACCCACCTTTTGGGCCACTTTTTTACACCAAAAATCGAGATTTTCAGCTATTAATATTTCAACAACGAATATATGAAATCAATTGAAATTTTCAGAATTGATTTATAATCATGTAGTGAATCTATGATTCAAATTATATTAAATTCTATTGATTAATTGTAAAATTATTAATAATTGAAAATGATGATTTTTGATGTAAAAAGGTAGCCCAAAAGGTGGGTGACCCAAAAGTAGAGTACTAGACTTACATCCTAAGAATAATTTTATTATTTCTCTTCCCTTTTCCTTCTTTCCCTCTCCCTTACTTTCTCTTAATTAAACAAGGTGTCTTCCGAAAAAAAATGTGTTGTGAATTTGATAGCCAAAATGTTGGCTGTTAAGGATTCATCCCACATAATGAAATAGGATAAACGAGAAGGTCCTTCAAAAGAACTGCCTGAGTGGGTATGGAGAATTGAAACTTATTTGACTACGAGTCGAACTTACCACCATCTCCGAGATGGAATAGATGACTTCTACAAGACTCTAGCTAGTTATGTTGATAAAATACGCTGCAGAAATGTTGGCTTTGAATTCGCGTGCTAACTATACCAGAACCCATTGTGCCAGGGTTGAGCGCAAAGTATGCATTATCCCCATTCCAACATGTATCTGACAAACAATTGATGGTCAGAAGTTCTATAACGCCGACTGGAGATGGCGAGAACATCAACGTGCAAGAGAAATGCCTCCTTTTTCTGTGGTTCAAGAATATTGGTTTGATACTATCTCCATATTGCTCTTCGATTTTCGTCATTCCCATTCTAAGTAGTCCAGTAACACTGAACATACCAATACTGTGCCCTACCTATAAGCAGCAGTTTTCGACTACTAGAGCTTTTACCGGGCAGTTTTCCAGATCCGACAGAATGCAAACTTATAGTGATTCCGGATATGCATTCATCTATACCATACAAGGCATTATCCTATACATGGGGCCGGCCAGTCCTACATCAAATTGTATGTGACGGTGCATCATTAAAGATTCAAGAGAGCGCTTGGTTGCCCCTCCAGCGTTTTCGCCATAAGCCACAACCTCAATTCTTATGGATAGATGCAATTGTTACGAGGTTTGCCGTCTAGATCACGTGGAAGTGCTCTAGGCTCTCGAGGTGGTTTACAACTAGGCGTCAAGCAGGGACTTAAGTAACAACAGTAATAATTGCAATTCGTAACTAATAGTAGAGTATACTAAATGATTGATCTTGAATACAAAGCTTTACAAAAGGAATCTTTTTCTAATTATATAGTTCTTCATATTCTATATTTCATTTCTTCTATTGAATAGAATCAATAAAATCGATAGAAATCCTTTCTATTACTCCTATCGATTTAAATCAAAAAAATTAATAAGAATAATATTATATAATTATTTGATTATACAATTCTATTGTTGTTATTTACTAAATCCTTACATCATCTTAATCTTATATTAAATTGATCAAATCGTATCTTGTAAATATAAAAACAGTTATTGTAAGATCTATAATCGTAACAGTTAAACCTCTACTTAACGCTTAATTATAAACCATTCAAGGATCCAGATCACTTTATATAATCTAGATTGTAACTTTTATAATAATAGAGTATTAGATTTAGATTAAAACTTGTTAATTTTATAAAATTTTAAAGTTTGATTTATAAATTAATTTTAATATTTTTAAATATTTTTTACAATCTCTTTTATAGAAATATTAAAAATAAAATATTTAATATTTTATACTTTTATATAACTTTTATATATATATATATATAATAAATGTAAAATTCTTAAATTATTTTTATTAAAAGTTATTTAATATTTTGAAGGTTTGGTTTTTAATTTATAAATTAAAAATTATATTTAAACACTTGATGTTTCAACAAGAAAATTTATGAAAAAAAAAACATAAATTTAAAATTTATATAAAGATTTTTATTTGAGATTTAAGTACATTATATTATCCAAGGATGTTAAGAATAATAATTTTTAATATAATTGATGGTCGGAAACTAGAGTGATTGATTTATTCCGCACTATCTGTCATGCAACGTATGAAACCTAAGGGTCAATTGATAATTGTTGCATTCGATAAAGAGGGAAAGGATCCGTAGGATCTTTCCATTTTCTACTAACTATAATAGTTCTTTGCATATACTAGTCCTTCGCTCCTGACACCATCATTTCATCATCCTCATACTCGCCCCCCTTTATTCCCACCCTCAGAACCCACGAGGACAACTCGCATAATTCCGCTCCTTCCGACTGAACCGAATTCTTCCGACCTAACCGAATTCTTCTGACTTGATCGGAATTCTCCTTAGTTAACCGGACTCCTCTGACTTAACCGGATTCTTCTAACTTTATTACAACCTTCTTTCTAACCATTTCCTTTCATGTCTTTCTCATTCTCATCATTCTCTGTTTTCATAATTTTAAATATATCTCTCCAACTTTCTGTTTCCTATATAGATCTATTATCTTTATGAATCTTGTAATTTTTAATCATTTTCTCTTTTGGGCTAATATGTGATAATTGCTTTCAAGTTTGATAGAGGATCCTATGAATCCGTGGATCCGGATACTATAATGTGATTAAAATATTACAGAAGAATGGTGGTCGGATTAGGGCAGAATAGCTGAGTGGGAGTTAATATTGAGGAATTGGTTCTTGTGTTGGTATTTGGTTTCTGTTTCAGTTGTTGTATGAGTTTGTCCTACAGTCCCGAGTGGGCAGCTATAAAATTAGATGTAAAACACTTCATTTGTTTGGATGATCTCAAATCATATATGGATCCTCTAAATTATATGGATATTCCACTGGCAGATTATCCCAATATGAAAACCGAATTGCAAAAACAAATCAAAAGTCATTCATTATATAACTGGTCAAGATTTACTCTCAAACCATCGGCATCGCCTTTCCAACCTCCAAAATATCTATATTACTACCTCAAATCCACTTTTCTTATTCCCCTCAATGTAGAAATTGAGACTGTTAATAAAATAAAAGCCTACTTTTGCTTTTATATATAACTCCTTCAAACATACCTTTCTAGGCCTAGAAGGATCCGGAAGACTCGTTTGCCGTATCCGCGTCCCATATTTTTAAGGCTCGGCTTGAGCAGTGTGTATACGTATGATTACGTCATGTCTCTGATTCGAGGTGGGAGGAGGAAGGAGAGGGGAATAGGATTGGAGTTTGTAATGGAGGTTTCTGTTTAGGCTGAGGTGTAAGAGAGATGTTTATAGAACCAAAATTTGTTATAATTTAAAAATAATTTATATTGATTAACGATATTTGTTGAGATATTGATCACATGAATCACTAGCGTTGGCGCTAGTGCCTCGGCAAGAGGGGTTACATATTTATATAGTTCTTTATTTCTATAGTTCTAGTTCTTTAAACAAATCAATACAAATACTACAAAGTATATACTGAAACTTCACTTCCTTATACCCTGTCACAACCAATAGCATTAAAATTCTAAATTGTTTTTAATTAAATCTTAAAATAATTTTAAAGAAAACCTATAAAAGAGTTGAAATTATAAATTATTATCGGCTTGCCGATACCAAAACCTCGTTGTGTGTGTAGTGTACTGCAATTTACCCGGTGTAGGTTGTAGAAAATGAGAAACTCGCTTAAGTGAATCGCGATCCTGACAATCTAATTGGTCTAAAATACCCTGATAAATACCCCGGTAAATAATCTAACAAAAAGCTTGACATAAGCCCTATAACCTTAGATAAATCTGACTTACAACTTTTTTCAATTTTATTGAAATCATTCAACTTTATTAAAATCATTCAATTCAACTTATAATAATAATAATAATAATACAAAATATTATTATTATTATTTTTAAAAAAAAATTAATTTTCAATTATCAAAAACAAGCTGATATTCTGTCTGCACTCTGATATATATTTAATATTTAAATTTATTATAAACTTTTTAAAACTTAAATTTTCATTAGACTATCTCGAAAAGCCAGGGTCCGGGCCGCAGGCCCCTGGTATCTTTTAGTTTTTCAAAGTATATTTCAATTTATAAAGATGAGAAATTAATAATATATCAAATATATGATAAATATTTATTACATTTTTAAAATTTGAAATTATATATAATTATTCATTGAATTTATAGAAATTTTTGAAATAGATGATTTTTGATATAGAAATATACTTCGCTAAGCCCCCGGCCCTCTTTAAAGACTAGCCCGAGTATGAATATATGAGTTATTTTTTGATGAGGATTGCAAAAGGGGACTTCGGCAATCACTGTTGTTCCGAGGTTCAAACTTCTCCACGCGGGACGGACATTAAAGCGGGGTGGACAACGACGCGGGTAAGTAATGGCTAAGGTACCCGGTGCCGTTTAGAGGATAGATTGCGTTATATAAATACCTAGACACAGGTATTCGTTTTCTGTTTTCTTTCATTACAGTCCATTCTACTGTTAACTTTATCTTACAGTCATTGCTCCAATACTTGTTTCGCTGCTCATCCATTTTTCTCGTACGTATCAACCAACTGTTGACCGCATTTCTTGTGATTTGTTAGTCTCAAAAACAAGATGTCGAACTTTGAACAGACAGTAGAAGATGCCTGCACAGCCAGAGATATTCCAGGTGCAATTGTGGTGGCAGGAGATATTTCTGGTATGTCTCTCTTCTTGATTTCGCGGAATGTGTTGATGGGTAGAGTTTATGTGTGTGGACTAGCATCACAAGTCCAAAGTCCATAACCACAATTTTGAGGCTCATAATATTTCTTCCCATCCCAATTCGCTGGTTCATGGATTGCAGTTGTTAACATATATTAGGGAAATTTTATTATGAGAAAGCCTTCGGATATCAATCTCTCAAGGATCCCGCAACGCCCATGGCACTGGACAATGTCATGTGGCTTGCTTCCTGCACAAAGCTAGTCACAACTATCGCGGCACTGCAATGTGTTGAACGAGGCCTTTTAAGCCTAGACGGAGATATTTGTGAACACCTACCAGAATTCAAGGGTGTACAAATTTTGACTGGTTTTGACGAAGAGAGCGGGAAGCCAATCTTGATAGACAACCACAAAACTATAACACTTCGGTTTGTTGCACTCGCAGACTCGCAATATATTGAGAAATGAGCTGACTGGACCAGACATCTTCTCACACATTCATCCGGTATTGCATATGATATTTTCGGTAAGCAACATGAGTTCTGGCGTTGATGAAAATGGCTAAAAATGATCAAGATCCGTTACTTGCTCGCTACCAAAACTACATTGGCAAGCCGCCTAAAATGAGCAGTGAATCTGGCTTGGTAAAGGATGTCATGAGGTTCCCGCTTCTCTTCGCGCCTGGTGACTCATGGGCCTACGGCGCTAATATTGATTGGACTGGTCAAATGGTAGAGAGAGTCAATGGCAATATCTCCTTGGAGGAATACTCTAAAAAGAATGTATGGGAACCTCTTGGCGTAGAAAGTATAACCTTTCATCCAGTTCAGCACCCAGAAATAAACTCGAAAATAGTTGCGATGAGCCGAAGGGAAGGGCCATTAACTCCGACTGGCACAACGGCAAACCCCGACGGCAAGGTCACATACACGAGCCAAGTCCTATTCCATCCAGGTACCAAAGATTGTTATGGAGGTGCTGGGACGTTTGGAAGTCCCCTCGACTATTTCAAGTGTTTGCATAGCATTTGTTCTGACGATGGTCGATTGTTGAAATCGGAAACCATTGACGAGATGTTTAAGCCGCAGCTCAGCGAAGCCGCAAGAGAAGGGTTGATGAAAACTCTTTCTAGTCCAGATATCAAAGCATGTATGTGTGACTTACCTCAAGGATCGAAAGTCGATTTTGGCCTTGGAGGAATGATCAATTTGGAAGATATTGGTGGTAGAAGCAAGGGCTCGCTGGCTTGGGTAGGATATGCAAACCATTTTTGGTGGATCAACCGTAAAGATGGAATATGCGGCATGTGGGCCTCGCAGCTTACACCTCCTGGAGATCCAAAAGGCAACCTATTGTTTCACACATTCGAAGAGGAAATGTACAGGAAGGCAGGTGTCTCTCCAGAGAAGTTGTAGAGGGGCCTCTTTGAGAATAAAGATTTGCAGGAGGTGGCTCGGGCGAAAGATTGTTCACGTTTGATAAAGTCAGCACATTCATTTAGATATAGTTCTTTCTCCAGATGTTGCGCTTTAAGAAAACCGTCTCATGATGATAGCATTTTTCAGTAAATTGTTTAAGCAAGCACTACATATGAAGGACGCCAAATTGTGCATTTATATAAGGAAAAAGCAATAGATTTCTATTACTAACAATTATTCATAGTTAACTTAGGATAAAGTTCAACTTTTCCATGCGGGCGTTCTTTCCCTTTGACTCTGGCCATGCACACCGATAGTCGTCTCGTCATGTCCGTATAGAAAGAGCAATTGAACTAAATAACAGCAAAACATAATGTTTTCGAAATTTTGACCTTTCACATTTTCAACTACTCATGATTTCTACAATTCGCAAACCTATGAACGGCATTTTTATCCTCAAACCTACAGTCCATCAAAATGTCCGTCACGACGTTGAATGGCCAACCTACACTTAATATTTCCGGTCCCGGCCAGACCGCACTCTCCCGTCTCGATCCCCTCAAAAAGATCTTCACGAAGTTCTTTGCCTCCATTCCGCAGACAGTGCGAGGTCATGTCGTTGCTGTTATAGGAGAACTTATCGGTACAACGGCCTTTCTATTCATCGCTTTTTCCGCAGCAGAAGTGGCTCTCGCATCAGCGAATGATAATAAAGGCGATAAAGTTAACTACACAACGAAATCCATTAGTACCGATCAGATATTGTTTATAGCATTTGGAGCCGGAATCAGTTTGGTTGTTAATGCATGGACTTTCTTCCGTATTAGTGGAGGACTATTCGATCCGGCTGTGCGTTAGGAATCGAAATATAACAAGTAGGCTCTGTGCTGACATGTAAAAGGTTTCTATTGCATTATTCTTCGTCGGCGCAATTGATTTGACAAGATGTGTCTTGCTTTGTGTAGCACAATGTGCTGGTGGGATCGCAGCATCGGCAATGGCCTATGGTTTATATCATGGAGGTTTACACACAGCAACGACTCTTAAGCCTGGCATGAGCACAGCACAAGGAGTTATTGTCGAGATGATACTCACGTGTCAGCTCTGCTTTACTGTTCTTATGCTCGCGGCCGAAAAGCATGAAGCTACGTTTTTGGCACCATTGGGTATTGGATTATCTGTGTTTATTGGAGAACTTGCTGGTAAGCCAAACTAAATTAACCCAAGTATTCTATAATACTCACACTGACTTCTTCAAGGCGTCTTCTGGACCGGTGGATCTATGAACCCAGCCCGTTCCCTCGGCCCCGCAGTCATAACCAGGAGTTTCCCCAGCTACCACTGGATCTACTGGGTTGGTCCCATCGCCGGCGCCGGCCTAGCAAGCATTATCTACAAGCTAATCAAAGCACTCGAATACGAAACGGCTCAACTTTCCGAAGGCGAACTACACGCTCAACCTATTGATGATTCGGAGAAAGCAGCTGGGCATACAGGTCCTTGTGAATGCATGTGTTTTAAAGTAGCGGCTCAAGGACAATCATCAGCCGCGAGTACGTTGCAAGTTGCTACTACTGATGTAAGGAAGAGTTCAAGCTTGATACCGACGAAGAGTACGAAGAGTGGGACTTCTGCGGAGGTAAAAGAAAAGCCTGGTGTGGTGGTGGAGGAACCAGCTAAGACGCAGCCGAAAGATGATGATGGTTTCTTTGGGGAAATGTACGCAGATTGAGCGGGAAAGAATAGTATGGCTTCAAGGAAGTGTTGATGTTATTGTTTGTGCGAAGATGGGACTTGTGTCATAAGATTGGTATAATGGATCATTGAATACCTTTCTCTTTCGCTTCGGGGTAATTAGAGCACATAATGGCGAGTTTCCTATGATTATGGGAGGCTTTAGTTCAAACTATTTGTATTATAGCTGCGAGTCCTTTCGTGTCTTACATATGTTCAGAGAACACTCTGATGAATGTGATGCGAATTCCCTTGCAAGTATGAGGAGTATCTCAATAAACCCAATGTCCGGAATGGATTGATCTTGAAGACGAATCTAATAACTTCCTCAGGTACAGTTACGGTAGTAATCAGAGTGTAATGAGATGAGATGAGACCAAGCTTTCTTGGTAACTAAACATTCGGATAATTATAGAAGATGCAGAGAGAATATGAGATGAGAGTGCATAAATTTTTAAGTTCATATTGATGTTTTCGATTTATTTATATTTATTTGCATCTTCTTACATTCCTTACAAGACAAATAAAAGAGACGATATAGTGCCAGTGCCAGTGCCAGTACTAGTTCTAGTATCAGTTGCAGTGTCAATGGCAATGACAGCGATACTAAACATAATTGATAAACATAGACACCAGCGGCCTTACAACTCACATTGCGCTATTCAAACAGCAATACAAGTATCGAGATATCTTTTGAGCAGACCAAGACTTGGGAGACTTCTTCTATTATTATATCCAAACTTCAAACTTCAATTTTCAATGTCCAACCCATCATTCCATTCCATCCCATCCCACATCACAACACAATAAAGCAAGCTCACCTCACCTCACCGTATACACCATACGATTCGTCGAGCACCAATTGCAATCTAGCAGTTGCGAGAGTAGCAGGCAATTAGATCGTCTTCTGGCTATTGGTCTTGGTCTTGCCTTGACTGCCATGGTGTGTATGTATAGAAAATGTATGTTTGTGCGCGTTTGTGGTTTTGGCGGTTTCTTGTTTGTGAATTTTGACTGAGAGGGGGAAGAGAAGGGATGGAAGGAGAGAAATGTATCTATTCGATGCTTTATGTTTGAGGAGTAGCTGGTAGATGGGTGTATTTTGGTTTATAGACTGACTGTAGAGAGATTTAGTTTAAATTTTTTTGTCAAAGATGCAGATGCATTAGTAATTTAGGAGATGAATGTATGTGCAGTTTGAGTGAATGTAATGTATACAGTAATTATGCTTATACTCGATATCATCCCGTAGAAGAAGAGGAAGGAACAAGTGGGATAAAAAATAAAAGTTACTCCCCACTTCAATAATTTAATTACTAAATGATGTATCTTAGATGATGAATATAACTCTACCTCACTGCATTACTATATACATCATTCACTAAACAGATATACGTGCACCAAGAATTAAAGTACAAAATTCTCAAGCTCGCTCTTCTCAATTTCTAGCCCCGAAAATATATTACACAGATAGATTATGAGACTTTCGAGTAATCTACGGATTCCCCATACAACCCACTAACCCATACCGAGTACACTGTACGCCATACAACCGGACATCCGTCATAGGATATACACAAAAGCCCACTCATCAAATTTCCAGACGCTGTTGAAATGCTCGAGGAGCAGACAAACTAGGCTGTACTAGGGCTTTGAAATATGATTGAGGAGGAATGTAGGGGGTTATGCTTTTGCTGGTTGGTATTGTTGGAGGCATACTGTACCAACTGTATGGAAATTGATACCGGCTGACATACTGATAGGTCATATCATGCCAAGTTATGTCATGTCATGTAAAGCAATGGGCTATTTGTAGAAAATGAATAGATGGATCTATGCAGGAAAGTGCAAAAGGGTGCAGACAGTCTCACGCGCCTTGTAACCCCGTCGAAAGTGGATATTGTTTGATGGGAGGAGCAAATGCAGGAACTCGGTTCATTACCAAACACAACAAACATAGCAAACATTACAGAGATACAAAATTAGTATCTACTCCGTGATTTCAACCTTTACTGACAAGAGAAATCCCCAATTTAAGATATACTGCAAAGCTTCAATCTATAATTGGCTGTGGATACATGACCATTGAATTCAGAAACTTTCCGAGCGCGTAAAGTATGCAGACTAACAAACTTACATCTGTGTGCTTGAGCCTCCATGATATTGGTTGGTTTGAATGTTAGTAGGAGGCACAAAAGAGGAAGGGGTTCGTAAACAGAAATTTAACTATCAGGCAAGTTAGTGGATGAGTTCATAAAGATGGGATCACTTCTTATGGCGTGTCAGCCTATCGAGGGGCTGCAGCTCGATTGGTAACTTTGTGGGAGAAGGCTTTGTACATGAATTGGGAGATTTATTTAGACTGCTGGGACCATCTGACTGGTCAGGATTGTCAATCACAACGCGTTACTTGGAAAGGTGATGCAAGGGAGGAACGTGACAGTGAGTGAGTCTTGTGAAGTTTGAAATATATGGCATGGTGATGCACGAGATCTACGATGGGTAAATTAGTCTGCTGATGACTCCCACCACGGAGAGAGATACTACAATCAACATCTAAATGAAAATAGCATTGGGTTACGCAAGTCGTTGTGAATACAACCACTTTCACTGTCATATTTTGACACGGGCCAGAATTAGTTGACTTTGCCAATTGTAGAAGAACAGGATTTCGCCATGTTGAAAAATCTACGAAGGAAGATTATGTAGCTTGAACAATTTCCGTGTAGCCATCCATTCAAAAGATCTTGATAACCGCTTTCACGTACACTTTTATCTGGTTTCAAAGCTGTTGGTAGATGGCGCAGGCTTTCTATCAGAATCAGATAACAAACTAGACAGTTACAAGAGACCACGCGATTGCCACGATTTAAGGGGAAGCAGTCTTGAGAGAATGAGGAAGGTGGAGGAATTTATTCTGTTGCCTACCGGCCACGTTTTATCAGCAGACTATGCCGAGAATAATGAATAAGCACGCATGAAGACCAGAATACTTCCTTGTCTTCATCTAAGAAAATGTGCCGTCTTACATCTTCTATGCCGTATATTAGACATTAGCGGTGTCGAATTTATAGAAGGATGCACACGAGGGATGAGGGTCGCACACGAAGGATTTGGGGAAGTTCCCGGCGACAGGGAATGAAATGATAAGCGGTGAGATAGATAATCGTTAGAAGCTGCAACCGAAAGAAATCGAAGAAATCGAAGAAATCCTACAGATCGAAAATGCGGCGTAGGAATTAAGGAATTCTAGAAACCTTCTCTTTTCCTCATTTTGGTGAATCAATCCCCCATGTTTCTAATTCAGAAACATAAGGTTCCTTCTTCATGCACGCGTGCCTACGCCGGCAGGGTAGATGGGGCGTCCTTGCACCAAATCAACTTGATTGTGCCTCCTGAATCCTGAAATACTTAGTCAATGCTACATCACTGCGTGGTCGAAATGAAGCTTATGCTACAGCTGTGCTACATTATTTGATCCCGCAATTCTCAACAGAGTGTGACATATTGAGAAGCGAAAGAAACCAGAATTAGAAGATAATGAGATGTTCACTCTCTTTGCCGACACAATTGCTCGAAAAGAATACTTGGCAGCAGCAATGACAGACTGAAGGATTTGAGATTGTGTCATCGTGGCCCACTCAATCACCAGTCAAAAATGATTCCCAAAAGTCCATGTTGCTCTGCCGTTCGACTGCCACGCAGCTGACAGCATCACGCAAGATTGTTTTTGCTGTGCCGTGCCGCTAAAGATCGTAAATACCATGTGGCATTACAGGCCGGGGATATGGTAAGTTGTAACATGTGAAGGTTGATTTATCAAAGTTGAATTATCAAGTTGTTAAGTTATTTGTAGGTGCCAGGTGCCAGGTTGGATTCCAGGTCTTTTTCAAGGTCTCTCCAAGGGTTCATACGCGGAACAAGGATTCATTTTGGTGGCGAGTGCAGACAATGGAAAAGCAATAAAAGTATAATAATAATAATAATAATAATAATAATAATAATAATAATAATAATAATAATAATAAACAAAAAACAAATCAAGTGATTAATCAATCAATCAATGGATGAATGGGGGTGTGTTCAATGCTCATTGCTCCTCAGTGGTCTTTGCTGCGGGAAAGTATGTGCCGTGCTGTTTTCTCGTCTCCACAACTCTTGATCCAAAGTTCCATTATGACAAGGCAGCAGAATAAATAGAGACGTGAGAGGTTGGATTTAATTTTAGTGGCACGGCTTGAAGATACGGTACAGATGCTGTACAGAGTATATCCCCCAGTAACTGATGCCCGCGGGATGCGATAGGGTATCATTGATTCGAAACGCGCGGTTGGAAAATGGAGGGTAGAAATGGAAGATTAAGGAAGGATGATATCGGATAATTGGCCTGTAGGTCGTAGGTGGTAGTAGATATACGGATGGATAAATGCAACCATCCCCTTGGGACGTTTCTAAGCCATACAATTTGCTGTGTGATGATGTGTGTATTTTTTAAGGGTGTGAAATGAACAAAGGAATGACGAGATGGTGTTGTCGTGAATTATGTTATGCATTAGATTGTAAAATCTTTTATTTTGTCCTTTTTTGATCTCATTTATTACTTGTTTGATTTAATTCAGTCATACATACATGACATTACCGCCCACCCCCTTCACCTCGGTTCCACGCAGCCAACAGAATCATACGGACGTAGACAAAATTACCGAATGGGGAATACACCCACTGTCGCTCAGCATGCCCAGCCATCAGATGAACATGCTTATGCGAAGCCGGACGATATAGTATACCGATTCCAACAGTTATCTAGATAATGTAGAATTGTTATGGGCACACATACCTTGGCAGTTACAACATACATCTATAACACATGCTAGTTCTGACCCCAAGGAAAATAGGGGTGCCAATAAGTACATTCCCGGAATTGGATTCTCCAATTCTTCACCCAAACTCGGATGATATTACCGATGTGAAAAACAAAAATCATTCGATTTTACCGTAATGACCCTAATAATACCTCGGCGAGGACAACCTTTGCCGAAGTAGGTAGATACTGTACGGAGTAGTTTTCTAGACTTCCTTCGTCCCAGATTTCCTATTGCAGATATCCACTATTTTATGAATTAGGGCTTTGCTGATCCAGGATATATTCTGGGCTAGATCTTCCCCATATCTCGCTCTTCGCTCTTTTCTTTTATTGGTCAACTGGTCGCTTTATGATGCTTCATTATTTTGCACTAATCATGAAGTCGTCGCTCTTTCCTAGGATTTATACGAATCACGGCATATCCGAACCCCTCATCGGTAGTGCTGTACAGTCTTGGGTTACATTTCGCAGCCTCAATGACGCTTGACACCTTCGAATACAGCTTATAACAGTGGTACACCCACCTCCATCTGCCTCACAATCCGTATGGAGTAAATAGCAAAACGTGGGATCAACCATCTATTTCTCAATATGGCAATATTTGACGAGTGGCCTGTGAGATGCTTGTTTATTTAGTTTAAATCTTTCGCTGAGAAGACTAGAATCTAGACTACCTTTACTCTCCGCGGAAAGCAAGGCAAATAGACCTCGGGTATCTTCCGCCCTGCAGGAATATCCCTTCTTCGTCTAGTCACCCCGGTTGTGTCGTCCCTTGCCAAAACTCGATTTTTAATTAAAAAAGTGTAAATGATATCCATGTCAATTCCACTTCATTAAATGAAAATAGGTATTGTTTGAAAGCTGACCCAAGGTATTGGTAACACCTAACCGACCTGCCTTTTTAGGCTTTTTATTGTCGTACTTCTTGTGCAACGGCCGGTAATTAGATCCTCTTCGATCTACACCACTTGCTTGTTTACCCATTGCCTGGGTCTCTTTTATATGTATTGGGCTATCTTTAGAGGGTTGCATGACATGGAAACGATTTGGAGATTCAAAGCTGACGGGATTTACCATTTACTCGTAAATGAACGAATCGAAATTCTTACCATTGTCGTACTTTGGGCGAGTAGTATCGAGCCTCGCTAGCAACTTATGATAATTTATGGTTTAATCCCGAGATAGCATGGCCACCGTGACCTTGGATGAGCGGCGGCACATGGATGGCAAGGGCATGGCAGTCAGAAGGAATCAATCCACAATTATTGTGTCCAATGTGATTTTTTGAATTAAAGCTCAAGGAGTTTAAAATAAGCACCAAGCAGTGCAGCCGATGTCAAGTCATGGAATTGAGTACTTATGGAAAGCTTTACGTATTGAAAGGGGTTTTGCTACACCGTTAATTCATGGAAAAGCTTCTTTCGTGTTGGCAGTCATATCGGCATTGATTTAATAAGCACTTGCTCTTGTTATAAGGGAGGAAAATGGTCTTGTTCCCCACTCTGATGTGCTGCAACTCAGTGAAAACGGCAGTTCCACCCCTTCCGGGTCAATCGGCAAGCACGTCCGACGGCATTATGACTGACCTTATCGTTGACTTCGTGGCACCCATGAAAAAGGCCTATGACTACCCCTGAAGCCTTGGCAGCAGACCCGACCTACTTCTCCATAATATCTGCAGAGTGTAGATAATTTTGGTTGGTCCCAGGCCGCGGCGCTTGTTCCTGCAGACGAGAGGCACAGTCGGGTCAGTCTACCAGTTCTTTGGATGACCTTTCGGTATTTTTCCCTCCGACATGGATGGACCTGACCAACATAAGGACATAGCATATATTTTGTTGACGACCGCGCTTAGCCATTGGAGTGAGACGGATTACCACATTTTGCACACCAGCGAATCGTTGGAGTCTCCACGGTGATCGTGTTCCAGGGTAAGACTTGAACATTACCCGAATTGGTCATACTTGCGAGGCAGGAAAGCAATATGGGGAGGTGGTCATGCTGCGGCCCGTTTGCGGCACTGTGTAGAGATATGCAGTCAAATCTGAATTTGGACATACTGCGCATTCTCGTTCGGTTCTTGGGACGGAAAAGAAGAGAGGAAACTGTGTAATGCAGTTGCAAGGAACGGGTTTCAAATTTCTATCGAGATGACTTCTTTTCAACAGCAAAATAGAATAGATCTTTGTACAGTATAACTAAATCTCGGCATCTATGGTGGTGCATCTGACAAGCTAGCTAGCGCATTAGTATTTTGTGGCTGGAGATCATCATGAGAAAGCTCCTTGAAGTGCGGCTCTTTTCGTTTCTTCTTGTACTTTGCTCGGTTTTGATTATGGCTGAGACCCGACAATTTGACATATTTATAAGTCAGAGCCAGACTCAATGCACACATGATCAGCCGGGAGCTAAAGGATATGCAAAGTTTGAGCATCCTGGTGGGTCGGGTCAACGTTCTTTTTTTTCATATACTCCGTACATAGTGCTCGAGTAAAATCTATGTATTAAACCCAAACGAGCTGTAGACCGATCGGAGCACGTCCCTGATCAGGGAAAACACATCACTTGCATAATTTTCTAAGGTATCGAAACGTTACTTCGGGCTCGAAAACATAATATATCATATATGTTGTTAATATTGAAACAGAAAACATTTATTGCTTGGTTATACTGTATCATTTTAGAATGATTAACGATGATCTTTGACGTTGTCTTCGTAAATCCTGCTTATCCGAGCCTATCATTATTTCATTATTGTGTTATACGAACTTTTCAAGTTTCAAATTTCGGGGGACCATGATGACTGATGATTAGCAAGACAGTAACTGGCGGAAAAGGGAAGGTAACAGGTAACAGGTTGTGTAATGACGACAAAAAGCGGGCGGTCGGCGACCAATGCTAGTTATGGTAGTACTTTGAGATTTTTTGGGATTTTTCAAAGACATCCAGTAAGTTTTGTCAGGAGTTGTAATGATTGGTTGTGAAGAGCAGATAGAATTTGGGGATAGCCTCAGATAGGGAACCTCCATCTCGCACCATAATTGCAATTATTTTCCGGTCGTTCGGGACCAAGCGTTTTCAGTACCCAGTCCCCAGTACCGAGTACCGAGGGACGATGGAGACGGGAAACGGAGCTGGAAACGATTTTGTTGTATTCCCGTACATTTGGACTTTGTATGTGAATGGCCATGGGTATACGTCGTATAAAACCAACTGTTCTAGTCGTTGGTGGATTCGTCAGGTATAGGTTAACCCGCAGGTGGTACGATTGTAGGATTGGTAATTCCAACACAGCATATATTACCCTGCTTGGATAAGTCCATGTCTATGAATCCACCAAATCCTTCCCTTCACAGCCTTTTTCGGTATGGGAGGTCATCATTTAGACCGGGGTATGAAAATATCCCAACCGCGAAATAAGCAAATCCTTCGACGTAAACCGTTTCAGTTCTCTGAGCAGTTAGTTGCTGCATGAGATCGATCACACCGAATAACATAACATATCGTAAGATTGGAAGAGGGAGATAGGATATACCACAATATGTATCGAGAGAATGCGAGCGTAATCAGATTCTTTTACATCTAGGCCTCAAGCTACCGGCGAGTAGATCTATATTGTACTAACGTAACGAACCCCCAAGTGGGTTTTGAGAATGTCCGAGATTCCCGTGTCGAAGGAAATCGGGTAGAAGCATTATATGGAGACTTGAAGAGACGGAATGGCAAAATGTTTGCCACGGGCCACATGGATATAAAAGAAAAAAGTACCAAGACAAACACTAATTTCGCATTCGCTTACAATTCCTACTTGAACCATAATGTGTGAAAGTGGAAAAGAGGGTGGAAAGTGGAAGTCGATGGATCTGGAGATGGAGATGAACATTAACAAACTCAAAATTTATGGGGACAGACGGCAGTGGAAGTGGATAGCAGCTGTAATGGCAGCTTTTTTGGAGACTAAAGCTAAAATCGAGCAAACCAAGTGATGTGCAAACAATTGCTCTTACCGATATTAGGATTACAGTACGGAAGATTACGTTGGAAGCGAGAAGTATAGATATTTCCACCATTTAAAGTAAAATATTTGGCTACAAGCACAAACAATCAAGCTACTAAACACTCCCTGCATGTATAGACCGGTATTTGGTTACGAATCCCTGGGAAAGTGCATCAGAGTTCTTGTATTAGAGCATTATTAGACTGTAACGGGCTCAAAGGATGCTGGTGCCAATCGCTCAATTGTGTCGAGTACAGTAGGGGCTTACTTAGAAGCCACTAATTGAGTCAAACATTCTTCCTAATAGCCGATAACTCAACTTTTAGATATCTCTAATGATGAAGCTACACATAATCGGAATGACATAAGAATCCACACGATCGTGTCAATTTATAGGCAATTACAGCATGCTGCATGGGGGGAATCAGCGCGAAGGAAGTCTATTTTGGTGTAGAGTACCAGCACTCCGTAGGAAGTAATCAGTACGAAGTAGCACTACCTAGCAAATCGTAACCCTGGTATTTTGACTCAACCCCCCTTCCTTCCCTCAATTTTACTTCGCGAGCTGGCCTCTCATACCTTGCCATGCCACGCTTTATCCCCCTGTCGTACCAATCCCCGGTTAAGAAAAATATCTAAAATTTCTTTTAAGGAGCATTGTGCAGAACATGGCACCAAATCTACGAGTAATTAAGTTAAAATTCCATTTTCCATATTGCATTATCCTAATCTGACCACAGCTCAAGTTTCAACAGGCTTGACTGCATATAGTATCCACAAGCTATCCCGTACCGGTAGCATTTCTATGACACTAGGGCAGCATTTTCAGATCATGTCTGAGCCGCCACGGGCCCACGATCGATGATACCCCACAAGTTCGAGTCTTTGATCGCTCAAATTTGCGTTTGCTCCATCCCAGCTCTATTCTTATGCCGAAGCGCGAAAGTGGACGCATTCGCTTCCAAAGTCTCCCAACGGCAGCTGTTGATTTGGAGTTTTAGACTAAGAACCACACTATCTATAGTCTATGGTACTTTCAACACCCGGTACTATATTACCCCTCTTAGTCTAAGGAGAGCCAGGATAGGCTGTGCTGGTTAGATTTACGAAATTCTGGGTCGATAAGTCTTAGTTTGATCTTTATCATCACAGATTCAGAGTCCCGCCCCTCAAGACCCTTCGAGCCTTTCTTCTCTTTACACATATACATAAAGGCCCGCTGTTCAAACGATCCCTAGCCTTTTTCTGACCAGCTTTTTGGACTGCATATTCCTTCTGCAACTACCAGGTACTTCATCCTTGATTCCAACCCTTTAATGCCTGTTCTGTCTCTTTCCCTGCTTCAATTACCAGCCGTCTACTAAGCATATTTTTCGACAAGCCTCGCACGAGCTTCTGCTTCCAGAATAATGGGTTTGTCCGAACTTATGGTCACAGCATGAGCCACACTTTCAATTTTCCATTACCGACAGGATTCATTGATACCAATATACCTATCACATCTCAACTTTCCATTCGGGTCCTCCTCGTGTCATTGTTACATTGTGCTCCCTCATAACACTTAGGGTTTCTTTCAACCACTTTCCCTGTCATTCAAATCAAGACTGGCGGCACTTCATTACGACTGCCGTTTGAAAACAGCTCACCCACCCTTACTCAAGGTCAGCTGAATTGTTCAGTGTTGAAAGTAATTACAGCATCCTGAACTATTTGACACAAACCGTGTCTGTGCCACATTGCTACGTTCAAGGGAAACATCTATACAGCCCTTGTACGGATCCTAGAGACGCATCATATATCTTCGTCTATTCCAATATTGGATACTCCCCTTCGAGAATGATATTTCCCCAACCACCCACCTCACCTTCTCGCGAGATGCAAAACATATCCAAGGATTTTTCTCCTCTTCATATCAGTTCTGAGCAACGAGTCAACGTTTTGCGCGAGAGAAGTGACAATAACAGCACACTGCCGAGGTCCCCTGTTTCTGAACAATCCAAAGGACCTTACAACCAAGAAAGGAGAAAAGATATGTACCAACCAGTCCCTAGTTTCACTCCTCGAGAGGTACTTCCATCAATAAACAGCCTCTTTGGTAGCGTATCGGCTCCAACTAGACTTGCGCAATCACCATACTCTGACCGACAGAGCCCGGTCTTCCCATCAATATCTCCTCAAGATGGACGAGTACCTACTACACCTCTACACGCAGATCGTCCCTTTGATACAAACTTCCAGCGTCCATCAGCATCGCAACAATATCCATATAACTCCCGATCAGATTATCCTACGCCATCTCCTCGCACTGGACCTCCCACTTCAGGACCCGTTCCAGTATCTCCTCAATACGCACCTCAACTCTCGCATCATGACTCACGGCAAGGTCAAGTACATTCGAGCAATAATTGGTCGCCTCGCTCCGATGCTACTCGACAGGATGCCTTCCCAGCTTTGAGGGCCCATCCTGATCAGTACCTACATCAATCTCATGTTTCTAGATCTGAACACGAATCGAGGCAAATGTATCGGGATCATGCTCAAGTCAACAGGAACTACCTTCTAACCCCTGCTGGTACTATGATGGGCGAGCCTGTGACGGTCAAGGATGGTCTGGGGCCGAAGATCTGGACAGGAACTCAGTTCTTGCCTCGTTTCGTCAAGCAAGCCGATGTTGCGGGTGAAGGACTATGTTATTTTTACGATGATGGAACTCACTGCAAGACAGTAATTGATGGAGAAGTTGTGAATGCTCATTGGGGAGTTACCAAGGCGGGGAAACCAAGAAAGCGACTCGCGATTGCATGTATCACATGTAGGGAGAAGAAGATCAAATGTGATCCAGACTATCCTAGATGTGTACAGTGTGATAAGTTTGGCAGGGTCTGCAAGTTCAAGAATGCGTGAGTCACCATAATAGAGCCGATGCTACTTCTGCAGATATAATCTTCTGTCTCGATGATTTTCACATTTGCTAACGGCAGTTTTTTGATAGTCCCCGAGGAGGTCAGAGCTCTCCAGATACACCACCAGCTGATTCGGAGGATAGTCTACCAAGACCAGGCTCTTCTCTAACTGACGGTGAATCTTTCAGAGTGGAGGGCCGTGAAGTGAGCCATTCTGTCTCACCACGACAAAATCTACGCCGTGCAAGCGCTGAATCAGAGCCTCATACTAAGCGGCAGCGCAGCGGCTACAATGATTACACTCCCGTAGCTTCGGAAGCTTCACCGCGTCTTTCTGTTCAGGAGACAACATCTCCGAGCACCGCGTGGGCCGAGGCAAGAATCGTCCGATCGAGTGATCATACCCTACAGTCAGACTGGCAGATTGACCCATTTCATTCCGCAGAGGCAGGTCTTTCTGATGAGCTTTTGGAAGTCTTTTTTAAATATGCTCCAGAGACCGCCTATTGCATGTTTCCGAAAAACAAATTCACAAGATGGGCTCGTGTTACACAGGATAAGTCTTTGAATGACCTTATGCTCACATATTCCATCCTTGCCCTTGGAGCAGCCTTCTCTCCAAACTCTAAACACAAGCATTTGGGTGCAAGATACGCCGCAATCGCAAGACATGCATGTGACAGTCGCCGAGTTTGCATCCAATTGGTTCAAGCTCGTTTGATTTTAGCTCAATACTATTTTGCAATCAACAATCCCGGCGATTCTTGGGATTTCTGTGGATCTGCAGTGAGGGCTGCTTCAGGTTTGAAGCTGAATATCGAGATTGAGAAGAGTGATGACGCTTATCTCAAGTGTTTCCCTTTCGGACTCGACTTCAGTGGATATGCTGAGTGCAGGAGACGAACCTTCTGGAGTTGTTATGTTATGGATAGATTTAACGGCTTTGGCTCCGGCCATTTGAGCATGGTTGACTCCAAGCACGTATATCTCCGGCTACCTTGCGATGACCAAAGCTTCGACAACCAGATCAAAGTCCGGAATCCTCTTTTTGAGGCATCAAACCCGCGATCTCAGGACTATCCAAGGACCATGGGCCCAATGGCATATCTGATAAACGTAACCACGATCTGGGGCGATGTTATGTCCAACATTTACAGCAATTCACAACGACCACACCCAATAAGTGGCTCTGAGTTTGAGAACTTCTACAGATCTATCATGGATCGCCTCTCAAGTTGGAAAAGCACACTACCAAATCGCTTTGCCATCCCAGCCGAGGCGTTGGAAAGAGTGTCCGATGCTTCAGAACTTGGCACCTACATAACGATGCATGCAGTGTATCACACGACGCTTATGCAACTCCATCGATATGTCCAGCCATACAATATTGACAATTCGCTGCTTTACCGTTACATGTGTATAGCCGAGGAGCACGCAAAATCTCTTCTAGAACTTATGAATATTGTAGCCGGTCGACGCGAGTCCTCTAGCACGAGGTCGCCAAGCTCAGGCGCTTCCACAGAATTCTCTTCAGCATTTGTCGGATATGCAATTATCTCAGCAGTCGACATTCTTACAGCCAAAACAAAGAGAGCTGCGATACCATCTATCATCAGCTCCCTTCACGGTGCACGATCAGTTATCAGCGAGATTTCACATTTTTGGCAAGTTGCAATGACACAAGAAGCACTTATTTCGCAACGTGTGAGTGAGTTGGATGAGATCGACCGCAGAAACTGGTCGACTGCTGCGAAAGAATTGAGCAGTGGGACTTTCGTGTTGAGAGAACCATTGGAGAAGACTTTCCCTCGGGAAAACGATGCCATTTATTAATGAGTGCATTTTAAAAGTGGTTTTTGTACATTATATTTACTTTGACGATGGTCCTTTTCAGGAGAACGATACCAAGAGGCGTTTTTGACTGCTGCGCATTTACATTTTGTATGATTATGATAGCGTTTTGCATAGCGGTGCAGCGGCATAGGAATGGAGTACAGCACATACTGCAATTAGCATTTATTCTTTCCTTCTATGGTATATTCTATCCTGTAATGAGTTATTTTCAAATTAACTTGCCATGGTCAGTACATATATGTGTATATCAATAACTACTACTTGTATCTTCTTTCTGAGCACCGATGCCAGTGCACGTGATTGTCGTTCCTACATCTCGGTAGTTGGCAATCTGTCTTCACTACCACATCACACTCGCAGTAGACATTTGCATTTCAGCTCGGCAACGATCATGTTTCTCCACCTTTTTGAAACATAAAAGACAAAAACTCCGCATCTTTCCCCCTCAATGCTCAATCTACCAAACAATCGATGATCTTTCGTAATGTGGAGACACATCTAAATAGCACATAGCACCCCACAAACCCACAGGACTACCGATTGCCAATGCGCTACATCTGCAAATCGACTCACTATCCCTTGTCTTATTATGCTTTACGTCAAGATCAACTGATTTTGCATTTTGCCTAAAAAGACTAACTGCGAGAAGAACTCAATCGCTACTAGCACGGCATTTATAATGATTGCCGGACTAGGAGTGCGATATGCGAGAGCCGCTCGGCATCTGCACGTCTAGCCACTTTAGGTGAATGCAGACGAATTCCTAGGAAGTGTTTGCTAATTCCCCGGTGGACGTAAATGACAAGGTTTGGGCTAGTTCCAGCTCGAATACGACAAAGTGTGCAGTGTACCAGCGCGCTGGGATTTTGTACGAAGTCGAGAACACGGGATGGCTCGGCAGTGGTGTCGACGCTTGGAGGGTTGTTGGCTTGGACTAAGACTCTAACACTAGACTGGCTGATGGATGGCACTTGCAAAGTTGTGACTCGAGTTTTTCAGTGGACGACGGAGCGAAGGGGGTCTGGATTGGGATGTCAAGTCGGGTAGATAAGGCTAAGATAGAGATGAAAGCTAATGATGGATATACGGAGAAAGATGGGATGGCATCACGGAACTAAGTTTAAGAGTGACGAATACTCTACCGGCCAGATGATATTGTAAAAGCCTAAAAGAGACTTCTTACTTTTTGTTGATACAACTGTTTGTCTTTCCCTAGGGGGACCTAGTTAACCTCTAGCACACCACACACTATTTTTTCTTAAAATTTTGCTAGTACGAAGTATAATTTTGAGGTTTTTATTTTTCAAGAATTTTTGCTTTTGATGATATATACGGGGTAGTCTACACTATACAGCAAAGTATAAAATCTTGAGAGACTCCGGCTCTTGGCGTTACTGGGTCCTAAGTTCGGTCGGATGGGAATATTTATCGATGTTATTTTTATGGCTGTGATCACCAGGCACACACGGCCGCAATCTTTTATACTGAAAATATCAACAAAATCGGCTTAATGTTTGTCCGCAAGTTTAGGAAATGCCAAGAGGCCGAATGTCCCTGGATCAGGTATATAGTTGTTGATATTTGCAAATATATATTGAAATGTTATGTTAACCATATCTTCCATAATGTTGCGTTTGTGAATTCTTGATTATGAGGAGGCATGGAAATGAGATGGTTGAACTTTAGGCGGTGAGAATAAGTAGGGCAGAATGGACTTGGTTGGAGCTTTATTAGAATTTCTGATAATCATTTGCGACATGAGAATCGAATATTTTTGCATATGACCCAAGGGCTTGTTTCTTTGATCGGCAGTCATGCGATGATACATTCATATCCAGAATGGAGTTTCCTTCCAAGTCTTTGACACAACTTACCGGGTCCAATGGTGTGTACAACATTTCATATTCCAAGTTTTGCAAGACTGATATAATACCAAAGGGCCTGTCCACGCATTAACCTACTCATCTTCTCCCTCGACCTACATCCTAACAGGCTCCGCTGACCGCAATATTCGACTATATAATCCTTCGCGACCCGCAGCTTCCTCTCAGCCTACTGCTCCCCATCAACCTCCTAAAACTACCCAATTGATTCAAACGTATTCTGCGCATGGTTATGAGGTACTGTCCATAGCAGTCGCGTCTACAAATGCTACATTTGCTTCCTGTGGTGGGGATCGCAGTGTGTTTCTTTGGGATGTACAGACTGCAAAGACGATCAGGAAATTCGGTGGGAATAATGGGCATACAGCTCGGGTTAATAGTGTAGTATTTGCAGGAAGCGAGGAGAGTTTATTGATCAGTGGTGGGTTTGATAGAAGTGTGAGGATTTGGGATATTCGAGCGGGCAACATGAAACCGGTCATGATCATGGAAGATGCCAGGGATAGTGTCAGCGCTGTTTTGGCAGGGAAAGGTGGAGATGAGGGGTTTGGGGGTGGGGAGTGGGAGATTGTTAGTGGGAGTGTGGATGGGAGGGTAAGGTGGTACGATATTAGGGTGGGGACTTTAGAGACGGATGTAATTGGCGCGAGTGTAACGAGCTTGATGAGAACAAGGGATGGTAGAGGTGTCCTGGTGGGAAGTCTGGATGGGTGTGTTAGGCTAATGGATAGGGAGGGTGGGGCATGCTTGAAAACTTATAAAGATGAGGGATTTAAGAATCAGGAGTACAGAATCAGAAGTTGCTTCGGTGGCAACGAGAAGTGGGTGCTATCAGGAAATGAGAATATGAAGGGACCAGATGGAGAAGTCGTAGTTTGGGAAACATTGACTGGAAATGTTTTGCACAGGGTTAGGGTTGAGGGTTCGGCAGCCGAGGGAAAGAAAAAGATTGGTCGAGACGGAAAGGAGAAGGAAAGGACGAACGTTATCAGTGCCGTCGCCTGGAAGGAAAATGGTAGAGGAGATCAATGGTGCTGTGCTGGTACCGACGGGGTGGTCACTGTTTTTGGACCTCCATAAGTTCAACACCCTCCAATCAGATCCCATGCTCTTTTACAGTTAGCAGTATGGAATCAATCGAGAGCACTCGTCAAAACGTTTCCCCACAACATGGACTTTGAAATGAAGTCGCCTGCCAAGCTCGATGCATTCTTTCTACCAGAGGAAAAATGCCTCAATCTCTCCGCACGGCGAATCACTTGTTCGGAAAAGCGTAAGTCGACTATGCCCCGTTTCCGGTTCGGTGACTTGCCAGAAGGAGTTGACCTCTTACGTTATCAGCAAAAGGCATGGCCCCAGTTTAATTGACAACGAAGCGCTAGCAAATTGTAAGGCTATCATATACAACACATTGGATGTGACATTTCGCTCCAAAACCAACATCCTCCGATGTATGCAAAAACGATAGTCACGCAGAAAATGCTTTAGTGCGTATCATCCGAAGCATCCGATAAGCGTCTGCGGGGAACGTCATTTTGACAACGACAACACATCTTAGATCTGCTCGAATAAAGCAGCTACCTAGTACATATTCACGATAATTTCATATAGATAGATACCCATTCAGCAATAGCATTTCATAGAACACCTAATTTTCTCAAGTCAACTGAAGCCCTGCGTCCACATATGCCTTACCCGAACGTCTCTCATCTTCCAGGGGAAGATATATCGCACTCTACATACTTCAAACCAGCAGCCATATCACAACCCCTTATTAATAGTATCCCTCCTGATCTTCTCCCTCGTTTCGATCCTGTCTTTGCAAGATATCATACACATTACTCAGCAGGAAGATTAAGCATTTATCAAATTCCGCTCAAGGAACTCAGGGCCAATCCACGCAAATACAGTATCGTCTACGGTCGTGCCATTGCACCTGACGTACATTCTATCACCAATGTTCAGTGTCCAGTTTTTTCCTCTGGCGATAGTCAGAGTAGTATTACGGTGAGGATTTATGAACCCGCCCCGAACATAAATGAGGGTAAACCTAGACCTGTGTATATCAATTTTCATGGCGGGGGATGGATTGTTGGGGGTTTGGAGTCGGACATGGAGTTCTGTAAGAGGTTGGTTGGGGAATTGGGGTGTGTGGTCTTTGATGTGGATTACAGGTTGGCACCGGAATATCAATGGCCTATTCCGGTTAATGATTGCATTGAGGCCTTTAAGTGGATTGGATCAGATGATATGGTTCAAAAGCGAAACCTAGATAGACAGAAGTTTGCTGTTGGGGGTATGAGTGCGGGTGGAATGTTGGCTGCGATTGTAAGCCATGTTTGTAGGGATGAGGGCTTGCAATTGAGCTTCCAAATTTTGGGCGTCCCAGTTGTGGATGTGGACGGATATGGACCAGATGGAAAGTTGACGGATGAAGGATGGAAACGATATGGGAGTTATAGGGAACTGGAATTCACCGTACCGTTGCCGGCGGTAGAAATGGAATATTTTACGGCACATTTTCTTGGGGAGAAAAGGGACCCTGAAACCTATAATGTAAGTTTCATTGCTGCTCAAAGACTCGCACGCTAACGCGCGAGTTACAGAATTGGAAGGTTTCTCCCATACTATCATCCAACTTCAAGGGTTTGGCGCCGGCTCTCATCATGACAGCAGAGATGGATCTACTGAGAGATGAAGGTGAAGCTTACGGGGAGAAGATGAATGCTGCAGGTTCTCAAGCCGAAGTCATTCGCATGAAAGGGATGCCTCGTAAGTACAAATGATTCTTGAATTAGGCACTGTTCAGTTTCAATGTTCTTTTGCATGTTTTCTCGTTTGAGCCCTTTCCGCTCCTTAGCAGGATTCGGGTTTCAGTATTTAACCCATGCTGCGCAATTACTGACCCGGCCCTCTTCATAGATACTTTTATGGCGATGGATGATATTCTCGAAGATGCTAAGAGGTATAATCGGGAAGCAATTCGAGCTTTAGCTACTGTTTGGGGAATCAATAATAAGTAAGGTTGGACTGGAGGGGCCGGGGGAATTATATATGCGACGTTCGAAAGAAGAATCAGCTGCGTATCATGGAGCAGTTTTGAAGTCTCACATTTGCGAATTTTTGAGCATAGAGATCAGAACGGGATATATAGAGAGAGCATCTTGAACGTTGTAATTTACACATTATGCCATACCAATCAAGAAACGAGGATGTCCAGGTCGATGGCATTTAATCTTCTAGCAATGTCAATTGTTATACTGTATCTTGAAAGGTAACATTTTTGCATCTCGTAGAAGCATGAAAGGCTTACAACTACGGAGGATAGCATCTTCTTCCTTAGATAACCCTTCAACTTAGTCTTTTGGTAAGCGGAACAAGGGACGACTGGTATTCCGGAAATGCTCCATATCCCGATTGATTAATTAGAGTGGAGCTCCCCAAAGAGCTTGATTTGTAAACAAACCCCTACGAACTCACCGATACGTTATCAGTAAGCAGTATCAAGAGTGGAAGCGCAAGTACCGTACCACCTTATGTAGAAGTTTGATGGAAGAGAACATTCTCTTTTCTTCATCGATTTGATTGTATCTTGTTATATTTTTTGAAATATTTAGTTTGATTGTGCACATTGTTACTTTCGATCTTTGTAAATACAGAAAAAATGGATTCCAACAGGGTAAGGAATGATGAAGATCTAGTTGCTAGTGGTATGGGAGCAGTACCCCAACATACAAGCCCAGAACCTCCATTAGATTTAAGCCATCATTTTTCTCGAGTAACGGTTGCACGACAGGAGAGTGCTGTCAAACAGTTCTACCAGTTCTTCCAGATTCCCGGGATTGGTAATTTGGCTGGAGGTATGTTCATTCTAGAAGGAAGGCGTTTCCGCCACCACAAACTTCGAGCCCGTCAGCTACTGCACGTAGACCAAAAAGTTAATCAATCATCTCAGGTCTTCCCAATGCATCTTTTTTCCCCTACGATACCTTAGAGGCACAAATTGCACGCCCAGAAAGATTTAAGCCCACTCCAAATGATCCAAATGAGATTGGAGAGCTTTCGGCGAATCTTGCAGCGACATCGGTCAAAAAGTCGTCTGCAGAAGCTTCAAGACATATAGTAGTTCCTCATTCATCTGCAACACCAAATCCTTTGCAGAAGATTGATTTAACGACTGCTTTGCAATATGGTCAGGCTCAAGGATATCCACCACTATATTCTTTTGTTCGACAATTTGCACTCGAAAACTTGCATCCAAATATACCATACAAAGGGGGCGCTGAGATCGTCTTAACATGTGGATCGACTGATGGATTCTCGAAAGCTATTGAAGCTTTGACTAATGCTTGGAGCGAGGAGAGAGATTGGATTAGAGAAAGACCTGCCATACTTTGCGAAGAATTCGCGTATATGACAGCTATTCAAGCTTGCAAACCAAGTCAGTATTCACAAAGCTTGAAATCGGGGGCTTTAGGCTAACAATTATTTTAGGAGGTATACAAGTTGTTCCAGTTAAGATTGATCTTGAGGGGATGATCCCGACAGGTCCTGGTAGTCTTGAAGATGTCCTTGAAAATTGGGATGAATCGAAGGGTAGACGACCTCATATGATGTATACTATCACGTAAGTCCTGTCCGACCTTATTCATTACCGCGATCGAATACTCATAATATGACAGCATTGGTCAGAATCCCACCAGTGGTACCCTGTCTATTCCAAGACGCAAGGAACTTTATGCCATTTGCAGTAAATACGATGTAATTATAATTGAAGATGATCCATATTGGTATCTTCAATTTCCATCTGCAGCAGGTCTGCAAGCAGAGGCTCGCAATGAGACTTTACGAGAACCAGAGTCAGTGCATACATTCAAGAACTCTAGTGGCTACCCATATCTCGATAGCCTCGTTCCATCATACTTGAATTTCGATGTCGACGGACGTGTTATCCGTCTTGATACATTCTCAAAGACTGTAGCTCCAGGATGTCGTCTAGGTTGGATGACTGCTCAACCAGCTATCATAGAGCGACTACTGCGTATCACAGAAAGTACCACAACACAACCATCCGGATTTGTTCAAGCAATGATCGCAGAATTAGTTATGGGTCCTCAAGAAGCCACGGCTGAATTCACTAAGAAGTCCAGGAACGAACAGCTCGCATTTGCAGGCTGGAAAACTGACGGTTGGGTACGTTGGTTGGAGGGTTTGAGAGGCACGTACGAAAGACGCATGAACAGAATGTGTGCGGCGTTGGAAGATGGCCGCTATTACGTTAAGCAAGGTACTTCCAAACAAATTTCCGATTCTGAATGGGCCGTCATCACGAAGACAAAAATGTACTCCTTTGACTGGCCACGAGCTGGAATGTTTTTATGGATTCACATGCATTTCGACACTCATCCTTTAGCTAAACAAGTATCTGGATCCAAACTTGCCAAAATTCTGTGGACCTACTTAACTATGAAGCCCTACCTCGTATTAGCAGCTCCTGGTGAAATCTTTAGTCCTACACCGGAAATTGCTGAGGAGAGGGGATGGCAATATTTCCGATTGTGTTTTGCGGCTGTGGAGGAAGACGAGGTCGAGAAGAGTAGCAAGAGATTTGCCGAGGGAGTGAGGGCTTTTTGGATGATTAAGAAGAAGGAGGAATTGGATGATATTGATGTGGAGAGCAATGCTGGAGCTATGGAGGGTGAATTGAGGGATTTGGGTATGTATGTGGCGTGCTAGATCATTAGGATTTTTTATTTTTAGGTCATCGTCATGTTGATATGATAACGTATAAAGCGCTAGATTTAGGCTATGGTGTGGATTTTAGAGTTTTGATTTTGACTTGGTCCGGTGAATAGAAATGGATTTTGGATTAAGTGGTATGAGATGTGATATATGTGTTGTATATTTGCTGCACTGCAATGCGTTTGAGTAATTGCAGGAAATTCGTGAAGTAGTCAGAGTTGATGGCTTTGGTCATCTGAGTATAGAAGTACTTTCCCATGTATCTTTTAAGCGAGAATCATAGGGGAAACTTACCATTTATACCCGAACGGAGGAATATGTTGGATAAATGAGTATTAGTATCAGTATCAGTATCGGTATCAGTATTGGAAATCGAAGAGATCCACAACGACTCTCTCGTGTGAGATTTACAGTACTCGATAGATGCCCCAGTGTCTGAGATGCTATGATACAATGACTATGTATTTCACCTTCATTAGACAGCTAAGATGGGTGAGTAACATGGGTGATTCTTGGGAAGGGGGTGGCTTGGTATTGATGAGGGAGGATATATATGTAGTATGATAGTATTTTGATCCTGATGTGACCATATATTTATTCAATACTCGTTCAATCGTTCAAAGCTATCCTTTGTGGACGCTGCATCTTCATATACTTCTAATAGCCGCCATGTAAATGCTCAAAAATCCCCAACACCCGCAGTTGTGCTACACAGTGATTTGTAAAATCAAATCTCATTCACTCGATGCTGCTTCTAAACTCTTTCCTTCCACCGCGTCCATGACCTGTTTGGTTATGTCCTGGAAAATTGGACATAAAGAACATTCCCGATATTTCTCTACTAATAGCGCGTCGTCTCCAATATTATCAATGCTGTTTTGGGCACCGCTCATGTCTTTCCCATTTATTAGTGTTCCCTCTGGATATACTGGCTTTCTTCCAGCCTCGACCAACATTCCGAATTGAGGATCAATCGGTACCCGTCCCAAGAATTGTACTCCAAAATCCTTAGCCATAACCTCTCCACCACCTCTGTTGAAAACATTCGTACATTCCGAACAGTTTGGACACACGAAACCACTCATATTTTCCACGACTCCAATAACATGTATTCCAGTCTTCGTGCAGAAATTTAATTCTTTCCTAACATCTGCTGTTGCCACCGCCTGTGGCGTCGTTACAACCACCGCGCCTGCCACTTGCCCCGGAAATGCATTCTTCAGGAGTGTTTCTGCCAATGAAATATGTTCATCCGAGGTGCCAGGCGGGGTATCAATGAGAAGGTAATCGAGTTCGCCCCATAAGACATCCGTGAGGAATTGTCTAACCATTGCGGTTTTCTTCGGTCCACGCCATACAACTGCATCACCCCGTTCTCTTAGTAGGAAACCGAGAGACATGCATGATAGGGCGCCGATGGAGGAAGAGGGGTTGGAGGGGTGAACGGGGACGGGGATCCAGCCACCGGGTGCTTGTGTTACTTTCGCAGATTCGAGGGAGAAAAGACGGGGGATGGAGGGGCCGGTTAGATCGATATCGAGGATTCCGACTGAGGAGCCGGCGAGGGAAAGGGAGAGGGCGAGTTGGGTTGTGACGGAGGATTTTCCGACGCCTCCTTTGCCGGATAGGACCTGTGAGGTTCTTTGTTAATTGATGATAATGGGTATTCTTGTCGCATTAGGATACTCACGAGAACGATATGTTTTACTTTATCCAAAGACATCTTTAGAAATATGAAAGACTAGATAAAAAACGGTAGATTGTATTGTTTTATTCATTGTCGCATCTCTTGCACCATCAGAAGGACTTGGAATATTGAAATTCTTATCGCTTATCAATCCGATGTTGCTAATCAATAATAAGTGTTGATCCGCTGAAAACCCGTTGATGGACGTTTGGACCATGACGCTTTTAGCGTGCATTCTTATCCGGACGGATCTTACAACAAACAGATGAATTGTTCAGATTGATTTGACCCTGGAACCTCGGAGCTCCGAAATAATACGAGTAACAATACGATTCACGAAATTGTGTTTTTAGTCAACATAAGCATAGTATATACGAGTAATGAAGAGCGGATGATGGTCCAAAGGATATCAATATGAAAGAGGTTTTCCCAGGGGACGTGAATGGATATGGACGATCCTTGGGGCTCACCGTGGGCCGACGAATTGAACAATGATGATGGTTTGGGTATTCGAAGCACTGATGAGGCAGCAGTTGGAAATCGGGTTGCGAAGGCAAGTGAAGCTTTAAGGAACAACATCAATACGAGCTGGGGAACTTCGGACGACGGGTTTGGTGATTGGAAAGACGATAGGGGGAAAAGGAAAGGGGGTTTGGGTTTGGGTTTGGATGGCGCGGAAGAACAATGGATTACACCGAAACGTGGAATGGGGTTGGAGGTAAGGAAGGATGATTCTGGAGCGTTATCACCGGCTTGGGACAATTTTTCTACGAGTCCTGCGCCTGAAGTACCGAAACTATCGCCGAGTCTCATTGCGAAGCCTGCAGCAATTGCCCGAGAACCCTCTCCGGATCCGTGGGCCAACGCTGCCTCTCCTGATGCATCTGCGATTGTGGAAGACGAAGTTAGTTTAGAAGCTACGACGCCGAACCCTGAGACCACTGAAGAAACCATCGAAGAACCTGCCAAAGAAGACCCTGAAGAACGGTCTCTCGAGGCAGTCGAAGCGACTGTGCCGCAGTCCGAATCTGGCGGTGAAACAAAGGTTGAGCCAGCGGAACCTGCCTTGGACGAAACAGTTCCAGAGGTAACAGCTGGATTAGATGAGGCTAGCGAGAAAGAAGTTGGGCTAGGCATTGGAGGAATATCCGAAAATGATCTATGCGCCGAGGATGCCGACGACGAGGAACAACATAAATCAGACGTTACTGTTCTGCCATCAACACAAGAGCCAGAGCATGAATCGTCGCGCCCATCTTCTTCACCATCCGACACAGATAATCACGATGAATTACTGCCAGACTCGGCGCGAACCTCCCTAGACGAAGAACCAAAAAGGTCTCGAAACATTAGAGCTGTATCCCCGAGCGCGCAGGAGGTAGTCGAACAGTTCGATGGTTTAGCTGAGTCAGAGGATAAGAGTGCAGTGGAAGATGTCAAGCTACCAGAAAAAGCTTCAGCGGAACCGGATGATGAAGACGTCGCGGTAATAAAGCCTGAAAATTCGGAAGATGACGAGCTACAGGAGGATTCCAATGCTGAGGAGCCAGATGATGATGAGTTTGGAGATTTTGGAGATTTTGAAGAGGGTTTGTCGGATGATGGCGAGGAACTGGTAAAAAATCATGATTCAATGAAGGCCCCTATTTCTTCCGAGTTGGCTACACCGCATAATGAACCTTCCGAGATACGATCACAGGAAAGACCGTCAGGACCCGTGGATTTTTCTATCAATTTGAGCTCTGTGAAAACTTTGTTTGGAGAGACCGAGGAGAAGAATGACGAAGCCGTCGAGAAGATTTTTATACCTGATACTCTCATTGCTGACACATTTGCTTCCGCTGATGAACGAAAGATGTGGTACAGAATATCAAGGTACGGCACTATGCGGAAATACAACACTGGAGATGATGAAAACTATGTTCGAATCTCTTGGGCACAATCAAAAGTCAAGCTAGATACTCAAAAAATAGTGGCAAGGTGGATGGAGGAAGATCGAAATAGTGGACATGTTAGTCTTGGCGGGACAGGCAAAGGCGGTTCTCTTTTTGGTTGGAATGATCCAAATGCACCACCTGTTCCATTAGCGACAGTGCTTGGCTCGAAACGAAAGAGCCTGAAGCTTGGAGCGAAACATGAAGCTAAGGAATTAGTTGAAGTGCCCAAAAAGCTTGCTCGAGACCGATCGAGATCTAAGTCTCGTTCATCATCAAAGCCAAGAGAGAACAGCTCCACGAAGTCAATGGATTCAGGTATTGATGTTAAAGCACCACCACAGTCTCCTGCCGTACAATTTGGATGGAATTCCTCGCCAACAGCGCAAACAGCTTCCACTTCTGATAGGCTTCCCTCAAGTACAGATACCTTTACGAAGCCTCTCCCTCTCCGGATGAATTCTGCTTTTGGAGATTCACGGCAATCAGATTCCCCATTACGAAGCCCGGCACCAATGTCTCCAATTGAACCACATCCAAACTTTCTCCAAGCGGTTAAGAAACCTAGACCAATTTCAATGCCACCGCCATTTAAGAGTAGTTCAGGCACCATCTCACTTGCAGCGGTGTCCAATGCCTCGGATGGCGATGACGATGAATGGGGCGAAATGGTTTCCTCGCCTGTTGTCACCGAGACTCCCAAGTTCCACACCCGCGGGTTAAGACATAAAAAGTCGCTGAGCCTCGGAAATTCGTTCCCCAACCCCATTATTCTTCCAAATCCTCAGGTTACAAAGCTCCAGTCTGAATTTGGTCACAAGTCGACAACAAGCCTTGGTGATACTCTTGGAAACCCTAAAAGTCCTACAGTATCACAGCCTCCACTATCATCTGGTACTAGCATTTCATCCCCTATATCCTCAAATCCTTCGTTTGTGGATCTGTGGTCCACGCCAGAAAGTACTCCATTGCCAATACAATCAACTGCAATCCATCCTCCGTCACCGGCATTATCAGCCTCAGCAATCTCTAATCTTTCGCCCCAGCCTACCTCCCCCTTATCATCAAACACAACCTTCACAGATACCTGGTCTCAACCTCCTCCTAATATCTCGTCTGCCTCGGGCTCGCCAACCACAACTACCTGGTCCCAGCCATCTCTTTCATCAATACCACCTGCCCCAAAAATCATTCAAGATCCATGGGCATCAGTCGATTTCTCGTTCTTCGACACACCGACATCTGCACCCGCCACTACCTCTACATTCTTATCCAAACCGATCACAAATCAGAGACCGCAATCTTACGCAGCACCCCCAATGCCTAAATCAGTTACTTTTTCTACTCCATCACCTACAAATAGGCGCTCACTTCCACCTCCTGTCTATACAGGTCATGGTTCGAAAACCAAATTTGAAATGGAGCAAGATGAGATTGTGAAAAGAATTGTGGGTGGGTTACCTGATTTGGGGTATATGCTCAGGCGGTGAAGCGTCCAGATAGCTACACAGAAGTAGCACAGTAATCCGAGAAATTGTCGATTATGCGCGTATGATGATATAATACGGAAGAAACAGATATCGCGATTAAGCTATTTGCCAACAAAACAAAGCGAGCCATGAAGAAGTATAAAAGTAAAAAGTACCGGACGATAGACGAGGAGTGACAGGAATGATTTAAACTTCAACTAACTTTGGAGTTAAGGAATGGGATGATGGGATTTGACGCGTTTAATTGCATAGCTTGCGTGGACGAGGGATGAAATGAAGTTTGCTAACCTTACCTCTGTTGGAGTGATAACTCGTGATTGGATTACAATTAGGATTAAGATTAAGATTTTGTATGTTGATGCATCGGTTTGAATACAATCAATACCTTGCTAGCTAAATAGCTTGGACAAATAGAGAAGGAATTCAGAGATTTTTTATTATTAAAGTCCGATACGTGATTGATGTTGAACCGTTAGGTTATAGAATAATTGCGAATAACTCCCACACTCTAACATAACCATGAGATAGATGTAAGATTAGATCTCCTCAGGGCTTGGTCGTCCGTCCATTTGACAGAATATCTCCTTCCCGAACCGAAGTCATAACTTGCAATCTGATAAGTTAAGTAGTCGCATTGCATGTGCATATGGAAAGGATATCGGGCTCGGTGGTAAAGTCGTGCATTCAGACTGCTAGCAGCATCGGAATACTATACCAAGTCGCATCTAGACCACAGCTTCATAAGATTCGCTCTCGTGGCATTTTTTAATTTAATGACTGTCCAAGTGGATTTCATGCGCCGGGAGTCCGGGTCTATGTTAATATCTTTTCTAGTATTATTATTCAAATCCATCGTACTACATGGAAAGAAGAATAGATATATCGGCTCATATTGAGCGCTATTATATTCATGGCGGAAACTACGAAAAATACTATGTATACAATTCTGACTGGCAAAATGTTAAACACACTGCCAATTGTCATATCATGCCAGCCTAAGTTGAATCCATACTGCGTTCACCTTAAGTCACCTTTTAACTTGCCAACATCTTCCAAGTTCAAACGCCGATATTAAATCACCCATAAGCCCAGCCTCCAACTCCCTCAAGCTCACTAACCAACCAAGCTTTTATTCCCCCACACCAGCCGATAACGCCTAAAATCTTAAGAAATACATAAAGATTCCTCCTCCCTCTTCCCACTCATATCCACGTCTAGATAGCCGAGGATCCGGGATCATAGATATGGCATCCACAAAGCATCGCATTGTGCAAGGTTCATAGGATTGACTGCCTTAGCAATCAAATCAATCACCGTTTGGTTGGCAGGCAGTGCACCCTCTGGTGATTTAGCTATGCTCAATGCCCTCTTGACTATCATATCACTATTTGTTTGAACAGACTGCCTCAACTCTGTATCTTTTATAGCTTTATGGCTGCTCGTGTGCCAAAATATCATTTCGTCACGTACAAAAAGACACAGTTGTTGTTCGAGTTCAAACTCGGGTTCACTAAGGCATCGTGCGATAGCCATGATAGCACAGCTGTAAATACCCTCAGTGGCCAAAGGCCCCATAAGAGTCTGAATATTAGGGGTAAGACGGAATGGTACAGGCTCAGGATTGTGGAAAATTGCTTTGCCTGCTGCCATACAAGACATCAATTCAGACCCCCAAATATTTCCTGTGGCTCGCGAGATTGAAATCTTGTGAGGGTAACGATTATGCATATGTAGGATATACGTCATGAAGGTGAGAGCTGCATATTGATAAGAGAACTGTCTTCGGAACAACCAGAATTCGGAGAATGATGGGTAAGTTTTTGTGAAATACTCGAGAACAATACTTGGCCCGACATGTTTTTCTTGAATAGCAGCGAAGGTCTCGAGTCTAGCAGTGGCAGACTGTTCAGGAGTCTTATTTTGCTGGGAAAAGTCAGTCACAAATATTTCCAAACTGCGGTCCTCCTTCAAACTTACTTTATTCTCAAACAAGAGTTTTTGCTTCTCCATGTTGAACACAATAGGTGCGTCTTTAGCAATTTCATTTCGCCTACAGTGGTCATCATAGACACCCTGCAATGAAACGTAGGTTGGATCGTCTTGCACCATCCGGATGTGTGGTGCAAGAGGGATCATCAACGGTAAATGGAAGTTCAGGTTACGTCTTCTGCTCTCCTTTCGTTTGCTCAAGGTACCATTAAAATGCCTGAACAACTGCAGAATGCGCTCTTCTCGCCTACAATGTCGTGCTGCAGGATGCTGTATAGCAAATGGATGCAAGCTTCCATCATGGCCACGAATCCTAATTCGACGATGGCAGACTCCAATTGTGCGCACAAGATCTACGTCAGGCATGAATCGTTCAATGCGAATGAAATCCTGGTTCTTGTCTTTGTGAAGAAGGTACTGCCCAGGGACTTCTATCTCGTCAAGCTTTTGGAAACGGAAATCGATGAGGTAAGAGTTGTAACCCTCGAGCGGCATTGTCAAGGTGCGACGATCTAGCTTCTCTTCAAACTTGTCTCTCCACGTCCTAAGCTTGTGAATATATTCGAACATTGTAGGCTTATGTTTCACGAAATCCTGCTCAAATGACGTCCTAATGTGAGGGGGTAGGATAGTCTCCGCAAAGCGAGTGATATTTGCTTCAGTCGCTGGCGGTAGTTTGTTGTCCTTAGCATAAGACGATGGCGTACGACTAACATAAGAAAGTCCATCATTGAGTAAGGCTACTATCAACCTGTATGCGTCCTCATCGGGTGGACATTTGAAGTTCTTTTGAATGGAATCAACCATAGCTTCCATAGAAAGTGCTAATAATGGGAAAGCTGTTTTCAGAACTCCCAACAATTCTTCCGTGTACTCCCAAGGGGGTTTCTTCTGGGACCCCTGAGATGGTGCAACATCTTGTGAACCATTTGCCGTGCCATTAGTAGGGGCTCCATTGACAGGAGCGCCGTTTGCGTTGGTGACATTTCCGTTCGTTTCTCCGGGCTCCGTCTTAATTGCAGGAACACCCTCGGCACCTGCGGTTCCAGGACGTGATGCCGATGCATTTTCAGGCCTTGTGCCGTTGGTATTTTCCGCCTTGATGTTAGAGATACCGCCCGATGGTTGGCCTTGGGCTTGAGTCTGGGCTCTGGCTTTCTTAGCTTCTTTAATGTCCTGTTGCTTCTTGATGGCAAGCATGTCTTCACGGTTCGTTCTGAGCTGGAAGAACAAAGCCTGAGGATAAGATTTTGCAATTTTAGACAAAATGAGATGTGCCTTGGCTGCCTCTTTGTGTCCCAAGCCCGTGAGAAGTTGAGGGATGAATGTGATCCAATACCAGACCGGTGTTTCTCCCTTATACTCATCAAATTGTGCTGAAAGCGTACCTTCGGCATCATCGAGGCTCAACAGCCAGAGAATCCTCGTGAGAAGTTTCCTAGATTTCGCGTTCTTAAATAAACCTGCTGCTTCTAAGTAACAACTCAAGGCATTCCTGGCAAATGTGTAGTCATTTGGATTCGCTTTGAAGAGCCGATCATTGAAGTAACCCCACTCAGCCCAAGCCTTGGGGAGCTTGATCTCGAAAAACAAGGCCATTCCATAAGCTTCAGATGCTTCATCACGTAGACCAAGCTTTTCCTGGAACATGCCTTTCAACGTGTAAAACTCAGCCTTTTGGTTAGGGCCAAAGTAATTGAGATTGGTATTATTAATGACGTCTAGTCCATTATTGAGTTCATTGGGATTCTGGTAGTGACATTTTGCTTGCTCTCGAAGCTTGAGAAAAGCCTCCTGGATCTCGATGTTTGGTAACGTGTAAATCCGACTAAGTTGGCTAATGCAAACCTCGGGTAGGTTATGCTTGCGGGCTACATGTGCAAATCTATTGATTATCCAGGCAGTTTCATGGTAGCCTCTATACGCAAAGGACGCACCGTTAGCGTTGGGCGGTTGCTGAGGGATGAGATTCAAGTATGTTGAATTAATTAGAGCAAAGATATGCTGTCTCCACGTGACAAGATCCTGCCAAGCTGTGATGTCATCCCAGACATTTGGCAGTCGATCACGCCAGGTTCCCAACAAAAGCTTCAGTTCACCTGATTTGACATCTAGATTAGCACTAGTAGTCTGTGATAGACTTTGACATATAACGCTGGCATCGTGAAGTTCCACAAGCTGTTGGAAATTTTGAAGAAGTGGGATGTGAGCGTTCGTAATACGCTTCGGTAATTGGTGCCATTTGCGGATAGAAAGCTGGATGGCTTCGTCGCAGACTTTGCTGAATTCAGCCTGCGTTTCAGTCTTCTTGTGGAGCTTGAGCAAAGACATAAAAGCCTGGAAAAAGGTTCTTCTTGGCGTTGGCGCATCCATGACACCTTTGATAATGTTATCCAGCTGCTCACGATGTTCAGGCTCTTGCCAAATCTCAAATTGCCTCCAAGCGCACTCAAGAAGCAAGTCCTGGAAATTCTCATGCTTCGCGAAATCTTGAAGAACTTCCCATTGTTGGAGTTTTTGGGCACAAAGAACCCAATGGTCCTCCCACAGCATGTACTCTCCCTGCGAAAAAGGGAGCGCCCCTGTTCGTGCTTTGATTTGAGCATGCTCGTACATAGTCTGAGCTTTGTCCCACATTCCGTTCTGTTCGTACGAAAGTGCGGCATTGGTTTCGACGTACGCACAGCGGCGCCGCCAAGTCCCGTAGAAAAGGTCATCCTCCTGAAGCCCTGAATACAGTTCTACAAGAGCATCAAGATTGCTTTCACGAACCAAATCACTGTTGATCTCTGGTTTTATAGCAGCATTCTCAAGTTGCACGAGGGCTGTGTACCAAACGTCGTAAGTCTTTGCCAGGAACTTAACTACATGCGGTGGCAATTTACACTCGGGCCACGCTTTGGCTGCGCCTTCCAGGAGAGATTGTACCACATTTGGTCGCTTATCAATTTGGCGTGAGTGATATTCCCTTGTGAGTAGAGTTACCATGCCCCGTTCCAGATCACTTCGTTCATCTTTTGGTGTGGCATTCCAATATATTGGGAATAAAGCTACCCAAATCTCATGCGCCATGTTTGGATCGAGGTGTTGAAGTTGGCTGAGTGGTTCAATGATATCTCGTGCTTTCACATCCCCAAGCTCCGCGACGAATCTCCTGTGGGATGCCATGAGACTGTCGAATCTGTTGTCTTGTGGCAAAGCAGGAGTCCGATTGTCTTTGGCATAAGTCTCATAAAGCACTGAAGCGGGCATCACCTTGAAGTCGTCCGAATGCAAGTGGATGGAATGGTTCGCATCGACAGCACCCAGAAGCAATTGAGAAGCTTGCGCCAACCAGTAAGATTCTGCCAGAGGATCCCAG
Organism: Sclerotinia trifoliorum; assembly: GCA_905066765.1. Classification (NCBI taxonomy): domain Eukaryota; kingdom Fungi; phylum Ascomycota; class Leotiomycetes; order Helotiales; family Sclerotiniaceae; genus Sclerotinia; species Sclerotinia trifoliorum. The sequence goes on along the minus strand of CAJHIA010000010.1, from coordinate 614,765 downwards.
TTTTGGCCAATGATGACATAATTGAGCCTTGTACTTGCCGTTTTGGACTGACTTCTGTCAAATATGGCCATAAATCGACTTCGCATATCTACATCTTGTGCTCTTGTGCCAATCAAGAACGCATGCTCCATACGAACTGTCAGCTCTGTACGCGTGATTTTTGGATCTTCGTAGATGCGGATAACGAGCTCTAAGAACTTCATTAACAGTGTCTGGTCCGTGCGCTGCTCAAAACTCAACATTTTATGCAAGACCGCTGTCTTCTCTTTCAGGGTGGGCCAAGAACCTTCTGACTTGAACACCCAGGCTTCTACCATCTCTAGAATTTTCAGACACAAAGGATTACTCAAAGATTTTTCAACTAAAGTTGCGAGGACACTCAAAAATGGACGACGGCTGTCGCCGAGAGTATCCATACGTAGGGATATCACGTCGATGGCTTTGAGCATGAGCCCAGTTTGAATCTCCAGATCGTATTGGGACATGAGACCAACAGGTTCGACCTCGCCGGGTCGCATCGCGGCAGGGATAGCACCTTGACCCGTGAGCGCAGTGTAATGACCTACATGCTCACGTGCCAATTTCTGCTGCAGAGCTTTCATGACTTGGGGAATATGTTGATCCATTTCCGATGCTTTCCTCTGCGCTAAAGTCCAAAGGATATTGAGACCAGATATGTAATTATTGGCCGAAAGCATCTCCGTAGCTGTAGCAGATAGGTAGGTTATAATCTCAGAGGTTGACGCCTCCGGTTCGCACTCGGCGTCTGCATCTTCCATTGGAGTATCATCAGGGACTGCCTCTAAGATGCGTTTGAGCAAAGGGCTCAATTTCCGTCCGTCATCAATTTTCTCATCACCAGCGTGCATGCAATCTTGAACTTCAGGGTTGTCGGATTTCAGAGCCTTTTCTAGGATGTGTTGAAGTTCTGGCACTTTTTCGAGAATCCATTTTGTGGGCTTTATATTGATAACAATCCGAACGATCTGCAGCGTATTGATGATGTTTGTGATGAATTTATCGTCCGGCTTGTCCTTATCGGGGCGCTCGCTCAAGAGAGCAGCCGTTGCTTTGTCGCTTGCTAGGACTTGCTCTGTAACGTTCGGGAAAAGGTCGATGTCAAGATCACCCCAGTACTGAGGCTGTAAAAGATTCCAAAGTAAAGATATAGATTTCTTGCAAACTTCGACAGAAGGTGGTGGCTGTGCTGGTCCATGAGACGTCGTTGTATCTCGACTCCGAGCAGATGGTAGGGGATATCGTTCATTGAGCGAGGCAATGAATTCAACGAGATACTTAATCATCTTTGCACGCATTACAGCGGGTATCTGGTACTCTGGTTTATCATTTGCCAAAGTGGGTCCAGGTCTGGATGGTGACGGAGACGAAGTTTGAGCATCACTGAGACTGTCAAGTTTTCTTTTCTTTGTGTTCGGGGATTCAGATAAAGGCCTCTCTAGAGAAGCTGCTTTCCCTTCGACGCGTCGCTCTTCCCAATGCCATATCAATGACATTAGATGCAGGGCTAGCTTCTTGCTCTCGTTAGATGGGTTTGTTTGCGGTGGTGCGATTTTGCGCAAGGAGCCGATGATGAGATTAATGAACTTGTCGCGGGACTCGTAAAAGAGATCTGCATGTTTCACGAGGAAGTTGAAAATGATAGTCATCTGTTGCACATTCTGACCTTCCTCTGCAAGTATGCGACGTGGAGCAGCGGCCCAGACGGGATTGCGATCTCCAGGTACAGCATTGCAACGTTTGGGTAGAACAGGCGCTATTAATTCTAGAGCTTGAGTAACCAAAGCCCGCCCTTCATTTTGATTCGTTTTCAGAAGCGAAAAGTAAACTTGCTGGACGATCTTGGCGGGGGTTTCGTAGTGTGCAATAAAGTATCCAATAACGACGTACGCAGCGTGCTTATTGATCACGTCCTCGAGTCTAATGTAGCCCCAACCGAACTTGATGATGTCTTTTCTGGCTTCTTGAAGGATAGAATGATTGTACTTGACGAGCATGGCTGTCAATTGCAATAGTTCCATTCGCGTATGGTCAATTCCTGGTTGTGTGAGGTCATCACTGGGATCTGGCAAACCAACCTTCCAAACTTTGGTATGTATCGATTCAATAATCGTTCGATCTATAAGTCGGGAGCTCTTGGCTGATGGTGGCTGCTGAAAGTTGCGCATAATATCCATAGCTATGATTGGATTTACGAGATTGTGCAGGAGGAAAGCCTTGTTTCTCTGCGTCGCAACCTTGCTGACGTATATTTCCAGACACCGGAGGACAATAGCTTTACGATAATCGATCGATTCGCTGCATACTATAAACCTGTAAATGAAATCGAAGATTGGCTGATTGGGTTTGAAATCTTCAGCTGTTATGGACTCGATTAGATTGAAGAATGAATCCAGATCACGAGGATTGTATTCCAGGAATTTCGTGAAGATAATCATGAGTTGCTGTCCTGCTTGCTCTGCTGCCAGCCGAAGGTTTTGTGGAAGAGTGTTAGTGCGTAGGTGCTGCTCGAGGTTCTTGCCGACAAGCCTAAACCACATCAAGTTCTCCTTTTTATCCATCCAAAGCTCGGTGCCCTTGAAACTGCATATGGAGTGCATGACATTGATAGCATTGATGACGGCAGCATATCGCGTCTCTCGGTTTTCTGCACCCATATCTCCGCAGCTCTTTATCAAAGAATCTATGTTACGCACCACGACTGCACGTAAAGGTGCACTGTCCGGATGGTTTAAAACTTGAGCCAAGAACCTCCCATACTTTTGGTCCTCGATCTTGCTGAGAAGCATGGCCCATACTTCTTTAGGATACCTGTTGATATATTTATAGAGTGGATCTCTGAAGGGACTATACCGTGTCCTACGAAGCTTTTCCTCCAACTCTAAGACAGCATCTATGAGCCTCTCCTTGAATTGCTCGGCTGCAGGGGGCAGAAGATGGAAAATGTTAAATACAGCTGCAATGATTTTCATTTGCTCATTTTGCTCGACAAGGGTGAATGATATACGTTGGAAAGCGTTTGGGTCTGCAAGAACTCTGATGTGTTCCAGCAGGCGAGAACCAATCTCAACCTTGAAGTATGTGGTCAGAAGCTGAAGCAATCGTGCCAAGCCATCAAGGCCGTGCGTAGTTAAACGTTTAGGGTCTTGAAGATTAGCCAAAACTGGTCGAAGGCCGTTCTGAAGGAGGTCTTTGGGAAGCTTGTTTGAATGAGACAAGACAACTCTCAATGCATCATTGGCCGCTTCAATAGTGGCCTTGGAATTAGAATAGAGGCATTTGAAGAACACACTGACAATCCTGGTTCGGGTGGGGTTGGCAGGGCCTTTTTGAAAATCGTCGAATCCCATGGCAGTTGTCAAAGTTTTTATACAGGAGACTCTGAGAGTGACTATGTGCTCATGCGTTCGATGCTCGGTAGGTTTTGGCGCCAGCGATTCGTCTGGTGCATCAGCCAACGCTAGGCACTCCATGAGCAGCCTGTTCAAGGTGTCGTCAAACGCAAGGAAATCGTTCTTCAGGCTCATATAATAATTGACAGCGTCGATATATCCAATTTGGGTCGCAAATGGCAAGGCCCTCAGAGGTTTATTGTATATTGGAGCCAAAATTCGATCTTGCTGGTGAGCAAGAAGCTCGTATACTTCAACGTCAATTTCTTTCGCAATAATCTCGAGAGATTTCCTTGCGGTCTCACGGACATGACCATTCATGTGGTAGACCTCCGCATTGAAAAGGTTGCACAGCTGAAGTAGCTTAGATGGTCGTGAAGGCTGTCCGGGTTGTGACGAAGGTTGAAGATCAGCTTTAGAGGATTTGCCGGCGCATCGCTTCAAGAGGAGTTCCAATGTGTCCTGTGCAGCAATTCGAGTCTTTGCTGGTAAATCCGGCGGCATGTCTTTGACAACATGCATGAGGGCTTTAGTGTACTCAACCTGCTTTTCCAGCATCCAGCTATCACTGAGATCAAATTGGGTTAGCATAAGGTTAATACCCAGACTACCACCAGTTTTAGTAAACCATTCTTCCTGGTAACAGCTGTGACAGAAGACACTACTCAAGTGGCCGAAAAATGACAATCTGTAAATAAAACGATTGGACCCAAAGATGGTCGCTGTTGAATCATAAACTTCTTGGGCGGCGAACTTGGCGGCATCACGCACAGCAGGTAGATCAGAAGCGAGAGATTCGACGATAGCGTCTCCCAGAACCTTGCTATCAATGCAAGGAGGACCTTCTCCTGCGTTGACGTCGAACGGTTTCATTCTCACTTTCATTTCTCCTAATGATCTAGCAACTTCGATGATCGTAATATGTTTACAGACGTTAGACAGTAGAGCAGTAGCTTCTGATGAAAATTCAGGAAGGGACACCGCGAAGATGCAAGCCTTCAGGAGTTTCCTCAGCATGGTATCTTGTTGCATCTTCTTGGCTTCAGATCGGTCCCTGACAGGTGCCTCGAATAGTGATAAATCTGCATCTGCTTTCTTTGAGAGAAGATCTTGTGCCTGCAGCCTCACGAGACGAGGAAAGTCCTCTGGAAGGTTGTCTGCACCCAATCGTAACTTGAGCTGGGATTTTACCATGGCAAGAGCCTGCTTTTTGTAATAAGGATCCGATTTCTTGGCAGCGGCGCCTTTGGGAACTTCCATCAGCTTCCCAATAGCAAGGTCGATTCCTATCTCGACCGGGAAAGGCCTCTCCTTCTTGGAGCCGATCAACTTCAAGTCAAAGGTCGTTATGTCATCCGCAAACTGCTGGAAATTGAGATTGGGGGCACCAGTCATAAATCTTCTGTTGCGGCCTCCCAATTTTCCAAGTATACGCATGGTAGTATGTGCATGGAAATGACTGTAAGGATTTGGTCGAAGATGGTCAAATAAAGCAGTCATCAGTTCATCAATGACCGGTGCCATTATTGGATCCAGGTAGTCTGCAGTCAAATTGTCCACGCATAATTCCAACGTTCGCAATCCTTGACCGACGAGATCAGAACCTGCGCGTAGAGCCACTACAAGAGGTCGCATCAAATAGCTAAGATGAGGAAGAAGGTTACTCAATCGTGCCGGCACTGTTAAACAAAGTTCTACGTAAAGGTCTCGATCTGCAGGTTTGCGCGCGGCCATAAGTAGATTGTTGAGGACTTCTAATAGCATCTCTAAAAGGGGGAGGATTTGCTTGTAAAGGTGTTCGAACTTTCCTCCGCCAATACTTCTGAACAGTGACCTCAGTAGTAAAAAGTAATTCAAAGGTTCCTCGGCGGTCGTCGAAAGTTCGATCGACTTTGTCACAATGTTAACGACGTGTGGCAATAGTACTTGCTCATTTTGGTTCGAGAAAAGAGTCACAGCCATAAAAGCTAACTTGAACAATCGAAGAAGAATGGATGACTTCTTGACATCGGCCGTGCCAACTTGATCAATTCGATCCATGAGGAATCGCAATAGCATTCCGGCAAAGCTGGGCGAAGTCGCCTCGCTAGCAAGGAAGAATTGAGGGACATGGAGGAGAGCAGTATGCTCAAAGATCATTTCGTAGAGCTTCGGGATTTCTTCATGAAATACTTCGTGAAAGGTGGCCGGGTCTATACAGTGGAAGACTGTGGCAAAAGTTTCTAGAAGATCCTTCTCCTCCTTGCTGCTGGATACCATATAATGATTTGCCATAAACTCAACAGGCGATGAGTATTGCGATTCTGTCGCGGGTTTCTCTATCTCGTAATATCGAAACACGTAGGCTCCTTCTCGGAAAAGTTTTATGATAACCTGAACTTCTTCGGCAGAAAAACCATGTGACACTTCTGCCCAGTGCGGAGGAGCATTTGATAGTTCAATCGGTGAACCACCATTACAGGCTTTCAATTGGTAAAATGTGTTTTTCAGGCCATTCATGAGGTTTTTGAACAAGAATTTGTTGTCAGCCACTGGATCTGCGCCCCTGTCGCGAGGATTCGAAGTCTTGATAGGCATAGCTGAGAAGATGTCAATCTCGTCCCAATCCGGCGGGTTGTCCTTATCTGCTAGGTAATTCTCGGGTGCAGCATCGATGGACTGCTGGGAATAATGCTTCGAGAGCTTGACTGCATTGGAATACTGGCGATTCATTGCTGCGAACTTATCTCCAATAGCATTAAGTATCATTATCAAGTAGTGACGAGCATCTGTCTTGCTAGGCATTTTCGCAATACATTCGGCCATATTGAGTAACAGCTTTGCGCTCATCGTTTGAAAGCTCGTGCCGGGAAAACTATCTTGGAGATTCCTGGTGTATACCTCAACGGTTTTCCGAATCTGACCAGGTTCCAAAGCATCTCGGACATGATGAATCAGATCAGCTAACATGCTGTAAGCCAGAGGTCGCATGCCTTCATACACAGTCAACCCATCTCCAATAAGTGTTCTTTCATCAAGAAGTTGGTCTATCACTCTGAGGAATATCTTTCTAAAGTTGAAGTTAATTATATGTCTGATCGCCACCAGTAGCTCTTTTCGAGCTCCCGATTTTTCTCTGGGGCAGTCCTTCAACAGCCTTACAACTATGTCCGGTAGGGTAGGAAGGAAATCCGTAAGCTGTTGCGAGTAGACTCTCAACAGATAAGCTAGAAAACTCATAGTCTTTACCTGCGCTGTAATAAATTCACCAAAGGCCGCTCGATTCTTAATATCCGGACTGACACCTGTGAATATTGTACCTCTTTTCGCTGCTTCCGCATGCGCTTGCTCCTGCGGTTTAGCTTGGAGTAAAAGTACGCTTTTGATCAGAGGTATAAATAATTTGACATTTTGAGGCACGGAATTGCGATAGACCTGGAATATCGATACCACAATAATGGGACATTCAGCAAGGACTTTAAACGATTGCATACCCTTCAGTAGCTTCCGTGTCTGCTGTTGTGGATCTTGGCCAATATCTGTAACAGAGGCAATGGGCGAGCCAGGCCGAGGAGAATTCTGAAATGTCTGCGAACTTCCAGGTGTAGAAGGGACACCAGTCTGGTTAGGCCCAGTGGCAGAGTTATCTAGTTGATCACGGACAACCGAGTCCATCTGATCGAACAGTTCTTGGATGAGGCCGAGGAACGGCTGTACTTTGTCTTGCAGAACCTTGGTCTGACTCCGCATAAGATCCATGATTGTCTTCACACATAGCGTAGCATTCTCCTCATTATCTATCCTGACTAAACTTATCAAGAGATCCACCACCTCGACCGCATAAGGCTCGAATGTCTCTGGGGGGTTCATTGGTAGACGATGAAGTATCTCCAGGACGCAACATCGAAGTTTCTAATTCCCATGTAAGCATTCTGCCACCCATCTCGTTAATTCATTGCCTACCTGATCCAAAGAAGTGCTAATGAATACAGGAGGTCCCTTCAAGCAATTTATAAAAATTGGTATGAGCTTTCTTAGAAATGTTGAGTACATGGGGCCGGTGATGTAATGATCGAGGCCATCGCGCAACTGAACGGCAGCATCTACCTTGAGTTTGAGATCTGTCGCATTCGAGTTAGCATAAAGTTTTTGAACCATGTTATGACAAGTATTTGGCATCAAGATAGAGTCACGCGATTGAAAGGCATACCAGTATCTGCAGAGCCCAACCTCTGAACGAGGAAGTCTATGTTATTAGAAGCCATGGCTGCAACAGCAGCGGAATTCGCATTGGCGCAAGCCTTTTGCGAGTATCACTTCATGCGGCGCAAGAAAATAACGATTACAATAGGTTATACCGTCAGGCACGAAAAGGACTGGTAGCTATGTGCAAACAGAATTGGTGTGCGTCCCCAAGTATTTCGCGACTTAAACTGGAGGCTTCCGAGAAAAGATGGTAAAGTACAGAGAACTTGTGGAAACTATTAAATTGATTATTTGGCCAGTAGTTCAGAGAAAGTGAGGGATTCGAATTATATTAAGTTTCGAAATGAAAGATCCGTCGTGATGTCGTTAAAAGTTAAAAACGTTCTTCTTCCTGATTGAATTTGGTCCTGACAATTAATTCTATGCTTTCTGATAGACAAGGCTTAACTTTTTGGATGGATGGGGGGATTGAAAAGACTCCGAACGCTTATATAAGCTAAGCTAAGTAGTCAGCGGCGATCGTTATTGGCTGGATACTAGCTAGCGCCACATAGAGTTATGGTTAGCCTTATGAGGAAAGCAAAGAATGCTAGTCGCGTAGGTTGGCTTTGAATATATATGTGCGGAACAATTGTAAGAGAGAGTGTGTTCTGGTATATATATACAGTATTGCATTTCAGGTCCTGCCAGTCATTCTTCTAAGTCATCCTTCACCTTCTTCTAATATAAAGAATGAATAATGACTCTTATGACGACAATACTAGCTAATGTGATTGGGAATTGCAATTGAGGTTTGCACGATGATTAAATTGATATAATAAAGTTATTATCATTACAAAATACCTTCCTTCTCACTGAACATTCACGTTTACCTTCCACAACATTGCTCGAATAGCCCATCATAGATCAAATTCGTTGGTGGTCATGGAATATCTTCAGTGTGCCCTTGTTTTCCGGATTTATGTGAGGGTGAAATGATACAGAGATGGAGGAAGTTGTCGATAGCTCCTTTTGCCATTGACTTTGTCTCCCTTGTAATCCTCGGTAGTGACCATTGCAGAACTGCTATATATCCCTTTTAGTGAAGTAAGTGGTAGTATACTTACTGTAACTTTTATACTGGGAAAAATTTCTCTCAAAACAACTACAAGAGCATTGGTACGGCCTACTGTTATTGCTAAATAATGAAGGAGCCTGGCAATTTCGGGATCGTATCTACATTGTATGAGGCATTGGCTGGCGCAAATCATGGTCAAAAAGCCCGCTTATGTGGTAATGCGCAGTTTATATCACACCATAGGTCTATCTTCCTAAATTTGACAACGTTAGTTATTTGGATCACCTTTGCTATTGGACTAGCTTAAGTCCTCAAAGAACATGACGCTGTTACTGTGTCCTCCACGAAGAACAGCCCTGCCCCCCATTCTACCAAAGACCCCTCAAAGCATATCGAGCAACGGATATAGCGTGGTCAGCTTGGATCGCGCCCACCTATAAGCGCATCTCCACCTGAAAGAGTCTTGCCGCATGCAATCATGACCCATCAACTGCCTTCAGCGTCTACAGATGTCTTCAAGTACTATCACTAAAGCGTAGTATGGATACTGTTCACTGTTCGTAAATTGACTGTTCTTCGCTAATCTCACATCATAACATCCAAAAATATTTCGATCTCAAGACATTCATACATTGGGTCAATCCTCTAATAATGCAATACGTAAGACCAATGGGTTGCACGTGGCTACGCTTTCTTAACTCTACATGCCACTGTTATTATTGCCTCCGAACTTGTGTGGGGTCTCATATTGACCATCTAGTCAATTTCACAAAGGAGACATTAAAACCAATGATAGGATGCCAATCTTGCAACGAAAACTGTTGCTTTTTATAAAGTCGCTTTTCATGAAGTCTCACGTGTGAAAAACACTTGCGCCTAGGTAGTATCGATGATCCGCTGCTTCAACCAGAAATATCGAGTCTACTTTATGACGATTGCTAGTCGAGCGAATGCGATCAAGACTAGAAGCATCCAGGCTTCAACAATTTCTTCAGGTTGACTCGAAGGAAACTATCTATAATAATCTTGGTGCGGAATGCTAATAATTGCTTTGATTAGAACCCTTTTTGAACAATATCAAATGTACCACGAAACTATGTCCGGGATTTTCCTGGGCTATCGAGAGAAACATTGGGTGCAATCATATGGCGTGTAAGTGTATCATTCAGTCATTCCATTTCTTCCTTACTCTTCACTTTCTAAAAGCGGGCATTAGGGATCAAGTGTTGGCATGCTTTTATGGTCAAATGTCTAAAGGCAGTAATAACATTGCGGTCCAGTATCAAATTTTGTTTTGTCCATATTTGTACAACATTTCATTCCCTGGGTACTTTCATCTCATATTATCTGTCATGTAGAATCGAATTTAAACTATCAAGGCTCTTTCTCCTTGAATCTTTAGAACTACAATACGGTCCTGCGTCTTAGAAATACTTTCATGGGAGTACCTGCCTTTATTATATATCATATCACATCCGATGGTTTCTAGTGGGGCCGATCATCCTGTTTTTTATTCACCACTTCACTCACCACATATATATTTGCAAATGAAAAGATCCCATTCACAATTAAAAGTTTCATTTGCACATCTAATAACACCAAGTGGTTTTACCAAATGTCATTGTCTTAACAATCCAGAGCTTTTGATTGGTCGTCTTACCAGTTCAAGCATGTGGATGAAGTTTAGAAAACACCTTGATGGCTATTTTAGGGTACAAGCATCTATGGATTTGTCTCCATAACAGTTCTTAAGGGCCCAAATCTCGTTCCATCTTTCTTTCAAAAATTACATTGTACAATTATCGAACTCCAGGGCTTGGAAAGACATTAGCCAGTGATTGATGGCCCAAAGAACTTTACGGTAATGTATTCTTATGACATCTCACAACCACCACGTTCGGTCCCAATGTGTTCCATTGCTCTTTCTATTGAGTATATGAATAATATTACACTACTTTCACGTACAGATGTGCACTTTCCTATCCATGTTAGATATACAAAAACTCCTTATCATCTTTCATCCTAGCAGTCAATTCACCACAAAGAATATGAACGTTGTATACATGGCCCTTGGCTCATATAACCCCTCATCTGCTCTAGATTTCCACTATCCCTCATTCACCACTTATATTATCGCCTATATCAAATCTAATTTTTCACATCTATCTTGCAGCTCCAGATTTCAAGCACAAAAAAATTAGTTTCCAGAAAAGTCTTAAATGTCAAACATGGACAGGATGGCCACTTGTTCCCTGCTATCCTCGATTAAAGAGCTCTTCCGGCAGAGTCAAACCCCATCGGCATCATCAAATTGGAGTAGCACCTCAATCATTCCCATTCCAGATCTTGGAAAGCTCGACATCATCGAAAACGCAACTAGTCCTCAAACCGAATTCTATGTCCAGAAGATCCTCTCCATTTATACACTTCTATCGCAACTCACTGATCTTAGCCCTTCACCTACAGTAAATGTTTTGTTTTCTGACCTCGTAGGAACATGCATCACTATCGTTCCTGACTCGATTTCAAAAGAGGTTAGTTTTATAAGTTGGGCTTCAATGAAAATATATACTGACCGATATTAGGTGCTCGGCGATCCACGTATTTCTAGCATTTTACCTGCGCTTCGTCTAATTTGTTCAACTGCTGAAGCATGTATGGAATCTTACTGGGCTGAAGCTATTTCTAGCACCAAGAGTATCGAAGATGGCAAGTCTACATATATACTTTTCTCCCAATTCTCAACTAAAATCCCATCTGTATCTCCCAGCCCAATATCCCACCCACTAACCAACCGTCAGCCCACCGCGTCCTATCCACCTTCCCCTACGAGAAAAACTACGAAAACCTAACCCGTTTCGAACTCGCCGCTATATCCTCAACAGGCTTCATCCTATCTCCATCTTCCAAGATCGCATTTATTGGCTCGGGCCCCATGCCTCTCACGAGCCTCTGCATCCTATCCGCACTTTCAACATCAGATCACATCTCGTGCACTCTCTCACCCAACTCCTCTATTCCTCTTCCTCTCCCACCTCAATCTTCTCCAAATCCTCCCTCCATCATCACAAACATCGACAGTAATCCATCTGCCAACACCCAAGCTCAAAATCTCTGTACATCACTTGGTGGTCTCCCAGCCACAGGAATGAAATTTATCACCGCGTTAGCTGGTTCTAACGATCTCGATCTCTCGGGTTATGATATCATTTGGTTAGCGGCTTTGGTAGGAGGGATCCAAGAGGATAAAGAGGAAATTTTGCAGAATGTTGTGCGGAAGATGAAGAAGGGGAGTTTGTTGATTATGAGAGGTGCCTGGGGTTTGAGAAGTGTACTTTATTGTGTATGTGTTTCTGCTTTTTAAGTTATTGACATCGTTTTGAGGAATTTTAACAAAAAGCGTAAAGCTAATTGACATGGAAATAGGATTTCGATGTTACAACGCCGGCTGTAACTACTTATCTGGATATTTGTGTTCGCATGGATCCATTCGGAGATGTGGTAAATTCAGTTATTGTTGGGAGGGTCAAGTGATAATTTATGTACATACTGTGAGAAAGTTGGAATTATAGGCCAAATACATAAAGGTTTTTAACCAGTCAATCACATGATCTTTTGTAATTAAATATAAAAGAAAAACTTTTGTCTCTTTTTTCTACAATAATCAACCTTCTATATATATACATTTGAACCTATATAGCATCAACCCCAAAACCAGTATGAACCCTGTTTTCTCTATAAGTGATATATTACAATGTGATCTAATTCAGCTTTCTCTTCTAATTCCCTTTTCACAACATGCTATCGGGGCGCATGTATCTCGACCTACCACTTTTACAATACGAGTACATATAATCTTACATACAAGGTGCATTCTTCTAGAAAGGAAAGGCAATGGGGTTTGAAATCATTAACAAATTGTTGGTACGGGACGGGACGGAGTTGTGTTGATGGATGGTGGTTATAGTGATATGGGTATGGATGGACATAGAGACAGAGAGGTTAGAGAAAGATCCTGGTGATCGAATATCTATCAAGGCGAGATATTGAAGGATAGAAAGATAGAAGGACGAATGAATAGAATCAATATTTATATCACGATTTACCTTAATCAACCATTGAGTCGAAGGAGGTATTACTCATAGATAGGAGGATAATTATAATCAGTGTGAACGATACTCTAAAAAGTAAATTTTATATTAGAATTTTGATAATTTTATAGATAGATTATAAGAGCAATAAATCTATTCGCTTTATAAAAGTATAAAGTTTTCTCTAAGAATATATATTATAAAATATAAATTTGTAAAAAATATCAAAATCTAAGTTTATATTTAATTATAATAATTATATTTACTTCCTACCACTCTCTCATCTTTTTAATATTTTATATAATTTATTTTTTCCCCTTCTTTTTTATTACTCAACTCTTCCCTCTAATCCCCATACCAATATCAATACTAAATCATACAAACAAATCGTACCCTTCTACTTTGAATTCCCTTATAGTTCCTTTTCTCTCACTTCACTTCCTTCCTTCACCAACTTCAATCATCTCCTTCTCAATCCCCTCAATCAATGATATATCTCTTCTAAATAATCCTAATATTCTGTTAATTATATAATTTTGATTCTAAACCCACTCTAAAGACAAATTATTATTTTCTTTTTATTTTATTTTATTTTATTTTATTCTATTCTATTCTATTCTATTCTATTCTATTCTATTCTATTCTATTCTATTCTATTCTATTCTATTCTATTCTATTCTATTCTATTCTATTCTATTCTATTCTATTCTATTCTATTCTATTCTATTCTATTCTATTCTATTCTATTCTATTCTATTCTATTCTATTCTATTTCCTTTTTCTCTCACTCCACTTCACCTCATTCTCTATCACCTTACTTCGTTTCATCCTACCTTACCTTACCTTAATCCAATCCATTCTCATTCTCATTCTCATTCATTCATTCCCTCTCATCTCAGTTCATCCTTCATCACCCCAATCCAATCCAATCACAGCTCAACACAGCTCAACCCAACTAAATAGTAAATCAATCCCAATCCAACTAATTTATAACTAACCAACCTCGATCTACCTCACCAAATAATAAGAAACTAATCTATCCTCCCTATCCTACCCTACCCCGTCAAACAACAAACAACAAATCAGTTTATACATCAAATCACCTCTAATTTACTCTAACATATCATCAAAAATCTATAATTAATTATTTTCAATTTTAAAGCGTGACAAAACAATATAAATAACATAGATATATATATATGTATATGTATATTTATATAAAAGTCCAAATATAAATAACTATAGAGAAGAAAAGAAAATACAGAGTTATCTATAATAGGCCACTGCAATATAATAATATACTACATCATAGGTAACATATCAAAGAAGAAAGTTTTATATTTGGAAGACATGAATTTACAAGGAAGAACAAAAAGTGTTTGCAATAAAGTGAAATTTTGTTGATTTTGGATCTCTTGCAAGTTGAAATTTAAAAAAAAGAGAAGCTGTCGCTGTGTTGTAATGTACTTCATAAAGTTGGGAATCAAAAAAGAAATGTAAAGAGAAGCGAATGTCCCGTGTAGCCACACTATCTCAAAGGTTACCGTCCATATGCAGTCCCTAGCTTCCTCATATTTTTATCTGAATTCTTTCCTTCATCTCAATGTCATACTTTCATCTTGCATCCATCTACCACACCTCCATATGATATTCCTATCCTCCCAATTGAATTGGCCCCATTCCTTCCATCCAAGCAAATATAAAAGCCACCCTAGAGACCCGAAAAGAAAATCTGTGAGAAAACTCCTGCCAGCCTGAAATTAGGCACATCCTCACATTGTGACATGAAAAACCCATTCATATCCAAAGTGCAACCCATACATGAAAAACCAGGCCCCTAAAATCGCTAATGAAGTAATGAAGTGTTAGAAACACAATTGTAGGTCAAAAAACAATCGCTGTCGTGATATCATAAATAAACAATTGAGCTTTAGAATGATGAATGGCATGAAAGAAAGAATTTTCAGTTACATATTCATCCATCATCTTCCGCATCATCCTCATCCTCATCATCTTCCTCGGCACTGCTTCTTGCTGCAGCCACCAATTTAGCTTTCTTACTAGGAGTGTGATTATCGGAATCGGCTTTTCGCTTAGTTCCCGAACCAGCACCCACACTAGAAATGCCCTTCGCCGGTGTTTCTAACGTTTTATCATTTTCATCTCCACCATCACCCTTTGTTCTTTCAATTTCTGCAACCTCATCTGCTGTTAAGAATCGACCACCAGGACCTCTGGGTCTTCTCATCGCGTGGTTATGTCTACTCTCGTGTAAATACGGCTTCCTACCCTTTGAAGTCAATCGTAGGGCTTCCTCTAATCTCTGTCTCGCCACGCGACGCTTCAAAATACGATGAAATTGCTTTGCGTTGACATACAAAGGTGATTCCTCAATTGCTCCTGATACAAGTTCAGGGGATTGAGGGTGTGGTGGTGGCGGTGCCGACATGGGTGGTCCTGACATGGAAGGTCCTGAAACCGATGACCGAGGCGCATGGTTCATATGAGGTTGCGCATTAGGTACGGCGGGACTACCGACTTGTTGCGTACTCATGCGACGATTTTGAGCAATTTGATTATTGATGCCGGCCTGTGTTGGTGATCGCGGTACTCTTTCCTTCTTCACATTGATACCCGCACCTATTCTTGGCGATGTTTGGGGCAAGCTTGAGTCGGGGATACTATAAGGATAGTTACCAGCGGCTGCATTAGTTGCTGCCATTGCTGCTGCTTGAGGAGTAATCGGATTGCCGCCATATTGCATGTTCATCTGTGGTATTGGGTATGCTGGTTGGTATCCCATTGTGTGTTGCTGCATGTGTCCCGCATTGGGTCCTCCTTGCTGCGACTGCGAAGAAAGAATTGGAGATTGTTGAACACCATGCTGCGAATGGACCGATGGTTGTTGTTGAGATGGGGAAGTAATTGGAGCTCCAGGATTTGAGTGTTGACCGGAATTTGAATATCCACCTTGAATATGCGTCTGTGTATGATTATGCTGGCCTTGCGGCGGTTGCTGATAATGCGCGTACTCCATCATTTGTATAGATTTGATTCCGTAAGAGGATTTTGTAAAGAAGTGGAGATTTCAATCGTCTAGATTGCGATTGCGGTGAAGCTTGCGACGCGTCGAAGCAATTAAGAGAGAGTTCTTGATAGGTGTAGAAAGCGACAAGAAAGGTGCTATCGAGTTCACCGAGTTTAGTTATGAATGGAGTTGGGTATTATGATGTAAATCCGAAGTTTCGATGACCCGGAATAACGCGTTGGCAATGCTGTCGCAAGAGTCCCAGGTGGCCGTCACCGAGCTAGTGCCTAAGCCTGCTCGTCAACCGTCGACTTGGTATGCGTGGATGTGCTGGCAAGCAATATGGTAGGTGTACACCGTAATTGACCGCAGCACAGCATATGCAAGCTGATGTAAACGAAAGGTACTCAAGTGAGGCTTGCGGCGTATTAGGCTCGAAAGTTGGTCACCCCACGTGAGAATATCGGGTTGAAGTTATTCAAAGATAGATGTTGAACAACCTTTTGTGGTATCTAGCTATTTCGCGAGCCACTCTTTGAGTAACGAAACTTTTCTCTAGTAAATATTGACTTTGTGGTATTTCACTATCCAACCAGAGAAGTTAGTTATGATGAATGGTTAAATTTAAATCAAGCTTCAGAATGATTGGAATGATTGGGAGGGGAAGGGTTGGGACCCGATGTTATTTTTTTTTGGCCTTTGACCAGTGATGCGCTGGCAATGCATGTGGAGGTGTGGAGGTCATGCAAAACTAAGCTTACCTGGTTCACTGAGTTTTTTTTCCCTCTCACTTTACCGGTAATAAATGAAAAAGAATTGGGAATATTATTCAATTAAGATGACGTGACGTATTTTTGAATTGAATCTAGTCCCAGATAGATAAATTGAGTCACAAACAGGTGGTTTGTGTTGCGCGTTGATATGTAAGTGAGTATGAGTTGTATCTAGTCGTATGTATTAATAAATGTAACAAGAGCTTTGACTTTGAGGTGGAGTAGGATGGTGCGGCTGTAGCTGTAGCTGTAGCAGTTTGAACTTTGAGGGGTGCTTACTTTTATTGTACCTTATGGGTATTGGCTGAAGATTTGTAAGGTTAGGTGTTGATGTGAGGGGCTGGACTGCTCGGACTGTTCGGATTGTCGGGGTAGTTCAAACTACTGGGTAGTAGATAGGTTAGATAGCTTAAAAGCTTTGAAGCTGTTATTCGTATTGCAGTCGGTTCAAGAATCCCAATCCGAGTCTGAGATGTGAATTATTGGTATTGGAATTTGTAAGAATTGGAACTTTGTCCGATCGATCTAATCAATCTATTGTTTTGTCTTTGAATTGGCTAGCTAAAAGAAGAAGACAAGATAAATGTTAGTTAGTTCTAAGAAATTTCGTGTATAAAGTAACGTAGTTTTCCTCTTTTGCTTTGAATGATCAAAGTAGCCGTAGCTGTAGCAGTAACTGGCTTGTTTTGCATAGTTACTGCAGCTTTATGCCAGTGTGACACGCAACCGCGACAATGAGTACAAATCCAAAAAGGAAAGCCGAGGATAGCAAATAGCAAGCAGCTTTTCAGATGGTGGATCTGAAATTTTCGAGATATCAAGATTTCCCTTTGATTGGGGACGAAACTCACCTTCCAAATAGGCGACTTGAAATGGATTCAGATCAATTTCAATGGCAAGCTGTGTTTGATCCTTCCCGCAGGTAGAATCAATCACGGGATCAGGTGCTATGGCCAATTGTTTTGGCGTTGAGGGTCCTCTTTTGGTGTTGTTGATAGGGCTATGGCGATGATATTATTTTTGGGGTGGAGGGAAAACGATGAATGATTGGCAGTGTTCTGCTCGGCTTATCACCACCGAAATAGATAAATAAAAAGTCCCACGATGCGATAAATACAAGGTACCTGCCTGAATCACTCCCTACGTGAATCACCACTGGACTGACTCTCTTGGGGTATTGAAATCCTGGAATCTTTTCCCTCGTGGTACTTGTCCGCGTCTGTTATCGGCAAAGATAGATAGATAGAGAGAGATAGGTAGGTAGGTAGGTAGGTAGATAGGCAGATAGGCAGTTGGGTAGGCAGTAGGTAGGTACCTAGGCAAATAAAATAGATTGACAGGTAGGTATCCGTGTCGTCAGCCCTTCAATGATGGTGAATTGTGAATGCGTTAAAAAGAGGGCAAAAGGCACGAGCGTAAATGGATGAATTTCCCTTTGCGAAACCTTTTGGCTTGTGCTTCTTTCTTTAAAGCACCCTTTATGTTGTGTTTAGGGACCTTTAGGTAGGTAAGGTGTTTTAGTGTAAAGTCCGATGCGGCGATGCAATAATGCGACAAATCGACGGAAATTTGAGCTACTCGTACCTAGAGACTGAAATTTGTGCAAGTTCAATGCTTTTCTGCTTTGCTGCTTTGCTGGGAAATTGAATTCGATTGGATTGGATTGGATTGCAGAGAGTTGATTCGTTATCGTGAAAAGTGCAAAAGTCCTCGATTCGGGTAACAATGATTGAAAATGGGTCGTTGGTTCGTGGTTTTGCCTTGAAATTGTTTGATTCGTTGTTGATGTTAAAGGAAGGGGAGATGAAAGGTTTTGATTGGGGATCTTGGAAATATGAGTAACTTAGTGGATTCAAGCTATGGTATGATACTAGATCAAAATAGGTAAGGCGCACTTCCAGCTTTTTCTCTCCTCAACCACCTTTTGCTTATTATTTTTATTTTATTTTATTTTATTTTATTTTTTTAATTATTGTAGGGGGATATTTTTCACCAACATTTGAAAGCCTGCAAAAGAAGAACCAAAAGATCGGGCGGTCTAAGGACCAAAAGTCCGCCATCGCTTATACTTACTTACTTCTTCTTACTTACTTTCTTTTACTCACTCACAACTTCACACACTCTCTCTCGCCCATCTCGTGCACTTTTTCACTATCGCTATCAACATGCAGGGTGTGGAGAAAGTGAAATATTCCCGAGTCAATTGCATTTAAAACTCTAAACCCTAGGTCATATGATTTCTGATTGGCTAGGGGTATCGTGGTAAGAGATAGCATCATGGTAAAAAAGAGACTGGTGATCAAATATGGAATAGATTTATCAATGCTTTTTTCTAGTTTCAACTGTTGCATCTGAAGGACGCTTGGGATTTCGTTTCGAGTTAGGTTCGGTTAGGTTAGGTGAGGTCAGGGTTAGGTACGAGAGAAATCTTATGATTGTTGATAATGAAGGTTTTTAGTGGGGGTCAGATTATCATGGAAGTCCGGAAAGAGGGGAAAGAGGGAAAAGAGGGAAAAGAGGGAAAAGATGGGAAAAGATGGGAAAAGATGGGAAAAGATGGGAAGCTCGAAGAGAGGAAGAAACCAACTAAATCAACCTCGGAGGATAAGTCGTTAATGCTATCGTGATACGTATGTAACCAACGGTTACCAACCTACTTGAGCTAACTTGTGAGGTTTAAGCCTTGAGTCCTGAGTCCTGAGTGCTGAGTCCCCAGTCCTCAGTCCCTGACTCTGTTGCATCTGTAAAGTCTAAAGTCTTTATCCCTCCATTGGAGTCAGCTGTTTACTTGTCATTCAATTGGTTCCCTACTCCGTCGTCAACAAATCAACAAAGGATGGGGTCGACTAGTGACTTCAACAAATATCAGGTACATCAGGTACATTAGGCCAGCGCCAGGCACGATACATTCATTCGACCTTCAATTCTGACTCGGACGAAACATTACCAATGATGGCATTTCTTCAATATTCGATCCAACGGAGCTCTCTCGGCGTCCCTGTTTGTTTTGATGAACCGTATGATGACGAATCAGGATCAATTAAAAGTCGGTGTATCCCGAGGGGGGAAAGTGTGTGCTCGAAGTTCGAAGCCTTGTTTGGGAAAGTTGAAGGCTTGAAGCACCACCTCGCTCACTCGAAAAGCAAGAGGGAGTCTGAGAGACGGAATCTTTTCTGCAACAGTGCAACTACTCTACAGTGCTACAGGACTCTCGGTCGGTGTAAAAGGTTCGGTGCTTCGGAACATGGATAGCCGTGAGCCTTGAGATCAAAAACGGGTGAAATCCCCGTGGTAGGGTGGAGGGGTTGGAAAGGTTGGAAAGGTTGGAGAGGTTGGGTTGGGTATCAAGAAACGAAGTGTGGTAGGAAAGAAATTGGAAATTGTATCATGGTGAGATGTGCTGTCTCACTATTAAATGTTTTGTTATGCTTCGTAAATCCATAATGCTTGATGTCAACAGTTTCAATAACGGTAATGCAAAAAGTCGTCTCCAGTTGCTTGCTTGCTTGCACATAAAAGAAATTCACCACCAAGCCATCTGGGCATCACAAAAAGTCCAGACCCAAAATATCAATCAATCAGAAAATTCAGCTTCATACCATTTTATCACTGGTGGATATGAAGCTGCGATATTCCCTTTTTGAGCATTTTTCTTTGCATCCCGTCTTTTGATTGATTGTCTTTTGAATCCTTTCCAATCATTTTTTCTTGGTGATATCTTTTTCTTTTTTCTTATGATTTCTTCCCCATCTACGCGTATGAAGTTGTGAACTTATGAAGCCACCATAGGGCCGAAAGATTTAAAACTCCTTCTTATTTGGGAAATTGTGACCGTTCCGTTGGTTCGGATCCTTGTTTAAGATGCCATTTTCTCTTTCGCTCTTTCCCTCTTTCCCTCTTTCCCTCTTTCCCTCTTTCCTTCGTCCTCTTCCCTCTCTGCTTTGCCTCACCTCACCTCGCCTTTGCTTAGCGTTAAAATATTATCACGAGCAAGCGGGAGAACCGGCCACTTTTCCGCATAAACATCTCGACTTCCCCATCCCTTCATCACATCATTCATCATCATCACATCAGCACATTAGCACATCAGCACGCACCTCAACACATCAGTAAGTTCCTCCGCTGTCAATGGCATATGTATGTGACATTAACCATTGGTTGGCATGCTTCAATCTTCAGCCTATTCTCACCCGTTGTATACAATCAATCAGTCCGGGTTCGGATGAAGAAGCATTGAAAAGTTTGGTCGAAAGGAAATGAATTTCATATTCCCATGTTAAATTAATGTTACATCAATTATTATTCCACCCGTTGGGAAATGAATGACGCCTAACATCATCAAAAATTTCACATCCCCTTACTTCGCTTTACCATGTCTAACCAAAACGTCTTCAATGTTGCGTTTATTGAAAGTTCAATAACAAACACATCATCCACCAATTTGTTCTTACCCTGCTCTACGCTGCTACCATACTACAGTGCTATACGACACTCCGATCCTCCCCGTTCTTTCTACATCCATCTACCTTACCTGTGTGTGCATACAGACTACATTTTCGTCTTTATTGATTTTTTGGTGATACGGATAATACAACGTTTCTTTGTTCTTCGGGTGGGGTATTCTCGGAAAATGTCCGAATAATGTCAATCCCACTCCTCGAGCAAAGTAACGGCACGGGAGTGTACATATTTTATTTCCCTTATTAATCTTCTAGCGCTTCCATGCAATACCTCCCCTGTGGTCTCCACGCCTCTGCCGGTAGTCTCCCCTCATCACTGCGTAATGTCGTGTCAGCGTTCAAGCGTCCAGCAGATGCAAGTAGTCCACCACCACTCGTTCGCAGAATCATGTACTCTTTGAAAATCGCACTATCAATTTCATACTTTCAATATCAACTAGTCTCATGGGACGGCTAGCGTTGATCCAATTTTAGTGGCTTCAGTTCCGCCTGCAGCCAATCAACATCCAATATCACACTTCTTTCGTCTCATTCAGCGACTAAAGTAAAATTCTGATATGGTATTACGCGCTGTGGTTTGGTCTCATGATTCATACGGAAGGCTATTGGGTTTTTTCCGAGTACCTGGCGCTTAAACACCTAACCATCTGTGCTTTCCATACCGTCCGAAAGTTTGATAAAGAAGGAGAGTTGATGACACTACCTACTCCGTAGGGGTTCTCTTAAGATTGTGGAGGAGCGCCCAGACCATTCATTCCCTTCACCTCGTTTACTCGCTAGCACGTGAATATTCAAAGAATTTGTTTCTTGGTACCTTTTGCCGATTTAACCTGATTCCTTCATGGCCGAGACTAGTAACCCGCCTGCATCATTTCAAAAGGCCCCCCTTTGTTGATCGAGGTTGACTTTAAGATTAGCTTCAAAATACTACTTCTAAGACATATGGAGATCACTTTGTACAACTGTGCGCTGACAAAGTTGTCAAAATTGTTCCGATTGGGGAATAAGTTAAATTACACGTGTTTATGATTTCTTCAACTCGGGCAATAAAATCTAGATCA
This sequence comes from Sclerotinia trifoliorum, assembly GCA_905066765.1. Taxonomy (NCBI): domain Eukaryota; kingdom Fungi; phylum Ascomycota; class Leotiomycetes; order Helotiales; family Sclerotiniaceae; genus Sclerotinia; species Sclerotinia trifoliorum. Next base: position 592,700 of record CAJHIA010000010.1, on the reverse strand, counting down.
CAGAGTGGTCCTATCAATGTTAGACAAGTCTTGAAGCGAAACCGTATCTAATCGTCAAATGATATTTGAACAACCATATTCACTCCGTACGTGTCCGAGAGTAACCCAAGTAACGTATACCAAGGACTTTCATCATTTTCGAGCTTTGTTCCAGACTTCTTCACATTCGGTCCAAGATATACACGAATACATTTGTTGAATTTCTTGGATTTCATGCTGATTGTGGCGGTTCTTTTGTCATTGGATGCAGAATAGATTTCATCATCTCCGGTTATGGAACTCGGCTCGGACTTTAGTTAAGGACGTTGTTTATCAGTTCCACAAGTACAGTAGAAGAGTAAATTTCTTAGCGATTGTTGATGGTTGCATGGTCGATTTGACTCCGAAAGGCTTCGCAATAATCAGATAATCATTGGTAATCAAGGATGTGTGATTCTTCATTTTGTTTAGTCGATTGAGGCGAATAGTCACTTTATTTTCGTCATATCCTTCACTTCTGCTCAGTTCAATACACTTGTCATGACTTTCCGCTTTTCTTCACTCTTCCCCTGACTTTTAACTTCTCTCTTCATGCTTCATTTTCTGTCACCCACTCCTCACTCTGGTCATTCTATCCTCTCAATATCAACTCTGACACTTCCAAGGCAAGTCCGCAACTTTCAGAGGCAGTGAAGCCACAACTCTCACCTCAACCCATTCCATCAACCTTGAAAGGAATAAAGTTGCGCTATCTAGCGGCGTCCTAGAAAGAAACCACGAGCTCAACGGGTATCACGAGTCATTCGATGATTTTATCAGATCCATCTGCATGAATACATAAATGGGAAATGTATGAAGATTCGCTTGTTTCAGCGATGGAGTATGCGGGACATTCCAGAAATAGATGGATATATAGATTATTGAAGGATACGATAGAATGGGATTGGAGATAGAGAGGCTGACTATGAATTAACATGGAATTTCACCTGTGGATTTCTGAGAAGATATCGTTAGGATTACTTGTAAATCTCCAGTTTCAATTATATATATATATATATATATTCATTTATTGTACTCATTATATGTATCACACAGATTCATACTATAAGTCTCCATTGTGTCTTCCAAATTTTTTAACTCGATTGTAAAAATATATCTGTGGACTCTTTAGGATTTCTTGTATTTAGATTGCAATGTTTGAGTCTTGAATGATGAATATGAAATGGGGAACTGAGGGTTGGGGAATGAGGGATGGTAGATGGTGGATGGTAGATGTCCCTCTTTTTGACTAATGTAGATAGATATGTTGGGACGAAATGAAGTTATTAAATGGTAGGGGCTTAGGAGGTTAGGAGGTGAATACAAATATAGATCTATATATATATATACAATCTATATCAATCTAAGAAAGAAAAAGCAAGAAAAGCGAAAGAAAAAAACATGTTTATTTTTATTTCCTGGAATTTTATACTTATTTTAATTGTAATTTAAATCCTAAATTCTTAAATTCTTAAATTCTTAAATTTTAAATGTATATTTGGTTTTTTTTATATAATAAATGTAGAAAATATTAGATATATTATTCTAATCGATCCGGTGTTGAATTTGGTGATATTATATATATATAATAATGATATAATGCTCGATGTATATATTTATATATTCGATATTCTATACGGATATAACTTTGAGTGTTCAAGTCAAGACTGTTGAAAGTTATGGATTTTGTATTTGTATTTGTATTTGTATTTGTATTTGTTTGTTTTACTTGTACTTTATTTTGGTCCCTCGCGGTGTGATGGAATGATATGATTTAGAATTATTCTTGTGTAATTAATATGTTATTTATAATAAGATTATATTATATTATATTACAGAAATACACTTATAATAGTACAACTGGGAGGAAACTTAACATCAACCTCCAAGACAACAGCTACACTAACCCTCAAACCGTATTTGAATTATCTCCCCTCCGTAAATACTCATCCTTATCCTTATCCAACAAATTCTTCTTCCCCCTCCCCCCCTCAAAATGTTCCCTAGCTTCCCTCTCCGCCCCCTCTACATCCTTCAAACAAGGCGCAAAAATAAGACCACCCCAAATAGCCTTCTTGACCGTCCCTACCACAACCATGACCCACAATCCCGTCACACAAACACTGAACACAGTTCCTAGGATTCTAAAAAATCTCGATGGGATTTCCTCGCCAATCATAGTTGTAGAAACGGTAAAAACACCAAGGGGGAATGTGAAGCCCCACCAGCCCATGTTAAAGGGGAAGCGAGAGCGGGATATAGATGCGAGGGCGAAGAATAACCAGAGGAGACCGAAACCCCACATTATGAGCGCGAAGAGGAAGCCGAGGGTGTAGAGGATGGGGCCGGGAGAGGGGACAAAGGGGAGAGTGTGGGTGAGAGGGAAGAGGGTTAGTGATACTTTTCCTAGTTGCATGAGTGCGAAACCGCCTTGGCCTAGGGGACCTAGGGGCAGGAAGACAGAGACGATTACTCGTGGGGAAGTTTGTAGACGGTTAGACGTTGGAAGTAGATTACTAGGATGGTCATTGCCAGCGGGAATCCGGTGCCGAAGAGGATGTAGGATATGATGAGAGTCCAGAGGGCGTGTTGTGGGTTGGGGACTGAAATTGGATGTTAGTTGTTTGTTTGCTAGTAAGAGGGGTTTAAAGGGGTGGATGGAGTTGTAAGTTGCTTTGAAAAGTAGAGAGAATGCAAATGATGAAAATCCTAGGTGTATTTGGATCTTAAGATCAGGAAAGCAATGTTACTTACGAACGGAAGCGACAATACCCCCCGAAGCAGATGCGACAATGGGAGCGACAATTGGGAGAAGCCACGCAGCAGTCATGGTGGACAGTTCAACTGTGTGAAGGGACATACTGGGATGAAGATTAGCGGCATGGTTTGTATAATTCGAGGAAGGGGGAAAGTACATTACGAAAGGGAGATAGAAACAAGTCGCTACAGAAATAACTGCATCTACCCACCACAAAGTCCAAGCCTTCATCACACACAGTTAGTCTCTATTTACTTTTACACAGCCCAACACCCTAGATTTTCCAAGTTAAACTCACCAAATCAACAACCCATGGCCCCCAAGCCGGCACACAAACAAAAACAATCATATTAACAATCGTCGCCAGTCCCATTGGAAACGTACCCAAGAAAAGCGACTGCGCCGGATGCCGTATCATAGCTTTCCAAATTTGCGGATACAGTATATATCGCAACAGGGACACGAGTAAGAAAGTACAAAAGAGGAAGATATTAAGCACAAATATAACGATGGAGATATATTTGAGCCAGGCGCCATTATAGGGGAGATTATGTAGGAGGATGGAAACGATTCCCGTACCCATCGTTACAGAGAACCAGCTACGGAGTTTGGGATGTTAGAATATAGGTATGAGGGGGATAAAGAGGGTAGCAATCTCAACTTTGAGAGTATTTTTCTCTCGCCAAATCCGCCGGGGGGTGGTGTGGAAGGAAGTAGAAGTTACATACGAAGGAGTGAAATTTCTAACTATTCTCCTCCATCCCTTCTGGTCTTTTGATAATTTTATATCCACTGGGACAATCGCCTTGGCTGCCGTCGATGCCTCTAAAGCTAGCTGATCATGAATATTTCCACCATTATCATTCTTCTTCCGGGTACCATTTTTACCATTGCCATCCTGCCTAGCAATCTGAGCACACGTTCCAGCACCAGAAGGATTCATTGAAAGGGATAAAATAAATCGCTTTTTAAAGAGAATAGCCAAAAAGAATTATAGATATTCAAATTCAGGATGAAGAGTCATACATATATTAACAAAGAGAAAAAAAGTCAGATCGCGAGCAAAAGCCGAGGTACCTCCTGAGCTTAGAATCTCATTGGCATTATCTATTATTCATCATAGAATCATCAAAACCTTACTCGTAGATATATAGATAAAGGATTTTCTGCGCCATTGAATGAGCGACTAACTCATGCATATGAATGTCTCCATGTGGTTTGATGTATATATAATCAAAGTATCTGAATGAGATGAGGTGAGAGTGATGGCTGTCCTGAAAAACCCCTATGCAAGCATGAAATCAGTGAATTACTAATCTTGTAGCCTATACAATGCTAAAAATAGTATATTTTAAGTTTTATTATATATGACAAATTTCAATCTATATTGTTAGAATCATTTTTAGATAATAATATCAAAAGTCTAAATCTTTTAATTCTTTATTTTATTTAAAACTTTTAAAGATTTAAAATAATTTATATTTTGATAAAATTTAAATAAACAAACCGATTATTTTTGAATTTGAATTTGAATTTTTTACATTTTTTTTGTTTTTCAGTTTTATTTTTTTATTTTCATTATTGTTTCATTATAAAATAACTATAAAAGATTTTAAAGTCGATAATAAAAAGTTTTTATAACTGAAAAAACAAGAGAGAAAGATGAAAAAGAGAGATGAGGTGTAAGAGTGATGACTGAATTAACAAAGTCAAAATTGGGTGAGAATAATATATTCCCACTTGACTGGTTACCGGTTTCTACAAGGTATGATAAACATGCCTTTTGCGGTTTGGTAAGTATCTTATTGGGCAAATCTCGGAGGGTCGAAATCTGTAAAGATGCTTCTTATGCCAGATGCCGAAGGACAATTCATCAATAAGAAATGATATTGGCCCATTTTGGTAGCAAAGAAATGGGATTCTTCGTCTGTCTAAAATATCTATTTACGGGAATGCGTTCGGCGCTGGCTCCCGTTTGGAAAGAGCAAACAAACCATGCTATGCATATGTGCGTGAAACCGAGAAACCGAAAGTTAAACTTCAGCTGCATGAATGGATATGCACAAAGAGTTCCTCCCAAATGCTCTTCTCTTCTTTCCTCACAATTTTCCATCCCTCCGAATCGAACTATTCCTTCGCCATACCAACCCCTGAAAATGCATTTTCGCCAATATCATTCAAAATCCATCATTCGTAATCGTAATGCCATTTTCAAACTTGGAGATTTTTGCCGAGAACGTTTGCAAGATCGTCGACATCCTTGTCTTCTCTTTGTGCAACAGGTTCTCCTTCTTGAGCCTCCTCTGCATCGTTAATCAATTTCTCTCTTTGCTTCTCAGGTTCTTCTTCTTCCTCTTCTTCCTCGCTTTCTTCATCACTTTCTCCTTCTAAATCTTCCAATTCATCGAGACCCCATTCATCCTCGAGAACTATATCACCCGCGAACTTCTCCTTTCTCTCCTCCAACAACTCCTTCAACTCCACAATGCAATCGTGATCCTCGTCGAATTTGTTTCCATTTAATTCAATCTTCTTTAAATTTGGTAGAGCCTCCCTGGCAGCAACCGTAAAGCTTTTTAGACCCTTCACTCCGATATCATTAAATTGTAACCTCAAAGTTTCCAGCTTGTCGTTCTTGCCCTTCTTTAACGCCTCTGCGAAAATAACACTTCCCTTCCCACCCAACAACGAATCTCCAACACCCAACTCCTGGATATTTGTCCATCCTCCCACAACTTTGGCCAACGCCTTAGAACCAGTAATTGTAAAGGTATTGTCCTGTAAATCGAGAATTTCAATGTCCCTTGCATACTTCAAGCCTTCACTCAACAAGTGACTGATACCCTCCTGTCGAATACCATTCTGCACCATCTTGACCTTCTTTACACCAGTATGCAAGCTGTATGCCTTCGCCCAAGCTGTCATACTTCCATTCTCCAATCTATTGCGCCCACAAATGACAGTTTCTAAATCTGGTACTTGTTTTCCTGCAGCACGGGCTTCGATTTTCTTTGCGTGTAATGCGCTGAGTGCGTCTGCGATCAAGATACCAGCATGAGGTCCCAGTCCATTGTTATTGAGGATGAGGTGTTGAAGTGGGGTATGCGAAGAAAGGAATGCGACGAGCGGGGCTTGAGTATTGAGTCCAAATGCATTATCATTCAGATTGACTGTATGCAAATTTGGGAGCTTGAGTAAGGCGGTAAGGAGGGAGGAAAGAGCTTGTGGGATTTCGTTAAGCAATCGACCGGTGAATATATCCGCCAAATTTGCAACCTTGATTCACAGGTTAGCAAACTATAAGTGACTATCCGTACAGGCATCTATAATACCCCTTGGAAGAAATTTAGATATAGGTTGACGGGGAAGGACCAAGACATACCTTCAAACTTGTCTTCTCAGCCAAAACCTCTCCAATCACTTTACAAGTCTCAACGCCCAAGGTATTTCCCAAAAATCTCACTTCCTCCACATCTTTCATCTCCCTCAGCAATTTGATATGCGGCTCGACATCCGCGGCGGAATCCAGCTTCAACCCTTTTCCCTCCAAAGAGAATATTTTCGTTGTGGTAGCCATCTCGAGCCTTGACTTTGCGCAAATATAGCAAGTTTCGAACCAACACGAAAAAAAGACAAATTTTTGCAGGTAAGAAATCTAGTTTGCAGATTCTGGAAATTGATGGATGCGGCAATATTTTAGTGGTGGGGGTTGCAGCTGCAGCTCTTCAGGGTCAAGAAAGGCTAATGCTGATTTAGTGGTTGACGGAACCGGACAGACTTTTCGCCGATATCGACGGCCGCTCGGTCCGAAATTATGTCGTGATGTGAATGTGAGGGCGGAATTTCTGGAGCTTTCTTACAAATACAAGTCAAAATACAAGCATTCGACGAAGAGAACAAATTGAGAGGCAAAAATATAACTGATTGTACATGTACTATTTACAAAGCCTTCTAAAAGACGATATTCGACATATGAACATGTCAGCATCTGCAATCAACATGTGTATGTCCTTTCCCCTGCCTCCAAGTCTCCTGCCCCGAATTTGGAGTGAGCAAATGATTGATTTTGAAACTAGCCACACCGGCCACCAGTGCAAATATGGGCGTGGATCTTAAACCCGCTGGAGAAACTTCTCCAAAACCAAAGGTACATGCCCTTTCTTTTACATAGTTGGCAGATTGGAACGTCAGCTAAGCCGATCTTGGGGAAAGCCGTGCTGTGTCTGTAAAGACGAGAAAGCCGCTCGAGACGAATGTATGCTATTTAGCACGGCCAAGGATCCACAAGTAGCCTGTGCAAGTATGGTTGAAAAATATAAGACCTGTATGGCTGGGTTTGGGTTCAATTTACCATGAGCCAGTGACGGAGATGTCGTGTACGATATAGGAATGAATTGAAATGGAGTTTGGGCATGGTAATGGCGTTACAAAGAGTGGACTGCGGATTAAAAACGATCAAGTAGAAGGATTCATAGAAGGATCACGAAGAACTTCCCAACTCTGTTTCATTAGATTATATTTGGCAAACACGTTTCTCTTGTAATATTACACATTTTAACAAAACAATCACAAGGACGGATAAAGGCCACCCCATACAAATGACTTTTAGTCATGCTCGTTTCCCTGCGTACGCCCGAACGCCTCTTTTTTCCAATTGACATCCATTTCGGGTTTTGGTATCATAATCCCGCAAGCACACTTTGAACTCCCACGCTACCCGAATCGTCTCTCTTCAATACAAAAGCTTTGAAGTCTGCCTTTTGCAACTTCTTGCTGGCACCACTAGCAAGTACAGCTCTCGATTTTTCTTTAAGAGCCTCTGCCCCGATAATGAACAAATTGCCAATGTCGCCGAGGATCTCAACTTCAATAATGATATCTTTCGTCAAAGGCCAATCTTTCAGCGCGGACACATAGCTTGAAATATCTTTTGTAACCATCAAACCGCCAGTAGCATTCACTTGAAACTTTTTGAAGTGTTCGAACAGCATGTCTCGGATACTGATCGCCAGCTCACAGCTAAACACCTCGAGGTTCTGTCCATCAACAGCTTGCGCGGCGTTTTTAGCCACGCGCTGAAGAAAGTTGCAAATGGCAAGACATGTCGTAGTTTGTAACGTTTCGATTGAGCCGAGATCACTATCCTTTGGTCGAAAATCTGTTTTCTTCTGGCTTGCCAACAACCTCGTAATCCAATTCAATACCACTGTGATGGTGCTGCGCATGACGTCGTTAGCCTTCTTTTCAATTTTCTCCACACTTGCTTTAGTTTGTGACTCCATTCCACGTCGAACAGTGGTATTTGTTTCTGCAAGGCGTATGAGTACCGTATTAATGAAGCGCGACATAATGTTTGTAATAATGACCGCGGGTTGCACCCAAGGAAGGTAGGCCAAATCAGGCTCAGTTTTGATGTTCTCTTGAGCGGCGGCTTGATCGGCAGCAGCCTCTAGAGCTGTTTCGATGTATACCTCGCCCATGCTGCTAAGTAGAAGATTCAGAAGTGCCGACACATCTTTAGGTGTGTCGCTTCCACTTCCCATCTCCAACGCTCGCCGCACACTTTCTGCGAGCCATTTAAGCATACGTTTGGCATTTGCGACACTGATCACACCATCCTCGTCTGTGACTTCAATTTCATTCTTATTGTTATCAAGATCCCTGAGACCAGCAACACGTAACATCATAGCCTTCTGAGTCGGGGTGAGCTCAGATGAATCAAGGCGATCGATGTACGCATCCTTCGCCGATGACAGAAGTTGACTACCCTGCTGGGCCAAAGAAGCCATGAAACCTGTTGGAACCTTCTTTCGGCGTGAGTGGTAAATGGTGAATTTAAAGAGTAATGAAGAGAAAAGCTCTTCTAGACTTTTCCTCTCCCGATCGATGTACGAGTTTCCAACCAGATATGGGACGAATAGTTCGTCTAACTGCTGATCTAGACTTTGTGCAGTTTGCGCCGTGCAAGGTTCGGGATGCTCTGTAAGACCATGTGCTTTGAGGTCTTCGATTAAGCTATTAATATAAGTCCTGGAGGCATGTAACGATCGAAGAAAGGCTAGGGAAGAAATAGTATCTGCCTTTTCAAGCACCATCTCTAGACGCTGCTGAATAGATTGCTGAAATATGCGCTGGATAAATTTGATGAGGACAACTTCATAAAATGGAAACGCCCGTTTGATAATGAAAGATTCCTCTTGCATGACAGCTCTGATTTCATCAATCAGAGACTGTAAGCTAGGTTCAACCCCCGGAGGTTCAGAGTCAGGATCAGCCAAGATTTCCCACGTCTCATTATCGGTTGTGACCTCCTCCGCAATGAGCTGACTTCGATCGATGAAAAATTGATGCTGATTGACAAATGTACCAATGACACTGGATCCACCGTTGAAGTCATGTAGAACCTTTGCACACTCGAGCATATCATCAAAGTTCTGTCGTCGATAACTGTTGTCAAACTGTTTTAACAGATCCTTTTCTAAGGTCTCTGAGAACTTCTCTATGATTTCCCTAGTATTATGGCCTTTGTTCCCAACGGCACCATTTGTAACCCCGTTTAATTTTTTCGAACCATTGGCCCAAGATGCTGGATCTAATCTCTGGCTCATGCGCATGAGCTGCCTGGCGATAACAGCAGATCTAACCTTGTTCTCTCCTCCGCCTTGCCGCCTAGTCATATCCTCCAAAGATATGAGGGATCCGTTCTCGCTGACTTCTACCCAGCATTGAATCAAGAAGTTGGCATCCATCGCACGTCGTCTCTGCTTGTCCAAGTCCTCCAGCCTTTCTCCGATTTGCACCGCAATATTACCCCCAGCCTCTGGCCGCCCATACCGATCCATAGTTGTGCCATTAGTGCCATTAGGATTATTTAGTGTTATATCGAGTGACTCAAAAGAATCAATAGACTCATCCAGCTTCCGCCCTAAAGTATCTAATGTTTGATCATGCTGTATCTCGGCCCGCCGAACAGATGTGAGGAGGTCTGTTTCCTTTTCCTCTAGCTCATCTGAAAGTGTCGCAAGTTGTTGTACGGCGCCTGAAATTTTCATCAGTATTTTGGAATACAAACAATCGGGTCACTGGGGGAAATACTTTCAAATGTCCTTATGAATGGTTTGGCGTCGAATGCAGGCTGAGCTGGACCAGAACGCCTGTTTATCGGAATTGCACTTTCGGACAGCTCTTCCACAAAATCTCTCACAATGAAGTCCTTACTTGAAAAGTTTTCTAGTGTAAAGCTTGGCCCTTTTGGATATAATGATCTCACTGAACCACTATTAAGAGAGGCCATACTTGAAGTTCATGAAGCTCGTATGTGAAGTGTGTCTTGACTTGTGGGAATAATAATGTATTAGCGGTCGACAAGCAGGGGGCTGTCGGAGGCACGGAAAGCTCAGCCTCACTTGGACGTTGAGAACTTGTGGACCTTCAAATTTCGTGGCCTCGTATTGAATTCCAGCCTTTCCAAGGTCATGGAAATAATTTAGGACACTTCTTTTCCTCAACTTTCTATACACTACCTTGGATCCATTATACTCCTTGTGTCGCGATCAACATGACTAGCAAAGCTAAAGCTCTTGAAGCGTACCGTGAAGATGCAAAAGGCGGTCATACCTTATTAACAGCAGAGGAACGACGGAAGCTTATCGAAGTAAGTTCTAATTTCACCCTGTCATTGTGTACCTGCAGCTAGCTACACATCTAATTCATTCGTCCACTTATTGATGCTGTACCAACGTGTAGCCATTACTCCCTTCCGATCTACCATCGCGATCGTCATCAATCAAAAGCCAATCCAGGTCGAAGTCGAAGTCGAAGTCCAAATCATCAGCTCCAAAATCTCGCTCTCACCTTGGCATTCGCAACTTCTTTCGCCTTCAATTGCACGCCTTAGTTTATGCTGTTGTACATGCAATATTTTCATTGTACATTAGATTGAGACAAGCATATCATGCGGTAAAGGACCGCATATTTGCGATTTTATTTTATCATCATCGGACGCCAGGATTGATACAGAAAGATGTGAAGGGGCTAGAGAGGTTACCCGAACACGTTAGTGTGATATTGAATCTGGAGGATGGGGCAAGAGGAGGAGCGGGGCTGGAGGCTTTGGTTGATGAGGTAGCTGAGATTACGGCATGGTGTGCATGTGTAGGAATTCCCATGTTGTCGGTGTATGAAAAGACTGGTATGTGATTACACAATGGTAACATAGATGTGAAGGAGCCGTTCTAATAATGGAATATAGGAATACTCAAGGGGTATATACCGGCGACGCATCGGGCCGTAGTGAGAAAGCTAGCCTCATATTTTGGACCGGATCATCCGGCATTATCTATGAGAGCTCCCCATGTCCCGTCCATGGAATCCTCATCAACTACTTCGACCACTGATACACTTCCTGGATCTCTACAGCATATTTCTGTCCTGCTTCTTTCGGCCGAGGATGGCCGAGATTCACTCGTTGACCTAACCAAAACACTAACAGAGATGTCCCAGCGAGGGAAAATTGAGCCCAATGATGTCAGCCAAGAGCTCATTGATGCTGAAATCACAGAGAGCATCATGGGGGAGCCGAATCTTTTGATATTATTTGGTCCAACTGTTGAACTATCCGGATACCCACCATGGCAATTACGCCTCACAGAAATTTTTCACGTGCAAGATAATCACGGAGTTGGATATCAGGTTTTCTTGCAAGCGTTATACAACTACGGCAACGCGCAGATGAGGTTCGGAAGATAGATTAGTTGCCATAATAATAAGAGCGTGTACAAATTCGAATGGTGGGTGAAGAGCAATCCAATTATGATTCTTTCCATATTCTCATTTCCCTCAGGATGTTATTCCATTTATACACAGGTCCAGTGCCGACATTATAATTATAATAGTTCTCCGTCCCACCTTTTACTATAGCACGTCTAAAGGTAATATTGATTCTCCCTCCGTCGTCTGCATTCTTCCCTGTTCTTTTGGGGATGGAATGAAGCCAATTTGCCTGTGTTCTACCTCGCATCAGTATCATGTCCCCGCTTGCAAGTGGCAGCTTAATAGGTTTGGTTTCTGGCGGAGGAGGAGCATTTTCATTCGGCGGTACAAGTTTATGTTTCATGACAAAATCTCTCTTTGCTCCAAGCGAGAAACTTGCAATAGCCGGTAGTGGGCCTAGAAACTTTTCGTCGTCACTATGATATGAGATCGAATCAGACCCGGATGCATAATAGTTGACGAGACAGAAGTTGAATTTGCAACCCGTTGCCGCTTCAGTTGAAAGTCGTAAATCTTCTAAACATTTGGGAATTGGCCTAGGTGGATATTTGGTATAATACCGCTCTTTCTCGACTTTCTTGCTGCTAGTGGTATCGATGACTTCTCCAATATCACTAAATCTCGATGTCTCGTCGAGACCAAACACCGTAGTCCATCTTCTCAAGTGTTAGTGATTGGCTTCCATTCAAAGCACGGATTGGCTACCTTGGGGTTTTGATATGAGTTGATATTCCCCCTCGATTGATATCATACTCCACACGATAGAAAGGCAACTCCGAACGAAGAAATTGAAACACTTGACGTTCCAGATATTTAGGAATATAAGGCTGAAAGTAAAGAAGGTCAAGATCAGCTTGATCGTTTATTTCTTTGGCAATCGTGGATGGAAAAGATGCCAGCTCCGAGGATATAGATGACGGAAAATATGGTATTGGGAATGGGTATGTCGAGTGATGCGTGAATTCGCGTTCCTTCATTGGTTAGTGGAGAAGATGAAGGTGTTGAATTATATAATACTCACAGTGTGAGATTTCTCTTCTTTTGGCTTCTCTTCTAGAGTTGCCGATTCTGATACTCGGGGTCTCTTCGCGGGCGGTTTAAAGAAGGAATCTATGGTTCTTTTTGCTGCCGACATTTTCAATTGAAACTTCTGTCATAGGATGGTGCAATGGCCGATGCGCAAGGGATATCGATAAATGTAGCCTTTCATGACATCACCACCTGGTTGGACTAAAGCCTCGCGTAGCCTTGCCATTAGGGTAAATCTCTAGCTTCAGCCTTGCGAAATTTACAAGTCTACACAAAACTAAATTTCAACCTCCACAAGAAAATACCAAACGATATGAAGTTATGGAGGTATGCTCGTTTTCCATATCACAACATAATCTTACTGACACTCTATATAGAAATCTACGGTAAGATCTAACGACCAGATGTCGTTATTTCGCCCACCCGTCGTGCGCTCCGCAGCCGGAGTACTCGATCGTGCTCTATTTTCTAAAACTATACCGATTTCTGCAGCAAGACTATTGAATAATAAGATTATATCGAAATGTCGATCGCAATTGACAAAGAGCAAGGAAATACTGGTAGAAGATAGAATTGCACCTATAAGATCAGATCCAGATCCAGAATTTGCGGCGAAAGGCGGAAAGTGTTTGCTTTTGAATCCTAGAGTAAAGCATGATGGTAAACGGCCTTGGGGGTTTTAAAAAGAAAGATCGCATGCTTATTTATTTGGCAGATCCCACCACTTGGAGTCCGATTTTACAGGAGGCCGTGAAGGCACAGGAATTGGGAGTTATCCCGTTTGATTTGACTTTGAATTATGATCATTGGAACTATAGTACATGACTCCTTGAATCTTTACCACGTTTTCAGGGCTAATTGCTGTAGTCGATATCATGAAATCTATTCTTCCTGAGGATGCTCAAGGAGAAATTCCAGTCGGCTTTGCCATTGTTGGGCATGTTGGTATTACTCCTCTTTCCAACCATTTCAACCTCTCTAACAATTCCAGCCCACCTCAACCTACATGACGAGTACCTTCCTTACAAAAATCTTGTTGCTTCCGTTCTCATGGATAAAAACCCCACCATACGCACTGTCATCAACAAAATTGATGACGTCGGCACCGTCTCTGAGTACCGGACTTTCTCTTATGAAGTGCTGGCCGGCGATGATGAGATGAATGTTGAAATTCGGGAAGGAGATTGTACTTTCCGATTTGATTATTCAAAGGTCTACTGGAATAGTAGATTACAAACAGAACATAAGCGATTAGTGGATCTGTTTGAACCTGGTGATGTGGTTTGTGATGTTATGGCGGGGGTGGGTCCATTTGCTTTACCGGCGGGGAAGAAAGGGGTTTTCGTATGGGCAAATGATTTAAATCCAGATAGCTATAAGGCTATGAAAGATGCAGTGGTTAGGAATAAGGTACGTCTTTCGCTTTCTCAAAATTCACCCACTTTTCACATGATGATGTAATTATCACGACGGTCAACATAAACCACAAGTTGGTACAAATTGATGAGGATGCCTTTGACAAGGCGCTTTAACCTGATTCTATACTTTATACTTGCATCCCATCAATTAACAGAACCGTGACTAACCCTATCGCAGGTCGAAAATTTCGTTCGCACATTCAATGAAGATGGTCATAAATTCATTCCCAAAGCCGCCGACGATCTCCTTCATCTCGCCTCCACAAATCAAAATATCGTAACCATCGCCCCTAAACGACCATCACGCAGCGCTCCCACTCCGACTCAACCATCTCCACCTCCAAAGACCATCACCATCCCCAACACCATTTCACACTTTGTAATGAATCTCCCTGCTACCGCCATAGATTTCCTTCCCGCTTTCCATGGTCTCTACCACACCTCTCAAGATCTCTTTACCCCGCATACCGAGGTAAAGTTACCAATGGTACATGTGCATTGTTTTGCACCAAAGAACGAAGATAATGAAGCGGCCAACATCGAAATCTGTGAGAGGGTGAGTGAGAAATTGGGAGTGAAGATTGTACAGGGAGATGAGCATGAAACAAAGGTTTGGGATGTAAGGGATGTGGCGCCAAAGAAGAGGATGTTTTGTGTTAGCTTTAGGATACCGGCTGAGGTGGCTTTTGGGCAAAGGAGGGGTTAAGGATTGGAGCTGGAGCTGAAGCTAGGGGTAATTGATAGTGATGAGACGTGATACGCAAGGAAATCCAAAAAGATCATCAGACGCCTGTTTGGTCACATATATTTGGATAATACAAGCAGTGTTCATCTATCAACCTAGGATAATATCTGATAGCATACCATACACAAAAACAGTATACCATGCTACGATCAACAAAGTTAAGACCCCTGTAATCTTACATATACTTCCCGAGGTCGCGTGTGACATCGCACCGCATAACTCTAAAACCGGGACTCCAATCCCGTACAAATGAAAATCGAGGAATCAGTAACCCCGTGTATAAATTTCAACAAGGAGGTCGGATTTTGGGGCGTGGGGGTCCAGCATCGATTTACTAGCTACCGTTTTTTTATCGCTATTGGTGTTGGTGTTGGCGTGGGATCCTTGGATGGGTGGTATTGTTGTATGTATGGGGAAATATGCACTGTATGTACCTAGCAAGGTACGGTATGGGTATCGTATATATGTATGAAGATATACCGGCATTGCAGCGGGCATACTTATCTAGGTAGGTATTTATAAAGTACCTAGGTAGGTGGTAGTAGGTAGGAATACTGGATTCTAGACTCTAGATCTACAGTGGATGATGGGGTAAATGCCTGCACATGTAATTGTAATTGTGATATTAGTGTGAGGTACTTTGTTTGGGTATTCTTTAATTGTATGTTCTGTAGGTATTCATGAGTATGTTTTCTTTTCTTCTGGTTGTAGAATCGTATCTGATGATATAGGTTAGCTTAGGGTGTGATAAAACGGGATTGAATATATCTTCGATATTGAATGAAGTAAGGTTACATATATCGATGTAACTGCAATT
The DNA here is from genome assembly GCA_905066765.1 of Sclerotinia trifoliorum. Classification (NCBI taxonomy): domain Eukaryota; kingdom Fungi; phylum Ascomycota; class Leotiomycetes; order Helotiales; family Sclerotiniaceae; genus Sclerotinia; species Sclerotinia trifoliorum. The sequence goes on along the minus strand of CAJHIA010000010.1, from coordinate 577,143 downwards.
CAACAATCTAAAAATCTCCTCTAGATCGATCTAGTTCCACTTCCGCAGTTCTACTTCCAGCGTTCATGTATACTAGGTACTAGGTATTTACATACAATACAATCCAGCATAAAACAATCCAATACGAACCAATACAACCCAACGGAGGCATCTCCGCAAAATATCCAATTCTCCAGAATTCCCTATCATCTACCCATCCATGCATATATCCATGCGTACATGCATGCACGCCACGCCTTGCACCCCCCCAAATAAAGAAATACATACATTCGGAATCTCCGTACTGCGCTGCAGACTCTCGCAATCGGGGAAGTGAGGTTATGTACCCATAGGTAAGTTAAGGACAGTATTGTGCTACTTGCACGTTTCAAGTACGTCTTTACTTTTGTTTGTCTACTATCTGGGTAGGTATGTAATGGATTGGATGGAGTTTATTGGTTCTGAGATATGGTGATTTGATGAGAGGATGAGAAAGGGTGAAGATTGACGAAGATTGATGTAGTATGCAAAGAGGAGGGAAAGGAAATGATGTACAGTACCTAAGTACTACGGTAACAGTAACAGTACAGTAGCAGGACCATTAGAAGTAATACTTCGGCGCAGGGCACTGCCATGTACGCTGTAAGATTATTCACGGGCGATGGATGCTAGAGTAGCATTGGGGAGATGGGTGGAAAATAATTTGGTGTTGGTGAATTGTGAATACAGCTTGAGACATCGAGGTAGACTTATGGACTCGTGAGCGTTGGATTCGTGTTTTTGGGGAGGGGAAGACGAGAGAGTATCGTGATTTTGATACTCGGTGTTGTGGTGCGATATGAAGATCTCCAGATAATTCATATGCATGTAGGTAGCTAACCAACACCAACAAGAATAATAGCCAACCACAATCATCACATGAGTTCCTCCTCCAAAATACGAACTCAAACCACCGCCCATCCCAAATGCAATTCCAATTCCAAATTCATAACCCCAATCACCACCTCACTATGCCACCATCTCACCCCATCCCCATCTCCCCACTCCCATCGTGCCATCCACCCACTACTCCCCTGAAAAAGTGGCTGCATCACTTGGTGGCACGTACAAGAACAAACATATATTAACCTACCTTCACACACTACAACACGCCACGATTAGAGCATCTCACCTGGCGTATCATCCCGAGGATCCCCGCTGCGCACCGGGACGATTTAGGAATGAAAACTTCTCCGACATTGAGAGTAGGGTTATTATGCATCCATTCTGTATCCATTCAGCATCGATTCATCCATTGAGCATCCATTTTTCATCCATTCAGCACAGAAAGAGAGGAAGATATAAAAAGGAGTGTAAGAAATACCACTCTATACCCAAGCCCAGGATGGGAGATTATCTTAACCCTAGAGGTGATAGAAATAGCTTGGATTTTCAGGGGCTGGGCTAGGCTGGCTCTGTAGAGTAGACCTAGACTCGACCGTTAACCTAATAATTATTGGTGTGTAGGTAGCTTCGGTTCGGTATCGTGTCTGGCTGGCTAGTTGCGGATATGTGTTGTTGCTAGGTACATATGAACCGGGTTATGTACCGTGTATACCGTACGTACTGTGTTGATTGCTATTGGAAGACCTGTATATGTAAGTCTTTAATTTGTATTTGTACGGAGTATATATTGGACAGCTACCTAGCTAGTACCAGTGTAGATAGCGGGGTAAACCATGGATTGGCGATCAGTGATCAGTGATCAGTGATCAGTGATCAGCTAGCTACCTAGTATATACAGTAAAGTACCCTCAAGCACGAACCCGTTGAATAGTATCTACAAGTACCTAGCTAGGTAGATTAGAGATACTACAAACAACCCATCGAACGGAACGCGATACAGTATGAATGCGAAAGCCACATTAAACAAGCCATTCGTTAAACTCTTTCGCATAGGATAATCCATACCTAGGTAAAGTACATTCATCACATACGACTACGATTACAGAACCGAAAACATCACGAGATCGTTTGCACGAATGTAATTAGTAATGAGACCTCTTCCTCCTCCTCTTCCTCTCCTCTCCTCTCCTCTCCTCTACGCAGTATATTTACAGACATACAGGGCATGCATGTCTAAGTTTATTTATGTACCTATGTATGTATGTATAGATTTTACTAAATATTTCCAGCAGCGTGCGTTGCGTACCTGAGCTATATTTTTCATTTTCTTGGATGATGAGAAGTTAAGAAATTGGCATTGCGTAATTTGATCTCTGATTGATTGGTTTGATTTGATTGATTTATTGATTTATTGATTGTATGGAGTCGAGGGGATTTTATATAATCTTACTTACATAGAGAGGTACGGAGTAAGCACTTACATATGCCGTGTCGTTCGTTACCGAAGGAGTTTTCTGTTGCACGGCGCAGGTGGTGATCTGTTTGTTGTGTTTTGAATGTGATCATTGTGATGGATGTGATATGTGAGGTGAGGTGAGGTGAGGTGAGGTGTGGGTGACGGGTAGGGGAATTTCGAAGATCATCGTGGGTTTAATGTGATATGATGGAGCTAGCCATCTGGTCTGAGGGGTGGTGGGTGGGATTTCCATCTACTTTTGTAAACGGGAACATGTGAAAGTCAGGTACCGTCATATATGATACAGCGACGTGCGTTCAGTTCCATAAAGAGGTTGTGTCGTCTTTTGCAACATCGTATAGCCAATTGCGTAGCGGTGAGATAATAGAGAGTGCGAAGCATGTTGCCCATTGGAGGAGATAAACAATACAATGCTTATGTATTTGATGACAACATCGACCAGGCAGAAGATAAGGCGTAGGTAGATAACTACAGTAGATAGATACTGTAATAGATAGATATTATAATAGATAGATATTACAATAGAGAGATACTACAATAGATAGATACTACAATAAATAGATACTACAATAAATAGATACTACAATAAATAGATATTACAATCAATAAATACTACAATAGATAAATACTACAATAGATAAATACGACAGTAGATAGATACTCGCTTTAGATCCGTTCATGTCGTATTAATGTGGAAAAATAGTAACAACCTTGCTCTTGCATATAATCAATCATCCATTGGCCAATTCCTCAAACCCCCACTTCACAATCGGAGGGCCGAGACCTGTATGGCGTTTTTAGACAAGAATGCCCTGCTTTCAGCAAAAAGCGAGATGGAAACGCTTGCGCCATAAAATCTCAGATTCGTCCACTCCACAATTCGGCCGGATATATTACTCATAGAACTCTGCACGGCATACCTCTTTGAGATATCGGGCGGTTGTATAGTCCCGTTTCAAAATCAGACTACCGGTATCCGAATATTATGATCCGTGAAAATCTCGAGCCCAACGGTTTATTATCACTTGGTCTATCGTTGCAAGCTGATAGATATGGTTATTGGCTGTTCTCAAAAACTTGCGTTGCCTGCTGCTATAATTTAGATTGATAAGCTCTCCCATTTCCTGCACCTATTGTGACTAAATTCTTAGTTTGATCCTTATCTTGCATCAGAGTGACATAGCGTCTCTTGTGATCAGATATCTTAAATCTATGTATGTTGTTGCATAAGTCTGATAATTTGATAAGCTGTGGCCGATGGAACACCTTTCAGTAAAGTTATTCATACTTCGTGTATAAAAAATCACCAGGTCTCGCCATACCTTTCAGCCGCTAGATGGAGGAGTCGCAGATCAACTTTCAACCTCAAAATTCGGGTTTTAAATCTGGAACCATATTTCCTTAAATGTGAGGTTTACAGTAATTGTATATCACTACTCAAGAACACACATGTGGTTGACGACTTGGATGGAGAATTGAACATGAACTTGCGTGTTACATGCGCCCGGTGTCAGTCCATTCCATATCGAGTCTTCACAGTCTTGGGTGTTCGATACTTGCTGCATCCGTTAATATGAGTAAAGGATACCTATTGGTCGACGCCTGCTCTTCAATTTCTCGTTAGTATCCAGATAATGATGTTTCTAGATGCTCCGTAGTTGTCCGTATGCTTCGACTTGCACCAATGTTTTGGGCAACTGATGCCGTAAACATACATAATATAATACAAACCTTGAACGGAAAACTGCTCATTAATGGAAGTGGACATCGTAATGGCCACTGCACACCATCACAATGATCCACGGACTTTTGCTGTGCCATGAACAGGACGAATTGATATTGGATGGTTAGCCACTTAGAAAGGGTGAGAGTAGTTCTAGCCCTCAAGTCTTCTCCATTGGAGTCCAATGATCATACTAATGTCATATGACGCTGGAGTATAATTAGATTGACATTGGCCGTTGCTCGACGGCACGGGTTCATCGCCCGAGGATCTCAATGCGTGCCCGCTCGGTACATCACTGGTCTTCGTGCGCAGCAATGCACGCGCTGCATTTGTGCAACTATTACCGTACAATTATATCCGGATGATGGTAACCTGAGAAGTATTCTATCGATCAGACCGAAGCGGCATTAATGGCCCCTTAGCGGCGCAGCCAGAAAAGTGCATATTGCTTGGAAGGTTGGAACAAGACGATCTCCCATTCATGACCGGGCTTCTATTGGTACCCTCCATGTAAGACAGATCCTCGTCGGAAAAGAGTCGAATAGTTAAAATTTTAAATGATCAGCTACAATTTTGAGAAATGTAATTGCTGTGAATCATGGGGTAATCTAGGGAGAACCGTCTGTGCCTATAGTCAGCGGTGAGATCACTAGAGCAGAACATACTGAAACGACTGCGAAGATCTCGCTGAACATCCATCGAGGAAAGATACCTTGAGCGTTTTAGTCCGTATCAATGTACTCAAGGTTCGCGTCAAGTTTGGGGATAGCCAACTTCTAAATATTGATGTGCTGCGACGTTAAAGCCATCAGCATGTAATTTCTGTCAAAGCGTGTGGACAAACTATTCTGAGATAAGGCTATTGCGTTGTCCATCCTCAACCAAAAGGAATCAGTATAGGGAGGATGCATGGATACTGGGATATACTTTGCCTTGATATCATAATGCTTGGAGAAATGATGAAGTAGGAACTGGCATGACTGGCGTATAGCGAACTCCGAACCAAGATTGAAGGCTCGGTAAAAGGCGGAATCTTTCTTTTCTGTCCTCAGAAGTTTAAACACCGTAGAAATTAAGAAAAGTAGCCATTTGTTCCGGACCATTCTGAATCTGGACTTATCATGTCGTGGGGTATTTACCGTATTTTATTTAAATTTTATTAGTGGCAATGGCAACAAGAAATTTTTCTTTCCGAGCCAGCTGCTTACGCCTGCAGCCAGTGAGTTTTCGGCCTTGCTCATCTCCAATGGTCCCGCAAAAAAGAGCAACAGGAAGATGTGAGTGGCTGATAACGCATGAGGGCCAACTTGACGACGCTTGACGACGCTTGACCACGACCTAAGAAATTTCTAGGTTTCGGGACATCGGGCTGCTGAAATGGTTGTCTTCGTCTTTGAGAAGCAGCTTAGCATCACATTAGTGAACTTGGCATATGATTAGATTCACTGGAGGGAGTTAACGGCCTCATTGTCTCTCAAAGATTGATCTCTTATTATAGGAGTGGCTCGACAATGGACACGGACATTGATGCAATGCCTTCTCGATCTCATAATGATAGACTTTCGAAGTCTCGGTGATTTGATGAGCATTTCGCTTCCACCATGTCGGTCCGGAATGGATCGATCTACCTTAGTAGATGACATCTATAGGTGGATGCTATGCTAGGATATAAACTGTTCAAGGCCTCTTCGATTCGACGGGTGCCAATAGTCTTATGCAGTTATGCAGAATTGCAGTGGGAACTGATGCAGAGGTACATCGGCATCGCCCGGTACAGTTGATACAACATTTAAACGTGAATGGCCTCGAAATGACATGGCTATTGTGTAGCACAAATAGATTACAGGAACAGGATCTATAGATTGCAGAGGAGAGTAACAAAGCACGCCAAAACGTCTTCATTCCAATCACTCCAATCATTCATTGATGGATGAATAATGACGGTCAAAGGGCAGCCTTATTGAAATGGCCAGGCGCATTGTATGAATTGAATTGATGACAACGAGTTGACTAGATGACTAGATGACTAGGATAACAAGAGTCTCCATAGAAGAATGGAAAAAGGCCGAGAGCCTTGGAAGACTCCGCTTGCAACGCTGAGGCCCATACACCAATCAAAGCTGCTTGACCCGTTCTACCTATCAAAATCAACATCAAACAATGAGTGTACAGTATACGTATAACGTTGGGTTAGCACGTACTACTGCAACAGTATACTCGAGTTAGCTGAATGAATGTCGAGCTGATGGTAGAGCTTACAAGTTAACCTCTCCACAGATGAGAGAGAGAGATATCACTCCGGATGCGTTGAAAGTTGAATTTCTTTGGTCTTTCTCTGTCTCGGAACTTATCATCTAGTGGTAAAATTAGCTAAGGAATGTGAAATTTCCCACCCCAATTCCAATTTTAATTTAGCATTCCTCTCTTTATACTTCTCTATTTGGAAGTCGGTTGAGAGGGCAGAAAGGGCAGAGAGGAAGGGCAGAGAGAAAGGGCAGAAGATGGCTCAGCAAGTTGGCTTGGATTGGAATGAGATGAAATATGAATCAAGGTCAGGATGGGTGAGAGAAAGGAATCGTATACAGTAAGGTTTGATTGAAAGTAATGCATGCAATCAAATAGGAATGAATTTGATCCAAATATCCAAACACCAAATATGCAGTTGGTATCAGTCAGTATCAGTCAGTATCAGTCAGTCCAAAACAACTTAAGTACCTACTACCGACTCGTGGCAACAGTAAACACTTCACTCGTACGGTGAATGCATAATCTCGACAATCAAGCTCACTCACTCATTTTTCTACCATCAACATCTTTCCAACCTGTTTTTGGAATTAGTCGAATTAATAAATCGTTTTACTCTAATAGACACCTCTTTCTGTCTACTTTTTACCTTTTCCTATTTCTCTTTCTATTTCTAACCTTCTTTGGTATTGGATAAAGAGACTAGACCAGCTCAAGTAGGTAAATTACGACAGCTCCATCTAAATCCATACCTGATTTAGATTTACGCCTTTTTTTAGCTACTCTCTCTCTTGAGACAAGATTCAAGAAGCGCACAATCCTCCCTACCTAGCTAGACTAATGATGAATCTACAGTAGTACAGCACCACACAAATTCGTCAATCACGCTTTTTGACTTGAACATCGCCCATTCGCCCATTCGCCCACTCACCCACTTCCGCCCACTTATCAATCAAAAATCCAAATATTCCTGTACCATAAACCATAAGGTCCAAAGCCCTTCCACGAAAAGTCAAAGTTTCCAAGTTCCAAGGGTCGAGAACCTTTCTCCTCGTTTACTCCCTTGTACTGATATTTTCCTGGTTCAAACTTCTCCAAAAAAGAGTCCAAGACTTCTTAAACCTACACTTCACCTCAATCAATTCTCCATTCCCCATTCTCCATTCTCCACATTCACTCGTTTCTTATCCTCTGCCTCTGCCTCTGCCTCTACCTCTACCCTCTACCTCTACCTCTACCTCTACCTCTACCTCTACTCTACACACCTAAACAACCTAAACACCAATTCAATTCTCTGGTCCTCAAATCGATAATCTATCTTCCTATCGATTAATCTATGACAAATTGGAAAATCCTTTCAATTGTCAAAATCAATTAGTCTACCGTACTCAATTCATTGATAGAGTGGTCAATAGTGGAGAATTCCTACCGCACTCAATTATTGCCTCTTCATCTCTTCCCTCATCAATCCTACCCGACTACCAACCACAACTCTGCCAACGACCTTTAAATATCCTCAATCTACCGGTTTTTTTATGATTGATAATCTACTTGCTCTTCAATTCTTGAAGGTACGAACGAGGAAGTCACCAGGCTTAGAAATAACACAAAGGTCAAACGAAGAGGAGGCCGTTTATTTCGAGTACAGGTCGTCTCGACCTTGAACCACACACATACTTCATCACCAGTCAATTAACCATAATACCGGAAGGTATTACCATCGAGAAAAAATGGCGGTAGTCCTCAATTCGGAAGAAAATGCCTATTTCTCGTCAAGTCCTCTTCGTCGATCACATTCGCAGCCCAAATTCGTCACACAACCATCATCATATTCGAAATCCCTATCTCGATCAAATAGCGCAAAATTCAACCCGATAATATCTCCTAGTAATTCCTCAAACTCTTCGGCGCCATCTTCCCCACGAACCTTACATGCCGATTCTGTCTCCCCTTCGTACTCATCAACACCAGCTAGCAGCTTGTCGCTCGATAATTGCGATGATGAGGACGAAGACGATCACATTTCCTTTCCCCCATACGATGACATAGCATACTGCGATCAAATCGAAGACTTGGAGCCACCAGCCAGTCCACACACAGGCGATTCCTATAGCGTTTCACCAACGTCAAACAGCACCTCCACCATCTCTCGACCCGGCTCTCCCGAGGTACCGCAGGCACATGCCGAGGATGATACAGCATTACAAGCGAAACCTTCACGGCACGTAGATTACTTGTCACATAATTGGAGGGAAGAGGATATATGGGCATCGTGGAAACTCATTGTGTCGAAAGGCTGCGAATATTCCAATCATGAACGATTAGAAAACGCCTCGTGGAGAACCTGGATGAAGGCAAAGTATGGGCTGAAGACAGTTTCACCAGAAACACTCAATTGGTAGGCTTTGATAATTATTCTGCTGCTATCGTGGTCAGACGTGATAGGAAAGTAACTAACATTGCATAGGTTGAAGGATTGTGACGTGACTTGGCTATATGGTCCACTTCAACCCGGACCAACGGCATTCAACGACCCGGACACCTCCCCTGTCAGCAGCAGCAGGCTTTCAAAATCAAATTCATTCCTACAGAAGAAGCCGATCCTCAAGAAACGAAGCATGTCCGAAATAATGCTTCAGAGATCTCTATCGTCGTCGTCATTACTCAAACAGGCGGCTGCTGCAGTCCAGGCACAGCAATCTGGAGATGCACAACGCCCCGGTATAATGAGGGCCTCATCGGATTATGTCCCCTACGAATTTGCAAGTAGGCATGTAGAACAAGCTGATTTAAGTATGCTTTCATCAGTTACATCATCTGGACTGATCACTCCCGGCACTGAAAAGAAGCACATTAGTTTCAATGAACAAGTATCGCAATGTATAGCTTTAGAAATTAAGGGCGATGATGATGATGAGCCAGACTACAATACTCAAGACTTTGACGATAGTGATTCTGATGATGGAGCTATCATGATGAAGAGAAGCACTTCTAAGCGACCACTTCCACCAATGAGGAAGAAGGTCATCTCCAGAGTTAACTCCATGGCAGACAGCAAGACGATTGCAATGTTGCCATCTACAACACTTAAATATCGGGAAGACACACCGGAGCCTCAGGAAACAGCTATGAAGCACAGCGGATTTTTTCATGGGACAAAACTATCGCCGTCACCATCTCAGGAAACCTTAAAGCCCTCGAAACCATCAACGAGAATGCTTTTAGGTGACGATGACGAAGACGATGATATCGACTGGCAACCATCAAATGCATTCGCCCATAGGAAGGATAGCATATCAGTCACGCAAAATCGATTTAAAAGTCTCAGTACTTCCGATTCTGTTGGTTCGAATGGGGAGCCTTCCGGCATGAGGAGGACACCATCTGGTATGTTTATGCCTTGTGAAGAAGACGAAGATGATGCTGTATCCGAAGGACTCTTTGGAAAAGTTGTCGACACTGTAAATACAGCAAAGGACATAGCACATGTTATCTGGAATGTCGGGTGGAGGAGATAATTTTCAAATGGGATAATCGATAATCCTGGCTCTCCAAAGAGTCTTACTGTCGTTTCAAGAGTTAATTCCTGGATTCGGATACAATTAATGATGGAATATAGCGTCGACGTATCTACGGCGACTTTTGTACATAATACTAAAGCACATATTTGATGCTGCATTTACACTAGGTTTGGGAACCACAAATTGGCATGTGGTTGGCGTTTGGGATGGGATGGTTTTTTGCTTTTCGAAGGAGATGGGGCTTGGGTGATGATAGCCAAAATTGTATTCTGGCAATGGGTTACATATAAAGGGTACGGACGGATCACGATTCGGGGTTTGGGCTTTTACTGGGCACAGACGAGACCGGCTTGTCTTTGGTGGTGAGGAAAAAATTGGGTTTACACTGTACAATGGGGGTTTATGGGTTATGCGCAGGCACAGTTATGATGCACACCACAGAAGCATATTCGCTATAATGCGAAATGATGCACGCGAGACCTGGAAGAGAAGAGGAAGGAGAGGAGGGAATAATTGACGAATTATTGGGTACATACACTCAATACAATAGTCAAAAAAAAAAGGGAAATACCTATACAAAGCAAATAATGACCAGAGTCCTAGTGTGATGTGAAAGTAATGTAATGTGGTGTGATATGATATGATTCAGATGATATGCGAGTGATGATAAACGGGCTTTGATGAAGTGTTGTCATTCCTCACACTAGAGAGAGAAACTTTTTCGCAGCCTCTTTCATTTCATCTCATTCTTTGCTCTCTGCTCTCTGCTCTTTACTCTTTAGTTTACTCTCCTAGGGTCCGGCTATACATATACATTTCTTTATCACAGGATTATATTCTAGAACGCCCTTTCTTCTCTGGAATTCCTGCTTCGAGATTTTTCTTTTTTTGGCTCGCTTAGGGAGGGAGGAGGGAGGGTTAGTTGATTGTTTTGCTTGCTTGAAGATTTGAGTTTATTTTATTTTATTTTATTTTATTTTATTTTATTTTATTTTATTTTATTTTATTTTTATTTATTTTTTTCGGGGATTGGGAATTGGGATTGCGAATGATTGGAAGAGAAGTTAGAAAGGGATAGGAGTGATAAAGATTGGAAGGGGTAGGGAGTAGGAGATTTTAGGTCCGAAGATAGGAGGCTCTTTATTGTTTTTTGTGCGGGGCCCGGGAGATTTTGAAAATGGGTGGGTGGTTACAAGTTGGTGATATCATTTTGGGGGTGGCGGGGAGGGTTTTGAAGGTTTATGGGAGATGGAAGGGTAGTGCACGGAGAATGCCTGTCGGTTATCGGGGGATCTGGATTTTGTGGGTTTGTGGGTGTGGGAGGAGTAGGTGTACTCCGTGGATGATAGAGGGGTTTATGGAATGAGAGGGTGAAAGGGTGAAAGGGTGAAAGGGTGAAAGGGTGAGGTGGGAGGGAAGGGAGAAGGCAGAAGGGAGAAGGAAGGGTAGTGTGTTGTGCTATTATATGTTAGGCTAGACTTATTGGGGTATATGAAATTGATGGGTAGATGAGAGGAAGAAGAAGAAGAAGGGAAAAGAGGGGATGGATGGAGTATTCAACAGATAATGAATGAATAAAGAAAGAGGTGTTTATTGTATTTTATTTTTATTTTATCTTATTCGAGTTATTCTTTTTCGGATTTATGGATTTTTGAGTATAGGAGTTTATGAGCAAGTTTGTATTCTTTTGATTAGATTATTAGAGTTTGAGTCTTGGATTTGATGTTGGTGTTCGGTGTTGGTATTGTTGCTGCTATGGTCCGGTACATCAGGATAGAATCTGGGGTAATAAGACAAACCTCGGCATAGCGCGCTAAGACCTCTAGGGAAGCACACCAACATTTTCCTTCACTCTAAGAATTCTAAGCATTCAAGAAGTCTCAATACGCATCCTTACAGACCACTCATACATCCGCATTCTCATTCCATGGTGAAATATAGTATGATTTTCATTTCCTCATTTTCTTCTCATCATTCCAATCTGAAAGGATCATTTTAATTGTTAGGTTAAAAGTGTTGATAATACTTCACATACTGACTGGTGTACCTTGTCATACATAGCATACCATACGGACATCGCTTCTACTTAGTATTTTCTAATGAAAATAGTCAATACCTCAATACCTCAATACCTACCCCTCAACCCCTCAATCCGTAAACCATAAACCATAAACCATAAACCATAAACCATGCGGCACAGCGCAGCGCAGCACAGCACAGCACAGCAAACTACGCCACGCCTTGCCTCAAAAATCCTCACAAGTTAAAACATCTGACCATTTCCCCTCCCTTCTTTCCATACACTACCCCTTACCCCATTTCAAATTCCAACCCCACAAAATGACACATCTTCCTTGCATATTTTACATACATAGTCTATACATACTCCACATATAGTCTATACACACTCCACATATACTCTATACATACTCCACATATACTCCATACATACATACAACCTACCCCTCAAAATAACACATTACCCCAGAAACCCAAATCACATATATCCACATATCATCTTCTAAATCTACTCTATATAACTAGACAAGCTAGACTAAACTAAACAAGACATAGCACACGTTAGTTCAACTGCCTAGTACGCCTCACTGTACAACATCGATCCCCCCAACGCATCCTCCGTATTTTTGGGTAATAGGTCATAGATACGAGGTAATAGATACCAGATCATAGGTGCCAGGTACGTGATATTAGGTATTCATTACATATACACTCTAGGTATGAAAAGGTCATGGGATCTACGGGTACTGGGTATTACTGGGTATCCCTGGGTATCCCTGGGGAGAAATAGGACCTAGGTACCTGTCAATGCAAATGCTATTGCCAGTGGCGTTGTTTGGAATTCCGAATTTTCGCCGTGCTAAGGTTATTTGGGCGGATGATTATATAGAGATTTGGGATTGGGGGCTTGGGAAGTTGTGAGTTATGTTACTTTTGTTTGGGGCTAGGCTAGATGGTTAGATTGATAGTTTTACTTACTAGAGACAGAGTATAGAGTATAGAGTATAGAGTATAGAGTATAGAGTCAAAAGGGGGAAAGGATAAGAATAAGAAGGGTCTATGAACATAACTAGGATTCAAATACCAAAATGCCAAGTAGCTGGAAAAGGGGAATGTCGGGGATTATTAGAGTCAGGTAGAAGTTGTCCAGCTAGCCAGTGACCAGTATTTGAACGTAAACAAGGTTACACAAATCGAGAGTCCAAATCCAAAAACAGACACGAATCCAATCCAATCCAATCCAATCCAATTCAATTCAAACACAAGAGTCACGTCGCCTTGAACATGATATTCCAGGGTCCAACTAGTACACTCCACTCCGCAAATCATCGTCATAAGGTTCCACATCACAACATCACACATCACACGTGACGCATCATCATCCATGTCCGATCATCTGCATCCTAAAACAAATCCGACAATCAAATCCGACAATCCCTTCTCTTTTCTCTTTTCCCCTCTCCAGGGAAGAAAACAAAAAGAAACAGAAACAGGGATGTACCTGTCAATCAGCCCATTGTCGATCAATGTCACATCATCATAGATACATATATAAATATGAGGAATGAATGAATGAATAAATGAATGAATGAATAAATGAATAGAAAAAGTATAGGGAAAAGAAATAGAAATTTATTTATTTTTGTAATGGGAGAGGGGGAATGTAAAGTGTTTTTCAGGGAAAAGGTCCAATTGTGTAGATTGATATTTGATCAGGGATTTGAGGAGTGAGATGAGTGGATAAATAGATCTATTATTATAAATGTTTTTTTATATATTAAATAAATATAATTATATAATCTATATTTATTTAATAAAATTTAAAATTTAAAATTTTAAGGTTTAAATAAATTTTATTTAATTAAAATTTTAATTATAATATTTATAATATTAATTATAATTATTATTTTGAGTTGAATAAGATGAATAAAATGAATAAAGTTAAATGATTTCAATAAAGTTAAAAAAAGTTTTAAATCAGATTTGTTTAATGTTATAAAGTTTATATTAAGTTTTTTGTTAGATTATTTATTAAAATATTTTAAATCAATCAGATTATCAAGATTATGATTTATTTAAACGAGTTTTTTATTTTTTATAATTTATATTAAATAAATTATAATATATTATATATATAATAAGATTTTGATATTAATAAATTGATAATAATCTTATCTTTATTATAATATATAAATTGACTTTTTGATATGAGATAGAATTTATAATTATTAAAATTTAATAATCAAGAAAAGGAATATTTTTAATTATTTAAGTATTATAAAACAAACAAATCAATTGACTGGTTTTATTGATAGTGAGTGTTACGATTTATGATTAAAATAAAGATATATTGAGGGGCAATAATCAATGTGTTTATATAAACTTAGATCTTATCGAAAAGCAAGGTGATTTGTATACAAATTTGTATGATAATTGTTTTATATAGTCTTTTCATTTTTAATAAGTTTGGATATATAATTTGATCTTAATTATATGATAAGAAGTTCTAAGAACTTCGAAAGCTTTTAGAGCTTTAAAAGCTTTTTAGAGTTTTAAAGTTTTATAAAGCTTTTTTATATTTATTAATATATAATTAGAATAATTTTATAATTTAAAAACTTCATATTCAATTTAATTATCAATTAGTTTATTTATATTTCAATTAATTTAATAATATATTCATTTTCGAATAGATAATCAATGATTATTAGTCTTAATTTACAACTATCAATTATACAAAATCCTGAAATAATTATTATCTCAATTAAATTGTTATACTTTGAGTATTGTTATAATTAAATTATATATAATATAATAATTTCTAATCAGTAATCTATCGAATTATTTTTATTCAATTCAATCAAAGTCTTTATTTAGATTGCTATTATTATAAAATATAAATAAACAATTCAGATATCCATTTCTGATTTATTCTATAAAGATTATAACAAATATTAAGTTTTTATTATACAAATTAATCTCTATTATATCTTTAATAAACAACTTTTCTTGATTTCTATATAAAGAATTTTGTAATTGATCTTCTTTTTTCGAGGAATTATATTCAATTGGATTAAACTATTTTTCAATAATTTAATAATTAAAATTATCAATAATCAATTGAACGAAAATATGAAATCTGAAATTCATTATCTTTTTCTTAATTATGAATTGTTTAGATAAAGATTTGATAAAATATTCAGAAAAGTAGATCCCGATTATATAATTAAAAGAGTATTATAACAATTCAAATAAATTAGATCAATTATAATTTATATTATCAAATTTCAATAATATATCAAATATATTATATAGAATAATGATTATTTAAAATTATAATTTTATAAAGGATTAAAAGATATTATCAAGGATAAGTTAACGAAAACTTTAAAACTATTTAATCTTTTTGAATTAATTGAAATCTTTATTCTTATTGATAATCGATTCTATAAATGATAAATGAAGAAGAAAGGAATTATTTAGGAAAACAGGAAGTTTCAAAAATTTTATTGTTAGAATAAATATTATAATATTAATGATTCAATAGAATTGGATAGTGTTGAATAATGTTATATAAAATCAAATAATTTAAATATTAATGAAAAAAAGAAATACAAAAAGAATAATTTATATTTTATTTATAAAAAAAACAGATATATATTTTGAGATTATTTTCAAAAGAAGAAATTATTTATTATAAAGAATAGAAAACAAATAAGATTTAAAAACAAAAGATAAAATTCTCAAGAAATGAGAATCTTAAAAGAAAATTCGAAGGAAATAGATTTATTAAAAAGAGAATTATTTCAATCTAATTTTAAATAATTAAAGAAATTAGATATCAATAATCAAAACTTTAGAACTAATATTAAGAATAATATTAATTATAAAAAAAAAACTTTTAAAAGATCTTAAATTAGAAGATAAAAAACTCAAAAAGGATCAACGATTAATTGAATTCTATTATTTATTTCAGGAAAATGAATTATAATATCTAATCAATTATCTAAATAAAAAACAAATATAGTATTATTATAAAAAGAAGAAATTTGATTTTATTGAGAAATATAGAATCTATAATTATTTTATTTTGTTAATATTTTATATAATAATATATAATAATGTTTATTATATAATATTTAAAGAAAATATTAAAACAAATAATATTAGAAGATATATTATAAATATAAATTCTTTATTTTTTGATGAAGTATAGGAATATAACAAATATGATTTAGAAATTGAAGAGGTATAAGAAATCCTATTACAAATTAGAATTTGTTATATTTAATAAAGGATCGATAAGAATAATAAAGAAATATCAAATCGGAATTATTATCGAGATTTTCAAATAGAATCAATAGAATTATTGTTTATTATATTTTATCGATTATTGAATATAAGTGAATATTAATAAGAATAATTGAATCTTTTTATTAAAGAATAAATTATTAAATCATTATTATTAGAATTCAATAATATTATAGAAATCGAATAATTGATTATAGAAGTTAAATTAGAAAATCAATAAATTAATATTTTAATTAATTTTGAAATTATAAATATATTTATAAATCTTAATTTTACAAAAGAAAATAAAATTCTTATAGAAATAAAACAGGATTTTTATCAATTGATATTGTTTAAAGGAAAGAAAATTGGAATTGATAATTAAGTATATAAAGAAATCAGTATTATCAAGATAATTATATCAAATAGATATATTGAATAAATCAAAATGAATTTAATATTATTAGACAAATATATAATTATTCTTGATATTTTATAAATTAAGAAATATAATTCAAATATCGATTGAATAAAAGATATTTTAATATTCGATTATTATAATTGTAATAACGAATGATTATATGATTTGAAAAAATAAACTTTTTAGAAAATTGGATATTATATTATAATAATAATGAATCCTTTATTAATTAGTAAAACTGATAAAAAAGAAATTCTAATGTAATATAAAAGATTTATTAAGTTTTTCGAAGATTTATAAGATTTGAAGGTTTTACTAAAATATAAATTTTAGGATTATAAGATTAATTTCAAAAAGGGATTTATATTCTTTATTGAAAAGTTGAGATTATATAATCTTAGTATTATATAAATATAAGAAAAATATAGAATTAAAGTTAAAAAGAAAGAATAAATTAGGAAATCCAAATTCTTTTATATATCTAATATATTATTAGTATTTAAGAAAAACGATTTAAATAATCGATTTTATAAAGATTATTATTAAATTAATAATGAAATAATCAAAGATATATATCTAATACCGAAAGTTTAAAAATTTAGAAATAAGTTAAATAGAATAATAATCTATATGAAATTAAATCAAAAAAATGTTTTCAATTTGATATAAATAAAAAAGAATTATGAATAAAAGACAATCTTTATATTACTATTAGATTTATAAGAATATATAATTATATTATTCGATTTAATCAATATACTGATTATTTATTAATAATAAAATAATAAAATATTTAAAAAATTCAATTCATTTGTAATTTGTTATTTGAATAATATTCTAATCTTCTTTTAAAAAAAGAAAGAATACAAAGGATATATATCAAAGATACTAGAGATATTTAGAAAAGTAAATTTAAGATTCAAATTATTGAAATACAAATTTGAAATACAGAAAATAATATTCCTAAAATATATTATTCAATCAGAACAAATGAATATAGATTTTAAGAAAACAAAAAAAGTAAGGAATTAAAAACAATTTAGAAATATTAAAAATATATAATCTATATTAAGATTTATCAATTTCTATCGAATATTTATAAAAAACTTTTCGAAAATAGTAAAACTTTTTATCAAAATAATTAAAAAAGAAATAACTTTTATATAGAATGAAAAAACGAAACAAGCTTTTCAAGAAATCAAAAATAGATTTACAAAAGAATTTATCCTCTATAATTATTATAATAATCGAAAAAATATTATCGAAATAGATATCTTTAATACTTATATAATAAAAATTTATTTGCAAAAAGATGATAATAGAAAATTATATTTTATTATTTATTATTCGAACAAAATAAACAAAACAAAACAAAATTATAATATTTATAAAAAAGAATTTATGATTATAATAAAAACATTAAAACATTAAAGAATCTACTTTTAAAAGATTAAATTCTTAATAATCATTTATATTGATTATATAAATCTTCGAACTTTTATTATTACTAAGATCTTGAATAATCATAAATTAATTAGATAAGTTAAGGAATTAGTAAAGTTTGATCTGATAATCAAATATATCAAAAGAAAGAATAATACAAAAGCAAATGTTTTAAACAAATTATCAGATTATAAAAACAATAAAATCTATCAAAAGATAACAATCTTGAAATCTTTATCAAATAAAGATTTTATTTTTAATCTAATAGAAATTGCTATTATAGAAAATAAATCAATAAAAATCTAAAAAGATAAATTTATGAAAATATAATAAAATAAAGAAAATATCAAATAACCAGAATTATTAGTAATTATTGATAGATTATTTCAAATAAAGAATAAAATTTGATTATCAAATAGTATTGTCTTTAAATATATTATAAAACAATATACATTGTTAATCTATAAATATCAAGAAGTATAAAAAATATATTTAAGAATCAAAAGATAATATTGAAGTCCAGAACTTTATAATATAATTAATAAAATGATTATCGAATATAATACTTGTATTAAAAATAAAGTTTTTTATTATACTCTTTATAAACAAATAAATATTATTGAAATACTATTTATATTATAGAAATCAATATCATAGAACTTTATAAATTCATTATCAAAATCCAAAAATCCAATAATAAAAGTAATATACAATTATTTTCTTATTATAATAAATAAACTAATAAAATATCTAATACTTATATTATATCAAACAATACTAATTATAAAAATATTAACTTTTATATTCCTAAAAAAAATCATTACAATATATAGATTATCAAAAGAAATACTTTTTGATAAAAATAAACTTTTTATATTGAAATTTTGGATTGCTTTAATAATATTGTTAAAAATAAAAAGAAAAATGTTTATTGTATTTTATTTACAAATCAATAAAGAAAACGAAAAAATAAACCAAATTATTAAAATTTATCTTCAATATTATATAAATTATCAACAAAACAATTAAATAAAACTTTTACTTTTAATACAATTTGTATACAATAATTCAATATCAGAAATAATACAAATCATTTTAAATTATATTAATTATAAATATAAACTAATCGTATATTATAAATTAGGGATTATAGAAATAAAAAATCAATCTATAATAATACAAATAAAAAGATTCAAAAAGATCTATAAAGAAATAACAATAGAATTGAAATTCGTTATTGAAAGAAATATATATTATTACAATTAGAAATATAATCAGGAATCAATATTAAAAAAGAGAAATAAAATTTATTTATTTCAAAAAAATATCGAAACAAAAAGATTTAATACAAAATTGGATTACAAGAAATTCGGATTATTCAAAATCAAAAAGATTAAAAAACTTTTGAATTATAAATTGATATTATCGAAAAGTATAAATATATATCCAATATTTTATATATTTCTATTTGAATTAACATCTTTAAAAGTATCTAAAACTTCTAAAATAGAAATCATATCTACAAATTAAGTATAACGATCTGGTTAAGGTAGCGGCTGCCTTAGGATTTCGTATAATTGATAATTGTAGGTTAAAATTAATAATCACTGATTATCTACTCGAAAGTGAATATGTTATTAGATCAATTGGAATATAGGTAAATTAATTGATAATTAAATTGAGTATAAAGTTTTTAAATTATGAAATTATTTTGATTATATATTAATAAATATAAAGAAACTTTATAAAGCTTTAAAGCTTCAAAAAGCTTTTAAAGCTTTAAGAGTTTTCGAAGCTTTTAGAGCTTTTTATTATATAATTAAAATCAGATTATATATCTGAATTTATTAAAAATGAAGAGATTATATAAAGCGATTATTATATAAATTTATATATAAATTACTTTGTTTTTCGATAAAGTTTAAATTTATATAGATATATTGATTATTATTCTTTAATATATTTTTATTTTAATTATAAATTATAATATTATTCCTTTCTTAGTTAAGTATTATTTCAATCATTTATAACCTTTCGGATTTCATTTAGTAATTAATATTTTTTCTTTTTTTATATTCTATCTATCTTTTTTCCTTTATTATAAACAATTTTGATTTCTTTAATAATTTAATTCAAAAAAAGAAAAAAAAATATGTATATTTAATTGCAATTATCGATTCTATTGATATTAAGATAATTCTTTGTTTTTATTATTAATAAAAGAATTATTGTTATATTAAAAATCTCTTTGATAAATATCATTCATATTATTTAGAATATATATAAAATTTCGTTTTATATAATATTGAGTTTCGTTTAAAAGATAATTGGAATTATGAAATTCTTCGGAAATATAATTAAAAAAATCTTGATCGATAAATCGATAAATTGAATATTGAAATTACTAAATCTTCTATTAAGATTATTTATCTTGTTAAATAGAAAATACAATTCAAAAAACAATATAATGAAATATTATATTATAGATTCAAATACTTTAATAAATTTGATACTTTCGAAAAAAAAAAACGAAAAGAAAAGAATAAAGAAATTTCTACAACTCTTTTATTATCCTTTGATTAATTTAATCAATTTAGTTAATTTAATCAATTTAGTCAATTTGATCAATTAATCTTTAATCGATTTAATCAATTATCAATTAATCTTATTAATCTTAACGAAATTCCTATAAACAAATTCAATTCTTTTGATCTCTTTTTATAAAAAATAATGAATTTCTTTTTCTTTTTAAATAAATCTGGATTCTATCAACAAAATTTTTGGAATCTTTTTAGATGTTTAATTTCTTTTTCAAATTCTTATATATTTTCAAAATCGAAATAATCTTTCTATTTCATTAAGTATTTGATTTTATTTTTAATATATTTATAATCTAATATCTTTTTCATTTTGTATTCGATATTTTGATTTATAGATATGATTTTTGTTTCAGAAACTTTAGATACTTTTAGGGGTATTAATTCGAATAGAAATATATAGAATATTGAATATATATTTATACTTTTCGATAATATTAATTTATAATTTAAGGGTTCTTTAATCTTTTTGATTTTGAATAGTTTAAGTTTTTTATAATTCAATTTTGTATTAGATCTTTTTGTTTTGATGTTTTTTTGAAATAAATAAATTTTATTTTTCTTTTTTAATATTGATTTTTGATTATATTTCTGGTTATAATAATGTATATTTTTTTCGATAACAAATTTCAATTTTGTTATTATTTCTTTATAGATTTTTTTGAATCTTTTTGTTTGTATTATTGTAGATTGATTTTCTATTTTTATAATCTTTAATTTGTAATATACAATTAATTTGTATTTATAATTGATGTAATTCAGAGTGATTTATATCATTTTTGATATTGAATTGTTATATATAAATTATATTAAGAGTAAAAGTTTTATTCAATTGTTTTATTAATAATTTATATAATATTAAAGATAAGTTTTAATAATTTGATTTATTCTTTCATTTTTTTTATTAATTTGTAAATAAAATATAATAAATATTTTTCTTTTTATTTCTAACAATGTTATTAAAGTAATCCAAAATTTCGATATAAAAAGTTTATTTTTATTAAAAAGTATTTCCTTTGATAATCTATATATTATAATAATCTTTTTCAGGAATATAAAGATTAATATTTCTATAATTAGTATTGTTTAGTATAATATAAATATTAGGTATTTTGTTAGTTTATTTATTATAATAAAAAGGTAATTATATATTATCTTTATTATTGGATCTTTAGATTTTAGTAATAAATTTATAAAGTTTTATAATATTGATTTCTATAATGTAGATAGTATTTTGATGATGTTTATTTGTTTATAAAGAATATAGTAAAAAGCTTTATTTTTAATATAGATATTATACTTGATGATTATTTTATTAATTATGTTATGGAGTCTTAGACTTTAATATTATCTTTTGATTTTTAGATGTATTCTTTGTATTTTTTGATATTTATAGATTGATAATATATATTGTTTTATGATATACTTAGAGGTAATATTATTTGGTAATCAAATTTTATTTTTTATTTGAAGTAATTTATCAATAATTATTAATGATTTTAGTTATTTGATACTTTCTTTATTCTATTATATTTTTATAAATTTATCTTTTCAGATTTTTATTGATTTATTTTCTATAATAACGATTTCTATTAAATTAAGGATAAAATCTTTATTTGATAAAGATTTCAAGATCATTATTTTTTGGTAGGTTTTATTATCTTTATAATCTAATAATTTGTTTAAAGTATTTGTTTTTATATTATTCTTTTCTTTAATATATTTGATTATCAAATCAAACTTTGTTAATTCTTTAATTTATTTAATTAATCTATAATTATTCAAAATTTTAGTAATAATAAAAGTTCAAAGATTTATATGATCAATATAAATGATTATTAAGAATTTAATTTTTTGAAGATAGATTCTTTAATGTTTTAATATTTTTATTATAATTATAAATTCCTTTTTATAAATATTATAATTTTGTTTTATTTTATTTATTTTATTCAAATAATAAATGATAAAATATAATTTTCCGTTATTATTTTTTTGTAAATGAACTTTTATTATATAAATATTAGAGATATTTGTTTCAATAATATTTTTTTAATTATTATAATAATTGTAAAGGATAGATTCCTTTATAAATCTATTCTTGATTTTCTGAAAAGTTTGTTTTGCCTTTTTATTTTATATAAAAGTTATTCCTTTTTTAGTTATTTCAGTAAAAGGTTTTATTATTTTCGAAAAATCTTTTATAAATATTCAATAGAAATTGGTAAATCCTAATATAGATTGTATATCTTTGATATTCTTAAATCGTTTTTAATTCTTTATCTTTTCTGTTTTTTTAGAATTTATATTCATTTGTTTTGATTAAATAATATATTCTAAGAATATTATCTTTTATATTCCAAACTTGTATTTCGATAATTTGAATCTTGAATCTACTTTTCTGAATGTTTTTAGTATCTTTGATATATATCTTTTATGTTTTTCTTTTTTTTGAAAAAAGATTAAGATATTATTCAGATAACAAATTACAAATAAATTGAATTCTTTAAATATCTTATTGTTTTGTTGTTGACAAATAATTGATATATTGATTAAATCGAATAATATAATTATATATTCTTATAAACCTGATAATAATATAAAAACTATCTTCCATTTATAATTCTTTTTTATTTGTATCAAATTAAAAATGTTTTTTTGATTTAATTTTGTATAAATTATTATTTTATTCAATTTATTTTTAAACTTTTGAACTTTTGATATTGAATATATATTTTTGATTGTTCTATTATTAATCTGATAATAGTTTTTGTAAAATCGATTATCTAGATTGCCTTTTTTGAATATTAATAATATATTAAATATATAAAAGGATTTGGATTTTCTAATTTATTCTTTTTTTTTAATTTTAGTTTTGTATTCTTTTTATATTTGTATAATATTAGGATTATATAGTTTCAATTTCTTAGTAAAGAGTACAAATCTTTTTTTGAAATTGATTTTATAATTTCAAGGTTTATATTCTAATAAGATCCTCAAATCCTATAGATCTTCAAAGAATTTGATAAATCTTTTATATTATATTAGAATTTCTTTTTTATTGATTCTATTGATCAATAAAAAATCTATTGTTGTTATAATATAATATCCGATCTTTTGAGAAATTTGTTCTTTTGGATTATATAATTATTTACTATTATAATTATAACAATCGAATATTAAGATATCTTTTATTTAATCGATATTTGGATTGTATTTCTTAATCTATAAGGTATCGAAAACAATTGTATATTTATTTAATAATATTAAATCCATTTTGATCTGTTTGATATACTTATCTAATATAATTATTTTGACAATGTTGATTTTTTTGTATACTCAATTATTAATTTCAGTTTTCTTTCCTTCAAATAATATTAATTGGTAAAGATTCTGTTTTATTTCTATAAGAATTTTATTTTCTTTTATAAAATTGGGATCTATGAATATACTTATAATTTCAAAATCAATCAAGGTATTGATTTGTTGATTCTTTAATTTGATTTCTATAATTAGTTATCTGATTTTTGTAATACTATTGAGTTTTAATAATAATGATTCGATAATTTGTTTTTCGATGAAGAGATTCAATTATTTTTGTTGGTATTTGTTTATATTTAATAATCGATAGGATATAATAAATAATAATTCTATTAGTTCTATTTGAAAATCTTGATAATAATCTTGGTTTAATATTTTTTTATTATTTCTATCGATCTTTTGTTAGATATAGCAAATCTTGATTTGTAGTAAGATTTCTTATATCTTTTTAATTTCTAGATTATATTTGTTATATTTTTATACTTCATTAGAAGATAAAGAATTTATATTTATGATATACTTTTTAGTATTGTTTATTTTAGTATTTTCTTTAAATATTATATAGTAAATATTATTGTATATTATTGTATAGAGTATTAACAAAATAAAATGATTATAGATTTTATATTTCTTAATGAAATCAGATTTCTTTTTTTTATAATGATATTATATTTGTTTTTTATTTAAATAATTGATTAAATATTATAATTCATTTTTTTAAAATAGATGATGGGATTCAATTAGTTGTTGATCTTTTTCGAATTCTTTGTTTTTTAATTTGAGATCTTTTGAAGATTCTTTTTCGTAATTGATATTATTCTCAATATTAATTCTAAGGTTTTGATTATTGATATTTAATTTCTTTAACTATTTAGGATTGAATTGAAATAATTCTTTTTTTAATAAATCTATTTCTTTCGAATTTTCTTTCAAAATCCTTGTTTCTTGAGAACTTTATTTTCTGTTTCCAAATCTTATTTGTTTTTTGTTTTTTATAATAAATAGTTTCTTTTTTTGAGAACAATCTTGGAATATATATTTACTTTTTTTATAAATAAAGTATAAATTATTCTTTTTATATTTCTTCTTTTTGTTAATATTTAGATTATTTAATTTCATATAATATTGTTCGATATTATTCAATTTTATTGAATTGTTGATATTATAATATTTATTCTGATAATAAGGTTTTTAGAATTTCTTACTTTTCTAAATGATTTCTTTCTTTTCCATTTATTATTTATAAAATCGATTATTAATAAAAATAAAGGTTTCGATTAATTCGGAAAAATTAAATAGTTTTAGAATTTTTGTTAATTTATTCTTAATGATATCTTTCAATTCTTTATAGAATTATGATTTTAGATAATTATCATTTTATATAATATATTTAGTATATTGTTGAAACTTGATAATATAAATTATAACTAATTTGATTTATCTAAATTATTGTAATATTTTTTCAATTATATAATCAAGGTTTATTTCCTTGAATGTTTTATCAAATCCTTATTTGAACGATTTATAATTAAGAAAGAAATAATAAATTTCAGATTTTATATTTTCATTTAATTAATTATCGATAATCTTGATTATTAAATCATTGAAAAATAATTCAATTCAATTAAATATAATTTCTTGGAAAAAAGAGATCAATTACAAGATTCTTTATATAAAAATCAAGAAAAATTATTTGTTAAAAATATAATAAAGATCAGTTTGTATAACAAAAACTTGATATTTATTATAATCTTTATAGAATAAATCAAAAATGAATATCTAAATCGTTCATTTGTGTTTTATAATAATAATAGTCTGAACAAGAGCCTTGATTAAATTGAATAAAAACAATTCAATAGATTACTAGTTAAAAGTCATTATATTATATATAATTTAATTGTAATGATATTCAAAATATAACAATCTGGTTGAGATAATAATTACTTCAGGATTTTGTATAATTGATAATTATAAGTTAAAATTAATAATTATTGATTATCCATTCGAAAATGAATATATTACTAAATCAATTAGAATATAAATAAACTAATTGATAACTAAATTGAATATAAAGTTTTTAAATTATAAAATTATTTTGATTATATACTAATGAATATAAAAAAGCTTTATAGAACTTTAAAACTTCAAAAAGCTTTTGGAACTTTAAAAGCTTTCAAAACTTCCAAAACTTCTTATTATATAATTAAAATCAGATTATATATCCAAACTTGTTAAAGATAAAAAGATTATATAAAACGATTATTATACAAATTTATATACAAATCGTCTTGTTTTTCGATAAGACCTAAACTCATATAAATATATTAACTACTACCCCTCAATATATCTTTATCTTAATCATAAATCGTGATATTAAAATATCAAATATAAAATGAAAAAGATATTAAATTATAAATATATTAAAAGCAAAATTAAATATTTAATGAAATAGAAAGATTACTTCAATTTCAAAAATATATAAAAATTTAAAAAAAAGATTAAATATTTGAAAAGATTTCAGAAATTTCGTTAACAAAATCTGGATTTATTTAAAAAGAAAAGGAATTCATTGTTTTTTATAAAAAAGGATTAAAAGAATCGAATTTGTTTATAAGAATTTTGTTAAGATTAATAGGATTAATTAATAATTGATTAAATCGATCAAAAGTTAATTGATCAAATTGATCAAATTGATTAAATTGATCAAATTGATCAAATTGATCAAAAGATGATAAAAGGATTACAAGAATTTCTTTATCTTTTTCTTTTCGTTTTTTTTCTTCAAGAGTATCAAATTCATCAAGATATTTGAATTTATAATATAACATTTTATTATATCGTTTTTTGAATTATATCTTTTATTTAACAAAACAAATAATTTTAATAAAAGATTTAACAATTTCAATATCTAATTTATCGATTTATCGATTAAAACTTTTCCAATTATACTCTCAAAGAATTTTATAATCTTAATCATTTTCTAAATAAAACTTAACATTATATAAAACAGAATTTTATATATATTCCAAATAATATAAATAATATTTATTAGAAAGATCCTTAATACAACAATAATTCTTCTATCAATAATAAAAACAAGGAATTATCTTAATACTAATAGAATCGATAATTGTAACTAAATATATACATTCCTTTTTCTTTTTTTGAATTAAATTATTAAAGAAATCAGAATTGTTTATAATAGAAAAAGAAAGATAGATAAAATATAAAAAAAGAAAAAATACTAATTACTAAATGAAACCTGAAGGATTATAAACAATTGAAACAATATTTAACTAAAAAAGGAATAATATTACAATTTATAATTAAAATAAAGATATATTAAAGAACAATAATCAATATATCTATATAAACTTAAACTTTATCAAAAAGCAAAACGATTTATATACAAATTTATATAATAATCGCTTTATATAATCTCCTCACTTTTAACAAGCTCGAATATATAATCTGATTCTAATTATATAATAAAAAGCTTTAGAAACTTCGAAAACTTCTAGAGCTCCAAAAGCTTTTTGAAGTTTTAAAATTTTACAAAACTTCTTTATATTCATTAATATATAATCAAAATAGTTTTATAATTTAAGAGCTTTATATTCAACTTAATTATCAATTAATTTACCTATATTCCAATTAATCTAATAATATATTTATCTTTGAATAGATAATCAATGATTATTAGTCTTAATCTATAATTACTAATTATATGAAATCCTAAGGCAGCCGCTGTCTCAACCAGATCATTACAGTGAGATCCTACTGAAAAAGTAAATAATATAAAATTAAAATATACTCAATATCAACTTATATTGTAAAAGTGATAGATCGAGAATTGGAAAAGAAAGTTGAATTAGATTATATTGTAATATATTATTTATTAAAAAAACAAGGTTTATAATGATTTTGAGATTAATATTATATAAGTTCAAATGTATATATATAGAAGATTGATTATTATAAAAAGGAAAAATAAAAACTCTTCTTTTATATCTAACTACAAGAGGTTATATAATTGACTGGTTAAAAACCTCTATGTATCTGACCTATAATTCCAAATTTCTCACAATATCATCTCATCTCATCTTATCATCATGATGAATTCGTAATCAACTATCCATAACATCTTCCCCTCCGTTGTTCTCTTACACTTATTAGTCTTAAGGACATTTCTCGAGATAGATCCCGATGAGTACTCAAAATGACTTGCCGTGTTTATCCTAGAAAATCATCTATATCTTCAAGAGTAAGATATTCTCAGGAAAGTTTTGATATACAAATCGGGTCATCCCCTACCATTGAACCACACCCTCTTCCTTCTTATCCCCAAATCTCAATACTCCATGTTTCCTCCTCTCCCCTAACCATCTATCAATCCAAATCTTCATTCGCTTTCTTCCAATCTCAGTACCAACATTTACAGTTGGAACCACCTTCTCAATTCTCAATCCCATCACAAACATAGTCAACTCTCTAAAGCTACTATGTTCAGAATACGGTACTCCAAAACATTGTGCTTCCTTCGTACTTCCCCTCTGTGGTATTAACTCCCCCATATCATATTCTGATCTCCAATTTGCAGCATTTAGAATAGTATGAATTGGTGGGGAATCCACAAAACGAGAATTCGGTGGCCTATAACTCCAACCACTTGGTCGAAATCCTACGACACGTGTGAAATGAGGTTTATAGCCAGTGAGATAGTCCTGTAAAGTTTCAGGCCGTAGTTCCATAAGCATCTGCATATGGATTTGTGCTTCTCGAGGATCTGATGTCAACCGACTGGTAAGTTCAGGATCTCCTAATGCCGCACATATGCGCATTTTTCCTGGGACTGCGTAAATTTTACAATCTAGAGCCCGGGCAATACCAAGAACAATGCGTTCTTTACCAATGCTATAGGTACCACAGACAACAAGAAGGCGACCACGAGTCTTCTTCTTGTTCTCGGAAGAAGTGTCTAGAGTGTTGGAATCTCTCGTCTCGGTAGAAACAGATTTGATAAACTTTGTCATTTTGGCTCCAGCTCGTTCCCTCTTGACTGTTTCCCATGCATCACTCTCTTCTGCATTTTCTTTGCTAAGACTGACACACATATCTGCGCAAGCCTTCACAACATCATCTTGTGACGGAAATGAGTATTTAGGATTGAGGTATGTGGTATCAAGATAACAGACATCAATCTTTTGCTGTTTACTCTTTCCACTAACCGTATCAACAACGTTGGGCATCAGAAGAGGATGAGCAATATGCGCTGGGCAAGCACGAAAATCACCACAGTGCAGAATGCGTTGAACTTTAGGATATTGACCACGGCTGGTAATCTTCTCGAAGAGAAAAAGAGAGCTTCCGGGACAATGATTTGCAGGAATCATTGTCACTGAAACGCCCTGAGTATTAGGCACTTCAATCTTGTCGTCGAAGTCGATAGATACAACCCATTTCGGATCCACTTTAAGTTGTTGTTTGACGAGATTTCCAGTGACTTTGCTGCAATATATAGGACCATGTGACCAAGTAGACGTTAAACCAATGTAATGATCGCTATGGAAATGGCTCAAAAAGTAAGCATTACAACCTTTAACCGCACCATATCTAAATGCATCAACGCAGATGAACAAGCCAGGCATGATCTTGTAAAATGGGCAAGTCCTCAGATGTGCTGGCTTCCCTCGAGACGACTTTTCTTTATCTGCAGCATTCGCCCAAGCAGCGTCTTCTGCGTGCCCTGACATGATCTTGGAGAAGGCGGATCCTCCTTCGCTATCGAGGTCGATAGGATTCGCCTGCCCTGGTCTTGGAACTGCTGATTTCCTAGCAAAACGGTTTCTGGCAATGTCGGGCATGGTCAATTTTGTTTCGTTAGATTCTGATTTGACCTTTGCTTTGATCTTCGTTGGTAGTGGAATGGGTTTCCCGTCTAAACACGCATTAACATGCATCGAGGCTTCATCAGACGTGATACTACTCAGGTTCGCATCGCACAAGGGGCAAGTAGATACATCTCCTTCTCCTTCTCCTTCATTACTGTTGAATTTATCATCATCATCAAAACCATTGAATGAATCTTCGTCATCCTGTACTCCATCGACTGCTTCTAGATCGTTTTGCCCTTCCATCCATTTCCGCTCCAGGAATTCTTCGCCATCAAGATCCTCATCAGGGAAGTCACCCATATCCTCAAAGTCTGCCCATGCATCTGCACTTGTACTTTGATGCTTTAAAGCTGGAACTTCTGGAATCCGACTGCCCTTTATTTTGCGGTTTCCTTTCCTCTTGTCCTTAGAATCAACCTTTGTTGAACTTTTCGATGTCTCTTGCTCATCGTACTCGGATTCCGACTCTACTTTTCCTTTGCTCTTGCTGTCGAAGTACTTAGACTCCTTCAACGTTTCTTGTCCCTCATCTTCGGATAATGACATGGTCCTTGCGCTCCTTGGTTGCAATGCCTCCCATTTCGCTTGAGCTCTCGCAACAGGAACTCTCTTCTTAAGCTTGAAAACACTGCCCTCCAAAGGTAGAACTGTTTCAGTAGATGGTTTGATGGCAGTATTCCTGATAACTGATTCCTTCCTGATATCCAATTCTGCAATGCCATTTTTCAAAGAATCTTCCGTCTGGATTTCTTCTCTACGTGTTTGCGCTTGAATATGATGCCCAGTCTTGAGGTCTTCCATAAAGTCTTCATCGCTCTCGGAGTCATCTAGAAACGGTCCCGATCGACGCGGTACTTTGATTACGAGGTCCGCCTTTTCAGTTGGCAAAGGGCTTTCGGCTGGAGGAGGGGTACATGGCTCGGTCGGTATCGAGGGTGCGGTGAGATTTTCTTCGGAATCTTCGATTCTGGGGTTCTCTGAAAGTTTGCGCTTCTTGATCGATCCTTCGGCCTCATTGTAGCGTCCATTGATTAATTCGTCACTAGCTCCATACAAATCGTCGCCTTCTATGTCTGGACTAGGTTTGCGAGGAGGGAGCTGTGGTACAGCGCCAGGTATCTGGCCTACAAAGAGAGAATCATCGTCTTTAAGTGGATTCTCCACTTTCTTAAAGAAATCCAGAATATTGCCATTGGCCCTCGCTGGTGTTTTTGTCGTCGCACTCTTTTTGACCAGTTGCTTGCTAAAAGCAGAAACAATGGTATTTGACTTAGGTCGTGGAGTAGTTGGTTTGTTTGTGTTTCGAGGGGCCATTGTAATGGCCTGTCGAGGAATCGAAAGCGTACCGGCTGGCGTAGGAGGTCTACCTGTGGAAGGTTTCGGTGGAGAGCCTGTAGATTTAGTTGAGTCTTCTCGGGGGTTTCGAAACATATTAATTTACGTGATGTATTACAGCTGTGTGAAGCGTTTGCCATCAATGTAGCTTGATCGTTTGTTTATCAAGATGAAGGATCAATGGTAAGGCGGAAGATATTTGTCTTAATCATTGAAGATAAGGCAGTCCTGAGTCGGTTTTAAATTATTGCCATAAATAGTCTGGAGGTTATTGACAGATGAATTGAACTTATAAAAGTATTTTGAAGGTTTATGGAGAGTCAGAAGTGGTTCACGGAAAGTCCAATCTAATAAGTGGATGATGCTGATAGACACGGGAAAAAGCGCGGAGGTTCACGTTATCACCTGACAAACTTTTAAACTTATGAGGAGGGGCAGAATACGCTTTTATGTCTGTTTGAAAACACCTACTTTTGAATAACATACTCATTTTATCTGGTTTTGAAAGCCTCGAACATTTGGGGCAGATTTTGGATTTTGGATTTTTTTTTCATACACTTTATGGCAATTCATGGCCACGAATTGCCAAATTTGTTTCCCGTATTGGCTTCCCATAAAGCCTCCATAACTTAAGTGTCGGTGGACTATTGCGGTGCCCTCTGCTGTTCTTCATGCCCATTCCCTCCACTGTTATCCATAAAGTATATCCTTCGTGAAGGAGTGTATCATCCTAATTACTATCTTCAGGTTTGAGTTTATGCCTTCATTTTCCTTTCGACGCCTGCTGTGCAGCCTCTCTCCTTGTAGCTATAATGATAATTAGCCTATGTATGCAGTGTGCTGCCACTTTGTGAAGGACCCACCATCTTCCAAAAGTGTTGTATCAACCGCGCCACCAGGAAGATGTACGTATCTAACGACACTTCCTCTTATGAAAACATTCTTGACCGATGACTATGCGCGCATTATCAGTACCACAAATATTCGAAATATCTAGTCCATCGCATTCCAGTGCATTGCTTCCGCACAATCTGAACTACTGACCAGATGTGGATATTTCAGCTCCTCCACTACTTGTATGTCATCCAGCTTGATATTCAGGTATTGATCGACCGATTTTAGTATGCCTTTGATTTGAATATCGTTCTTAAGCTCGACCGTAACTTCAGAATCCACCAAGGTCTTGAAGAAGCTATTTGTAGAGGATATTCGTTAGCTGCTGTGGCCGGATAACTTGTTATGGAATCGCACACACCTGAAGAATAGCATCTTGCTAGACTTATCGATGATAAATAAGTCTTGACGTTGCAGAGTCCTTGTAGAATGCGGAAGCACAAAAATGGAGTTGATCACTGTAAAGTGACAATGTCGGAATCTTTATGCCTTAGGTTAGCAGAATGTTGAATTGGGCACGGTCCAGAACCTCAAGTTCACCCCACCTCACCTCACCTCACCTCACCGGGAGCTATCTACCCGTAGCATCAACGACAAGAATGAAAATATGACATTGATATTCTCAGCTCACTGTGTAGATGGTTCATCTTGCAATCATAATCCCAAATACTCAAACACCATTCCATCACCGTTCATTTTCATTCTTCCTGGTCTTTGCAGCATTTTATATACAGTTTATACGACAGCCACCAAAGCCTTCTGTCTTGTCTCCTAGCTCAACAAACCGGATGGAGATTCATATGTTCTGCATCAGTGATTGAGTTTTGCCTCCATGGATGTTCATTATCTTGTCCCTCCAGAGTCACCGCTCTAGTCCGAGCAACGCTCCAGGAAAGCCGATGAAAGCCATGGAAAATATTACGTTGCTAATTTTTCGAATGCCAAATTTTATCCTTGAGCTCCTTCTTCGTCCCTTTAATAAGAAATGGAGACGGTTCACGTCTATATCGTTGCCTTCTATGACAAGAAGCTTGAATAATGATGCATCACAAGGAGTATTTTGTGACGACGAGATCTCTAATAATTTCACTCTTCACATAGCGTAGTAATCGTGATTTTAATTATACATGTTGGTTGATACAAATATACGCCTATATTGCGTTCATGCTTATAACTCCCTGTCCCTCTCCCCGCCTTGACTACCTTGACCTATCCTTTCTAAAAATTCACCCATCCACTCTTTCTTTCCACTTTCCGTCTCATAAAACTCTTTCCCATACCATGCCCAACATTCATCATTAACAGCATCACCATTACATTCCTTCTCACCCTTCTGAACTACATCCACCTTCGGCCAGACTCCCAACCGCGCACCCATGCTTTCATCCAGGAAATTGTCCATCAAAAGTTGCACGACACGTTTACGGACGACGTCGTATTCAATTCCAGACTTTAAGAAGACGGATTGTAGGTATGAAGTACCATCTTGCTTGAAGAAAGAATTTTGGATTTGAGGCGATTTCAACAGGCCACTCAGAGCTGCTATTTGAGATTTGAGAGAGGAAGGTGACGTGTTAGAGGCTGATAGCTTTTTCTTGAGTGCAGGAATAAGACTCAATCCTTTTTCGCGAAGGGCAGGACAAGTGGGTGCCATGACGGCATCGTGGAACAAAGACAGGGAGGCGACGGCAGTGGGATTATTCTGTAGAGAACTAGAGAGGATTGCAGACGCTGAATGATCACTGCCATCTTCGGATAAAGACTCCTTGGCCATGAGACATATTAGGGCGGAAACTGCCGCCTCATCAGCCATGAGTTCCGATCCGTAGTAAATGTCGTGTGATAGCTCTGAAAGAGAGGTCAGCGCTGCATTGAGGGATGCATCTTCTCCTTTCAATGAGGTAAGAGAAGTCCGGAATGATTCAAAGTCAGATGATGAGGGCGGTGGGGGTTGTATCTTCCCATGGCCACTGAAAGCCGGGGGGCTCGAGGATGGTTGCGCTTCTTCCGAGGATTTCACTTCAACATCTTCGATCACGACCATGGCTTGTTCCGTAGGAATATCAAGTTCCAGCGTGACATCATCACCTTCCATTGGAATATTGAGACGAGCTTCTTTCAGACCGGAAGATATGTTTAGCCGAACATGAAGCCCTGGTGGAATATCTTGCCCAGGCCTAATAATTTGGAAGTCTCTCGTTGGTTGAAAAATACGCGGGTAACATTCTGCTTGGTTTTCAGTAGGGCATATAAGCTCTGTATCTGCAGATGGTGATGCTGCTGGGTCTGCTGAGAATGCCCTCGCAAATATAGGGAGACTGAGCCATGCTAGGCTCAGTATACTGCGTAATTGCAAGTTAACCATTTTGAGGTTGTGGATGAATGTGATGTATAAATCGAGTACAAGAATGCTCTCTTCCTAGATTCGTCCTTCAATCTGCTACAACTGATAAGATTCGTTTGGCTTTTCTTCTGAGCCGCCTCAGATTTCTCCTTTGCCTTTCTGCCAGGTCGAGGTCCTTGCAGGCTTTATCGAAGGCTTGCAAGTCAAATGGTTGAATTCTTCCTTCTTTTTGGCTCTGTTTATCGACTAACCACTGATCCAAAATCCAAGGATAATTTTCGAAGCACGCTTCTCCCTCCCAACTCGAACGTAGAAGAGGACAATCTTTCCACTTCACAAGATACCAAATGTGGTTGTTCTTCCCCACTATTTCGGTGAGTATCTTCTCCGGGGGTCGCTCTTCAGAATCACTTTCTAATGAAGCAAGAGATTCTGTCGAAGTTGAATCTTCTTCTCCACTCTCTAAAGCTAAAGCATCAATATGAACCAGTTGATCTGCTGGGTTATTTGTAGTCATCATAAGGACAAGTGGCATCCAGATAAGTACAGATTTACTCATTCATTTCGCTCGGCGAGCTGGCAGAATTCACTTGCCTTCCGAGGTTGGCGGCGGTCAATGAGTTATAATTGCCTGAGGTTCTGTTAGTCAGCAAAGGTCAAACAAGTGGAGGCTATCCAAACATGCCGGCTTCCCAAGAATGACATATTGAAAATCAATTGATACGCAACAAAATGTTTGCCCTCAGGAGAAAGGCGGTTCAATCTGCCGACCGAGTTGGAAAAGTAACTACTCGAGTTTCGCGACGATGGGCATCTGCAGAGCATGGAAAGGCTGGTCATGATTCCCACCATTCCGCTGGATCAAGTACAGAACATGGGCATCATGGTCCAAAAAACGAGTCGTTCGGAGTGAGCTTGGAATATTCCATTTGTAAATTCTATTACTAATGAACATATAGAATGGGTTCTTTGTTGTTCTCGCGGCTATCCCCATCTCGATCGGAGTGTATCAATACGCCCAACCATCTGCCGATGGAACTCCCTCCGGCCTTACGAAGCTGATTGACAGCTATTCATACTACACGGAGAAATGGGCCGCGAGAAATGCCCTACACGTTTCTATGCTCGAACAGGCTGCTTTCGACCGCAACCTTTTTCAGAGTGATACAGGCAGTGCGCATGTCAATCTAAGATTCCCCGAGTTGGTCTTCACATCCCCTTTACCTTCGCTCAAGGGCTAATTCCCCTATAGACAATTTAATACAGGATCCCCTTGGAACGTACCAGCAGGTCATAGAGCTAGAGACATGGAACAGTTGGTAGCGCATTATGAGAAGTTCAACAAGGAAAACGAAGATAAGAAGCGTTGAAGACCGAATTACAAAAATACCCGTACATATCGCTTTAAAGGGAGTCTCTCATTGTATAAAGTTTACCTATATTTATGGTTGCCAAGTTGGTGATCAAATTCTGTGCAATCATGAGATCATAATTACACCCGGCGGCCGAGTGGGACGTTATGTTTTGAGCGCAGCCATATTACGTTGCAGAAGCTTACCGGAATTCCTGAAGAAGGCGTAAGAGCCCGTGAACTAGAGCCAGTCTTGGTTGTCGAAGCCGCTTCTTCCATAATGCTATATACATGAGAGCAGAACATATTGATTCTCAGTGAACTCCAGATCCTAGACTGTTTCCCAAACGCCACCAATACAGTATGTTGCTACCGCAACTTTTTCATTCCCCTTGAATCCTACTACTCAGATTTCTGTTCCTCCCTAGTCCCACCATAAGCAAGGCCCTAATCCAACCTCTTCCATCGAAGCTACTATCTTATAAGGTGATTCAACTACTCGTGATTCCTCATTGTCATCTTGCTTGTCGGGTCCCAATGGTGCTTGATCATTCCATTGCTCAGAATCCACCCGAAATCGCACTGTTTCCTGGTTATCGAAGAAAAGTTGTGTACCGTCTTCGGTCTGCCAGACAAAGACTTGCTCGTTATGGTCACTGGATGATGATTAATAGCCGGGTGTGGAGAAGGAAAGGAGGAAGCAGACTTACAAGTGTGAACCATCTGGTAGCATTTTTGCGGGAACGAAAATTTCATCGAAGAAATGAGTACGAACTTAATGCCGTCAGTAGAGCTTAAGATAACTGGCATATCATATGTAAACTAACCTCTAATACCACTCTCAATGGAGCTACTGATTCTCCCTGTCATAATTTCAAATTTGAACGGTCTAAATACAACAATTCGGAATTCAACTGCTAAGTGGTTAGCAAAACATAAAGGCTGTGATGATTTCCAGGAACCATGTACCATTGACATTCACAAGACCATCACCATGTCCAATCAGACCTTCCGAAGCCGAGAGCAGATCATAGAAGCATATACAGAGACCAATCTTTTGAATCACTTTGTTGGCATATTTAAGATTGATATTATCCTCAATTGCTTGACTAGCATTCTTTCCCAAATCTTGAGGCGCGATTTGGACTAAATCGGCAATTTTGGTCTTTCGAAAATGAATGTTAGAGTTGGAATCTTATTCCCTAATCTAGGAAGGAAGGAAGTACTCACGAGAATGAACATGATGATATACCTAGGTATCTCGTGACCTGGTTTTTTGGGTTACTTTCTGAGCTACCTAGGTACCTATAGTATATAGCCAGGTAGGGAAAGTATTGCTTTTCCTTCTCGTGTGCCTTGCTCCTCCCCAAATATCTTTTTCTCTTATGGACGGCTGATTCTCCAGCAAGCCACCAACTGACGTGACTTTAACTTCAAGGAGAAAAAAAGGATAGAGAATAGAGAATAAAATAGAAGAATTAGGAGGATTCGAATGACTTGAGTAGATTCCTTGCTTCTTCTGATATTCACTTTTCTGAGCTTATCTTATTGAACAGAATGGAGTGATAACCAAAATTCAACTTTGATCTATAATGGATCTTTAAAAGTCCAAGTAAATTTGTTTCGTTTTTGTTCCTTCCCAAATCTGTACCGCTTTAACTTTATTCTGGAAACCCTTTTCTCTAAGGTTATCATCAACAACACCGAGAATTTATCTAGTAAGGAGGTATGCTACTATTTCTTCTTCACCAGACAGTTTTTCCAATTTTCATAAGATCTTTTCCCTCCCAGTTCAAAACTGTCAAGTCATACAAGGTTCAAAATCAATAAATCGATCAAGGAACTTACATAAGCCGAACGAATTATTCAAGATTGGGAGACTTTCTATTGGCTAAAGTGGTGCGACAATTTCCACACTAAATATCCTCCGGCCAAATCATGGCTGCGCAAGGCAAGGCTTTCTTTTCCATCTTTTGCTTCATCCTCCTTTTCCAACCACTAATTATTATTTCATCGCGCGATTGGTTTTCATCAATTAACATACCGCTATACCAGTCTCATATACTGCACTTGCGAATCCCTCTAACCAACACGGTGCACCCAATATCCAACCATCAGCACAAAGCGGTTTGCGACAACCTTTAAACGCCCCTTCCTATCCAGTGCCTTTAGCTGCTCCGTACAGCAAGCCCAATATTGTCGGGGATTTCCAACATCGCCCCCCACATCAACACATCCACTCTAAGGCCAAAGAAGCAGCGCTATCGTGGAATCACTACGGTCAACCCAATATTCCCGTTCCTGCGCGATTTCCAAACTCTCAACATCCTATAAGTCGAGACATTCAACAAGATCATCAACTCACCGAATTCACGACACATCAAACACTTACACAAAACGCTTTGCAACCTCAAGCCGCCCAGGTCACAATGGCTGGTACGCAGCAGTATAACTTTCCACCTCCTCCACCTCCTCCCTCCGGGCCGCCGGCTGTAGGGTATCCCCAACAAAATCCTCAGTACGGATATCAACAACCTCCCCCATATCAGCAGACGCGCAATAACGGTCCCCCAAGAGGTGGTGGAAGAGGCGGTCATACTGGTCCTCCTCACCCACATCAAAATGGTTACAATGGTCCACAAGGCCCTCCGCAGATACAGGGCCCGCCAAGCGATCAATACAATCCGCATAATCCGGCACCTTACATAGGACCACCAAACGGTTCTCAAGGTCCTGGCCATAACGGTCCACCCAATAATTACCCTCAGCAATGGCAACAACAAGGTCAGCATGGCCCGCCTCAGCATAATCACGGTCCGCCTCAACAAGCGCACCAGCCACCCCCTCAGGTTCCTCTTCCTGCTCAGAACTACCATCCTAATTATGCTCCACAAGGCTTCAATCAAGCACCACCACAGTATGGTCCACAGCAATCTGCACCATTTCAACAACCTTATGGACCACCTTCCCAGCAACCACATCATGGTGGTCCACCCCAACAATGGCAAGGTCCACCTCAGGGACAACCTCAGTTCAACAATAACCATAGAGGCCGCGGTCGCGGTGGCTTCAATAATGGCCGTGGAGGTCATGAAGCACCTCTCATGGGGCCTCCGATCCGCATGGGATTTGAGAACGAACGTGGAGATCATATGGCTCAAGCGGGCACTGGTTTCCCTACTCCTCACTATTCCAATCATCACACCCCCCCTGCTCCGTTTTCTCAGCCAACCTATCAAGCGTATCCCCCACAAAACTTTCCTAATGGAGGTCATGGTGGACAGCGTCCACCACATGATTCTCATTCTTTCAACTCGAGCTCTAATCGGGGCAGAGGAAATGGGAACTTTAGAGGTAGAGGTCGCGATAATTTTCAATTTCGCGGCCGCGACAACAATCGTTCTTTCAATGGCAATTCACAATCTCCTCCGATGCATTTAAAGCCTGCAGGTGCAGGGGACAATGCGAAGAAGAATAAGAAGAAGCGCAGAACAAATACCCTTGGCTTGACACCGAACGGTGTAGACCATGAAGATAGCGATGATGAAATTGACGATGTTGATGAAGAAGCCCGTTTGGTCACTTTGCTTGGTCCCGACACTCCACAGTATGTTTTTGCAGGCGCAGAAGATTAGTTCTTCTTGTTCTATCGCTAATCAATTTTAGGTTACCTGCAGATCTCGTGGCATGGCTCGCTGAGCGTAAAAATCGCTTCCCTACGAAAGCTCGTAGAGAAGCTGCTGCTGAGGAGCTTCGCTTGAAACGTGAGCAGAATAAGAACAATAGGTTCAAGAGAGAGCCTGAAACAAAGGTCGTCAAAAAGGATGATGGAGAAACCAAACTCGAGAAACAGCAACGCAAGGCCGAGAAACTCAGATTAGAACTTGAGAAGGCTGAACGTAAGATCAAACAGGAGATGTCCGGTGGAAAACGCAAGCGTGAAAACGGCGACGAGGGTGACGAAGACCGTGGTCAAGTGAGTGATGATGATTCTGATTCATCCAGTTCCGACTCAGGGAAGCCGGAGGCAATGTCGTCGCGAAGCAATGGTCATAATGGTATTGTACATGCACGAGCACCACCAACAAAAGCTCAGCTTCAACGTCACTGCAAGTACTATTCTACTGGTGGCACCTGCGGCAAGAAGGGCAAGTGTCGCTTCGTTCACGATCTGGACGTCCGTAACCAAGCTTTGCGAGAGAAGGAGTTGAACGGTGGTAAAATGACCATTGCGCAACGTCTCATTCTCAACGATACCGCCAAGGATGATTTGACCATCTTGAAGTCTATCAAGTACCTCAAGGAGAAGGGTTTGATGCCAGAGTCGTCCTCTGTTAGTGCACCACCAGCAGAGGAAACCGAACCCAAAACTGAGGAGAACGATTACGCCGACGCGCCCGAATATGGAGAGGTCTAATCTTGCTTGTGAAAGTGTTTTTTCTGAATCTAATCGATTCCAAGCTGTCACACATCATGAACACTCAGCATATCTCTCAATTTGCTCTCTCGATATGTTTGGTAGCCACTGATGGCGGAGCAGATTGAATATCAGGGACAAGATGTTATTTAATGCGTTTGACCTATTCACGTTCATCAATTTCTACTGACGATACGCGAGTACTCATCGAAAGTCTGATAACTCAAACTTTATCCTTGATAGTCTATCTTTTGCAGTTCTTGCTTTGTATTTCAATTTAATGGGTTGGAGAGGAAGTAAGGGAGCGCTGAGGAGGGTGTTCTTTTCCGTCTTGTACACTTCTACAATTCTTCGAGGCTATGCTTCATTGGTTTCCAGATTTTTCTTTACTCGCGCTAGCTTTTCCTTGTATTAGTTACACTTCACTTCAGAAAAGCAAACACATTTTCATATTATGAAACTTTCTATCAGATTTTATCAAGATCCATTACTTGTCATTCTTGTGCGAGTTTCATGCCGACGAGCCAGAGCATGAGTTCCATGGCAAGTTTGCTGAAAGTCTACCAA
Organism: Sclerotinia trifoliorum; assembly: GCA_905066765.1. NCBI lineage: Eukaryota > Fungi > Ascomycota > Leotiomycetes > Helotiales > Sclerotiniaceae > Sclerotinia > Sclerotinia trifoliorum. Next base: position 536,421 of record CAJHIA010000010.1, on the reverse strand, counting down.
ACTGAATGTAATATAGTTTCCGTGGTATTGTGGAAAGGCGGATGTGTCAGTAGGCACCAACTTAATTAATTAGGCTAGAATACGAGTTCCCAAATCAATCTACTCGTTATGATTGAGTGAAGAGGCTTCAATTGAACAAGATACCAATACTCTTGTGGATGTATAATCATGGATGTTTAGGGATATAACGCCGTGGTTTAGGTAACGAGCCAAGTATGGCTGTTTTTTCGTCGTCTCATAAACCACTCATATAATACTCATCCTCATGAATAATGTCATCAACGAATGCACAGACTCCTGAGACGAACATCTGAAGGTAAGATTATATAAGAATCACCTCAAAATTCAAAGATTTCTTGGAATTTGAAACTAAAAATACTCATAAGACTTGATTATATTTTTAAAGATATTTTAAATGTTTAAGAATTAATTTTTCTTATTCTTTATAATTATAATTGAAATTTTGATATATATATATAATTGATTTTATTAAATACTATGTTTTTGAAAAGTCTTTGAATTATAATATAATTTGGAAATTCACAATTTCGGGGTGATTTCATGGGGTTTCCACATTTGTCTCACGGGTTACAGCACCCACTGGTGTATCTTTTCAGAATGGATATTCCTTATCTCTGTACTAAGGACGTGTTTAATGAGATGGACAAATCAGTCCAGCAAAGTAGATAATGGAACACTATTCACATAAATTGCATATGGTTTCCAAACCAGTAAAATAGGAACAGTTGTCCATTTTGGTGTCTTGTGGTGCCAGCCCCTCTTTGCCCTTCAGAAGTTGAGGGGCCTTGCGGGGGCCGCCACACATGTAAAATACTATCATCATTACCGGTTCCTGACACGAAATTCCGGTAGCTAACTACCCGAATCCCGTCCATACCCGATTTTATTGGTCAAATTTTTGCGCTGGTATAGCGGGGTTCTACTCCGCACTGGGTGTTCCTCGGCTTTGGGTGAATAGTCTCGCATGACTACTCTATAAATGTAGAGAGAGCTCTCTCGAGCTCTCTTGCTAAAATATCTTGCGCTTTAAATTCGATATTCGTTGTTCTTTCATGTTGACTCTGTCTCCGTGACATAGGTCTAATATTAAAAAAGTCGATCCCGACACGCCGTCGAGTTTAATTGTTCAGCTTTGTACTTTAAATTTTCCGCAAGTATATATTGTACTAAGAACTCTTCATATACTAGATTTCTCAACCTTGTGGAATCTTCTCACGGAATTACTCTTAAATCTAGAAGCTCGAAAATCACACACGACCTATTTTTAAAAATACATCATGGCAGCGCCATCAACCGAGGGTTATAAACCCGAATGGCTCGAGGTAACTATATACTCCCACCTCCCTCCCATCTCTATACATAAATTCACACATCCCGCAGCTCGAGAAAGCCCTTGGAGCTCGTCCCCTCCTCACAGGCACTGCAGCAGAAATCACACAGCAATTCAGCGGACTAATCCACACCCTCGCCGCACAAGCCGGAGCGCCCGATCCTTCCGTCCAAACTCGCGAATCCTCCGCCGATGGAATCCCAGTTCGCATCTATACCCCTTCAAATACATCTGCCGAGAATCCTCTTCCTCTAGGTGTATATTATCACGGCGGAGGCTATTGCGTCGGGGATCTCGATTCGGAGGATTCCTGGTGTCGGTATATCGCGAAGAGTGTTCCGTGTATACTCGTTTCGGTGGATTATAGATTAGGTCCTCAATATAAAATGCCAGTTATGTTAGATGATAGTCTCAAGGCTTTTGAATGGGTATGTTCACTGTGGTACTTCCATTTCCACTTTTTTCCTTCTTTTCCCATTCTTGATTTCCATATATATTCCCTAAGCTCACGCTATCCCACTCACTCACTCTCTCTCTCACATCACTCACTCACTAACCCCCACTCAAGGCGCGAAACCACACCTCAGAACTAAACGCCAACCCCGCGCAAATCTTCACCATCGGCGGCTCAGCAGGCGGCTGTCTAGCCCTAACCGTAGCAAACGATCTCATCGCGGCAGGTAAAAAAGACCACATCCAAGGTATCGTAGCCATGGTCCCCGTAACCGCACATCCATCTTCCATTACCGCCGCTTATAGCAAACACTATAAATCGTACGAGGAAAATGCAGTTGGAGTTCCCATTCTGGATCGTAAGACTATGTATACATTTTTTGAGGCTGTCGATGTGGATCCCCATGATGAGAGACTTTGTACGTTTTTCTATTTTTTCTCCATCTAGGTTTTGGTTATATGCATCTACATCCATCTTTGTGACTTTTTATAAAATTATATATATATATATATAGAAAGAGAAAAAACAAAAACTAACATCCGATCAATCTTAGTTGTAACGCTTTCAAAGCATCTCGATAAATTCCCTCCTACGTATATTGCTACGTGTGGAAAAGATCCTTTAAGGGACGATGGTAAGGTCTTGGAAATAATTTTGAAGGAGAAGGGGGTTCAGACAAAGAGTGATCATTATGACGGTGTACCACATTATTTTTGGGTATTTCCCGGTATCAAGGGTGGAGTTGAATTTTTGGACAATGTTTGTGATGGGGTGAAATTCGTTTTGGGTATTTAGGTTATTGGATGGTTGTTCTCACGCCAGGGATTCTTTTATTATACATCTGCTTCACACAGGTTTTTGTAGAAATGCAAGTCTAGTCTGTGTGTTGTGAAGATATCAATTTTTATCTATCTCCCCGACCCTCAAATAAGGAAACCCATGAATTCGGATCAAGCTAAGAGATGTATGTAACGTTATCCAATCATCTAGACGTAAGATTTGAGATCGAGAGGTATTTAAGAAGATGCCCCAACGCCAGCGCCCATGCATTTGCAATCCATATGCATATGCGATTCCTGAAAAAAGCAAAACCTAATCTAGGACTCGTGTAAAGTGTAATTTTCCAAGCCATTGGAGATTTTGGGCCAAACGACGGCTTTCTCCAAAGCTTGCAAAACATCTGCTTTTAAATCCTCTGCATCTTCAACTCCGCAACTGATACGGACTAAATCGTCATACACACCAATTGCCTCTCTGTGAGCCTTGGGAATGCCAGCATGTGTCATGCTGCTTGGCACTTCTATCAAACTCTCGACTCCTCCCAAACTTTCTGCCAATGTGAAGATGTTTGTCATTTGACAGAATTTTTCAGCTGCAGCGGAACCTCCCTTGATACGGAAGGAAAGCATGCCACCTCCCATACCGTCTCTGTGTTGCTTGAGAGCAATTTTGCGGTGCGGGTGGGAGTCCAAGCCAGGGTAGTTGACAGCGATGACATGTGGTGAGCTTTCCAATGTTTTGGCTACCACTGTCGCATTAACTGTGGCTTCTCGAGCTCGGAGATGCAATGTCTTCAAACCACGGTGAGCGAGCCAGCTGTCAAATGCTGAAGGTATGCATCCAATGGCATTTTGCAAGAAGCCTAATCTCTCCTTCATAGCGTCTGAGTTGAAAGCGGCTACTCCCATCACCACATCGGAGTGTCCATTGATGTATTTAGTGACAGAGTGAACGACAATATCAGCTCCGTGGTCCAAGGGCTGTTGAACGTAAGGACTCATGAAAGTATTGTCAACCACAACCATGATGCCATGTTCGTGTGCCGCTGTTGCCACCGCTCTAATATCCACAAGGCGCAGAGTAGGGTTACTGGGAGTTTCGATCCAGATGAGTTTTGTCTCTGGTGTAATATGATCCACAACATCCACCTCGATCTCTGGCGTAAATGTAACCTTCACACCATGAGCCTTAGCTACCTGTGTGAAATATCTGTGGGTTCCACCATAGACGTCCGAGACCGAAATAACATGCGAACCAGCGGCTAAGGACTGCAAAATGGTAGCCGTGGTAGCAGAGCCGGAAGAGAAAGCTAGGGCGTATTTCGCGTGTTCGAGAGCTGCGACAGCCTGCTCGAAATTATCACGATTGGGATTGGAGCTTCTGCTGTATTCATATGCACCAACGGGTTTTCCGACGGCGGTTTGCGCAAATGTTGTAGAGAGGGAGATGGCTTCGATGACGGCGCCAGTGACGGGATCATGAGGGGATCCAGCATGAACTGCCAGAGTACCAAATCGATGGACTGGCGAAGGAGCTCGCGGAGGAGTTTCAATGGGATGATCGAAGTTTGGAATAGTCATTATGAGGAGTAGGGCGGGTGGTAATTTCACGGGCGGATTTTCTTTTTCTTCTCTCCAAACACTTTTTTTTTTGCACTGATAGGAGAGGAGAAAATATGCGAAAAGTTTGATGATAGTTTGTCACGAAATATAGAAAAAATGGTTGCGGGGAAGTGTAGACTTATATTCTTCTCCTTCACTAATATTAGAGGTAGAAAATATGCAGGTGTCTCTTGGTTATGGATCAAATTGGTAATAATGTGAGATGGTTTGAATGTCGTGACGGGGTAAACCTTATTTGTAAGAACAAAGGCGGTAAATATAGATTCTAGATCCGCAACTAAAGCACGCCATTCCTCTTATGGAGCAAAGGGATCTCTAGCAATATCTGATGTTAAGTAAGAATAGGCAGGAGGAACGTATGATATGTCATCTGGCTGCTTATTTGCATGTTGGTAGGCTGAGGGAGGTGACGAAATGGAGATGATATGAAGACGTCATGACAAAGAGCTATTGTGCTTTTGAGAGTGTTTAACCTCTGATAATTAATTGGTGGAACTACTGGGCGTCCTTTTGGTCGTTGGAGTCGAAACATAGGAGACGGTGCAGGTTGTTACTTGAATGTAAATAGTGAGAACTGGAATACTGGGTTAGATGTAGATGTGAGATCTTTTAGTAGGTATCCAGATGTCGATAAGTAACGATAAGATACCCGCACTTAAACCCGTCCAGCCGGAAATAGCCGGAAAACTCTTATCGATTAGACACTGTTTGCTTACCGAAGACTTGAGGTAACCTCACGAACCCAAAATGTCGGCGCACTTTTCATCCGTGGTCCGTGATCCGTGATTGAAAACGTTGTTGTGGGTCTGGATCAGGATGGCTGAGATGCTGACTAACACTGGGAAAGACCTCCGTGAGAAAAGTATTTGATTCGTTGAATGAGTAACCAGGATGCCACAAATAACTCAACTTCCGATGTTCCGAACTCCGATTCGTAACTATCCTAGTACTCAAAAACAGTCTCGATGGTAAACAAATCAATGCGAATCGAAACACTAAGGGATGAAATTTGAACTTATCAATTAGATACCTCTGACCAACATATATCACGCAAAAGAGATTCAAATTTCTATCTCCACTCCATGTATTAGGCACAGCCCTTTTCAATATGAACATTTACCAAAAGAGTCAACCTGCTCGCCACCTTTGATATAACTTGTATTTGTCCCCTGGCAGTGCAACACAATGCCACCGAGAAGATCGCATAAGAAATCCAAAGCCGGATGTCAAAGATGCAAGCATAGGAAGATCAAGGTAGCCAGTCATTGTTAATAGTATCATAAGATGTCATGAGCATGTGCTAATTTTGAGTCAGTGTGATGAAAAACATCCCTTGTGTGGAAATTGCAAAAAGCATGGTCCGTATATCTTCACTAGAGAGCAGAATACATGTTGATGTTGACTATTAGGCGTTTCCTGTGACTTTGCCGACAACCCATCGTCACCTGACTCACCAGCCTTCCAACCTCCAACGCTATCTCACCAAACTTCAGATGAATCCGTGGCCCATGTATCTTCACCAGCTTCTACCAATTCTTCGATAATGCCATTCTATCGATCCCCTACGCAGATGATCAGAGGCCATAGTAATTCAGTACATGATCGATCACTTGAGCTCAGGCTTATGCACCATTATACGGCAGCGACTTCGAAAACTCTATCTAATGATGAAAGTCAGGACGTTGCTTGGTCTGTCGACGTACCGTCACTCGCTTATGATTCTCCATTTTTGATGGATGCTATTCTTGCTGTATCTGCTCTACATTTACGTATATTACAACCCGATGATCGAAGTCTTGTACGTGCTTCACATAGTTATATGGCATCGGCGCTTGCTCAATATTCTTCTCTGTTGAACAGAGGTCTGTCCGAGAGCAATGCAGAAGCTCTTTTTTGTACAGCTGCTCTCATTGCTTTCCAAGCATCGGCATCCCGTTGTGTCGAGAATGGAATTGATGGTGATTCTGATAGTGGTTATGTCTTTCCACTCGCTTGGTTTCATTCTTTTCAAGGGGTGAAGACAGTCGTCATAACTTCCTGGCAATGGTTGCGGAATTCCGAGAAAATATTTCCTATCATCAATGGGCAGCCTCCATTAGTACTGGATCTTGATCCTGATCGCCGAGCTTTCTTTGCTTATTTACTCGAAGGTACCGAAGACGAATCAAGGTCAAATGATGCTTACATAAATGCGGATACGAAGCGGGCATACGAACATGCCGTTGCAATGCTAAACTGGGCCCATCAAAACCAGAGAGCTCGAATTCTTGGTTTTGCGGCCACCGTATCGCGCCGTTATATTGAGCTATTGAAGGAACAGGATCCTCGTGCTTTAGTCATTTCTGCATGTTTCTTTGCTATGACACGCATCGTTGATGAAATTTGGTGGCTCCAAGGTGTCGCTAAGAGAGAAGTAACTGGAATTTTTAGCTTGTTACCGGAAGAGTGGTGGCCTAAGATGGATTGGCCGATGAAGATTTCACATTTTGAGGGAAATCTGGATGAGAATACTTGGGGTTCTTGTTGGCATTCTGAGGGCACGCCAAAACGAGAAGAAGGCTTCAATGGCAATCTTATCTCGCATATTGATATGTTGGCACAAATTTTGAACCAAACCGCACCGCCACCAGATTGAAATAATTCATATCTAAATTGTAAGATTGCAAGCGCAGGAATGGGAAATCCCTTTGATCAATTCCGGATCATTGCGGTTATCGAAGTGTTGGGATTGGGATAACAGTCACTCACTGGAAAAGAAGCACTTACGCTATTATGCATGCTTCCTCCTGGGCTATCGGGAGCACTCAAGGCATATATACACGGCTAAATAACACAGCCGACTGTTGATGCTGATGATGATGTACAGTACGAGCTATCAAGCTCCAAATCTTTCAGGTTTTAATGTGTAATCAATATGTAATACAAATTCATGTATGGGCGCATGAAGCACAAGGGATGATTCTATTAATAAGTAAGAAATCTTGAGATTATATTCGCATAATTTTTGTCCCTCTTTTCTTTTTAAAGTTTGTGAATCTCATGGGAATAAATGCAAACTCTTCTTCCCTCTCAGAGTCATATAGCTCTGCTGTTGGAGATATGATAGATATCACCTCGAGCTCCTTATATTCCAGATTCATCACTGCAGCAGCAGCAGCGGTGATTAATCACTTCTTGTATTTTAGTTGAATCCACTATAAATGAATAGATGGATGAATAAATAAATTAACGAACTAAAACATTCTCGTCTCGAGCTCTTCTTTGCGCTTTGAAGGCCTTGATATAGAGTAATTATATCTCACTCCCATCGCACCCGCTCAATGTGATAATGATATCCGCTTCCCCCTTTGTAAAAAAATAAATTTGGGTTCAAATTCATTTCTTTGGTCTGTTAGATTCAAGAGATTGGGATTTATGGATTTATGAATTAAGGGTTAAGGATTAAGGGATTAAGGGATGTTGATTTGTTGAGGCAAGATTATGAGGTGTGTATTTATGTGTGTTTGTATGTGTTTAGGGTTATTTTTGGAGATGTGGGTGTGGATTGTAGGTTGTGGTTTGCGGGTTTTGAAGGGGGGGGAGAGAAATGAATAGGAAGGGAGAAGGAGAAGGAGGAGAAGGAGGAGAAGGAGGAGAAGGAGGAGAAGGAGGAAAAGGGATTTGTATATATGTATATATATTATAACAAACGAATAAATGCATAGAATCTAGGCCCCATCTTCTTCTATCACATGAATAACATCATACAAATAAATATATATACATCTATACACATCTATAAACGATAATACCCTCTCTGCTAAATCCAAAACTTAAGATAGAAATACTGAAAATACAGGACAAGCTGCTCCACAACCACAAAGAAGATTTTAGCGGTCCCTCCTTGTGGCTATCAAGAGAGGAAGTTTTGAAGACGCGAATAGTGGACCGGCCAGGAAGACCTGAATCATCTTAAATAGTATTTCCGTGGGACAATGTATATTTTTGATACACCGGTTTAGCTCTCAGATTCGTGGTTATACATATATGTAGATGTATATGTATGGAATTGTAAGTAGGTGGAATTTACAATCATTGTAAAGAGAGAAATTGTGTACTTCCTTTTTGGATAATATATGTCTAGAAAAGAAAACACTGACATACTGCATCTTATTGTCACCGACTGCTGCTACCTGGATTGAAGTCATGATAGTGATATTGTAGCATGTATTACACAACAGCCCTCAAATTCAATGGAGGAGATTCATAAAATTAAAAGTATTAGGTAAAGAGTTCATATACACGCTTCCGGCATCCCTCATTACAATATGACCTTCTAATATCCATAAAGGCTATGAACGTATGAAAAGCAAAAGACAACCAGCGTGGTAAAGGAGCAAAGCAGCCTTAAGGTATGTTACGCCTGCAATGCCTGTGTATCTCATCTTCACCCCCCAAACTCCAAATCGCTAAAATCAATCCATAGCATTCCTGAAGCAAGTACCCATCCGTATCAATCCCTGAAAAACACAGCTAATATCCCTGAAGGATTTATCATCTTCTGGACTTGGCCATAGCTGCAAGCCTTGCTCGCTTTTCAGCTTTCTCCTTCTTGAGTCTGTTCTCCTCGGCAAGTGCCTCAGCATCTTCCTTCCTTGCAATAGCAGCTGCCATTTCTTCTTCTTCATCAACTTCAAATGTTGCCGCTTCCATATCAGAGGATACATCAGATGCATAGTCATCCTCCTCAATATCCTCCTCCATATCGTCCTCGTCCTCATCAGTGGCGTAGTAGCGATCAAGATTCTTTCTACCATTTTTATATCTGTCGTTACCTCCACTACGAGAGGAATATGAAGATGCAGCAGGTTTGGAAGTAGTTACACCACCGCCTGGTCTTGGGCGAGCAGTTCCAGTGTATCCAGTTGTCGCTGTTGCAGCCTTTTTAACCTTCTTCTCAACAGCTGGAGGTGGAGCCTTGGCGGACTTCATGCCATTTAAACCACTTTGAACATTCCGACCTGAAACCTGGCTAGACTTCTGAAATTTAGAATCCGGTTCCAGTCCCTTTTGAATTGTCTTCCCTTTTTGCGTCCTTGCTTTATCCATCTCTCGTTTGGGCGGTGCTTTCTCGATTGATTTGTGTCTAATTACTCCAACCTGTCCCATAGAAGCCTGAGCGGCTTTCCCTCGTGCCAGAATCTCCTGAAATGACCCTTTCTTAGGAGGTTTTGAAGATTCGGTGGAAGAAGGTGGAGGAGTTGGTTGTCCGTTCTTGAATGTAGTGTTGGCGGTGTTAGCCGAGCGCGGAGCCGGTTTTCGTGTGTTTGTGTCAATCCTCATCCTGCCCATACTTGTATCAACAGCTGTAGGACGCTGCGTTTGGGTGATTGGTCTCGATGTAGGCACAGTATTTGGCTTTTGCAGTTTATCAACCGGCTTCCTCAAATCATCGTTTGCTTTTCGCTTTGGCGGGAGAGTGGCGGTCGGCATCGTCATCGTTGGGTTTGGCCCCCCGGAAATCTGGGCAAGAAGATCACCGATCTTGATCAAGTCAGTATAGAGATAATCTAGAGTGTAGAAAATGAGCAAGAATGGACGTACCGGCATGTTGAAAGATATGCTTGTGATACTTTGAAAATGCGAAGAAAGAAGAAGATCAAAGAATAATGAACAACTCAACCGCTGATCGCGTGGATTTCTCACTTCTTGTATTGCATCAGCACCTGTAAGTTGATAAATATAATGCTAACAGCAGGAATAGAATTTTGACGGTCGCGGGATCGCAAACAACTGCGCTTCTCAAGGAAATCCTGTATGTGTGTTATTCCTGTAAGTTGTTGTTCAGGCACTGAATGAAAAGCAAACGGCGGCTTTAAGTTCAATTCCATGTCACGTGATTGGATGTACAGGAATAGCTTAGTGCGAATCCAATTGCCCACACAAGAAACTTTTTGATTTTAATCGAAATCGAGATCCACAATCGAAACTTTTACAAACCTCAAAACTCTCAGAACTTGAAATTTCAGTCTCCGTCTATTGCGGTTAAATCGATTGATATACCTGTTCTTCAAACGAAAAAAATAAATGTAAGAACTTGTTCATGCTGCATACCACAGCATTTATTCGTGGCTGAAATCATCATTTGAAATCATTGACTGACAACATTTGCGCATAGCATTCAAAATGAAGTACCTCGCAGCTTACCTCCTCCTCACCATCGGTGGAAAGGCCTCTCCTTCCGCTAAGGACGTCACCACCGTTCTCGAGTCCGTCGGAATCGAGATCGACCAAGAGCGTCTCGACACCCTCATCAAGGAGCTTGACGGAAAGGACATCAACGAGGTTGGCACAATCAAGAATATGCACACATGTAACGGTAGCTGACATAGAAACTAGTTGATTGCTGAGGGTTCATCCAAGTTGGCATCCGTTCCATCTGGTGGTGCCGGTGGTGCTGCCCCAGCTGCTGGTGGTGCTGCCGCTTCCGGTGGTGCTGCTGCTGAGGAGAAGGCCGAGGAGAAGGCTGAGGGTATGTTCTATCCTATCACATAATCTGCATACCTACTAACGCCATAAATAGAGAAGGAAGAGTCCGACGAGGACATGGGTTTCGGTCTTTTCGATTAAGCAATCAACTGGCATATCCACGAACTCGATGCTCTCGACCCGCCGGAATATCATTTCGACACTTCTGGGGGAATTCGTGCAGGCTTGGCCTGTTATCTGTATGCAATATGGGTAGAGGGATTGATTTTCACCAATATCCCCATGACAAAAATTTATTCATGCAAACTAGAGCAATAAAGACGTGATTCTTCAATTATTATCATCTTTCAACAGATGGGTATCCATGAAAATATATAAGTGCAATTGAAATGACTGAATACGTTTATATCTGCAGTAAATCGCTTGGAAACAAGTGCTGGAAGCCTTCTAATACGTCTCGCGTGAATGCGTGAATGAACGAGCTTACGCAAGTTGATCCCTCCATTTTCCGGAGAGAAGCCGCGCAAGACCCTGATGTCCAACTCAATTATAACGGTTGAAGGCCAATCAAGCCTAGACTATTCTTCAGCCCTCCAATGCCCCTGCATACTGATCATTACTGTACAGTAGAGAAGGACAAGGCTGAGAGGTTTTCATAATCATTTGCCCTATTTTAGCGCCAAACTTTAAGCGAGAGTGGAATTTGCAAAATTCCTGCCTGAACAATTCCATCACGACAACTCCATCCTTTCGACAACTTTCGAAAAGCACCCAACCGTAAAGATGGCCGACGAAGAATATGTGAGCAATCAATTAATTTTTCCTGCGATTATTTGGATCGTAAAATATCTCTGCAAATGTTGCGGAGTTGACTTCAATGAAATAGAAGGCTAATAATTTCATCAATTTAAACAGGATGCCCAAAAGGCTGCCGAGATCAAGGCAAAGAGAGCATTCCGCAAGTTTTCCTACCGTGGAATCGACCTCGACCAGTATGCCTACCTTAATAAATCCACAACATGAATATCAAAGGGGATCTCACAGTAGCTAACCCTCATATTCTTCGAATAGACTCCTCGACCTCTCCTCCGACCAACTTCGCGATGTTGTCCACGCTCGTGCTCGCCGTAGGTTCAACCGCGGTTTGAAGCGCAAGCCTATGGGTCTCATCAAGAAGCTCCGCAAGGCCAAGCAAGAGGCTAAGCCAAACGAGAAGCCTGATTTAGTCAAGACTCACTTGAGAGACATGATCGTTGTCCCAGAAATGATTGGCAGCGTCATCGGTATCTACTCCGGAAAGGAGTTCAACCAAGTCGAAATCAAGCCTGAGATGGTTGGTCACTACTTGGCCGAATTCTCTATCTCTTAGTAAGTTAACCTCAAACTCATTCTTCCCGTATTCTTGAAGAAATTTCCATACTGATTTTGTAACAGCCGACCAGTCAAGCACGGAAGGCCCGGTATCGGTGCCACTCACTCTTCCCGTTTCATTCCCCTCAAGTAAATTATTGGGATACATTTACTTTGTATCATTTGGGTTATCAAGGATGGATGGATCAAACATTTGCATGGGATTGTATGGCGAATAGGCCTAGAACACCAACCTGCTTCTTGACTACGGTCGGAAGACAGCTATGACAGATAGCATGCAATAGGCCAATATGACAATAACGTCAAGAACACATCGTCCCTCCTACGCTCCCCGTGAAACCCACTTCCGTTCCTTTGCCTGACTTTGAGGAATTCCCAAATAGTGGTCGAAAGCTCAATTGTGGCCTATTGTTTTCCCTGGATATGAACCTTTTGTCTTGAATGAGGCGGCACGACATCCACGCTCACCCGTCTGCTCAAACGATCCATGATTGTGGAGCATTTTCACTTACACGAAATCAGGTGCTTGTAGATCCAAGAAACCACATCTATAAATCCTGAAAAAACGACTACGATCTCTTCCATTCACATGTACATTCCCACTTCCTCCAATTCCGAAGCCTATACCGAATGCACTCCTCCATGGTAGAGTTCTCATCTCTACAATCTTTCGCATAACGAGTCCTTGAGACTTTTCTCTAAATCTCAGTATTTATCATGCAAGCACGTCCGTTCTTTTTCGAATTTGTTCCCCTTTTTTCCCTTTGTCTTGATTCTCTTATTCTGCTTCCCTTGTCGCTGCTCTCCTTGATCCAAAAACAATTCATTTCATGAGTGTATTTGTGCGTGGTAGCATAGAAGTGTTAGACTTGTTCCTACAAGGTTGAGGCGAATGATGCATACCAATACTTCAGACAATGATGTGTGCGAGTGCCATGAGAATAGTGGATGTAGAATTATTGGAGAATTTCTTTAATTCTATTCTTTGGTTTGAAAGGGTATTACATACATATACTCGCGATTACGCTTTTTGTGCACCGGAGCAAACACCACCGCCGCCGCATTATCTGCTGTGATATTAGACCATGGTGTGGTGAAAGTGAGATCTGAAAGGAAAGAAGGACAACTAGTTGAATGTTCATTCCCGAAAGACCGGTGAGGAAATCAAGTGATAGCTCATGACCGAGATTATTTCAAAAGTCTGAAGTCACAGGTTATTCATAGACAGCAATAGAATATAACCGTGAAGACCTATTCCCAATCTCAGTCACTTCAGCCCGCAACAAAATTTGGCTAAAACCACAGCAAATATCACGATAGATCTAGCTTACACCCTAGAAAAGTCAGCCCGATAGCTTTCCAGATCATCTCATCCGCTTACATCAATGGTTAGTATCCTCAATTTAATAGCTGCGGCATTCTTCACACCTGTGCTTGTCTCTGTATCATGCTGAGCAACTTGTCAAATGATTTCATGTCAGTAATGGTGCTCCAACAACCCACGGGTAGTATCTCATCTCTAGTAACCCTCACGTTTCTATCATTTCTCAAAATGCTGAGAAGATACTTCGAAAAGTTCCCAGCAATTCCAAGGAAAAATTATCAGGCAATCCTAGTCAAACTTCTTCTCATCAAACGTCAGTCTTACTCTCAATAACCGTTATTTGACTATTAAATAATTTCAAATGTCGTTGAAGTGCTTAAATCATCTTCAACATTTCATAGCTCCAGAAACGCCGAATTGTTGTCACGGTTTTGTTTCTCTACTATTTAACTTTCGTGTTGATTTCTAGCCCGAATGTAAGTGGCCTTGAGGTCGTCAACATTACCTGCCTTTTCACAGAAACCTTATGCATTGAATTTCATTTCTTGAACGACGTTGTCATTTTCCTGTCTACCCGTCTGATAATAAGAGATAAAAGAAGAAATTTTCCTCGGACACTTGCCCTAATGCTGATCAATTCCTCAAATGTTCGAATTTCTCACTGAAAGTGCTGTTTCGGATGTCGGCCTGTTGATGTGGTCTTCTATTTTTCTAACTTAATTCAGCTCTTTAGGTCATAGGTAACGTATTTCGCTCTAGACATGAAAGTGATAAAAGATCCTGATCTTCATGTGCGGCCTTTCTAGTCACTCTAGCTTCAGATTTCGTACCGTCAATGACACATGACACAGATATAGAGCTGCTCAATTGCGAGGATATTCCTTTCTAGAACATCATTGTTAGAAGTCAAATCAGTGTTGCTTGAGCTATCGAATCCTCTGTAAGTTCATCTATTTCGTCATCTTCTTCATTCCCTTGAGTGAACCTCTTTTCGAGCTGCATTGTTTTGTCTGTGATCAGTATGAGTTTTTTAGGGTTTGACCTGGATATGCCGTTCTTAGTCATCTACTGCAAAATGTAGTCCCTGTCCCTGTTCCTCGTCCTTCTATCGGAAGACTAGGGAATCTAAATTGATGCAGTGAAAATTTTAGTTTTGCGGACCGCGGCAAGACAGGGGAGAAGCTTCCTTCTCCTTCATGTGCCAGCCACGATGAGGATTTATTGCAGTGAGTATCAGCATTAAACAGGCTGAGGGACGAAGTTTTAGACAGCTCAAATCCTCTGTGCATATGAAGGCGCCCGATTTGGTCTCTGTAATATCGATTTCCATTTGCGGCCTCGAGATAGAGGATCGTGAGCTCGGCACAATACCGAAGTCATTATGAAGAATTGCTGGCCACTGTTCGGAGGTTACACCACGTATGGGATACGGAACGCCAAATACACTTGGATTTGAATGTGTGGCTGGAGGTGAGCCGTGCAATCTCAAATGGGCTCCTACTTCTGCTGAAATTGCAACTGTATTACCATCCACATTGGAGGTTGTTATCTGTAGCTCGGATTAGCATTCGGCTCCCTTGCATAATGTTCGGGCCAGCTGATAGTGGAGGTTCTAAGATGAAAGCAATATTAAATAGGGCAGTCAGAGATGAAACTGACTGCTCTTTTCACCTCGACGATGTCCCCTATGGTCTCGCTCTGATCTTGGCACTCTTTAAGGCAAAGGCAAAGGGATTGAACCATTCTTAAAGAGGTTGAATGTCGGCATTGACTTAGGATTCAAAATCACTGTTAACCTTGTCACTGAAGTGACTTTTTATTGGTAGATACAGAACACAAGTATCATGAGGCGGATATTGTCCGCCGCCGACATAAGGGTCTTCTTCTCCTCTTCATTTCTTCATCTGCGGGATCTCAATTGGGTCATCTCTCCTGGGATTCCACAGCGAGCCGATTGTTAACTGGGCTTGGTATGGGGCTCATTTGCTAAGATTGTAGCAGTACATTAGTAAAAGTTATTGATCTCCACCTCGGCCTTGTACTCGATATCCATATCAGATTATATGGACTCATCCCATTCACAGGTCTTCCTGATAAAAGAACTGAGCGCTAGTAAATAATATTTTACATGCCCATTCATAGAACTAAAGTTGAATATCACACCAGTAGCATGAGCATCCACCAATGTATAGGTATTCTAATCACATAGACTGAATGTTGCGAATTTGATAGATACGATAAGTTAGTGAAAGTGCTTCCCCTGATCTATACCGGTAAGACTTGAATCTCATATCTCAAAAAACTTCCACGCTTCCAATTTCGACGGTAGAGCTTTGAAGTCTTTTTCATTTTGTTTCGGAGAATGATGATCGATCTAACACGAACTGCTTTATTATATATGTTGGGGTGGACGTTCTCGGGATAGACCAATAAACCCACGAACATTCTCCGAGAACCTGGTTGTGATAAATGATTTGAGCATCTGTGACGTTCTATGATCGTCGTTGGTAAAGTAGATAGATATCCGAGCCCTTGATTGTTTCCTGCTTGGAAGTACGGGAAAATGTGATACCATAACAATTATGGACAACTAAATCGTTTCCTTACCAGCTTCTGCGAGACTCTTATCTTGAAAACTAGTGCCCTGCACTACATCTGACGAAAATAGGAGACGAGCACCCTGGGAAGTATAGTTAGCGAGAGATCGATTATAAATTCACATATTTCCCAACTAGATCATTCTGTCCTTACCTGCAGTGACCTTTACCCTATAATCCTATCCAAAGTCTATAGCCCTTCTCTTTTTTTTAAAAAAAAACAAGGTGTCACAAATCTTTGATAAGGTTAACTAACCAAGCTCATCCCAAAAAAAAGCTCGAGTCATATGCAGATCCGTCGCTTGCAGCTACAAATGTCACAGATAGTGCACATGGCTTCATCTAATTTAAACTTTTATCATTATCCGTTCTATAGAAATTGCAAGTGAGCGGTGATATAAGAGTCATTTTTATATATTCCAAGTTTACTTTGAACATATATACTAGATTATCAGTAAAAAATCTTCCAACTCGACCTTATATATATATAGTTATTATTTAAATTTGTACTTTCTAACTTCCAATCAAAATCAATACGGATATTCCGTTTAATTAAAAGGTAATAATATTGTAACTCATCTATCTATCTATCTCCGACTTCCAGTCTTCTAGCCTCCTAATCCATCAGCAACCTCATAATCAACCGCTCCATTTCGCACTGTCTCTGCTGCTATATATATGGTGCCGTATCCACGGGCCGGGCTGAGCTCAATTTCTGTGTCCTTGAGCAAACTGCTATTTTTTTTTTACCTTTGATATCCTTTTAATTTTAGTTAATCTATGTTTTGATAATCTATCCATCTTACCCAATCGATTAACTTTTCTTATTATTATTATTATTATTATTAATAATATTATTTTTTCCTTCTTCTTTTTTTTAAAAAAGAAACCAAAGTTGAAGCTAGATAACTAGCGACCTAGTACCTATACAAGACTTACGATTCTATAAACAAACACAAGCCGTAAGATATTCCCGCAATTAACGAAACTTTTGTTGTCTGCCTGTCTGTCTGCTAGGAAGGTAGATAGGTAGGTATATATATTGTAAAAGTGGTAGGTCGAGATACATACATCCCGATAGCACACTGTAAGGGAGAATTAGAAGAGAAAGCTGATTAGATCACATCGTAATACATCACTGATAGAGAAAACAGGGTTCATAATGGTTTGGGGGTTAAGGCTATGTGGAGTCAAATGTATATATATAAAAGATTGATTGTTATAAAAAGAAAAAGCAGGAGCTCTCCTTTTATATCTAATTATAGGAGGTCATATAATGGACTAATTAAAAACCCCTATATATTTGGCCTATAATTCCAACTTTCTCACAATATATCTAGATAGATACACTAAAAGGAATACAGGGTGATTGTTTAATATTTACTATTTAACCTACATTTGTAATCTTATAAATATAGCATATTAGCCCAACATGGTGCGGTGTGTTCATACTCGTGCGATTGAATCTATGGATTTTTTTAGTTTCAAGAACCGATCCACCGTCCGACAGAACATTGTTATGAGGTAGGATACAGTACGTACCAGGACTCTTATGGCATTGCTGTTGGATTTGCTAAGAGCTACAATCTCTTATGGCAGGTACCTGTATCGGCGCACGATGTGGTAATCTTACAAAAATCACAATTACTTCGATTTGTTATAGTTGGGACGAGGACCGTGAAATCACATCTTTATTATTAAAGTCTAAGTATCTCATTCCATCCACGGCATGCAAGCCAGAGTGATGGTGTGAGCAAATATATATAGCCAACTTTTCCAAATACCGTACATTACGCTGGGGGAATCTCCCAAACCACATAACGAAACCTAAACGCCATAGAAGGACTGAAACATCAATCGATGTCCATCTACTTCTCCCTCGTAATTTCATCGCTCGTAGTTTCAGATGTATTCTCTACGCGAGTCGGCGCGCGAGTTCGTCTAGGACTGTTGTCGGAACGGAAGTATTGGTGAATTTCTTGGCTCCAATCATCATCGTAGGTTGCAATATCTTCCTCATTCTTGCCTTTCTCAGTTTGCTTGAGTTCCCATTCTTGGCGCATTTCGAGAATCTTGTCTCCGGCATCCAACTTGGGGTCATAGCTTTTACCAGCCTTCATCCATCTCTCCCACATCGACAAGTGTGCTGGGTGGATAGCAATACCATGATACTCGGACTCCCTACCAGCTCTGATATATTTCCATCTTCTTTCTTGCTCTTTGAGATCGAGACCAGTGGTGTCTGGAAGGAAGACAAATGTTAAGAGCATGCCGGCGAGGCCGAACCATGGAACGATGTAGAACTTTTGCTGAGTTGTAATAAAGTTGTAAAGAACTGATGCAAACAAAGCACCTAATTTGCCAACAGCTGCTGAGAATCCATGTGCAGAGGCGCGGATAGGTGTTGGGAAAACTTCCGCAGCGACGAGGAAGGTAACACTGTTTGGACCGAATTGGTTGAAGAACGACGACAAGAAGTACATGGCCTGAAAGGACTTGATACCAGCGATGCTAGTATATTTGGCGTAGTGGAAAGCTGGGACAACAAAGAGAATGAAATCTAAAGCGAATCCAACTTGCTGCATCCACTTTCGTCCATAGAGTTTGTTGTCGATGAGAAACGACGCGCAATAATAGCCGGCAAGAGATACCCCGACGTTACACAAGTTCCACAACCACCCTTCCATGATTGATGTTGAACCTGGCGAGATGACTTTGATGAATTGAGATTGGAACAGTTTGTTGCCGTAAAAGAAGACATCGTTGCAAAACCAGGCTCCGGCTGTAGCAACCAAGCGTCCTGAGAAATGTTTAACCGTCAAGCTAAGAGATTCTTTGTCGTATCCAGTAACATTCGTCTTCTTTTTGGCGAGGTCCAGTGTTTTGGAGATGAGAGGCATCTTATACATTCGGTAATAGACAAGCCACAGAGTGCCGACGGCAGGAATGGCGAATGAGACTCGGAAAATCCATTGTGCTGAAACTGTGGAATAAGGTGGGTTTCCACTTCCGTGATGGAAAATGAGAAGTAAAAGGATGAGAATGGCTTGGTTGAAGAATTGACCCCAACCTTGCATCAAGAAGGCCATGGTGACTTTTCGCCCACGATGCAGACGGTCCATTTTAGTTGTTCGACGATTTGGTGCCGTGGCACTTTCCATAGCAGCAGTGGCTGTCATCGGATATTCGCCACCTACACCGATACCGTAGAAGAACAATGACCAGGCGTAGCAAATAACCCAGCCGTTGAGAGTTGTGCCCCAGGAAGCGATGAGCATGATGAGACCAAGGAACATAATGACGGCATCTTGAATCAAACCCCAACGACGACCGATCTTATCACCCAAGTATCCGACGAGGATTTGACCAACAATGATACCAATAATTTCCAGATACGTGACGGCATAGGTCCACTGCTCATTACAAACTTTAAAAGTCTTCCAACAGTGTGGCCAGACAGCCGAGAAAAGGGGGGACAAGTTTCCGATAGAGAAAAGAACATATCTGGAAACATCATTAGCGTGCAAAAATACAAATCATAAAAATCGTCTTACCCTTCAAGACCCAAGCCTGCACCAGGGAGGACAGCATTGCTAAAGTACCAACTGACTGGACTAAGGGGATCTTTCTTCATCATCGACCAAATTGTTCTTAACTCTTCCTTCGCATCGGCTCCTTCAGTTCTGGTAATGAAGGAGATTTTGTCTTTGAATTTGAGATCCGCCCAGTACACGTGCTCTGCTGTGAAAATGTCATCAGGGTACAGAATTTCGTTAAAAACAGCCTCATCAGTTCCCATATCATATATCGAGACATGATCATCACCCGTTTCCGGACCATGAGGGAGACCAATTATGCCCATGTTGGTAGGGTTGTGGTGTTGATGGGTATGAATAGGATTCGCCATTTGGATAAATGACGAGAGGTACCTCGAAAATCGAGAAGCTGAGGAATTTGACGACAAAAGCCCTTATTGCTGAGGCAATGAAGGGGGAATGAAGAGATTTGGCGATGAGGAGAGAGGGAGTAAAAGGGAAAGATTGGGGAAGAGGGGAGGAGATGGAATAAATAAGGAAATTCCATTAATCATTAATCATCGACTACTGTAGCTGTAAGCACCTGAGCTAACTTTTCTTTCCTCGGGGTTTGTTTTTTTAATACTACGGTAGTCCATGCATACTATTCTAGCTAGATTAGCATGAAGAAAAATTGGACCAGAGGAGGCAGGAGTTCTCCGAGGTGGGGCATCACACCTTGAGGCGGGGCAGGTGGGAGGGATTGGAGACCGAGGAAGATCCATGTAGACTTAGATTAGATTGGTTTAGTGCGGAGGATATTGATTTTCATCGGCTCAGTTTTGTTAGTCGTCGACCAGGTATGCACTATTTGCTAATTGTATGGCTGGGGCGGGCGGTAGCGAACATTCTTTGCATTTCGACACATATGTTACGTAGGCACCACATGTTACGAGAATCAGATCTGATGGGTTGATAACGTTGATCTTGTTTTTCTATTTTTCTATTTTTCTACTTTTCTACTTTTCTATTTCATTCTTCATATTTATGAAAATTGGAAATTGGAAATAAGTCGGGATGAGATGAGGAATGAAAGACAAGCTTCATGAAGAATATTAGATGACCTACCGACTGGGAAACGATCCATGTACTACGTAACCTATCAGTAAATGGTTCGTAAGGCATCTATCTATCTTGTGGAATACTAACTGATCTTATCTCAATAATTTCTGGCCGGACCAATTACCCCGCCCATCCTTCTCAAGCCAACGGTTTCGGTCACAGATGCAGTCGCTAACTGTTGATCTAGACTGTGTGCTGTAGACTATCGCCTCTCAGATACCACTTTACAGTTGTTTCGTTTTAAATTATGATCCATGGTGTGTGCATGCAGCATAGTCTAGGAACCGGCGAAACTTTTATCGAGTCTTGCCATACCAAATTCCGAAATATTGGATAGCAGATATAAAATTGCAAAGGCTATTAGAGTTAACGCATAGCACTGTGATACACTGATACCCTCTGGCTGTTGACACTAGGTGATGTCCCCCACTCTGGACTTGGTTCCAACATCCAAAGGATAATTTGGATATCCGGGGTCAGTCGATGTAGCTCTTTCCAGGGTCGCCTGCTCCAGAACATGATTATCCAATATCATTTCACGGAATGGCTTTCCATGGGTCGCCTCATTGTAAAATTGTTTGCCGTGCGTCCTGTTAAGATTGAAAACGGAATGTCTCCTCCACTTAGCTGCTGTATCGGGGTTCTATCGTTCATATTGTGACTATCCCCCACTGAGGAGCATCAAAGAAACATGTGCGGGTGCCCCAGATAGTTTGTTTTATCTCACTTCGCGATGGTCTTTTTGATATCATGGAGTATGTCCCCTCAACCACTGCAAGCTCTCCAAGCCGGCACATTTCGTCCGAATACTCTTGTAATGAATTTTTCAAATGTGTGGCAACAATAAATGCATAAAAGCAACTTGGCGGACTTCATCCAAGACTCGCGTTCAATGTTTTTGGTGAGCCCCCTTCATTTGTTCAAAGATGAGGTTGCAATGGACCAATAGAGTGGCGAGAAGGCAACACGTTTTCATCTTTCAACCTTTCGCAGGGTTTTGGGATTTTGGATTAAGCGTTGGCTCTAGCGGCGAGGCGAGGTGGGGCCGATGGATCCACATGAATGCAGGTTCTGGGAATATCGGTGAGGCTGTAAACCCCTGGTGTTCATACGGCGACCGATTGTGTTTTTCATGCAGTTTGATATTTTCAGAGCACAACATAGCACAACATCGCCCAACATCGCCCATCGAGAGTCCAAAGATGAGTAGATCATCATCCATCACATAAAATTGGACTGCCTATACACAACTCTACTAACGGGGGCTATCCCTCCTAATCGGTTTATTCTCGCTTAGGCAATTCTGCCTGAACAATGCTTCCCGCGTGCGTTGGCCTCGAAACGAGAGACATCCACCAGAAGTAAATACTTCGCTCCCATCTCAAATTGTGTCTTACTGTATGACGAGGGTGGATGTGATGCCAGCGCCATCGAGTACGCCCGAGTGTCCCGACAGCGCGGTTCCTTCCTTCCCTTCCGTGATGATCTGCACCATCATTTCACCACTGCGATTGTAGCACGTTTTGACATTCTTGGCGATGAATGGCCAAGATCAAGCCATGGGTAAGGCTGGACGGGAAGGATGTGGATGCCTATCACACTCATTTGGCTCAAACGGGGAGGATGTATTCCTAAGACCGGCGTGACCGAGATCAAGAAGGAAGAATTTGCATGAGACCCCGGCAAATTGAGCGGCCATGCCAAATCCATTATCACTTGATGAGACGAATGTTTTTTTACTGTGCCGCTTGAAGCCAAGTCCGGCCACCTTATGCACTCACCTCACGTTCACAGTTCTGCTAAGAGATGCAGATTGGAAGACCTACGTGCATTGCATGGCGATCAAGTACATGCACATCGTTGCAATGCTGTACATTAGTTTGATGTATTGGAATCTATTCTCCGTAGACTAATATTTGGATCACGTTTGTGTGCTTGGATTGAGCCACAGATGTCAGGTGCTCGTTGAAATAGGTATGTATATGGTCACGTCAAATGACTGAAGTATCCTAAAAATCCGTGCCGCGTTGCATCCGGATGTCTCGGCTGGTGAGTCTCTGTTGCCTTCGCACAACTCGATTGTGCTCTGCTTTTGTCCTTGATTGATAAATCGATGCTGTCGTCTGTGAACTTTCAAATCATTTCGAAAGTTGGCGCTTCCTCCTGGTAAGTGTCTGCCGGCCAACATTCTAAACAAGCTGGAGACTTCTTGGGGATTCCCAAGTGTGAGTGATACATCCCATCATCATTTTTATCCCAACACGATGGCAGGACAAATTCATAAAGACGCGTTTGAAGTGATGGACGCTGTTGACGAAATTTCATTAGATATTCGACCGAATCGCATTGGCAAATGTAAAGGCCTTTTATAAATGTAATTCGCTGAACAAAGCATGGAATTTTGTTTGCGTGCGACGATATGTTCCTTTCATGGCTACAGCAGTGTAGGAAACATGAACATAGCGTCTCTCGCAGAGAGATGCGAGCGAAAGGGTGAAAATATTCTCAATAATTTTACTAAGAATGTTCAGTTGAGTTCCATCGACTAAATACGGCCTGTATGTTCGAACAGCAGTATGGGGGAATCTTCCAAATGATAACGATAGAGCTGCGACAAAGTGTGGAAATGTGCTACTTCTTTGGAGATCACGCGCACTTTGACAGCGCTGGGGAAACATCACCAAAGGAGTGCTACGAGCACCCATATCCATATTTTTTCTTACGACACTCTTGAGGTTGACTTATAGTTATTCCTGCTGTTTACCCGCTCTCGACTGAGTAACCTCACTTTCAGAGCAACAGGCAGAAATCACATTGCGTCAATACCACTTTCCGGCCATCGCAATGCTATACTCTTATAGCTACGTAGATAAAAGATAGTAAAACTATCCATGCTATGACGAGTTTTCATTACTCTATACTTGCACTGTATGCATATGCTGGATATCTACCTATATGCATGTCTTTTTGAAAGTGGAAGTAGAGAGAGCTATGCAATAAGGACTACATATCTTATCTCTGGTAAGGTGTATAATCTAGTACATGAAGCCATATCTCTGTTGGAAAAAGCTGGTGATAAATTGTAGGTCAAAACTGGCTCTCCTGTTTATTAAATGTACGCCAAATGGGTTGCCCTCTCGCTAGCTTCATTTCCTATTATCTATGGATGGACATTGGCCTGGCTGGCTCACTGTCATGACTGAATTCATACTTACTGTGAGTATTAACTCATCGCTTGCCAAGTCCTGTTACATCTATGTCTGTTGACGGCGCTTCACCCTTTCTTTGCTCCTTTATTTCGTCGGTACGTGGCAACTAACACAAGAATGATGTTGCAATGGCTTGGATGCAAGATTCTGTACAGCTTGGTGACAAATTCAGATTGATGAGCCATAATCATGAAAAGTAGAAATCAAAATCATACGTATACGTGATTTCATCACATACCTTTCACCGCACTCCTCACTTGCGATGTTGGATATTCACAGAGGTGAACTTCAATATGATAGAATTGGATACTGATTAGGTCCTATATAATATTGAATAACCGCAGGACAAGCAGCTTGATCTGCCTCTGCTCGTAGTGGTGAGCGTAATGCAGTGATCCGATTCTGCGCTTTCATCCTACCAGGCACCAAAGAAAGAGCCTTGACAGCTAAGCACCGGTGATGGATAAATATCCGATATTTGGGGCCGTCTGGTGGTCAATCCAAAACATTAGTGTTTATACTGTGGTTAGATGTTTTGATATTTTTGATCGAGCATAACATTCATAAGATATGGCAGGAAAATGGCATATAGTTTAAAATCTAAACTCCCTTGGATTGTAGTAGAATTTATTTTGCTCCATTGTAAGCTATTTCAGGGAACCCCATAACCCTAAGCAGGCGACGTAGAAGACGGCGTTTAGCACATTAATGAGGGCGTAGAATAAAATTGACTTAGAGTTAAAGCTGAGAGTTGGACCATGAGCTTAAAAGGCTTGAGTTTCCTCCGAACGGATGGAAATTTCATCTCCAAGTGCGTCCATATGTGTTTGTTGATGAAAGTCAGAGAGAGGTATATCTCATCCTGTCGTAGTACAAAGATCGGTGGAATACTTATCTTTGGCTATTTCGAAGCAGGTCATAAGTTTGATTCTCGCTAGAGTCTAATGCAGTATTAAAACATGTCTGGAGATACCTAGTAACAAGGGGGATAACCTGCTGTTACCAAGGGAACTTAAGGAGTTGATGGTTTTATTTTCGGCAAATGCTGTTTTCCGATTCTTGGGGAGAATGGGTTAAATACTCAAAAATATGACAGAACACGACTTGTGTCTCTGGATCTGACGGATTGGCCCCTTGAGACCAAACCTTAGAGAAAAACCGTCGTCTCCGAGACCGAAGACGCAAGTGGGAGAAGAGGAAAAAAAGAAATGGTGCATGAGGGCGAAAGATATCATGAAGATGCCGCTAGCTAACAACAGTGTTGCGGGTCAGGAGAGGAACGAGATGATAGCTGCAAGTTAGGTGATGAGATTCCTCACAGGTCGAAATTGACCTCAAATCTCGACTTTGTTCATTGTTCGCAGTTATTCCAATTTTCCAAACTAATTGAATCTTTTGAATTCATCAATTCTTAGAAAAGAATCCCACATTTCCTTAGTATCAGACCACACTAGAGACTGATTGGAAGCTGGTTGGCGATTAATAAAGGCAGTTGATAATCTCATCAAAATATCAGGTCCTCAATGCTGTCGTTGTGGACTTTTCACTGGTATACCATAAACGTTTAATGATTTTGAAAATCTTGATTTCAGGCAGCTTTTCTGACTTCTATAACGGCTCTTCTGACCCCATCGGACTCTTCCCTGATCTGTTCTACTAGAGCTCCCTTCGACATAACATCTTCGATGAAATCTTCTATTGAACCACCGACCCCGAAATACACCTTCTTAGCTCCTATCAATGCCCTCTTATTTGGCCCTGTGCTCAACTCCAGCAATGCCATCAATGTCTCAGCGAAAGCTTTCAAAGCAACAGGAGAGTAAATGGTCTCTGCTCCTATGATGATTGTGTTCTCGCACGATACATGCAACTTATCGTTGACTAAAGTTACAAAACCCTGGGACCAAGCACCTGAGAAAAATGATAAGTTAATATTACGGGAATTCAGCGCAGAGATGAACTCCGAGATAAGTGCTTCGTCGATATCGAGTTCACCTTCTGCTTCCCATGACTCGGACTTTGTGACTTGTGCCCAGGAAAGAAGTATATTAGGTAAGGTGACGAGCTGTAGGACTGTAGGATTGTAGTCTGCAAGTCCAAGCTCTAATCCCGGAACGGATGAGGTTTCGTTTCCGAGAAACCATTGGAAGACTGCTAGAGATGGAAGGGCAGTTCCACAGCCGAGCTATCATTGTCATTAGTATAATTACACTTGATATTTGTCCACACCAGAAGTCCCATCAACACAATACACACCTCCAAAACTCTTCTCCTACCCTCACCCATAGCCACCCTCCCGCTAAGGACCTTAACCAAATCCACCGAACTTTCCCAGCTTTTGAATCCTCCCTCATAAACACCAGTCTTCACATCATCATTTCCTAATCCTAATAAGCTTTCCCCATTTCCCTCATCCTCAGCCATCAACTGCGTTCTAACGTCCCATAACTCCCTCCTTGGAATTCCTATCTCCTTGCCACTATCCAATTTGATAATCAACGTAGAATAAGCAATCTGAGATGGTAGTGTTTTCAGTAAATCTTCTAACGCGTGATAGGTTGGAGGTAAAAGAGGCTGTCCTGCTACTGGAAATGCCCCGCTGGATTTTCGTGGTGCTAGGGTGCCGGTCTCTGCGGCATGGTTAGAGACAGATGGAAACACGTTCTGGGTTGAATCTATTTCTATATCATCGCCGGCGAATGAGAAGCTGAAGCCCGACATCTTCAAATCTGGAATAGGATAATGTGGACGTGGAAAGAAAAACCCTAAGTCGTTTCCTGGAAAAATAATCGTGAAAATTGGGCATCACGTGCGCCGCATCTTTTTGAAATGATGTCCCGCACTTTTGGAGGAGGAAATTGTGATGTCTGGAGCCAGGTTGACTCCAAGTCGTAGCAAGTCACAAACGGGTAATCACACAATGTAGATAAAGCATTCTTCAACATAAATACAGACAAATTACATGTACATGTAATCGTATTCATAATTTGTCAATCAAGGCTGTTCTGAATGCTGCAATTCTCAGGTATTTTATTCACCGATACTCCTGTCGACATTATTCTGATTACAATGATTTAAGCTTACTTTGAGCCTCGCTTCTTCCACTCTGCACCTCTGTTCGACGACCTTGTTCTGGGTTTACTCTTTTTCTTTCCGCCGCCTTTTCCTCCTAACTTTAAATCCTTTGGCTTGCCCTTGCTCGCGCTGGCTCTGTAACCCTCAAAGACAAAGCTCTCAGGTGCTTTTATGCCAGCCATCCCGCTCTTGGCTTCTCCACTTCCACCAGCCTGTTTGTCTCCTCTGATACCCAAAGTGGTATCATTAGCCCCCGTTTTCTTGAACTTCGCACCACCCGCTTTTCCTAATAGTTTGGTAGCTCTGCCCTGCAACGAGGCTTGATTTGGATCAACCTTCGGATTATAAATCTGGGATGACTTTGACGATTTCGGTTGACGAGCGGTAGGTCGGGAAGAGACTTGCTTGTGTTGGGCTTTGGCGCGAACGACACGAAGAACCCGAGGAAGCATCGGTGGATACTTTTTTTCGTTGAAAAGTAGGGCAGCCTCAACTGCATTTACGTCCTGTTTTCCTACGTTAATAAGAGTTCAAATGTTGGTAGACCATAGGAGAGTAACCTTAAATTGAACATAAGCGAATCCCTTTCCAACACGAGTTTTTTCATCACGAATAACTCGTACACTCTCTACTTCACCAGCTTTTCCAAATTGTCTCCACAGACCTTCTTCAACATCAGAGGGTATTTTTGACCGTTTTCGACTGTTCTCCCCATCTTGTTCAAGAAGAGATTCATCATCTACAAAGCCAAGATTACCGACGAAGACACATCGGCGATGATCGGTTTTCGCAGGATGTGCCACACCATCTACACGAAGATGGCGATCTAGGACCATAGTTCCGTTGAGCTTCTTGACGGCCTCTCTGGCAGCAAATGCTGTAGAGTAGACGACATACGCATTTGTGCTCTTCGTGGTAGCAGTCATGATATCCTTTTTAGCAAAGGCGGCTTTCTTTGGTAGTGCAGCAGTGGCGTATGCGGTTGACCGGAAGCGTAGGGTTTCTAATTTATGGGATGGTTTGCCCGACGGAGGAGGAGGAAGATCATTAATGAAAGAGGATAGATGGGACATAAGGATCTTTTTGTCGGCTTTAGAAGAGATAGTAGAACTTGCTACGTTTCCAAGGAAAATAGTGCGAGATGCCTTTTCAAGCTCGGCCGCGTCTTTATCCGCTACGAGGGATTCATGTAAAGGAACATCAGATGGTGTTTTTCTTTCGAGACCTTTCGCCTCGGAACCAGACTCTTCTGCATCGCTCTCAGCTCCAGCCTCGTCATCAGATTCAGCATCTTCCATCTCCTCATCAGAATCGCCTTCCTCCATACCTCCCTCCACAACCGGATTTTGCTTCTCAGCTAACTTCTGCCGTTTCAGTCGTCTTTCGGCTTGGCGTTCTTCCTCTTCCTTTTCCTCTTCCCTTGCCAGCTTCTCAAGGTATTTCCCTTCAAGGTCCGGCTCATCGTTCTTCCTTTTACGTTTTCGTTCCGGTTTGTCGTTTTTGGCTTTGATGAATTTATCCAATTCGGGTGTCTCGTCATCTACTTCGTTGGAACTCTCATCCTCAGCTGTGAGACCCGATATTTCGGCATCCTCAAGGTCGCCGTCAATGCTACTTAACTCATCGTCATCCTCATCTATTTTAAGATCTTCATCGTCCTCAACATCGTCAGAACCCTCAGATGTTTCTGCTTCTTGCGTTTCCACATTCTTTCGAGGCGCAGGTGGTGCTTCCTGATATCTTGATTTTGGAGGGGCTTGCACTGGGCCAGCCTACTGTTGATCAGTAAACATGCGCGACACCAGAATTTCGAGACTTACACTGGACGCGAATAGCAAGGCTAGAGTAGGGTCGACAGCCTTGCTTTCTGTGAGAAATGATTTACCGGCGGATTCTTTGCCATTGGTACTATCTTTCCGGCTCCGTTTACCCATTACGATTAAGATGTCAGTCGTTTTGAGATAATTGATGTAAAATGCTATCTGGTGCTCTTTCAAAATGTTAAGATATCGGGCTCAAGTTAAAAAAATAAAAAAGTTGCAGCTTGCAGGGATCACAGAATTAATACTGCCACCCAGCTCCGGCGACCGCCTTTGATAACCGAAGTTCTACCGTCCACAGCGCCATGATTCTATTCTAATGCTTTGGTTTGCGACAAGGTAATACATGAATATCACAATAAGTTTAAGCAATACTTGATTAACACTCAAAATGAGCGGCAAAGCTCAGCTTGAGATGTCGGTTGACCCCATCATACCTGACGAAGCTTCTATTGACGACGAGCTCAGTGATGTCGAGCTGGAAGAAGATCGTTCCAGCAGTTTGAGTGAAATTGAAGACAAAGATGCCGAGCAAGAACACGAGGATGATGCTGAAGTCTCAGACGAGCTCAGTAACCCTTCTGAAGATGATGATTCTGAAGCAGAGACAGAGCGACTGGAAGTATCGCCGCACAAGCTAAGAGTACAAAGGAATCTGGTTCTTAATTCCCATAATAGCACCGATTCGCAGGAGCGCAGCCCAAGCAAACTACACAATCAGATTATGGCACACGAGGCAGAAGAAGACGAAGACGACGCCGATCCATTATCCGACGACGATGTATCCATTGCCAACGATAGCTCTAAAAGTTCTCGCCATGACGATGCCGAGATGGATCACAATGCGGAGACAGCTGCTACTTCTTTGGAAGATGCTGCGGGCGAAGGAAAGAGGGCATTATCGACGTCTGAAATTGATTCAAAAAAGCGCAAGCGATCGATAATGGGCAGTGGCGGACTCGACGATGATTTTGACGAACCTTTGCCAAAGCGGACGGGGGCTATAGTCGATCAAGGCGATGACTATGCTATCGAGGATGATTTACCCGTAGAAGAAGATTTATCAAATACAATAAGCGGCAACATTTCAGGCGAAGAAGGCGATGGACCACAGGAGCAGGCACTCGTCGATGCGACAGAGGCAATACTTCCCGATTACGAAATTGCCGAAACCGCTAGCATACCGACGTCACCCAAAAGGCGAGGACGGAAGAAGAAAAAGGCTTTGGAAAATGGCACAAACATGGAGGACGAATTAGATGGTTTGCAGAACGGCATGTTGATCAATGGCGAAGATGGTACAAGGAATGGTGAAGAGGGCCATGTAGAAAATGAAGAAGATGAAGAGGCAGATCTCATATCGAAGACGGAGGAAGAATGTGAGTTTGTTATGCAGCAAGTAAAATTCGAAGATGTGCAGCTTGTTCTAACAGAGATTTGAACAGTGGAGAAAAAGATGAGCGCTTTTGATCAATTAGGTGGTATCGAGAAGAATTTCTCAGTCTTCAGAGACAGGTGAGATTGCATTATTCTCATTTTTTCGTTTGCTAATATGATCGTAGACTGTATGATGAACGTCTCGAGCAGATAAATCGAGAGGAGGCTATGCTCCGACAAGACAATCCCACGCACCCGGATCTTCTAGCGATGATGAGCGCCGTGGAGGCACGGAGAAACGAGAGGATTCGTGTCGCTGAGAGACTACGTGAATATGAGCTGCAGACTCTTAAAACCTATGCTGTTGCGAGAAGGAGTCAGATTCTGGTTCAATATCGACAAGAAGCGAGAGAGATTCGGGAAAGTAAGATGGAGCAACTTGGTAAACAATGGTACGAGATACAGCATGATAGAAGGAATTACTCTACCGGAGTACCTGAGTACACTCTGAACTATCCTACGCGGAGATCGCAACAAGTCCAGAATCAGGTAGCATATTCCAACGAAGTTTCTATTCTTTCGGGTATCGCAAAACATGTCGGATTTCCAGCTGCTCCATCCATGGCCCAAGCAACACCTGCCGAGCTCGAAGAGGACTTCGAGAAGATGGGAGTAAGTGCATTATTTTAAAGTCATGGTCAGGATTTAGTCCAAAAAGAGATATTTTGTCAAGAGAGGGACAAGCTGACGGAGCTTCTTCATAGCGGACTACAAATGTGCATCAACCTGCAGCATTACCTCTGCAGGAATTAGCGGCCTTGCGGACAGCAGGATCGACATCACGATTCAGACCAGCCGAAGAACAATTCATTGAACAAACACCCTGGGCAAATCCGCAGCATCCTTCCCACGTCCATTTAATACAGCGTCAAACATCAGCACAGCATACCCCAAGAACCACGAGTCCGTTGTCCCAAATTCAAGTACAACCCCGACGACATTCTCATCAACAAGGCGGCCCTATATCTGGAACGTTTTCGAGTGTGTCGACATCAGTCCTACAACATTCGAATGGATACATGGTTTCTGGTGGAAGAGTTTCCCCACACAACCCATTTTCCAATACTTCACACCCGCATAAGATCTTACCGTCGCCATTAGGCAGTCGACAGCCATCGTTGTCGCCAAAGCAAACCAGACCTCCTCATATACCATTACACATTTCTAACGAGCAACAAAGCAATCAGGCTTCACAGATAGCCAGCAATCAAACCCATCAGACACCACGAGCCGGACTTCACGATGTGGTCCGAGAGATGGTTCGTGAATCTCCCCCTACAGAGATTGTGTCCAAACGCGAATTGGTTGGTCGCTTTTGATTGAATTTTATGACTACGAAGGCGCAAATACAAGGTTGAAGGTGCATGGCGGGAGTTACGGAAGAAAAGCATCTTGTTTGGTTCGGCGTTTAGGGATAGTATGGTATGATTCCCTTTGAGCGATATTGCAATCACTCTACATTCATCTGTATTTTTAACGTATTTCTACAAACCTACAAACTCGAATTTCATGAAAATTCGAAGAGTTTCCTTTCATCCAAACGCCTGCCTCTGAATCTATACTAATCATTGCATCCACTGGCGATCTCATGACGTTATTTAACTCAATCTTTCTCATTGTAAAGTCGCCTTTCCCATATATGTAGAGCCTGGCCCGCAAGAGCCGCTACTGATCCCAGTCATATCTTCTCAATTGAGTCAAGAATCTCGTTTGGTTGGTGCCGCTGGTACCTTGACATCTTCAAAATCGTCTTGAGATACTGCTCGAATAGTGAAAGCAACTGTAGACAATTATTACTGTGAGCTAGTTCAAATGCTCCCGCAGATACTTACAAACTCCAAGAGCGAATGCGAAAATGCCAGCGCCTGTCAAGGCATTCTTCACAAGATATGGTCTTCGAGCTCGGATGAGAGCGGCAGACTGTTTGTAGTTCTTATCGTAATATGAGGACTTGGGGACTCTATAATAGGTTCTTTGTTAGTATGAACAACCCAACTATTGGGAGTTGAATCATGAACTTACAACGGCATTGTGAATTTGATCTTTGTGATTTGAAGTGATCAATGGCGCCACTTTCCCAAGAGAAATACAAACAATAAAGTTTATGAGCTCCAGCCTTATCGATAAGGCTACCTTGAAATACGAAACCAGGGCCGCTTTGCAAGATTTCGAGCTTGAGGTTGGTTACTGCTGCTGTAATAATATCTATCGCGCAAGCTTAAAAAGAGTCGCGTTCTACCTTCGAACATCGCATCAAAGAAACACAATTCATCTGTTAACTTTGATTCTTTCAACAACAGCAACGCAGAATGGTTTGGAGTCAATTTTACTGCACACTCAACGAATCGATTTAGTGGATATCAGTGTAGTCCTTTCTCACATGCAGCTTGTACATTACAATCAATCAATCCATCGTAGTTCATATTCGACTTCTTTCCCCACAGCTCTGAAGCTTATCCTCCTGTCATCATCATGGCTACCTTGACTGTTGAACAACAAATCAATCAACTAAATGATGCCCGGAAACTTGTGCTCTCAGATGCCAACTATTACACTCAGATCATTCAAGGAATATTACCAATTATTGGACCGACGGCGAGGGTAGAATTAAGAAGATGGGGTGCAGATTTCCTAGCCGAGACCTTTTCAAGTCCAACCATACCTTCATCGCAGAAAGAAACTCTGAGCTTGGTCGTACTTGATACTTTGAAGGATATGATTGAGAATCCGCACGAAGATAGTGCAGTGGTTAAGAGTATTGTGCAAACAGCAGCTAGCATATACCCGCTTGTCGTTCGATGGATGTATGTTAATTTCTGTATCTCTACTAGCTTATGACTATGACTGGACTTGACCATTCGAATACCTTCCCCATCTGCATATTGTTGGATAGTGTCAAGCAAATGGCAATCAAAGATGGTCCTAACCTGTGTGCCTAAATAGTATTAACAATCCTTACGACATACCAACCTGGGATCGCATGGTCGCAATTAAGGCTAGAATACTTCGAATGTGGGATACCGCGAAGCCTGGAATAAGAATATGCTGCATAAAGTTTGCGCAGAGGGTTGTTTTGGTACAAACAACAGGCGCTGATGCAGATTCTAGAGTATGAAAGACACCTGGTATTCCTAAAAAACCATGATACTAATGTTATTTTTGCTTCAGCGCGGTGATCCCCTGCAGGTGTCGTTGTCTATGGTACCTCCAAACCATACTCTTCTTCCCCCGCGAAACCTTGAAGCCGAAGCGTCGGGCCTGCTTGATAGACTTCTGAGCGTCTTCCAGGAAAATTCTAGGTATGTTGATTCTATTCAAGACTTCTCTTACCTCCACCCCTTCGAAACTGACATTTCTAGCGATGCTGTACTTGTTGATGCAACTTTGAATTCCCTTTCCATCTTAATTCGAGCCCGTCCCCATATTGCAAATAAAATTTTGAATGTTCTATTAAACTTCAATCCTCTGAAACTTGCCAATTCTCCAATGACCCCCAAATTGCGCGTTATGGTTAAATCTATGGAAAAGACTACTAGATCGCTACTCAACCATATCAGCAAGCGGTATGTTCCTCTGTCCCTATATGAGTATGTAAGCTGATGGTCATAGGGACCCCCATAATCCTCTCAACGGGCGAATCCAGCAATATGTTGAAAGAATGATGCGCTCCAAAACAGAAATATTTGATGAGGCAAATAGAAAGCGTGGACCTCCAGAACCGGTGGACGGTCTAGATCCCGCCAAACGACAAAAGCTCGGTGCGCAAGTTACATCTCCAGCTCCGAGTAGACTCCATATACCACCATTAGCACCAGGAAATCACACAGTTGCCGAGCTTTTTACAATCACAACCGATGAAGCTCTGAAAGGATTTGATGTTGCACTACTATCAGAGGATCTAGTTGTTAAGATTGGCATAACAATCCTGCAGAAGATAGATACTGACACCCTTGAACAAGCTATCAGTGTAAGTTTTGCAAGTTCAATGAAATATCTGTACAAATACTTATCTGGCAAGTAGGGTGTGAAAGATAGGCTTCAAGCTCTCTCTGAGCCTAAAGCCGAGGAAATCAATGCCGAAACAGCTCCCTTGGGCGTAGAAGAAGATGATGATGACTACGAACCTGATTTCTACAATGCCGAGGACACGGAACAAATTTTGAACAAATTAGATAGTTCACCGCCCGAGGAGCTTAAAGTGGATATCGAAAAGGTTACCAATGTGGCCCTTGGACCGTTCACATTGCCGCCCCCTCCGTCCTTAAATGCCGAGGAGGTGGCGCTGGTTGGTCAAGGTACCGTTTCTCGAGTTTTCGGTGTTATGCAGACTTTAGATGAACCTGTCGCAAGAAAGGCAAAGGCTGGCATTAATAGGCTGGCAGCTAGTGCGTATGACCGAGATGCGTGGATTACTATCATTACACGCTTAGCAACACGCGCTGGGGCGGGTCTCGAAGAACCCTTAGACGCTGTCAAAATGGAATCACCAGATGTTGAACGATTATCATTAAGTAACACTATACGGCAATCTCTTCTTGTATACATTCTCGAAGATTTCCGAAAACGAATCGACATTGCAGTTGCTTGGTTGTGCGAAGAATGGTACAATGACAAAGTACAAATGAAGCTTGGAGACGGTTCAGCAGTGCTGCATTACGAAAAATGGACACTCAAGGTATTAGATGGAATTTCCATCTATCTTGATGCGAAAGATAAAGTTTTGACTAGGTTTTTGAGCGAGATTCCCGGATTGAGCCTAGAGGTGTTGAACAAGATCAAAGGGCTTTGCAAAGATCCCACGATGGTCAATTTATCGCTTACCAGTCTTCTTTATTTGGTCATGATGCGACCACCGGTCCGAGAATTGGCACTTGATGCTGTGGAAGATATTTGGAATACATGTAAGAGTTCATTCCTGGTTAAACTGTAGCCATACTAACAACTTTAAAAGATGAGAATGCGAAGCCGATTGCCGCCAAATATCTCAAAAAATGGCGGCCGGGATTTGAGGAGCGGTTACTCAAAAGCGATGAAGAAACGAAATCAAATGGCATGATTGTCAGTGCTTAACTGCACGAATAAGCTGGGATTGAACCTAATTTCAATGGACATGTCCTACTTGTATTTTAGCAGTCCTCACATTTCAGCATTAATCGGCGTATAAAGGAAATTTCATAGGACATGAATTAGGACGGAGATCAAAAAAGAAGGCCAAGTAGGTACACAACTGTATCATCTGGGGTTTTTCCTGGGAGGCAGAAACAGATACAGCGGTACATATCTTGCTCGAGTTAGCACCTGGATCATACTTTTTAGTACGATATCTATAATCGATACATAAAATACCATCTAAGATTACTTTTTCTGGCGGAATGATTGTGTGGTGAAATTTGTGTTAACCCCGGATAACCCCTCTACCACCTAACATACATTCTATTCTCTTATATGCGTCGCTTTTACGTATCGGCACCAATGATCCTTAAGAAGCTGTGCTTGTTTGCTTGTCCTGTAGAAGGAGTAGAAGGAAGAATATGCCTATAGATTGGGGGCAAAGGTGGAAGGGAGAAGGGGGAGGAAGCAAAAGTTGAGTCTTGGATATCGGTTTCGTTGTTGGAAATGCAGATGTAAATTTAATTTTAAATTTAGACTTAAACTTAATGGGAATATGGATGAGGGGGTCGGATTGAGTTGTAGTGAATAGTGTAGTGACTAAATAATTATAGTATTGTTAAGTTTGTGGGGTTTTAATGATTAATGGATGGTGAACAATATCTACTCTGTAAACTGCTTGTTACGAGATAAGATTATATAGATTGCTGGAGTATGGTGTTGGTTTTGTGCACTTCCCATATAGAGTGAGAGTAAGAGCGGGGTGAGGGGAGGGAGTTAAAGGGTGTTGAATGGAATTAAAGTTAGATGGAGGAGGAGGTAGTGCCGCATGCATATCGAAGATTGTTGTGTGGTTGTGTGTATACAGCGAAGTGTAAGTTCATTACTTATATTGTTAATGATGATATTGCTATTTTGTGTTATTTAGTTAGCTAGTTTTATAGGAGTTGATATGATTAATAACTCTGTGAGATCATACTACTGTAGCAAATATGAAGATCTTATTCTTATCCTCTCCTATCCTCTTCTACTGCATTATTTTGTTTTGTCTATGCACATCCTAGGTCGTGTAGATGACGATGGCGATGGCGACTGGGATTCAACTACGACAGCGCGGTGCATAAGGCGAGTGAATGATAGCTGACAATGCAGCGCTCGCGTGCAGTGTCAATCCTCATCTGGAACACGGATCACCTATTGCTGATGGAAAAGAATATTGATGCAATTTTGGGCCTCTTACTCTGTGTTCGGGACTTGGTAGGACATGGAGGGAGGAAGGGACCGATGGGTATGGCTGAGAAGAGACGATTAAAACTAGAGACTCCACTACCCCGGATGATAATGCAATGGCGAGAAGAACGAGGAATTGATTCATGCATGGAAGTGTTTTGTTCCCAGAAGGGATGTATAGGTCGCTTCACTGACGAGTTCAAGGTTTCGATTAGAACCTGTAGATTGGTGTGTTCAGATGACTCGTTCCATGCTTGAAACTACTGGTCACCTCTTGAAAGATTAGCTAAAAGTATTCAAACTGAACTCTGCTGGGTATCACTGCTCTTCATTGCAGTGTCAGAATACAAAATAAACAAAAAAATGTTTCCAAAAAATTGCCACTTGCCTCGTGTCCAAACGTATCACTGGGCACTAGTTGACTAGCAATACAATGGAGAGTATCATCTCTTTAAGAAATCGCATCGCCACCTCCAGTAAATATGAACTGGACTAGTACGACAGATCCGAGAATCCTATACTAATTGTGTTGGCCATATCGATCCATATCCCGTGCGGCTTAAACCGACTGGTATGACTGCATCTCCTAGAACAAGAACAACAGGAATGTTTGACCAAGCGACATTTGTTTTTTGGAGACGCATAAGCTGAGACTAGATGATCTATCCACCCCTCTCACTGGATTATCTCATCTCAATACTGCAGGAGCAGTGCTTAGAACTACAGCTAATCATACACAATCGTGTTCGCCTCCTTATACGCTTTTAACAAAATAATTACCGACGGTTGTAGGTTTTGTGTGCTCGAACCTGGAGAATCGAGACCTTCGATAGTCCAGCGTTGATAGACTCAGCATTTGTTAAGGATAGGAAATTGGCTTACATAGGCGTAGTTCACACTCCATAGTCTCTTGAATTTTAAATAGGAAAAATGATTGTTCTCCCCGCGGTTGAGCCACGATTGCCCGAATTATACATTAGCCTCAACGTCTACAGGCGCGCATACTGGTGTGTGAGTACATTAAGGAGAGTCGAGCATCCCAGCACCAGAGCAGCCAAGGACTAGAGCGTGTCACAAGGGGGCTGGGCGCGGAAACTCTTTGTATCAAGCGTCTTGTTGGATGCATGGAAGGGTTAGGGCAAAATACTTCATTTATCAAGCGCATATGCGGCTGCTTAAAAGATCTTGGGCTCATTTTTCAAAATCCAAAACATCATGAACCGTAAGATCCCCGAACAGAACATCAAGGGGATGCCCTTCACGACGGTACATTGGCAGCTTTCGCAAGCTTTTACCTTGGCCTCGATTTTGGCGTCCAAGAGCTTAACGGACAATGATTCTTCTTCTGCAGATTATGCACCCATTGGAGAGGGGGAGAACCTCTCGTTGTAACCAATTAAGCTCAAGCAATAGTCCAGGCGCAGGATGATAGAGTCGAACCCACCTCGCTCGTATAGTCTGAAATCATTGTATCTGCGAACTTCATGCTGGTGCGGAAGAACAAGAGACCGAATAAAAACAAAGGAACGGCAAATAAATAGCGAAGTAGCAAGATGCATCTTAAAATAATATCGACTGTCTTGTAAATGCCATGTTTAGGATATTTATGCCCCCTAGGCAAACAAATGAAGCATCCAAATTTCCGGTTTGATGCGTGTGGAAAATATTCGAAAATACCGATGCCCAGGAGAAACCCCTTTTCGGATGATATAAATATTTATTTCATGCTCAAAATTGTAGTAGAACTAGGACAATTCCAGTGACTTCATTTCACAAGCTTTCCTATCGAAATGATGTGATATAAGGGTGCCTGCATCCTCTGAATGACTATTCTCTGGATTGTAAAGTAAAATCTGGGGCGCATAAAGATGTTTCGGGAGGCGCTGAATATCTGACGTCTTCAATCTGTGGGCTTTGAATACTTCCCAATTGAACTCATTGAAGAGGGAATGTAAGACTTCAAGAAGATTGGACGGAAAAGCGGAAGAGAAGGTAAAGGTCGACGCAGAGTGAGAGTGACAGCTTGACTCTGAATCTTTGAAAGGAGTATTTGCACGGTATGTAAATGAGTAGGAGGAAAATAAATGGATGGGGTTATTCGTTAAGGAAAGGTCTGTTAGATCTGCTCTAGCGGATTTACCGGAGAAACACCCTGGTTGTTGAAGCTTGCGGAAAGAAAAAGCATAAGACGATTATCGAATCTTCATATAATGCGAAATGGATCCTCATATGATTAACATCTATTTATTCAAAACGGTAGCTTTTAATGCTTAGTTAGGATTGGGATAGGCGAATGGATATACAGCAGGCCGAAATTGATAAGCAGGGAACTCTTAATTTCACCCAGTACCTGCTCTAATAGATATCTAAAAATCTAAAATCTAATAGATATCTATTACTTGTCACATCTGGCGAAGACGTCGAAAATCCAACGGAAATGTTTGTTATTAGTCTTGGAACAACTAACTGACCGACTTCACTGGCAGTGTGATTAACTACTCGGGGTATGTAGAGGACTCCCTCCGTAAGGTCACCGATACTTACCCAACCTATTATCCCGTAGATATATCAAGATAACCTTTTCGCTCCACTTCACCGTCTACTGACGTATAGATACGTATAGTCGATCAGTCTGCTCCATACCTACCTACACAGGAACATCCGAACCCCTTACCGGCATTGACAGTAGACCGTTTTAATGCTGGGACTTGTCCAGTTCGTTGCTCGGCCAGCCAAATTCATTGGATGAGACGTTGCATGATAAATCCATAATCCTCCCATACAGGGTTCCGCTATCTTGTAAACTCAATAGGAACTTCCGAGAAAAACATACTAGCAACCCCCAAAAACAACTACATCGTCTTGTATGTATCATAATTAATACCTAGCAATACTTAACCGGGACCTCATTCTGCCCATCATTCAATCTTCATTCTATTTATACCCCCCCACGAAAGAAAAAGACGACACCGGTAGCTTTGTTTTCGTTACACAAAGAGCATAAAACAACTCATGGAAGTCGTGTATTGCTTGATAGGGTTATCCTAGATTTGAAAAGGAGAAATGAGCAATGTCAACTCTAGCAGAAACTCCTCCTTCGGATTCATCTTTCAGACGAGTCCAAGTTCATACCGATTCTGCAAGTATAGGTAAGCTTACATTTCTGATTATAATCCATGAGATTCTTTCGCAAAGGCATCATGATCTGCGCCTTAAATTTCAATGAAGAATTGGAGTTGCAGGAAAACATTAACATACATTGGTCTGTCTCTTTGGTCAATCAATCGTTCGTCTTTATCCGAAACTCCCCTCATTTACTGAATGAATATTTACGAAACCCAGTGCGATCTTGAACAATGACTAACCAGCCTCTTTACCAGATTCCAAATCCTGCCACGTTAATAAGACACAAAACACTCCTACACATGCCCCCCTCACCATACTCTCTTCCAGCGCAATGAATATGCCTCACCTGAATACGGATCCCTCTCTGCTCAAATCCTCAACGGGCACAATTAGATCTGTACCCTCCGATGACTCTCGACTTAATGCGAATTCTCAGGACGATAGCCCGACGGCGCAATTTCCATCACAGAACGACTCCAATATACCCATAACTCCAAGAAAAAGTAGCTATAATTCTATAAATGGCCCAAAATCTCCCCTTGGTCGACAGAATCCGCCAGCGCTAGGCATGACGAACGGAGTTGTCAGAAGCATATCTACTGAATTCGGCTCTACCAAATACTCAAGCAGCAATGTTCATGTTGTAGGAGAAAGCCTTGCGAATGATGGTGAAGATTTTAACTCTGCTATTGGAAAGGCAAGCTTGGGAAAGTCAGGAAGAGTGATAGAGCGTTTGACCAAGGAAAATGACATGCTGAAGCGTGATGTCAAGATTGAGAGGCTGAGAGCAGAAGAGGCTCTCGATCAGGCTAGACTAGCCGAGAGCAGATTCGCCCAGGAGAATGAGGAATGGGAACGGAAGTTACGTGATGCTGCTTTGAATTCAACTGTCCTGAAGAGGAGAGAACGACAACTCGCGGATGCCAAAGAAAAAATAGAAGCAGAACGACTCAAGGCCGAGAAAGCTACTGAGAGTGAGCTCTTTTGGAAAAGTGAAATGGAGAAAATAGAGAAGGAATGCAAAGCGAAGGTCGAAGAGGCTCAGAGCCGAGCCGAGCTATACGAAGGAAGAAACAACGTGATGACCAACCATTGGAAGGACCAAGAAAAGCAAGCCAATCAAACCGTGACGAAGCTGGAAAAGGAAATCAAAATAATCGTAAAAGAAAGGAGGGCTGATGATGAGAAAATTACCATGCTAAAACGCCTCGCGGAGCAACAAGCGGATCAACTAAAAGCACTACAGAAAGAAAAAGATGACGTTGATCGGAAGTATGAGGAGTATAAGACAGAGAAAGAGCAGTCCCTCGCGGATATCAAAGAGAATGCTACGAAGCAGGAGAAGGCCAACGAGGAAATCATGGTGGAGACGCAGAAAGTTCTTGGGGAGCTGAAGTGGGCTCTGAATGTCAAGAAGTATGTGAAAGGAGCTGAATAAAGAGCTCGAATATCTATCCTGAGTACTTGGATTCGCCGATTTCACTGGTTCGAACTACTATTTTTCCCGCTTGGATCTTTTAATTTCGACACACATCAATCACTTGCTTTCAAAATACAGTACATTCCAACATCCCCTGAGCGCTCTAGCGACCCCGGAGACTGCATTCCATTGTCAGGATACTGTTGTATGTTCTGCGCTTTTGTACATTAGACACTATGGTTTTGGTATCTCGGGTTGAAACTTGGGCCAAGAAGCCCAAGGTGTTAAGGAGTTTCTTTCTTGTGTTTACTTGGGTCTAAGCACTGTACATTGGGGCAAACACTGGGAAGTTCATGAGAGTTAGATTTGCCTGGGTTATTGGTGATGATTGAATGAACTAGATTTATTTTTGTTGGTTTTACTGTGCAAATTTTGCTTTAAATCTCTTTGATCACAGTCTGACGCAAAAGTAAAATGTAATACCCTTGATCTTTCTATCTCCAATAGTGGTTACTTTTCTACCTTTTACGCACGCTGCAATGGTAGGCAGCAGAAGTGTGAAGCCAGTTGCAGGCTCCGAAACATGCAAGTACCCGTGTGGCCGGGTGCTGAGCAAACAGCCGAGTTAATTGAGATGATATAAACCTCCTTCACTTTTGCTGTTCGGCCGATAAGCGTTCTGTGGTTTTTGTCGTAGGGCTTCAAGGTTGTTTTACTAGCTCCTTTTCTGATATTTACTTCCTTCCTTCCTTCCTCGTTTACCAAACTCTTTCCATTGCCCATCGCAAATTATCTCCACGCGACCACATAACAACAACAACAATAACAACAACAACAAGTCCTCTTGAATGCTTTCTATCTTCAAGATCTCAGCTGCGTGCATTTGATACTGCATTCAACTTCCTTCTCTTGTCCCTTATTCAACAACTTATCGGGACTGTGGTATAAGTGAGAAAAAGTTAACGTCTGCCGTTAAAGGTCATCTCTCAAAGATGAGCGCAGATATCCAGAGGAACGATGCGCGCGGCTCGTCCGCTACTGCTGCTACTGATCCCTTGTTCGATACTGGTGACCTGGGAAATCTTGCCAAAGGTAGAATTTCAACAGTTATTATTGCCTCCGAATGGCACTTCAAGCCAGGAGGGGTTATGGAAGTTGAGAAACGTTTCGCGGAGAAACGAGACCGAATGCGTGCTGTAGGTGTCCGTCATTTTGATTCGTGTGGTAGTACTCTCTTATAGTATGGTTCATCATCCTTCCCAAGCCTGTGAAAGCTCTTTCCATGTAGCAGTTAGTTTTTTGGGTCTCTTTGAAGGACTGGCTTTTTATATCTTCACATTCCCAGAGCCCGCGCAGATTTTATGCCACATTGCTTCACGTATATCTACGTATTCTCTTACATTCAAACACTACTGCCAATAAAATTTAAAGGATAACCACTGAAGCTAAACTAGGACGGTTATATTCAATGGCGCGACCAAGATCACCATTTCCTGCTCTTCTCGGAAAGACATCTCGTGCCTCTTTTAGAAGAATTACATCAGATCACGAGAGCGATAATTGTACAGGAGGGTGGCGATAGGGAACCTGATTCGGAAGATGATAATGACGATGACGAAGGTGATACATATAGCGACTTATCAACAGAGGTGTGCTATCCGATCTCTATCTTTCATTGCAATAAAGGCTGACATTTCCCTAGTTCCAGAGCAAATTGATCGCGAAAGTGACCAACTACGAACTATTTCGGCACACACGCCCACCCAACCCAGATAATGATGAGGAATTTTATCCAGACATCGTCAAGAACTTTGACTATCGTGACATCTGGAGTTACCCCCCAGAAATATTGATGGACAAAATCTTGAAACTGGCCATTGTTCAAGAGCTGGAAGCCATGACGGACAGCAAAATTGTCAAGTCACCCAGCCAATCGAAGGTTTATATCGGGTCAGACAGGAATGGCAGTGTTGATTTGGTAATCGTTAAACTCGAAAATATTGCGAAGTACAGTGTGAGTGAAAAACTTAAGCTCTTTCATTTCATCAAACTTTTTTTAAGCTAACTATCTACGTAGTTGACGCATACCTCTTTCGATCACATCTTCTATACGGAGGAGGTAGAATCGTGCAAATTTATTATTAAAGCATTTCCTGAGATCAAAAAGAAATTTCTTGAAACTACTCTTTTGGAACGAGTCATTTTCCCTAAATATCTGTCTGAAAGACTCACAGTTCGAGCCTGTCTATGGAACACGGCCAAAGTGACGTATATCCCGTTTAAGATCGCTAAGCATACTCCAGCAGTAGCCAGTCCAGGAACACAAGCCGCTGCAACAAAACCATGGGCCGGGTTTGTTTGGAAGCTTCGAGGGACTCCGGGAGATGATCCTGTGAAATATTTCCCGAGTGGATATGCAAAAGAAATCAAGAGACAAGAAGATGAAGAGGGGCAGCCGGAAGATAAAGCTGCTAGCTCGGCGCACGTTGATATTGAGGGCTGGGTGGCAAATGCGACAACCACTGCCGATCCTTCGCAGGGACTGAACGGTGGCGG
The DNA here is from genome assembly GCA_905066765.1 of Sclerotinia trifoliorum. Classification (NCBI taxonomy): domain Eukaryota; kingdom Fungi; phylum Ascomycota; class Leotiomycetes; order Helotiales; family Sclerotiniaceae; genus Sclerotinia; species Sclerotinia trifoliorum. The sequence goes on along the minus strand of CAJHIA010000010.1, from coordinate 492,835 downwards.
TTGGGGAGGCATTGTTGAGACGCCTCACAATTCCTTAGCTCGCCTGGCCATGGCTTCGGAACCGGACGCGAATTCCAACGTTAATACGAGTACTGAAAGATTGAAGGATTTCATTCACCAAGAGACGAGAACCAAGCCGGACAAGCCTCTCACTCCTGTAGAATGCTCAAGCACACCAGCTGAGTCGGAGACGAACCTATTGGACGGTGAGTTACATATCATGACCAAAACTAAGTCTTGTGCTAATTGAAACATAGGGCAGTTGTCGCTACAAGTGGGAATAGACGAGCATGGTGTGTTGCAGTCAAGCCTTCTTGATTCTGCACTTGATGCAGAACTGATAAATTCTGATTGGGACGCATTGAGACACAACGCCTCGGAGGGTGCACTAATTGATGTTAGTTCAAGTCCCACAAGATCACCCAATTTGAAAATATTCGATATGGCAGACAGTTCTAATGCTTGGGGGACTCGTCAATTTACGGCATTAGAACCACCAGCATCATCGTCTTTATGGTCGCTTGGCCAGCCACAGCTTCCATCCGAAGAGCTTGAAGGTCTTATGACTACGGTATCTCCATCGATGGCGGATTTAGCATTCAATTCTGGTAATGACTTATCTAATTTAATTGACTCTTCCTATTCACCAAGATTATCTGGTAGTTCTAGACCTACTTTGATGTCTCTCAACAATCGGCAAAGATTGCCCTCTCCGCAAAGCTTGGGGCTTTCAGAGTCAGAGACACTTCGCGAAAATAGATTACAACTGCCTCGGCGTCAACATGAGGATGAAACGAGTACTCGAGTTTTTCACAAGACCATGAATCAAAAGGCATCGCCTAGCAATAAAGAAGTATCGAAGCTGAGGACTGTGGCAAGACCGCAAGAGTCTTTCCTGAAAGATGTCGAAGGAATGTTTGGTGCTTTAATGACGCAAGTGAGAGGTTTTCGTGGCGAAGTCAAGGCACATATAGACTTTGGTAAAATCTTGCTAGGGAACCTCCCCGTAAAGATCGTTTCTAAAGAACAGAACATCAAGCCATATGATGAGCCTTTTATCATTAGGCATTTGTGCCCACCACCCGAGATGAATGTCAGGATTGGAGATGGCCCTGAGCTTTTCTTCACTGATATATTAACCACGTTAGAAGCCGACACCACGTTTCTCTCTAATCTCAAAAACAGAGAGGGTGCTCGCCTCTGGTCCGAAAATTGTTCGGAGTGGAAGGTTACGTATGAGTTTATGTGCGAAGAAATACGCACTGAAAATTTATTCACCATTGAAATCGATTCAGAGACCTTCGATACTCACATTGTAGTGTTGAGGAAGTTTGGGGAAATCTATGTGCATGGTACAATGCGCCACTGGGATTTAAAACTTACAGTAGATGGGATTGAAGATGAGGAAGAAATTCGCAATAGTTTGCCTGGCTACAATAATCTAGCTACAGAAATTCAGCGAAACCTTTATATTCCGTAAGTTTGAAAGTGTCACCACTTAAGCATTTGAACTAATGTCCAACGTTTTAGTCCTGGAAATGAGAGACCGAATCACTCTTTCAAACTCCCGAAACAGATCACGGACGAATTTGAAATCTATCATCTTAAGATCCGCAAGACTAGAACGTTCAACAGTTTGGATGGAAGTTCTAAGTTGCATATCACAGAGGTTGATAAATCCTGTGGACACAAATTGTCGGTCAAAAATCAAGAAATCGTGGTCTACATTTTCCCTGAGGAGAAAAAAGATCACAACATGGAGAGGAACTCGGAGGAAGTTTCTAGTTACTCTGAAGAGAAGAAAGATCTCAGCATGGAAACCAATTGGCAAGAAGTTTCTATCACATCTGTTCCGATGAACAACCTCCTTCAACAAAATATGAAACTCGAGCTTGGTGAAGAAGTACAATGGACAATCCAGGATCTGGCAGTAAAAAATGTTTCCAACAGCTTCATCAAACCCGCATGTACCATGCTCGTGCAGATGGATGGTGTCGGCTTTTACAACGACGGTCAAGATCTCAAGACTTAGACATGGACCTCATGTCGCTGCAACATAATACTGAACATCACTGATAAAACATTGCTTTCTCATAGCTTCAAGAGACACATGCGTGGTTTGCTGCGTCCAGAAAGGGAATGATGGGTGTTGGATTGTTTGGAGTCAAAGATGACGGCATTCTATTAGAACAAGTGGGGATATTAGCTATTATTTCCATCTTCGTTGAGATTTTTCTTGGGATTTTATATTCATTGATGCGGCTGTAATATAAGCAAAACAAAGTCATCATAAATATCCCACGGTTGTTTATGCATTGAAAATTCGCAATTCTCCTCATCCACAAGGCAAAAGTAGCGCCCCGAGTGAATAAGTTGATGTACACTTCAAATGTATGTCGTCGATAGTAGCGGCAAATTAGAAAGCCACTTCTTATACCTTTACATTCGTGTATAGACATAGCCAATTAAGCCGAAAATGAGATGATCATGAAATACATAATGAATCATGTATATTGACCCAATTGCAATCATTTGAATTGAAGTAAATTAATCATTTGGGCTGTTGTAAAAAGGAATTATAGATTATGATTGACCTACGTCATCGTGAAAGAGCGTCCCCCATTACATATGCATCTTTTGACCTCTTCATTCTTCAACATTCAATTCCCCTACCAACTCGACTCCAAATTTTGACACTCATAAACGACAACATACCCTCTATCAAGCTATTCACGAAAGAAATTCCCCCTACCTAGGTATATCTCGAAAATCAAATGTCCGACGATAATCCAGCCATGTCGAAGACGACTAGAGATCTTCTAATGAAGGTTAGAAAGATTGTGCCGCCAATGCTCAGTAAATTCCACAAAGGTATATCCCGATGATTCGGTACAGCTACGTTTAATTGACATGTCTAAGGGCAAATGGGTAGAGTGGCGGTTATTGGTGGTAGTGAGGACTATACTGGCGCACCATATTTTTCTGCAATGGCCAGTGCAAGACTAGGCGCGGATATGGTATGAATTTCCACCGATTTGTCTTTATGATACTTGTATTTAGCTAACATGCAGATATACAGAGTCATGTCATCTGCGAGCCCCAGGCCGCACAGGTTATTAAAACGTACTCGCCAAATTTAATGGTTCATCCATTAATGCGACAATCGTCCCATGCGAAGATGACAGAAACAGCTGGTTCAATTGCTCAAAATGTTATTGATATGCTGCCGCGATTACACGTCATAGTTGTAGGACCCGGATTGGGACGCGATAAATTAATGCAGGATACGTGTGTGAAGGTTCTTCAAGCTGCGCGGGAAAATAATATGCCGTTTGTTCTCGATGCCGATGGTTTGCAGCTGGCTTCGTCGAGACCGGACCTGATTCAGGGATATAGGGAGTGTATATTGACGCCGAATGTTGTGGAGTTTGGTAGGCTGTGTAGGAATAAGGGGATTGATGTTGAAGAGTTGAATGCGGGGGAGGGTGCGGAGAAGTTGGCTAGGGCCTTTGGTGGTGTCACGATTGTGCGGAAGGGTCCGCAGGATTATATTTCTAATGGGGATAAGACGTATGTTAGTGATATTCAGGGGGGGTTGAAGAGGAGTGGTGGACAAGGTGATACGTTGACTGGAAGTTTGGCGACGTTTCTAGGATGGAGAAAGGCTTATTTGGATAAATTATGGGATCATGAGGGAGATATTGATGAGATTGAGTCATTGGCTTTAGCAGCTTTTGGAGGTAGTAGTATAACAAGAGTAAGCACCTTCTTCTTTTCTTTCCCCTTCGAACGACGTTGACAAGTACTAATTTTCGATAGGAATGTTCGAGGCTAGCCTTCGCCAAGAAGGGTAGGAGTTTACAAGCTAGTGATTTGACTGAAGAAGTATACGCCGCATTTACAAATCTTCTTGATCCTGATGATTCGGCTGCTAAGTTGTAGATTAATACTTAGATAATACACACCTACATACCTAGTACTTTCAATCTTGAAGTAAGATTATATCTATCCATCATGCCCTACCTATATACTGCATATCTAATGCCGTTACCAACCACGCATATACCATGCTAGAACAGAGAACCGAGATTTACCTATAAGTAAGATTACTTCACGCGTCCTGGATAGTCTATCTCCCAAAACCTCCAGAACTTCGTTCCTTTGTTTTAGCTACCGTTATCCTTAACCTCAATGCAATAGCGAACTAGTACCCCAAAAAAATGAAGCTAATTTCTAGACGTGCAACGAAAGGTCAGCTTCAGGCTGGGTTCGACGGTAGCTGGATGCGAGGTCGTTGTGTGTATGTCTAGGTTAGTTGGTAGGTTGATAGGTAAGATAGTAGATCTTCTTACTGCATATTCGAGATGAGGGGCTGGGAGTTGGGAGGCTTGGCCTTGGGATGTGGAGATATTTTTGAGCTTGGGGGGAAATGCTGAAATAAGGCTGGCTGTCTTATGCTGTGGGTGTTTTGTGGATGTTTTCCGGGTGGTGCTTGGATTGTGATTTTTGGGTTGTTAGGGTGGGTAGGTATTAGATAGGTACTAGGTACTAGGTATGTATATATGTTTTGGTTTGTATGGTCTTGTTTGGTTTTTGGTAGGTAGGAAGGAAGGAAGGAGGAAAAGCCAATCGGATGTCTTCCTTCCAATGTGATGAAACTTTGCTGGGATGGATGGATGTATGGGCTGATTCCGGGGGTAGGTCAGGTAGATAGCAGTAGCCTTGGGGATTTTCTTGGGTTTTGTAGATGCATTGGGGGATGGAAGGATGGGTTTATTTATTAGCTGGAGCTGGACAATATGGAGTACTAGTAAGCTATGGATGGATATTACTAGCTAACAGGCATACTAGCTGGGTGTATTGTCTTGCTCAGGTTTACAGTCTATTACTCTGTAAATTAAACATCCTCGCAGTTGAAATATTTGATCCCACCGCCTTATTTAGGGAAGGGTTTCAGTGCGATGAGTTAAGTGATTGAAATCTGTAACATTTTTGTTGTTGTTGTTGGAAGGAATTCTATATATATATTTAAATAATTTAAATAAAAATAAAAATAATAAACATCGACAGTATTAATAACAGTATTAGTATTAATATTTATTTTTAAATTTTTATTATTAAATTATTTATTATTATATTATTATTTATTATTTTTATTACTGATTCTTATTCTTGCTTCTCACTTCTCATTTCTTATTGTCATTATCATTATCATTATCATTATCATCATTCATCTATTCATCTATTCATCTATTCATCTATTCATCTACCCCCATCAAAAAATAAACAAGATTTTAAAATCCTAACCCTACAATTCATACCCAAGATTAATCATAAGAAGATAGGTATATTACCTGCCTACTAGCTATAGTTAGGTACATAAATCAACATCGACAACGCCGTTTCTCCCTTACCTACTAGCTCTCTCCATGGCCCAGTTGCTGGCAAGAGCCTGCATTTAGATCGGGTGATGGAATTGGTTGGGGACCCGGGTTTTATATATGAGGGGACTTGGAAGGGTGGAAGTGGGAATTTGGGATTGGGGATTTGTGTTGGAGTAATGTGTTGGGGTATTCACTTATTTGGGGGTTTGAAGGTTTGAGGATTCACTCATTATTGAAGAGGGGTGGGTAGATGGATAGATGTTGGATGATAGATTAGTTGATGGCTGGCCCTTTGTTTTTTTTTATTCTGTTTTTTGAAAGAGGACTTATTGGATGTTGGATAAGATTATTGTATATTGTATATTGTTTTATATTAATATAGTGTGTGTTATAAATATACTTAAATTTATCTAATTTATTATTATCAAATTGATAATGTTAACAATTTATTAAATTATGAAATTATGTTTGAACATATATAAGCAGTTTGGACGGTGATTAAAATGTGAAAGAGTTTTTGACATTGGCACATAGTATCTCTTTCATATGATCTCTCTGACAAGCTGACAAGCGGGAAAGAGTAGGTTGTTGACCCGAGACATATTACACACAGGCCACAACATACATCTAGTAACCAATAGGAAACTACCATCAAATATGGGATGTATGTGGAGGAAATAACCTACCCCGCGAATCTTATCTTACCCCTCTCTACCTCCGGCACCACTTTATATGCGTACGGAATGTATTCATCTAATTAATCTACCATTGCACTACCCATCCTTACAACATCATCACCTATTCTATTCCTAATCTCATCCCAACCATGACGTCCCTCCTCAAACCCTTTCACCAGGGCACATCAGCCATCTGCACAATACCCAGAACCAAAATCCGCATTAATCCGCATCATGTCAGAATGGCAAGCAGTACTGCAGTAACGAGAGACTATGGAAAAAGAACGGCAATTGTTACTGGATCCGCGAGGGGAATGTAGGATTCGAATTCCTACCATTGTGAAAATTATCAATGGGTTAACTTAAGTAATAGAGGTAAAGCCATCGCGATTAGATTAGCTGAAGATGGTTTCGATGTTTGCATTAATGATATTTCGGCAAATCAAAAGGGTATTGATGAGGTTGGTTTCTCGGCTGGCGGAATCTTCCTTTTTTTTTATAATAGGAGAATAGGAGAGAATAGTATACTAATATGATTAAAGACGGTGAAAGAGATACAGAATCTGGGACGAGCATCATACGGTCACGTAGCAGATGTTTCTAAACGTGTCGAAGTGGAAGGTTTGGTCGAAGCGTCAGTTAGGAATCTGGGGAGTTTGAATGTCATGGTTGCGAATGCTGGGATTGCGCAAGTCAAATCACTTTTATCGCTCTCTGAAGATGAGGTTCGGAGAATGTTCGATGTGAATGTTTTTGGTGTTTTCAATTGTTATAGCGCCGCTGCCAAACAAATGATTAAACAGGGTGGAGGTGGAAAGATAATAGGTGCTGCTAGGTATGTTCAGCTGAAGAGGAATCCCCGCGTGGTTTATTGATTATTTTTATAGTATTGTTGCTTTTAAACCATTTGCCATGCTCTCACACTACAGTGCTTCGAAGTTCGCCGTAAGAGGCTTCACTCAAGCATTTGCTACGGAAATGGCAGAACATCAGATTACTGTTAATGGTTATGCACCTGGGATAGTGGGGACAGCCATGTGGGATTTGATAGATGAGGAGCTTGGGAAGACAAAAGGTGTTGAGAAGGGAACGACTATCAAGAAGTATACTGATGAACTTATCTTGTTGGGAAGAACGAGTGTTCCTACAGACGTATCGAAATGTGTTAGTTATTTGGCGAGTCCTGATAGTGATTATATGACGGGACAGACTTTGATTATTGATGGTGGAATCATTATGAATTAATACCTTTGTAGTAATTAATCTGCGCATTGCTTGTTTTCTGGAAAAATGAATAAGTATTTACCTTTGATCATGATCCAGCTCACTCTTCTTCGAACTTCTTCCAAGTGAGACTTCTCCGAATCCCAGTTCTATATATCCCAAATATATTTGTAAAAAAACATTCTTATAATATCAATTTGTACACAAATCATAATTGAATCATATCGCTGAATAAAAATTAGAAAATAAAACCATAAAATTATATAAAACCACTTTATGAATAGGGACGATAAAACTTTTTGAGAGGTTGAAAAAACTCTAAGAACACCTACTTGCACTTACTTATATTGTGAGAAAGTTGGAATTATAGACCAAATACATAGAGGTTTTTAACTAATCAATTATATAACCTTCTGTAATTAGATATAAAAGAAGAGTTTTTTTTTTTTTTACAATAATTAACTTTCTATATATATATATTTGAATTTATATAATATCAACTTTAAAACTATTATGAACTTTGTTTTCTTTATAAATGATGTATTACAATATAATCTAATTCAACTTTCTTTTTCAATTCCCTCTTTACAACGTGCTATCGGGACGCACGTATCTCGACCTACTACTTTTACAATATCCACAGAACAACAATATTCTCTTTGAATGAATCATATTCATGATAATAAATCGGATGTTACTACTTGTTACAAGAGGATGATTCTATTGACTCAAAAGCAAGCTTCCAAAGATCACTATTCGTAGGTATTCATAGATAGACCTCTTGGCTTCGATAATTTTGAGCACTATACTAATCTGTTGCCTACTATAAGAAAAGGAACATAGTAATATAACACAACACAATACAACATTCAACACATCATATCCATTCCCAAAACTGAATATCTGAATAATCATCTAGATCTCTAGAGATTTCCAGATTTTTATCTTTCTTCGATTTTTAATCTTTGATCTTTTAATATAAAGTTTCATTCATACTTCAAGCAGGATTTAATTTAACTTTAGCTTTATTAGCCATTACTTCCCAGGCTTAGGAGTCGGGAGAGAAGATATACTAAATATACCTAGGTATTTAACCTATATCATAGAATCTCCATCCAAGCCATCTCCTCAAACCACAGCGCCGGTGCAAAATCAAATCAAGTTACTACCTAACTACCGAAACCATAAAAAAATGAAGTGGTTCAAAGTAGAATTCATAACTGATGAAAATGGGGTATATAATAAAGATCATAAGAGAAAATATATCACTACCACCTCTTCAAGAACAAATCGGGATTAAAAGCAAACTGAAAGGCATAACTGAGAGAAAATAGAAAAGGGAAGAACAGGTTTTGTTGATGGGGTTTGGGATTAGGAATACATTGGTAGAATATATAGGAGCGGATGAGGATTGCGGGAATGGAAATGAAAATGGGAGAGGAAAAGGAAGAGGAAGAGGAGAATTTCTCTGTGTGAAGCCGAGTCCGTTGAGGAAGTGTTGGACTTTTGTTTCAAGAGGCGGAGGGATGGGATGAGTGAGATGGGAATTCCAAGAATGAGAGAATGGATGATGGAATTATAGAGAATATCGTCTGTATATACAAGAGGAAGTTAGGGATAAAACATACGGCAGTGAAAGAAAAGAGGAATAAGATAACTTCTATAATAAGTAGACAAGGTGCAGAAATGAAATAAACAAGTACACAGCGCAGGAGATAAAGATAAAGATAAAGATTTAGCCCATTTCCAGCTCTGTCTTTTTTCATTTGAATCTGATCTACCTAGATACCTAATGTGATATATATATATAAGATCTACCAAGCAATAAAACATCAAAGCTCAAAAATCTCTCCAAACTGAAACTAATAACCTTAATAACACCACACCTTAGTTTCTTTTGAGCTGTCTAAAATACATTAAATTAAAAGAATTCAGATTGTAATCTTGTAATAATTAATATAAAGAGTAATTAATGTCTATGAAACCATTCCGAGTAGACCGGCGAATAAATACTTATTCCTAGAACTGTAGGATTTGTTCCTGAGAATCTTGTATACCTCACTAGAGGTATTATCTCCACGCGATTTTTATCATTTAACATAATATGACAGGGAGGTACTACTACCAAGCACTCCTGTAAACAAGAATGCTTCTGAATATTCTCTGGGACGAAATGTGTGCATTTAGACGATATATCAAAGCCTCGTTCTGGGACTAAAGTGCCCAGATGATATATGGTGAAATTTAAGGATTAGATATGGAAGAGAGAAAGTATAATAATGTTGCTGGAACATTCTTCAAGTAAGTAAGCCCGTTGCTTCTCGAAATTTGCAAACGCAACTAAAGGAATGAACAATCATATTCAGGTGCCAGAAAATAAAGGTTGTAGTAGATTAATGAGCTCAATCCTCAATCACTCAGAAGTTAGCAGTAAAAGTGCCAGTCAACCCTTTACCGCTCAAAGGTCGCCAAAATTCTTCCAAACATCTCGGCCATCTTCCAACACCTCATTCCCCTCAATCCTCTTCCTGCCCTTCTAATACCCTCCATCACTTCCTCCTTTTCCTGAGGCCCTAATCCCGTCCTTAACTCCTTATAAACCCAGCAAACCAATCCTCCCGTAAAAAGACACAACGCAATCTCATAACTTGCTTCTTCCGATCTCCTGCCGCCCAGTCCCATGGTACCTAGTACTCCATCCACACCATTCTCGTCTCGTATGCGAATGCACTCATAGGATAGGTTGAGCATTCCGTACACATGTTTCATTGTGCCACTTACAATATCTGAATTGGCCCAATACCGTAGATTGACTGCTGCGAATTCACAATCTTGACGGCTCGAAGATCGACCTGCCATTAAGTGGACATCACTGAGGCTTACATCCAAACTGACATATCCCAGAGCGCAGAGCAACCTCCCAGCTATGGAATGTTCACCAGAACTTCCTCCATAGCATTCGTTCCATGAATCTAATGCATCAATTAACCATTTTCTTTTGCTCAAAAGTCCAGCGCCTATGTCTAATGCGTGATTTCCCGCTGTGCCCATTAATCCGGTAGGATTTAACATAGATACCGATGAACGCCAGTCAAATATAAGAGTATGTATACCATATAGAACAAGGTTTTTTCCGAACACTGTAGTCGAGATAAAAGGTGGAGGAGGCTTAGTCCATTTATGGAGAAGGATACCGTTCAAGGCCTGGAGATAATACGTTGCAGGTGGAATTTCAGCTGGTCCCAAAAGGATCTTCCAGGCCTGTGGTGATGGCGCTTCCCAATGTTGTTCTGGGCATGGGAAGGCACAATTTGTGGTTTCAGCTCTACTTATATATGGCTGAACATTAAATAGGCTAGCATATTGGCAGTCGAGGATCTTTCCAAATGTTAGTGGGGAAAACAATCAAGAATCGAAGAAGCATACATAAATGGATAACCCAAGCCTCTTTCTTTTCTCAGTCTCTATCCAAGAAAACCATTCAATTTCCTGTGGCGAACTCCTAGGTAGCGAGCTCGGATCGAGCTGTACTCTAGAAATTGGTCTACAATCTAGCAAACGCGCTCGTCGACTAGCTGTTATCAGGATACCCCTCACACCCTCTGCAAATTCAAACATTTTCTTACTGCCTCCCCAAGCTCCAGCGACTAAAAGGTTAAATAAGCTGAAAATGTTGTCAAGAATTCGGAGCTGAAAAAAAGTTAGCATGGATCGTCAGCTCCGGAGGGCTGACTGACGTGTTTTTCTTCAATTTCATGCAATCTCATGCTCGCTACTCTTCCACGATTATGGAACAGTCGCAAAAAGAGACCGCGATCTGCCCTCGAATAGCATGAACCTAGAAACATCATCGATGACACTAAAAGGGGAGAACTGGCGAAAATATCGAAAGTTGGGATGTGGGTAATAGGAAATCGGGGGTGAACATGTTTAAAATAAAGCCGAAGAAAGTAATCCAGCACTTCCGATGGCGGAAATGTAGAAATATTTATTTGCACATAAACCGTGTCACCTGATTGAGCAGGAAGCTCAATCTGTAGCATGCCTAGTAAGGTCGATCGTAACACATCGTTAACTTTTTGCCTTGGACCTATTGTGAATCCACACGACATAGCTTCTTGAGCAACCGCATACCATGATTCTGGACCTAGTTTAGGAATAACCCTTGGGCCCCATTTGGGTGGACTTTCTAGTCTACTGACTTTATCCGGCCAATCTTCCTCGTCTCCTTCGGCATCCAAATCACTCGATTGACCAGGGGCATCGGACTTGACAAAGCCAAAACCAAAGTCGAAATCAATATTGCTCAAAGGATCTTGGCTGAAGCAGTCCAATGTCCAAGATATGTCGGCGTCATATGATCCCATGTAGATACTTGGATTATCATTATAAAGCATAAAACCATCCCATGCATTGGGATTGAAATTTTCTGGAGCATGGAATGAGTTATCAGGAGGGAGTGGTGCCAAAGCAGCTTCAACAAGGCTTGAGAGACCTTGGGACTGAGTCGAAGGTGAGCGTGAATCAGAATATAATGCCTCCTGAATAGGTGGTAAGCTGTCGTGAGGAACCGCCTGACATCGCATACTAGGCGGTAGCGTAGATACAAACTCAATACTAGACTTCTCATCATGATGGACAAGATTGGAAATGGGCTGAGGTTCAGATGCAACAGGCGACACGGAATTGTTTATCACGTGAGATCTTGAAGAACCAGCACGTTTATCTGGGCCATCATGTATTCGACGATGCCGACTCAATAAATCACTTCTCGTAAATCTCTTCTTACAAATCGGACAGGCAAATTTGCCCACCACATCATCTGATTTGGTAGAGGTGATTAGCACGTGACTAGTATTAAACTTGACGTTTCCGCAAGTTGCTAAAAATTGAACGGAGTCTAAAAGTGGAAATAGAATGTGGAAAAGAGAGCAAAGGAACACACGAGATGTAGATACGAGTACTCACGATTTGCTTGATGTCTAGTTAAATTCTCAATCCTACTAAAGTTCTTTGGACATTGGGGACATTGAAATCGGTTTCCACTTGCTACCGACTTAGCCGGGGGCGCTCCTTTCGGACTTCCTCTCGTGGAGCTTGCTGAAGATGTAGTATTTTCTGGAGTTTCGGCAGTATTATTGATCAATTTTGCATTGGAGGCGATATCAGATGAAGCAGGTGGATGATCATTATCCATAATTACACAATTATCTCATAGATGATAGGACTGGATCCGCGATATCCGCATCTGTATCGTTCTCGGGTCTCTCGGTTTTCTCGGTATCGTGTCTCGGTCCTGTCGTTATCGATCGTATGATATATCGAATTCACGTCCAGATGGTCATACCTAATAAAGGATAAAGGTGGACGGCAAGGACGGAAACTTATGAATGGCAGACGGTGAATGGGCGGGTCTGTTGGATGTATGTGGTGGACGTTGTTGTTGACGAAGATGTGGGTTGGGCGCTGGAATTTCAGTATTGGCTGATAGTGGTGACCGGAAGTGGACGGAAAATATCCGGTAAATCTTTCAACCTCATACCCTAAAATACTATAAATAATTAAGGGAAAGAATTGCAAAATCAGTGTCGATTGGTGGTCACAGGCCAAAGCCAAGTCATTTCTCCATTTATCTATAATGAAATGTACAATTGGAGACTCCATTTATGATATCTTCGATACCCAGTATCTTTAGCAATCATCTCAAGCTACACGGTGCTTTATGCTTTCCGCTTTCTCTTTTCAGCTGCTATTTGCGACTCTCATGACTGCGCCTTAGCTTTCCAGTCCTCATGAGCTTTCTTCTGCCTCTCCCAATCCTTCTTCAATTTTTTCAATGCACTCTTCGGTACATCTTCTCCATCTTTCGTCTTCGTTGGCATACCATCAACATCCCATGCACTAAATCTATCATCCTTGAACATATCCACTGGACTGAGTTTGGCCTTCTCGAGCCTCTCTTGCTCCAGCCTTTCTCTGGCGAGTTTGGCGGCTTCTTTTTGTGCTGCCTTTTCTCTTTCCTTAGCCACTTTCTCTTCCTTTTGTGCTAAAAGTTCTTCTTTTGGAATGAACTTAATGAGCGAACCCTGATCATCAGGCCTATCGTCAAGATATACTCCAAGATTCGTGAGATCATTATCACGAATGCGATCGGACAACGATAAGATTTGTTTCTTGTGTTCGGAACCTGGTGCTACTCGTCTCAGCTCATCTCTAGTCTTCGCAATGACACGTATGTATGGTAAAGCAAGAGCTTCTTGATCCTTTGTTCCCGAAGATACGATCGTAGAAAATTCGTTATCAACATCTGTCGCGAGTAATCTATCGAGGGTTTCTGAATGTAAAGACAAGCCCTCAATTTCTCGCTTGACTTGTTTGAATACCTCAGAATACGGTGCCACAATCTGCTCAGGGGTGTGGTTGCTGTTCACGGGGGTATTAGCCCAGCCAAGTCCATCGTATGGCGCTGTTGCATTCGCATCCAGGCCAAAGATGCCAAGAATCTTGGTTATCCATCGAGCGATTTTCTCAAGTCCCTGAATATCAAGGTCATTCTTGTGCGAGCCAATATGAACGTTTGATTCTTTAATTAGCTCTTGTAAAATAAGCATTGCTCGTGGTGTATCGAAGGATTCTGTGAGGGCGGTCTGAAGGTCTGCTTGTGCCTTGTCTAATGCTATTTGCAATTCTGGATGAACTGAAAGAGACTCTAAGTCTTCACCCGATCTGGAATTTCCAGCCTCAATTATGAGAGATTTGACATTGACAAAGAAGTTGTTCACTGTAGCTTCCCATGCGTCCGCCATTAGCCTCATATCTGGAGAAATTTCGACGCCATCGTTCCATCTCCCCATCAAGAACACTATCCTCATTGACCTTGGAGTGTAGTCTGTAGCCAGCGCATCACGAATTGTCTGGAAGTTCTTGAGAGACTTTGACATCTTTGATCCTGCAATAGAAAGATGTCCCATATGCAAAAAGTAATTCACCCACTCATGTGGGCCATGCTCGTGTTCGCAGAAATATGCCTCACTTTGTGCCAATTCGTTATCATGGTGAGGAAATGCAAGATCAATACCACCAGAGTGAATATCCATCTTTGACCCCAAAATATCCGATGCCATGACGGAGCACTCAATGTGCCATCCAGGTCTACCTTCACCCCAGGGACTTGGCCAGCTTGGCTCTCCTGCCTTTGACTTTTTCCAAAGAGCAAAGTCTCCTGCCCCTCGCTTACCACCCAAATTCTTGGATAGCGATCCTTCTCCTTCCTCTTGCAAGGCTTTATCGTTTCTACTCTCTGGTCGCAGTCGCGCATAAGGATTGCCGGCCTTCTCGAAAGCTGCAATATCAAAGTAAACAGATCCATCTGACTCATACGCAAATCCTTTTTGAATAATCTTCTCGACAAAGGTAGCGATCTTTGGTACATAGGTAGTGACTCGAGTAATGACATTTGGCCGTAAAACATTCAATGCATCCATATCTTCCATGAATTGATCCTCCCAGTATTGTGTCACGTTAGTGAAAATTGTATGGTCTTTTGCATCTATCGAATCTTTATACAGAGAATCGAGGTATGGAAGGAGGATCTCGTCTGCTCCGCCAAAAATTTTGTCCTGCTGTATTGCTTGCGCTGCAGAGGAAAGATTGCTGATGTGCATCTTCATCTTAGCTTCCGCATCTCCTGATTTCCCTTCGCCAGTCAAAGTTCCACCAGCCAATACCTTTCCATATGCCGTATCTCTTCTTTCGGCATAGTTGCTAGGCGTAAGTGGATTGCCATCTTTCAACAATTCGGGTAAATTTGCGGTTGCGTAGGACTGGAAAGCTTCTGCCGCTAATTTTGCGAGTTCAGATTCGGTATACGCTTTCGATTTCTCCAATTCCAATAGCTTTTGTCTTCTGGCTTTGAGGATAATCTGTCAAGGTCATCAGTGAAATACCCCGCCATCCCAAATTCAGCCCATCCTACCTTGTCATCCACGTCTGTAATGTTCATAACGAATTTCAGATCAAAACCAAAATAATCTCTCATAATTCTTCGTATGATATCAGTAGAAACATAATTCCTAGCATGTCCCAGATGCGAGTGATCGTATACTGTCGGTCCGCAGACATACCAAGAAACCTTTCCCTTCTCAATGGGAACAAATGGAACTGGACCCCCAGGCTTCAAAGAGTTGTGAACCTTCAATTGATCCATCTTTAAGAATTTATTTGTCGTAAACTTTCGAATTGTAAGCACATGAATACGAGAATTAGAGAAAGTAGAAAATCTTAGAGAGCGTAAATGAAGAAACATTCAGTCATGAAATATTATGAAGATAACTATTGAGTCACCTCTTTGTGTGATAATTGCATGATTCGTTGAATATTAGGCTGAAAATAAATTCAACGTGAAGCTAGGTGTCCTTCAGCCTTACAGAGGTTGCGACTCAGCCTTGTCCATTTTTAAAATTATTTCTTTCGGGGAAGGGAGAAACTCTAGAACTTCTTCATCACAAATACAACAATTAGCCATAATGAGTACCAAAAGATCGCCCTTCCTCTACCCTGGAGCAATCTCGTCTTCAGATCAATTGGCAATATTACATTTAAAACGGGACCTCCAAACTCCAACAATTCTGAAGAGCACTGATGAAAAGGATGAAGGATACGCGGAGGGAAAGGTAACCAACACTCGGTTTGGATCTTTTCCGCATACCACTTTAATTGGAATACCATGGGGAACTCAAGTACTTGCATCAAAAGTCGACACTGGATCTAGAGGACGCAGAGGTGATAAGAAACGGAAACGAGATGATGTTGAAACTGCCGATACGCCTCAAGCCGCGGAACTCATTACAGAAAATGCGGAAGATAGGTCCTCAACGCCTACCAGCGCAACGAAGGAGGTGGCGGAAGCAGTAGCTGCTGGAAGCGGATTCATACACTTCCTACCACCTACGCCAGAAAACTGGACCAATTCATTACCACATCGAACGCAAGTTGTATACACGCCTGATTACAGTTATATTTTACATCGTATACGCGCAAGACCTGGAACTAGTTTAATCGAAGCGGGAGCTGGTAGTGGATCTTTCACACACGCATCGACAAGAGCTGTATTTAGCGGATATCCTGATAAACATACAACAAAGAAGCGCAAGTTGGGGAAGGTCTGGAGTTTCGAATTTCATGAACCGAGACACGCAAAACTGGTTGAGGAATTAGAAGAGCATGGGTTAGATAAACTTGTAGAGATTACACATCGAGATGTATGTGAAGGAGGGTTTCTGGTGGATGGAAAAAGTCCAAAGGCCGAATCTATATTTCTGGATTTACCTGCTCCATGGTTGGCACTTCCTCACCTCACTAGGTCTCCTCCGCCTCCTATTAAGAACCCCAACGGCGAGCTGGCACCATCGAGGCCCATTTCAGAACCATTCGTTTCCGCTCTGAATCCCGAAGCACCAGTCCATCTATGTACCTTCTCTCCCTGTATCGAACAAGTCCAACGAACCATATCCGTCATGCGACAACTTGGCTGGGTTGATATTGAAATGGTAGAATTATCTGCAAAGCGCTTTGAGATTCGTAGGGAGAGAATAGGTATCGATAATGGAGTGCAAAGAGGCCTCCAAACTTCGCCAGCCAATGTTGAAGAAGCCGTTGCTCGATTATTAGAAGTTGAAACTGGGCATCAAAGTTTCCACAAGAAAGGCGATGCCCCAGGCAAAATGCCAAGACAGAATCCAAATACAAGGGATACATTGATAAAGAGCTTGGTTGAGGGCAAGATTTATAAGGAAGGAAAATTAATACATAAGACAGAGCCAGAAGTCAGGACTCACACTTCGTATCTGGTCTTTGCGGTGTTACCGAAGGAGTGGAGCGAAGAGGATGAGAAGAAAGCCAGAGAGAAGTGGGAGGTAAACTTCAATGGCGAACCGGAGGTCAATGCAACGAAACAGAGTGAATTGCCGATGAGTAAAAGGCAAATGAAGAAAGCAGCGAGAGCCAGTCATGTCAAACCTGCCACTGCTGCTGCTCCGCTAGTCGGCGATGGAACGGCAATTGTAGATGGAGCAAATGGATTGATCAAAGAGGAGACTGAAACAAATGTTGAAGGCTAGGCTACAGATAGGACATAAAGAATATTCTGAGCTCTACCTCCTAGTTTACCCGCATAATTTCACTTACGCCCCTCCTACACCCCATAGCGGATGAGTTGGTCATGTGAAAAAAAGGTTGCGTATGCCTAAATTCTTCTAGCAGAGAAATTCAATGGAAGAATAACTTGAAACTCCGCCCAACTATATATACTTTTCTTACCCAGCCCGTTTTAACATCGAAGTCTACCGATCAAGATTGCCTGCAATATAGGAAGTGACGTTTCCCACATTTTGACAAAAAGGGCATACATAAAGTATGCACCTCTCAAAGTCTCTTCTTCACATAAAGGCCTCAGTTGCTAGTTTGTGTAGTTCGTGATGAAATATGTAGAAACTACCATGCATCAGCTAGTTGGCGAGCGAGAAGTACCTTTGTATCAGGCCCAATAAACGAGAGTGTAAATTTTTCGTTACTCTCTACTGACTGATCAAAGGACCAACCTCTAGCGGGGTTCAAGAAGTCTTATTCGCCGAAGCAGCGAATTGTCTCTCCTTGTCACGATTTGGCGTTCTGGTAGTACCTTTTGAATGAGATTTTGAGATGACAAAAATAGAAACAAGAAGAATCTTTTCTACCTGCCATTCTAACATTAAATTGCGATGTCCTATTGGAGATATATTCCCCGATAAGTGATATGTCTAAGTAATCTGTCGAGCACTGCGCTGTTTGTCAGACATTTCAGGTTTGGTCAGACAACAGATGGATGGTTTATGTAAAGCATGGATGAGTAGTGAGTATGTTGAATCTTATCCAGCGTTTGTACTCCGCGATTCAGTAGAGTGAGTAGCCAGTAGATTTACTTCAAGCGAGTAAGTTAGAAGCCAACAGTGGCTATACTTTATCTATCCCAGAGTATTAACAGTAGCTCCGTGTATCTAATACTTTATCAGATAATGAATACCAATGAATTTAAACAGAATCTTAAGTTCCGAAAGCTTGAAATAGATACCAGACCATGATTATTAGACTTTGGTGCACCAGTCCATTGTTAAGCGAGGCCTAGACCAATCAGAGAACAATACAGTCCTGACCTAGCTATCATCTGTCTAGCATCTTGGGACTACTTTTCAAGCTAGCGATATACGAAGACCTGTTGACTATACAGCTGATTCAGATATGCAACATAACAGAAGGTATATATGATGGTCATATGATATTCTACTATGATTCACTGGAGGAGGATGAATGAATGAAGCACATCAGATGACAAGTAGCTAAGCTTTTAGAAGTTCCGTTGCACGTCGACAATGCGCCATGTTATTCTATTAGCCGGCGAGTAATTCGAATAAATCAGCATTTTATTACATTGAATGTCTCAGACCAACGCGCCGTACCTAAAAACTACAGCTGAAACCTTTCAGATGTGCAGCAGGGCTTAAATATGGAAGGCTTGGGTGCCATATAATAGGTAGTTCAAGATAAAATTCACCTATAAAGCAAATGAAGCACATCAGACGACATCTAATTAGACTTGTAAGAAGTTTTGTTGCACATCTGATGCGTATTGTTTATTGTTTATTCCCCCTGGACCACTTGAAGCCCTAACTAAATGATTATATAATAATTCAGATATGCAGCGAAGCTTTAGAAAGAGATATAGGTTTGTCTTTCGATGTCTATGCATAATTCACTCGGGGGCGATGTGTGTATCATCATCTGGTATTCTTTTTGTATGACTCATTTCATTCATCTGAGTTTAATAAAGCATTGACACGTATGGACCCCAAATTCTCCTGAAAGTTTATAACGGAAGAACGGAAAAAGCATCACAAAAATGAGAGTAACAGCAGCGGCAGTGACTTCCCACCCACCAAATCCCAGCTCACTCAAAACCTCTGTGTGAATGATCATACAGTGTAAGATGCGAGCGGAGCGAAAACAACTAGTATGGAAGTCCCTGCGATCGTGTACAAACTATAAAATAGGATTTGGATTCCTTCAACCAGGTCGATAACGACTTCCTGTTCTAGCAGTGACAATAGACGAGCACAAACTCTGAACAGCCCTTTCGGCATCGTTCCTGCCTTTGAACTAAGATTTCTGATATATAGTCGAGCATTCTCATCCTGGATCCAATTTTTCTTCCCTTCTTTTGCAAACAATCTCGATAATATATAATTTTCATCTTAAGGATAGCTATATTCTTTGAGCGGATCACCAAGCAATATTTGTTAAGATCGAGACCAAGATCAACAGCGATTTGCCTTTAATACATCAATGTAGGTTCCTCCTAGAAGGGCTATCATAACTCTCTTACTAACGTCAATTGTAGTAAGAATCTGTAAGATTACCAAGTTCCAACAACAAAACATTGAGAATTATCATCTTCATCTTATCATTCCTATTCCTCCATCTCGCCAGTCAGTTACACCAAATTACCAAATCTGTCCTCGCATTAAAATTGGCAACAGTGCTCCGAAAAGTGCGTCGCCGGCATAGGCCGATTCCCTTTCGTCGCCGCGTTACCACAGTTCCGCCAATTGCGCCCGCTCCGATTGCCCCTTCTCCGTCGGCCTCCTTCTTGATTCAAGTTGTTGTAAGTCCATTCGGATGTTTGGATCCATCTCCCAGTGCTGACCTAGATAGTTCAATGGCATTCGTAGAAGAATTGTAGCGGCAGGTTACGGCGCCTTGTTACTGCTCCGTAGAATGGCTGAACATATGGCTCTATTCAACTAAGGAATGGAGATTGTTTGTAGACTTTTCTTACTGGGTAATGTGAGACAAAGTTATTGCTCAAAAATCATCACACCATCAAGTTTTAACAGATCATACACTTTCCATTAATCAGTTAATCTTACATACTCTCATTCTCTATACTGGCTCTGCACTGTTCAGATAAATCAAAGACTTAGTGATCGTGCTGGCTTATTAATACTTCAATATGAGATTCTATTGAAGTTTAAAGAACATGCAAACATTCTATTTCTATATGCAACGAAAAATAATCTTCAAGTTTCAATGAGTAGTAACAAGATGTACTGTCCATAATCCCAACCAGGAATGGTCAGGCACTCCAGTAGTCTGAAGAGTTATGGATGGGCTTTGTGTTATTGTACACCCAAAATGAAAGAACAGCGACAGTCTTGATCCTGTGCGATCCGCCATTCTATATAAGCAAGAAAAATAATCGAAATTGGTAGACATACAATTTCATGAATATAATGAGTAAGGATTTGGATAAAAAGTGAAAGAAAGATAATTCCAGATAGTATAAGTCAGTCAACCGCAATCCCAATTATATGCCGGATCCCTCAAATCATATTCCCTAGGTGTAGTTCCCTCACTTGCCAGAAAGTTTGAAGCACTAATCACGAAGTGTAGAAGATAGATTTGAGCGGACTTATCGCGCCATTCTCTTCGATTACTAAGAGTGTCTAGGTACTTGGCAGCTTTAGTACATATCAACCCAATTGTCACAACTTGTCCTATACTCTCTGCTGAAAATAGTGGTTGTATCTGTCGTTACTGCGGTGAGCAGACATAGAAGCGTTCGAAGATTTGGCACCGGAAATGCTTTGCTCAGAGGACCCAGAAGCGAGAATGAGTTTTAGTCATCGGAAGTGGTCAATTTTACAATGCTCGTGTTTTTTCCATGTTGAATTCAACCCATCAGCAACGGTGCTTTTGCTCGAATGTAGCCACTACTGGACGACATACGGCTTGCTTAGTACTCTCGAGGCAGCGTGATGAAACTGCAGGTTACATTTGAAGCTGGAATCGTTAGTATATGAAAAAAGTTGTTTGCTTGAGCTGATGAGGAACACCATTTAATACGGCCCTCATTTTGGTCAGTATTGATGCTATGACAGGCTAGGCAAGAATTGAAATCTATCAGAGCACAAACATCTTGAAATACCATATCCATTTCCACATGAAGTCCTGGATAAAATAAAGCATCCTATAATTCGAACAAATTGAGCTCTCGCTTCGTTCTTGAATCTGCGAGGACAAATTCTCCCCGAGCAATTTTGCCTTGCCCTGCTGTTTCAAAATCTTCTCATGCACCAATCAATGAGGACCTATTGCAAGAGGAGAGGTCGCACCTTGCCGACACCTGCATAATCATTGCTGAAGATCGCATCAGGCTAGATCCTTGTACAGCACAACTATCTCCAAAATCAGTCGTCTCTTACAATAATGTCTGGAAGTAGACGAACGTTTCAACCAAAGCGAATATCTCTCTGTGTCGGATAATAAACTTTCCAAATGCCAGATTTATCTCGATTAACAGGTCGCGCTGGCCCTTTTGCATAGCATTGGCATGTCTTCGGCATGTCTTCGGCATGTCTTCGATTCAAACTCCTACAGCCCCGTTCAGTGTCGTGGGTCCAAGGAATTTGGGAATAAGAATCTCATAATCGAAGCATAGAAGCACCATTCTGATGAGCCTAACGTATGCCGCAATCTCCTTGCAAAACTTTCGACATTTCCCTTTTCGCTGGCGGCCATTTAATCCTCCGAAAGGTGTCCTTGTAAAGAGAAGCCGATCCGCCAGGCGCTAGGCCAAGATCTTTTCAAGTCCTAACAATTCTTGCATCAGGGCGTGGTAGGGGACGGTCGATCCCACGCTAGATTCGAGAGATTGTACAACATCGTAGATAACCTGGAGACCTGCTATAAAGTCACCAATAGAAAAATCAAAGGCATAAATCATCTCCGTGATGGGAAGGAGAGACTGAAAAGGAGACTGTTAAGGCCTGACTCCAGGTCAAGTGTGAAACAAGAGAGTTCCAGCTTGAATGTGAACAGAAAGAAAGTAAAAAATTATAGTCAAATGGTGTTCGTGAGCAAAAGCTTCCAGTATGGGTTTGTGAATCGAGGCCACAGAGCTCAAATCCTTCTTATATGGTGGTCTTCCACCAGACATAGTGAATTTTTAAGGGCTAGCTGCGACAGAATCTTAATAAGTAAAAAACTAGAAGGTTGAAGATAACTTTTGTATCCTTGGAATCACCCCTTTCGAGAGACACGCTTGCTAAATACGTTTGCTTGTATAGCTACTTGGTGTAGACAGAAGTACTGTGCACGCAAATCGATTACATCGACCAATAAACTACTTATTTGGAAGTTGACTCAATTTAGATATCCTAGGTACAAATCCCTCTGCCGTCATAACGTGGCACACCCATGATGATTATGAGCTGCATCTTGAAACCCGTCGTTCCTCAGTATCAAGCAACGAGCCGATTATAATGAATGGTATAGTAGCATACTATCTCGACGCAGTTATGCCAGTCCTTGAGCAAACTTAAAGTTTAATGGGTCTGAAATAACGGTATGAAAGAAAAACACCAACAGCATCTCGCGATAGTTATATTAATGTCTTCAGCGGAATTCGGTTGAGGTCATCTCGAGCTCGTTACTAGTGTGTATTCCTCAGGGTCTTCAGTCTGCTCTTGAGTGCAGATTAACTTTCTGGTCAATCGAATGAAATTCATTGTCCATAACATGACTCTAAAGAAATGTCATCTATCAAGCGTGACACCGGCAACGGACCCTGCGGACGACGCTAAAATAACCTTAAATTTAAGCTCATATTTAGCGCAATCCTGATAGCTCCAGATTTATACGTATAAGCTCCAATAACCAAGCTTCGTTCACACTCACTCACAATCCAACAAAAGCAATGTAATGTCTAGCCCTCAAGTCTGCCGCCTCGGTAGATCCCAACCAACAAATTTCTTCACCTCCTTCCCAACCCCCATCAAAACCACCCAATCCACTCGAATACCCCGCCGCTTTTTCACCTCCTCACACCTTCTCACCTCCGTCCCGCCAAAACCACCTCAAACCCCTATATCCGCAACCTCCTTCTCATCCTCACATTCCCGTCTCCAGTCTCGCTTGCAGACACTGCAATCCCGTCTACCCAAATTTCTGCATCCGTACACATCTCCTTTGCTTACTGCGCCAAAAACATACATTGTGTCTTTCCTCATTCTGCATGAAATAACAGCGATCGTACCGATTGTAATTCTGGCGGGAGGATTTCATTATACGGGGTGGTTACCGTCTGATCTGATACCTGATGGGAAATTGAAGGGGGCGCAGGCGAGGTTTGAGAGGTGGTTTGGGAGGAGGGGGTGGTTCGGTTATGGGAATGCGGAAGGGTCTATCAGTTTGGGGATAGATGATCCGAGTGGGGTTGGAAATGATGGACAGATGGTCAGGGAGAGGGAAGAAAGTAATACAAGCGGGAAGAGGATAGTGTTGGAGGTTGCGACGGCGTATGTGGTTACGAAGGTGTTGTTACCGGTTAGGATAGCGGTTTGTGTTTGGGGGACGCCATGGTTCGCGAAGGTTGTGGGTAGAATTGGAGGATTGGAAAGGGGAAGAGTGAAATGATTTGTCAATGTGGTGAGATAGTCATGATCACAAGGAGTAACACATGTTCGTGTTTGACTACATCTAGACAATAGAAGCTAATACAAATGGACTGAGATAATCCAATACTTTTTGGGGTGAGTGTTGCACTTTTCACGCGTACATACACAAGTTCAGAATCTGATTGACTTTTTATTCATATATGTATTTATTCACCATCTTCAGTAACTTTCTTTAGTTAAGGTTTTGGAGTCTTGGAGCAAGTGACATAATATCAAGTCTAATCTACTTCTCGTAAACCCAGTCGTGTTGAGCGGACTTCCATGAGAGAACCTCACCCTCCTTGAACCAGAGAGCAATCTCCTTCTTGGCGTTCTCGACGGAGTCGGAACCGTGGCAGACGTTGCGTCCGACATCGATGGCATAGTCACCACGGATGGTACCTGGAGCAGAGGCCAATGGGTTGGTGGCACCGAGGAGGGCTGAAGAGAAGAAGCTGTTAGAAAGAGAAAAAGTGGAGAAGATTGGTGGCGAGATCAAGAGTTTACTTACTACGGCCGGTCTTGACGGCATCACGTCCTTCCCAGACCATGGCGCAGATTGGGCCAGAGTTCATGTCTACACAGTGTTAGCTCCATGCTCAAAGTGTGGTAGATTGACAGATACATACAGTTGACGAGACCAGCAAAGAATGGCTTGTCGGAGAGATCAGCATCTAGTCAAGGGGTTAGTTTCAATGGTTCCATTTCCTAGCCAAGCTAAAGCACTCACAGTGCTTCTCGAGGTGCTCCTTTCCAGGGCTGCTGAGCTTGATGCCAGCAAGCTTGTAACTATTTTCCATGTCAACAAAGCTCAAAAGGTTCTTAAAAGAATGTAAACATACCCACGAGCCTCAAATCGGCTGATGATTGGGCCGACGAGTCCACGCTGAATTCGACTTTAGTCAGTACTCCATTCTTCCCTCTTCACTGAATAGTTTCCGCATACCTGGACACCATCTGGCTTGATGGCAATGAAGCTATTCAAGGCGGCAAATTAGTTTTCACGGCTAAAAATTGGTTTGTTGACGTGGGGTAAAGTTCCAAGAGACAACAAAACATCAAGAATGAGATGTTGATGGAATCAAAACTTACGTTTGTTCGTTAGACATGGTATCGTTATTTAATCTGGCAGCTTCTTCTCTGTGTTTTGCTGTTGCTCTTAAGAGTGCTTGGGTTTTAGGACTGACGCGATTCAAAATAGATTCGGGGGCTTCACTCATATTTTAAATTTTAGTTTGAGGTGTGTTGTTAGTGGGGTCTTTAGTAGGCGGGGTGTGCTTGACTTTCCGCTAGAAGAGAGGGGAAGGTACCTTGTTCGTCCAAAGGCCCTAAATATCAGGCTCAAAAACTTGTCTCGTTTTGATTCGCTCAATTACCTAATTTCCATTATTTGCTGGCACAAATTTCACCAACAGAAATATACGCACAGGTATTTTATACCCATCCCACTCGCTCGTCACACCCAGCCAAGGATAACAGGGGTTTTGGACTGATCGTCAATGGTGAGGTAGAACGAACAGGACAGCTTGGAAACTTAACGCAGAATTCCATTCTTCGTATCATTGTTTTGCTGTACAAAGATCTATCAAAGAATTTGGTAATTTTGTATAATCTGAATTGAGTGCAATTGATACATAGGTATTGCATGTCTTTTCAATTATGAAGTCGCCGTTAAACCTGTCCTCACAATGGACAGGATATTTAGTTCTGTTATCAACATTTGGCAGCTTGATTACACCAGCTGGTAAGTACTTCAAGAACAGCGTCGGGGAAAGTCACTAACCTATCAATAGTAACTGTTAAACATGAGAATTTCAAAACATGCAATCAATCTGGGTTTTGCAAACGAAATCGAGCATATGCCGATCATGCAACAGCAGTGGGAGATAACTGGAGCTTGCAAGCTCCGTATCGATTGAAGTCGGATTCACTAACCTGGAAGAATGGTCAACTACAAGGGACGATCCTCAAAATCTTAGATGATGGTGGTTCGGTCCGGTTACCGATTACCATTTCTTT
Organism: Sclerotinia trifoliorum; assembly: GCA_905066765.1. Taxonomy (NCBI): domain Eukaryota; kingdom Fungi; phylum Ascomycota; class Leotiomycetes; order Helotiales; family Sclerotiniaceae; genus Sclerotinia; species Sclerotinia trifoliorum. The sequence continues at coordinate 467,005 of CAJHIA010000010.1, read as the reverse complement.
CCTCGAGTCTGGGTCTGCGAGAGTTACGATTGATGAGGAGAAGCGCCAAAAGGGCGAAATTGAGTTGAGACATGACAGTAAAGCTAGAAAGGAACGTTATAATGAGGCTGCGAATTGGGCTATTGTTGGAGGCCTTACTCTGAGTAAGGATGCAGAATATAAGAAATATCCAGGAGTTTCATACATCACATATGGTCCGGAGGGCAAGTTCAAGGCGGAAGTTACACATGCTCCATTTGCGATCGACTTCAAGAGGAATGACGAGACACAAATCAAGTTCAACGAACGGGGATTGATGAATGTGGAGCATTGGAGACCAAAGATTGAGAAGCCAGAAAGGAAAGAAGGCGAAGAAGAAACAACTGAGGTTCAGACTGGTGAAGATGAAGGGACTTGGTGGGACGAATCTTTTGGTGGTAACACCGATTCGAAACCTAGAGGTCCTGAAAGTGTTGCTCTTGATATTACCTTCCCAGGGTATGAACATGTCTTTGGTATCCCAGAACATGCTGGACCCTTGTCATTGAAGCAAACTCGCGGTGGAGAGGGCAATCACAACGATCCTTATCGTCTATACAATGCCGATGTTTTCGAGTATATCATGGATAGTGAAATGACACTTTATGGAGCTATTCCTTTTATGCAAGCACATAGAGCTGCATCAACCGTTGGTGTCTTTTGGTTGAACGCAGCCGAAACCTGGATTGATATCATTAAGGAGAAAGCGTCTATCAACCCATTAAGTGGAAAAACTGATACCAAGACTCATTGGTTCTCGGAGAGTGGATTACTTGATGTTTTTGTATTCCTTGGACCAACGCCAAAAGATGTTACAAAAGCATATGGAGAACTTACTGGCTACACACAGCTCCCTCAAGAATTCTCAATTGCCTACCATCAATGCCGATGGAACTACGTTACAGATGAGGATGTCAAGGATGTTGACCGAAAAATGGACAAATTCCAAATCCCATATGATGTTATCTGGCTTGACATTGAGTACACTGACGGAAAGAAATATTTCACTTGGGACCCTCATACTTTTGGAAATCATGTTGAGATGTTGTCCCACTTGGATAAATCTGACCGAAAACTTGTTGCAATTATTGACCCTCATATCAAGAATGAAAATAATTATCCGGTCGTCGATGAACTGAAAAGTAAAGACTTGGCGGTTCACAACAAAGAGGGCAGTATCTACGAAGGCTGGTGTTGGCCAGGATCTTCCCACTGGGTTGATGCATTCAACCCCGCAGCAATCAAATGGTGGAAAACACTTTTCACCAAAGATGCTTGGAAGACATCCAACTTATTCATTTGGAATGATATGAACGAGCCATCGGTCTTCAACGGACCCGAAACCACTATGCCAAAAGATAATTTACATCACGGAAACTGGGAACATCGTGATGTCCACAACATCAACGGTATGACCTTCCACAATGCAACCTACGAAGCAATGGTCGAGCGAAAGAAGGGTGAACTCCGTCGCCCATTCGTCCTCACTCGTTCTTTCTATGCCGGAAGTCAGCGTCTTGGAGCTATGTGGACTGGTGATAATCAAGCCGACTGGGATCACCTTGCAGCCGCTTTCCCTATGATCCTTAACAATGGTATTGCCGGTTTCCCATTTGCTGGTGCAGATGTTGGTGGTTTCTTCGGTAACCCTGAAAAGGACCTCCTCACCCGTTGGTACCAAGCTGGTGCTTTCTACCCCTTTTTCCGTGGACACGCACATATCGATACCAGAAGACGTGAACCTTATCTTGCAGGTGAACCATACACCGGCATCATTACCCAGGCTCTGCGTCTCCGTTACGCCCTTCTCCCAGCATGGTATACCGCTTTCCACGAAGCTAGTACCGACGGAACTCCCATCATCAGACCTCATTACTTCGAATACCCTGAAGACGAATCCGGATTTTCTATCGACGATCAATTCTTCGTTGGTGGCACAGGCCTTCTAGCCAAACCCGTCGTGAAGGAAGGTGCCGAAAGTGTCGAGATTTACCTTCCAGATAACGAAGTCTACTACGATTACTTCGACTACTCTATCCATACCGGCGCTGGAAAAACGACCATCGCTGCTCCTCTCGAAAAAATTCCACTTCTCATGCAAGGTGGCCACATTATTCCACGCAAAGATCGTCCTCGCAGAAGCTCCGGACTAATGAAGTGGGATCCATACACGCTCGTCCTAGCACTCGACAAAAACGGCAAAGCTCAGGGAGAACTTTATGTCGATGATGGTGAGACATTCGATTACCAATCTGGTGCCTATATCCATCGTTCATTCACATTTGAAAATGGAAAGTTGAGCAGTAAGGACATCGGAACAAAGGGCAAGTTAACAGATAAATATTTGAAGAGTATGAAGAACGTAGGTGTTGAGAAGATTATCATTGTCGGTGCTCCTAAAGCGTGGAGTGGATTGGAGACAGTGAAGATTGGAAGTGCTACAGCAGAACTTTCGTATCACTCAGAAGAAGGAAAGAAGGCTGCATGGGCATTGGTTAGAGCGCCAAAGGTGGCTATTGGGGAGGACTTTGAATTGGAGTTTGCGGAAGCTGGGAAGACTGAGTTGTAGAAGGTTCTTTCGGGAACTGAAATGAAGAATTGTATATGGAAGGATTCCAGTGGATAGAGAAGTGTATTTGTATTGTGATCTAAAATACATAGCATTTTCTCGAGTGGATATCTACTTAGCCGTGCAAAAATGCAAAGTTTTAATCTTTCAATTTTTAAGTAAGCAGCAGCCCTTAAACTCCCACGCTTTTGAACATCCCCATAATCAAACCGCCAAAAGCAACCCTTCCGTCTTAACACCGCGCTCCATTGTCAATTTATCATCACTAAACTCCGTCGCATGGTTTCATACAGCATACATCTGTACCTATGTATAACGCCTCATCATCTGTTCTACTCTCGAGTAACAATTTACCGATTTACCAATTCCATAATCTTGTTCGCATTTTATTGTCGTAGGTGAGAAGTAATGTAGAAGGGGAGGGAAGGAAAGGGGAGGGAGAAAGATTATCTGGGAGCAGCGGGAGCAGGAGGAGTGGGAGGAAGATCTTCGCGGCCGTCTTGCCATGAGCTGCAGAATACGCATCGGAGTGCCTGGCGTTGTTAGAATTTTTGTTTTTGGACGGGATAGATTATGAAGGGGAATATGAGGGATTGGAAGAGGGGGGAAAGGAGATTGAGGGAGGAAAGGAGATTGGGGTGGAGGAGGGAAAAGGTAGAGATTTGAAAAGGGGATATCAAAGAGGAGGGAATGAAAGAGGGGGGGAAAGAAGAAGGGAACAAACCTTCTCGAAAATCTTCTTGCGGCAATATTTGCAGCGGACATTATGTTTGATTATAGCATTATCTTGGCTGAAATATTGGTAGAGAACGGCGATGCCGTATAGTGCGAGACCGACGCCTATGAAGTTTATTACGTTGTTTAGGAAAGAGCTGGGAGTCACATTAGTCTAGTTGGTGAGGGAAAAGAAAGGGTCGGGGGATGAAAATAGCTTGGAGCTCGAAAATGAGGTAGCGGAAATAGAGGAATGACGAAAGAAAGTGTAGAGGATAGAAAGAAGCAAATGGAACAACGCACCCCCAAGCCAAAACAATAGCCCCATCATCCAACGCCTGCTTCAGCGTGTTATATCCCGCCCCATACAAGAATTCAATACCCATCTGTACAACCACAGTACCATTTCCTTCCACGCCCTCGCCTACTCCACCGCCAATTTCAGTATGGTTGTGCAAAGTACCGCCATAGTGGGGACCAGGTCTCAGAACAGCGAATTTCTCATCCAAATTTTTGTTCAAAAATGGAAGTAGAGATAGCGGTGGAAGAAGAACGGATGACACCAGCGAGGTGATTAAAGTTGTGAAAGATTGCGCTATTCTGTATGTTTGTGAGTTTTTGAGGAAGATGGTCACATGTGGAGTGCGTTGGACACTAGGGAAATAGAAGTGATGGATTAGGATGAGAGGGAATGCGTACATCAAACCAATAGCAACGTGCAGAACATTATCATTGAATGCGAAATCGACAAATCCCTCCCAGAAGCTTGTAAGATGTCTGCGTGCAGCGTTGGTAGTGCGGAGGAGTGGTTCGCTTGCCGCTCGTGCATCGAAGTCGAGGGTTGGTCGAGGCATCGTGGGTGCTCCTTTTCCGGATTTTCAAAGTTTTGTTCTAGTAATATTTTGTAATTTCTGTAAAAGTAAAATAAGCAGACAAGGTAAAGATGATCAAAGAAGAGAAAGAAATGAATGTAGGAAAATGAAGAAGGAGTGAGTTCATCATTGCTGAGATGTACTTACAGGGGTACGTATCAATGACTGGCACGTGTGGGAATTAAAGTTATTGACAAGGATTATGATAAGGCGAGATAAGCGCCCCAGATTTATCGGATAAACCTTCGACCGATCTTGTATCAAAAATTAATTTTTTCGAAGTTGATGCGGCCGCTCAAGTTGACCCCTCATCGTCTTTCGCAAAAGTTTACTCTACAATCTCTTGAATTGAAGCATTAAAAATTGAGTCAAAATCTGTTACTCTCGCTAAAACGAATCGACAATCAAGAGAAATTGAAAATATGGCACCCAAATTTTCAGAGGACGAAATTGATGATTTGATATATTTTGCTCGTATTGGGGATAATGATGAATTCGAGAAATTGAGGGAGGAGTTATGTAAAAGGGAGGGATGTTCGACTGCCGAACTGCTAGAAACTGCAAGAGATAGCGAGAGTGGGAATGGTGTGCTACATATGTCTGCCGCCAATGGACATCACGGTAAGATTTTAAACTCTTCCTTCAAATCAAAGAAAGGAAACTAACTACTCATAAACAGAACTCCTCAGCCTCCTTATAAAATACCTTTCAAACCCGTCACCTCAGAACCCTCAAATGCTCAAAATACTCAACACGCAAAATGGCTCTGGAAACACACCCTTGCACTGGGCTGCTTTAAATGGACATTTGGAATGCGTAAAGAGCTTAATAGAAAATGGAGCAGATCCAACGATACAGAATCAAAAAGGACATGATGCGGTTTATGAAGCGGAGTTGGCGGATAAAACAGAGGTTGTGGATTGGGTTCTGAAAGAAGGAGGGGAGGGATTGGAAGAGGGTATTGCTGGGGATGAGGGTGCTGAGGGAGGAGAGGAGGATGAGAATATGGTGGAGGAAGGAACTGAGGTTGTAAATGTCGCGGAGGGAGAGGGAAAGCTGGAGGATGCGGTGAAGAATTTGGGCATTGGTGAGGATGTGAAGAAGTGAGAGAACAGAGTTGGAAGAAATGAATTCAACAGCGAGGGTTGTATACTGTTGGAAGCATCCCTCGCGACCGGGGCATGTTGGAGGATGGGCCTGAATTATTGCACGCCGGCAAAATTTAAATATGAGGTATGCCATAACGAGCTATTGTTGATTAGATGGTCGACTGTAAACCAGGGTTTGCGACCCCTAGCGTGGGATGACACTGCATATATACCCCGCATAACGGAGATGCAAAAGGCAGCATAGCATTTTCGAATACAATTATAAACACTTTACATTTCACTTCGTCCCTCCTGATCTTACCTTCAAGCAGAGCATTCGGACTAAGTGACGTATGCAGATGCACTTAAGGCTGTAAGACTAGTTACTTGCAGTGATTCCGCTGCTACCGGGCGGGAAAACTTCTACACCAAACGTCAACCTGCCCGGCTGGATTTCTCCCATTTTACATCAACACCGAATTTTCAAGAGTCCTATTCAACAAAAAAGCATCCCGTCATCCCTTCTCCTTTCATACATAAAATGAGATGCAGCTTTCGCGTTTCTCTATATCAACACATGAAAGCACCCTTTCAAATCTGTTATGCAGATTTGTTTAACGTGAAACTTTCTATATTTTTTATATATATTTTGAATTGTAGTGTTGTTAACTCTTCCTCGTACATTGCCGTCATTGTTTAGTCTTATGCTTTCTCGCTACAATGCTTTGTGGTATAATATTCGGGTACTAGTGGGAAGTTTGATTTGCTTAGTGTCTTGGATTGCTAGCAATGCTAGGATCCGGTGTTTTGATATATAGGTATTAGACATGTAGTGGTCAAGTGATAGAGATGATTTCAATGCTAGTCGTGAAATTCGGTGTCGATTAAGATCTTTGCGTTGTGGCGATGTAAGAGAGCCTAGATGAAGTTTTCATTTATTGGTAAGCAATCTTATTATCTGGATATGTTAGCTTTGTAAAGCCAGATCTTGTCCTTGGTTGCGAGATTGAGAACATATAAATTTAGAACATCAAACGTATTTCCATCTGAGAACTATAGCACATCACTCGCTAGATATCAGCGTATTGCATAACTATTCTTCAAAGTGAAGAAGGTCTATCTGATAATAATCAAAATTGCGCGTCTAATACCTTTTCCGTACTTCAAATCAAATCAATAGCATCCGACTAACATTAGTCTACATTGACTGAATCTTCATCCCCCTTATCAATATCATCACCATGATCACCTGCATCTAAAGATCTTGAGCGTCAGCTATTATAACTCGTGAGGTAAGCCCGTAAGCGAGGAAGTGTAGTCAAACTCACTCTTTTTTTCATCATCCAACCCGCTCTCACTACCATGATCATTTTCCTCAGCCTTCATTCTCGCAATACTTTCCTCTAGCATCTGCGCATGAGCATCAATACGGCTTCTTAGTTGATGATCAGTAAACATCGTGCGCTCCAATCGTTGTATCCGCTGAAGTTCCTCTCGCGTTGGTGTCCCTGAAGAATATTCGTCATTTCAACCTCAACAGGTGAGACAAAAGACCTAAGAATGATTGATACACATACCATATGCCCCAGAATTTCTTCTTCCACCCATATCTTCTGTATCACGAGTACTATCTTCAATCGACCGAAGATCTTCCCACCATCCTTCATCCTTCCATTGCTCCATCATGTCGCGACAGGAGAGCAAGATATCGTGAAGGAGGGGATTCGCGTCACGTTTGACTTTTTCATTAAGATAATTTAATTCGCTACTGATTCTAGTGAAAACTGCTTCGGGGGCAACGGTTGCGCTGACAACGCGGATGAGTGCTAGTTCTATTTCAAGAGCAAGACGAGAACGAGGTGTGAATACTTCAACCCCGTTAGTTAGACGAAGGGGTAAATTTATATGTATCTTGAGATGTTTAAGGGTATGGGAGATCGCCGAGGAAACGGGTTGGAAGATGACTTACCAACTCCTTTTGCAGCATTTTCAGCCCAGATTAATTGTAGTTTATCGATGAATGTATCAATTATCCCATCTACAATATCAGTAGCGGAAGGAGGAGAAGGAAGGCGATTGGGTAGTTCCGCCATTGTGGATGAGTGGATGTTTGAATAGAGGCACCGCAAAATAGAGATCAAGAGAGAGACGCAAAGTTATGAGGTTAATTATCCTTGTGTAAGAAAGTTTGAGGATTGGAGCTGGAAGACAGCTTTATAGCAGAGGACTTGAATGGCTACAAAGATTCCAAGGTGGTTCTGAAAGCACCTTGTTTTGCCCGCAGCTACCTGGCTATTGTGTGTATGAGCAGATGGAAGGATAGTGAATCCATTTTGAAATGTTACAGAAGTTAAATAAACAGTGATAAGATAACGTGTAGTGAATCAAAGAAATATAAGATGTTTGGTTTGGAAAAAAAAAAGCTGGTCATACAGCATGTATTGTCTGGTTTTTGTTTGGGTATCATTAGATTGTTTGTGTATCTAATCTCTTCTGGAACCACTTTTCTTAGAAATTCAGAGAAAATAAATAGCAAAAATTCATACTCTTATATCTCCTTGTTTCAGTCCTTTGAGGATGTATTTCATATCTGGATCCGTCTGGAATGATCATCTGATACACTATTGAAGATTTTTTCTTTTATGTTTTGTTCTTATACTATACATATTGATTAAGAGTTCTTGGGGGAAATTAAATGAAGGGAAAGGAAGAAGTTGTGTTTAAGATGTAATAAAATAAAACCAAAAAGACGATGAATGAAATTCCAATACTAGTTTCAAGTAGCTTTTGACTATTTTCTATTGATTGCAGCTTATATATGCCTAAAAGTATTTTTCAAAGTTAATGGATTACTCATATATCTAGACTTCAAAGGAAAGTTGTGGTTTTATGCATAGTAGCAGCAGACTTTGCATGATTATGGAAGTGGGTTGATGAGAAAGCAAATTGTCAATTGTCAAACATGGATTTTTGATCTATCCTGATGCATGTATATGAGGTCACTAAAGGAAATTGCCACAGGCTCATTATCAGTATCTTGTTTGGCCATTACTCCCAAAGGCTATTACAAGATCAATGAATTTCTTGAGGTGAAGATGAATAAGGAAAGATCAATTTTCCGAGATGAAAGGGGGTGAATGTATAGGCAAGAGTACATTGTATACACTCAAAATCAATGAAGACACAAAAAAAGTCAGATGCTAGATCAACACTATGTGTGACCTGGGACTACTATAATTCGGGAAGCAACGTTGCTTTAAAAGATCTCAGGATAAGAATCACTTAAATTCATCGCAAGCACGAAAAGAGTATATAAAAACAAGAGAAGAAGCTCTCCAGAGTCGGATGATAACATGTCAAATACTCTGGAAGCAACAATACTACTCTCCAGTCCTGCCAGTGGCTAGGATTTTGAAGTCATTGAAGAAGCTATCGACCAGTACTCAGAGTACCTGACCTCCAGAATGATCTTAGATCACGAAGCCTATCATTACTTGCTACTGCGCAACACCAGGAGAGCCATGAAAGAGAAGTAACAACTGTGTTATTCAGTAAAAAATGTACCATTGACCAAATTCAGCTTGAGTTTGCAACAACTAGGCCTGGGACATCAAAGACAGTGGACTTGCGAAAATGATATTCATTCAAAGATTGGCAAGAGAGATGTATCTAAGGTTCTGGAAAGGAAGAGGACTAGAAAGGAAATGAAGACCAGCTTGCGGACTTTATGAGATGAACGCTTTTGATAATGAAACTAACTCAGAATGATGTTGGACTAGGTATGTTAAGAGTCCAGGAAAAAAGCAGAGAAGACAGAATTCGATGGTTGCGTTGCTGACTAATTAATAAGTGACCTTGAAAATGTTGAGCCGGTAGTCCATTCTTATGCCCAATTCGTTTGGGACTTTACTTTTGCACCTATGATGCCCGACAATAATGTGGCCATGCTGCCAGAGATATCAAAAAATACCTAGTGATGATAGGCCGGTTGGGTATTACATCTGTCGCTGCATGCTGTTGGAGGGTGAATTTGTTCTGGCTCTTGTCAAAATATATGCAGACAGTTGTGATAGATCGCTTTATATGGTTTTCATTTAGGCTCTTTAATTTTCGCTTTTCTCTTCACCCTCTATGAAAATTGCATTCGCAGGGACCGGAGACCTTAACCAAAACAGATTTTCGCTGCAATATTTCAAGGGATATGCCTTACATCTAAAATCGAAAGTCACCAATATAACGAAACACGTATATCACGAACTCTTGTCTAAGGCTCGTGTCCTAGATATACTCAAAATTTGAAGCAAATTTCAAAGCAGTCAACTATTTCTCATTAATAGAATATGTTGTGGAGTATTGAAATGCGCTTCCCTCCAAATGTCAATACCAACGTCGCGATTCCGTTTAAATTGCGAAAGATTGGACGAAATTCAATAATTGGCCTTCCCTATCCAAACTCTGAAGTCGAGGTAATGCAATTAATGGCATTGCCTGCTGCGCATAACGAGCTGTGAGAACAATCTATCAAGAAAATCCTAGTACCGCAGTGGTTGTGGTAGTGATTTTGACGATGCCGCTTCTTTCTGTCTGCAAATGGGGTCTACTTTGAGCATTTGATCAATACATGCAAAAAATGCATCATTCAGGTTAAATCTTGGCTTACTGCATCTATCACATATTTAGCTGCCTCATCTTTCTTCAGCTTCTTACTCCATGCATCATTTACAACAAAATCATAGCGACTTTCAGCGTTTGCTACCGCTTCCTCGTATTTCAAAGTTGCCCCTTATTCATTGTCACATACTTGACAGAAGCCACCCCGAGATCCATAATCATTTCCTAGTGCGTTGAGATCTTCTCGGTTGTTGCAAAGTCTACCGTCTCGAGCCATACTCAAGATCTGTATGTCCAGATCGTCCATTTATTCGCAGGTCGATTAGTCAAGGGAAGCAAATAACCAGTGCACTGCAGTACAATAGATGAAACCTTACACAATATGCTCTGGGGTAGTATTCAGTAAAGGGTTTGGATTGATCTCACGCTTTCGTAGTACTGCTAGAAGTTGGCGATTGACGTAGGCAACTAGGAAACCTTTGGGAATTAAGCAAACAGATAAAACCATATCGCCCGAATAATTTGACAAGCAGAAGAGTATCGTTTGTGACAAGCTTTAGGCTATAAGTGGTGCTAATATTTTGCTTTTTATAGCCTCGACAGATCTGCCTTTTACTGTCTTTTGCCTTGAATCTTCACGCGTTTGCAATTTTGACGTAGCACAAAATCTGCGCAGTCGGCCGCAACAGTCTAGTCTAGACCATATTATATAGTTTTGGTGTAACCAATCTATTTCAGGCCTCCCAACTACTTGGGAATTTACAAAAACAGCTAGAATTTCGCGAGAGGAGGTTTAAGCCATCATGCATTCGTTACGGCTGATATAAAAATTATACCTAGCCTGAGGGCAATGAGGCTAATGATTATCCGACTGAAAGCGCTAATAAATTTTATTCCGTTTATACTAGCCCATGTATCAAAACCTCGTGAATTATTGTTGCAAATCTCAATATTTGGCACCATCCGTGCTGAAGCTAGAAATACCGAAGCTAACAGTGCCGAAATCATCAGATATGCAACAGTACGATAAATTCGAAGCTAGGAGTGAACGCTAACAGTAGAAGCTAAGCGCTTAGTTTTTCTGATACGCAATCGAATGACAAACCGAAGTCAATAGTAATGTCGTCATTAGTAATGTCGTCATAAAGCTCATTGAATTCACTTTTCTCATGGTTTCCATTCACATTTTCTTAATTAGGTATTTCTGACTTTCTCTTGAAGAAACACATTTCTTACTGGTTTGACGTTATGGTTTCAGATTGGGTGATGTCAGTGCTGTGATTATTAAGTTCAGTGGCATTGTCCTAATGCGGTAATATTGATCTCCTATTGTGGTAGCGAGAAAATACGCTTGATAATCTAGTTTTGGGTGCACGGACCATTATGAGATGTCATGCATCTCCCTATGTACCTGAGAACATCTATATAAACTCTTACTCAACTTTTGAAGTAAAAGCTTTCCTCTCATCATCACATCTCCTCTATTTCAATTCATCAATACCCTTACAATCACACTAAAAAATTTCTTGAATTCAACAATCATGGCCAACGAGACCGCTACGGATAAATCAAAGACTTACTTTCCTCTCGCTGGAGGAGCAAGCGATGGTTGGAGCAATGAAGAGGAAGCGACAGCCACATGCTTCTGTGGTGCTGTTCAACTATCTTTCGTAAGTCTAATTGCACAACTTCTTATCTTCCTAGAAGATACCCACCCTTCAATCACTCCTCTCGCTAGCTGGTTTCGGCGCTAATTCTACTCCTCAGCCAACACAAGGCTCTGGTTTAATCAGCACATTTGTCTGTCACTGCCATGACTGTCGCAAAATTACCGCTTCAATGTTCGCATCCAATTTCATCGTCGCCGATACACACATAAAGCATATTCGCGGGCGTGAAAATCTGAAAGTCTACAGTCAATCCCACACAATCGCCACGAAAAACACCATGGCAAATCATTTCTGTGGAACATGTGGTTCACTTATGTATCGTATCGGCTCAGGATTTCCGGGAGCCAGTATTTTGCGAATTGGAACCGTGGATGATTTTAATTTGCATGAGACGAAGTTGAAACCAAAGATGGAAGTCTTTACTGATGGGAGAGTGGCATGGTTGAAAGAGGTGGAGGGCGCGGCCCAGTTTCCAGATGGGAATGTATCATTTCGTTAATGCACCGCGTGGTAGTATGTGGATGATAGGAATGGACCTGGTTCATCATTTGAACTGGGAATGAGATTTTTACAAAGGAGCAAAGAGATATGAAGGCGTTTGAGACAGAAATAATCGGGAATAGATATATATGGTGTTAAGAAATTGAGCACCGTCGACTCTAAAACTTTGCGCATTCTTTCGTGATGATTATCGTCATCAATTATTTCCTCATTTTCTCGTGAAACAGAGAAATAGTACAATCAAGCAACTACATAGCGTTTGGAGTCCCGCTATCAATTAACATTCGGGATATTACTAATAAACACCGGCAATACCGCACAGTTATCTGCTTCAATTAGTTTTTGTTCCCCGAAATCCAAACCTGTGGTATGTAAACGAGAAACAATGCACCCAGCAACAGCCCCAAAAATCTCAAGTCTTTCTGCCTGTATTAAAAGCGGCAAAACAGCCAAAAACAAGAGTATGAAAATTAGTATCACGCCATTACTAACCGTATACGTGATATTGAGATTATAATGTTCTGTAAATCGGAATAGGACGAATACTAGGGGAATGAGAAGCAGGAGTAAAACGAATACGAGAAGATTAATTACAAATGTTTCACCCCCGGATTTGCTGTAATTAGTAGTGAGGATTTAGACCAGGGGTTTTTTGAAGAGCTGCTGATTGAAGTGGAAAAGAGGGACTTTTACACCTTTAAATGTATAGAGACTAATATCAACAAGTTGATGATCTCGAGGGAGTCTTCCAAAATACTTTTAAGTAAGATCTTATCAAACAACACCAAAAGGTTTTGAAGCAGAACCCGGAGAAGCACCTACAGACACAGACACAATAAACCTATTTCTTGCCGAGTTTGTCCATATTCATGACGATTTTAAATTCTCTTTTGATAGTGTACTATACTGGTGCACCGGAAATGCATGGTAAACTTATAGATAGCGAGGAGGATTAGCTTTAATTAACTGGGTAAGAAATAGAAAACTTGCCTAAGTGAAAGAAGAATATTGCTAAATGCACGAACAGATTAATATCCCGGATGAAGAAAATAATAACCTTAACTAACTACACGAGATTAGATTGTCTAGAGTTTCCCCAAACACAATATCCAAAGTACTCAAAGTGATGTTTTAATAATAATAATATTTGATTATTGAATTGCTGGCGAAATAGATCTCCGTGTTCGTGAGCGCGGGTTTTATCAAAAGAATATTTGAATACGTGGTGTTATACATATCTGCTAATTTACAAAGATCTACCACCAAAAACCCAGGACCCCGTTCCTTCACAACAGCGCTGATCTGGGCTAGCTTGCTTTGAAGAGATAATCCCTTTCAATCCCCGGGGAAAGTTCCAATACACATACATAAACTTGCGACAAAGCTCCCTCAAGCACCCGACTTTCCCCGACTCCAGGCGCCCAAGATTAACAGAACATAGTCTAACTAGTTCTTTGTGGGAGATTTGTCCCGTAATCTTACCTTACCTTACCTTACCTTACCTTACCATACCATACCATACCATACCATACCATACCCTAGGATAAACAAACAATCAAACAAAATGAATTAGAAACGCCAGTACCTAAGAAAAGAACACAGGAATCCAATTCGAAGCTCGGGATGAAAAACAATGGAAAATTAAAGATTAGGTAAGATTACCTTAAATCCATCTCGGATGGAAAAATTACCAAAAAAGATAATTAAAGAATTCAAGAAAGAAATATATCTCCAAAGTGATCAGGGGAGGGAATTTCATAGCATCTATAGTTTTGTGGATGGGTATGAAAACTTCTAGTTCTATGATGGAGATATTCGGGGGATGTGGTGAGCTATTGGCGAAACTATACAAAGAAACTTCTTGGTGACTTACTTGATTTTAAACGTCGATGTTGTAGAATTTTCACCCGCACGTCACAACAGTCACACCTATCAGCTACTGCGCAACAGGAATCCTCAATATCATCTGAAGAAAATAACATCAGTCACCCAGTCTACCTCCAAGTCTCGCGCCGAAAATGAGGTTTGATGTCGTCGGGAGGAGTGGAATGGATGAAGTTTCAAATAGTCAAATATTAAATCAATAATAAAAAATAGCATAAAACAAACTAAAAAAAAAAAATTATTATATATATATCTTTCCCACTCAATTAAAAGAGGGAAGATATTTTTATTTTATATTTATAATTTATAATCATCGCTTTCAATTTTCAAAATATAAAAGTCATTTACATAATATATAATATATCATCACTATTACTCAAGACTATACTTTTAAAGCTCAATAATCTCAATCTGAACCTTGGCCTTAGTCTTCTTCTATAGAATACAAAATACGGAAACATCTAATAACATCCAATACGCCAAATCTCCCAGAGCTACTATCATCACGTGGCAACCACCCATCAATTCTCGCTTGTCCCAAACCCCCTTTTCCTGTACATACGTAGCTCGCCCCTCAATTGATGTTCCACTTGACCCTAACTTTCCGCATCAATGCTTACCTAACTAGTTCTTTTTGCTAAAAGTAACTCCACTTCAAAGACGTGTTGCCACGACACGATATCATCATCATCCACTTTATTGCAAACCTTCTACCGGCACAATCATTCGTCCGATCATCCCACGATCCATTGAAAAAAAAAGTGATGTAATTTGTGGAGAAATGCCATTGCGATGCGAAATGAATTTTCGTGCAGATAAACACGGGTGAGAAGTTAAAGAGATGGATAGGTGGCACGGGGTAAACACACGCGGAGGGTTTTCATAGGTAACATGCGGGATTTCATGTTGTACAACGGGGCGGGATGTAAAATTGGTGTGGAGTGGGGATATGAGATGCTGAAGGGGTCCCGCAGGTACTGGGTTTTATCAGATCAAAACCTGTGGGGCTCAAGATATATGACCATGCCGAGTCAGTGTTTTGCGTGGTTTTTGATTGCTCGTGGCTGGAATTGTAGCTTAAGAATTATCTTTGAAACAGGTAACACGAAAATTAAAGTTTTGAGGTGTACTTAGTTAAGCGCAATACTTATCCGCGCAAATGAAAACATTTCGATTCATTTCAACGAATTGAGTTCATCTAAAGTCAATCATCTAAATACCAGGATATGAGGAGAGTTCAGTGTAGTCGGCAATTTGTACACCGACGAATCATTGATAAAATAGAGTTCGAGACAGTCATATTCGTCCCTTCGCACCGTATCCACTTTTCAAGATCTACACGACTTTTAAGGGACCACACTCGTGGATCGTACCGGCATCTAAGCCAACGATAGAGGAAAACTTCTCAGCAGAGTACACAGCCCTACAATACATGCAGACTCCATTCCCAGGAACACGGTCCAGCGGTAATCTAGTATGAAAATCCTCGATGTCTCGAAATTGTACGGTATCCCATCATATTATACTTATTCTTCGTAAGATTGATACTCTTAGCATTCGGTTGAAAATCGGTCGAATGAATATCAGATCGAATACAGAGCTTTTGATTCAAAAGAAAGTCTCATCCAATATCGTAGGAATATAAATAGTCCCCTTAAAAAGATATACCATTATACTATTTCAATTTATAAGTCAGTGTTATAAAATACAGAAATAGATGGAAATATAAACTGTTATATCGTTTTGATATTGCATTGAATATTTGTAGAATATTTGAAAAACTTATAATAATACAACCAAAGTAAAATTACAATCGACCTGATATATCCGACCGATTTTCAACCGAATTGCCAAGAGCCCGAATCTCTCGAGATTGTACGGTATATACATAGGAGACAAAAAGAATGTCGCCACCGCTAGACTAGAGAAGGAATTCACGCAACTGCCGAAGGAAGATACCGTATGGAGCCAATGTATTGACAAATTTGATGAATTGAGAGCAAAAACAACTGGCAGAAAGAAGAAAAATGGACGCCTAAAGAAAAGGGTCATAATTTTGGCCGCGTACTAGCGCAGAACATAGAGGGTATTGGATCTGATAACAGTATTCGATAGAGACTCGGAGAAACCCGAGCAACCCGAGAACATCCAAGAATCCATCAAAACCTATCCAATCCCAATTCCTGTAGTAAAATCAAAAGTCCAACCCAAAAAATTGGTAGAAACTCAAAATCGTTCGCTCATACTAGGTTCGAACGTCACCAAAGAAAGAAATCGCAAAATCACGCACCACTTTTGAAAGTGTGAGAGGATGAAATAACCGCCAAGCATAAAAATATATCAAGCAATATTCAAATGCCGCCAGGATGCACCAGCTGCATAAGGAGGCTGAAGCTAAGTCCGGGATTAAGAAAAAACCTATCTCAGTAAGTGAAAGGAAGATCAATGGATTCAACCCATCATTATTTCATCGGAGACAGCTCCGCGATAAGAATGTGATGATGGAATTGATGCGTGGGCTAATGAGGAGTTCAAATCGTTGGTGTTTCGATATTGTTTCTGATATTGAGGATGGATTGAGGGGGCCAGCAAGCAAGCGCCAATAACAAGATGGATGATGAGGGTTGGAATGAGGGGTATGAGGGGTGAGGGGTGAGGTGTGCAACGATTTTTCACACCGTGTGAGAAGGGATGGGATGCAGATGGGATTTGGGCATCAACAGGATCGTGTGTTTGAGGAGATGTGGTATTGATGATGGTGGCGTGTATTTTCTTGAAGGATGGAAGTGTGAAGCAAATATTGATTGTCGATGTACATAAGAGGGATGACAATGCATGAAGGGCGTTTACAGTACTGCGTATGTAATGTTGATGCACTAGGTAGGGTAGGTAAGGTAGCTCGCTGTCATTGAGAGAATTTACCCCTCATTTTTATTCATGCTGCTTTAAAGGGATCAAAATTTCAGATCTTGGGGCACTAGACTTGGCACTGATAGGTTGTGCCATCGCCTCTCCCGTTACCTTCCTCGGAAGGATAGCATGAAACCTGTGCAGTATAGCCGACGATGCATATAGGAAACTGTACCACCTCTATTTGTTTATACTTTGTAATAAGCATTCTTGGAGAGAGTAGCTCTTGTGTAGCTCACTCGCTCAATGGTTCGATTACCTAGTCCGAGCTTGGAAGAACTACCTAGTATGTATGATCCTCAAATCCTCGATATGCTCTCCCTTTATTATTAATATTCGAGCTTCCCCTCACGCACCGAGGTCGAATGAGCTTGCGCACGTAGCATTTATGCGCGCCAGCGTACGGACCGATTATGATTCCACAGACTATGAGTTAGAATTGGTCAATTCCTTCCTTGCCAAGAAGATATCTGCTACTGCTACTTCTACTAGTCCAGTCACAGCACCAGAGCCGCAGTCCGTCGAAAATTGCAATACAGAGTCCTTACGAAAAAAAAGAAAGAAAAAAGAAACATGCAACGTGTATCTAAGATTGAAGGAGGCAAGCGAGGAAACACGATCTAAAAGATCTCATCCCATTTGCCAAGTTTGATATTTTATCATGTTCCTGGAGATAGTTTGAGAGCTAAGGAACTGGTGCCCGAAGCGTCGGGTGTAGGTTTTTCGCGTGGATGATGATTTGAAAGCCTTAAAGATGCGATAATCTGTTGGCGTGTGATGGCAGTGCTATTTATTAGTGCGGCTTCTCAAAGTTTTGTATTCTTTGTTTTCTTTACGAGCTGAGGCTATTCTGGGACGATAGGTACGCTACCAACCCAAGAAGGGCAGTTTGATCGGTTATGATGTAAGGAGTATGATGTAAGGAGTGAAGTCATATGATTTCATTGATTGTCATTTTTGGTGAAGCTTGAACTGAATCTTGACAAGGTGTAAAAGGATGTCAAGGTATATGCTGGGCATTATAGATGTTTCTATCAAAATATACGGAAAGACATTTGGCAATAAAACAAGGCACAAATTATATCACCTAGGAACGAATTTGATATCGGAAGAATATAAGATCCATATCACAAAACTATCGATGTCTTGTCTTTCGTGCATATCACACGGTGAGTTCGCAAAACCAGCATGGGAAGAGGGGAAAGATAAGAATCTCTTGAATATCGATACTGGTCGCACCAAAAGCCCATCCATACCTTTACCGACCCTGATAACCCTGATCACTGAATAAAAATTCGATGCACGTTTTCGAAAACCTGGCTTTTAAGTGGAGGTGATGAATGGACAGGGGCTCCGGAATAGGTAGTATGTGCGTTAGAACTGCGTTAGGGGCTTGCGTTCAGACTTGATAGGGATGATGCTTTGGGATGGTCGCAGCGGGATGAAAAAATCCGTTACGTCAATGATGCGCGATCACGCTTTGGGATAGGTTGGATAGTGTTTGCCGGCGGCATGTGGACGAGGAAGCTTGAATGTTTGCATTGCAACTTTGGATTGTGAGTGGCTTTCTTGAAAGGTGGAGGGGAAACCAGTAGCGGAAGTGGGTGGATCTCTCGCAGAAAAAATGTTGTGTACAATAAAATTTTGAATAATAACAATAACATCTGAATGTTGAAAAGATGGGAGAGAAAAGATGCTGGTCGATAATATTGATAATGAATGTGAATATGTGCCTTGGCAATGTTTGAAAATCGTACCATGCCATGATGTGATGTTTGGAAAAATGTGACGTTTGAGAAGAGAGAAAATGGGATATACTCGAGTATCTGATAGTCAGTAAGTACTTAGTAAGTGATGGACTACCTGGGACAATGGGATGTAACCATCCATTGGAGGAAGCATCTGTAAGATCTTACCTTCCCCACGTCAAGTCAAGGGATGGATGATTCCAGCTGAATTGGGTTTGGACAAGAAGAAAAAGCACTCGCGGTAAACAACACCATGCCTTAAGTCAAGCAGTGTAACTTTGGAAGACATCTGGAGATCTCCGATGTACATATTACTTTAGCTACCTACCTTAGCATACCTCGAGTTAATTTAACATTCATCGCTCATCACTCATCATTCCTCGTTCATATTAAATGCAATGCACGTTGAGATACCTTGTGTGTGCCCTGTGTTGTGCTATAGCGACGGCAGCTACGAAAGGAACCCACAACCGGGAATTCATCAGAGGACCGCAAAATCCGTAGCAAAAGCTGAAATTACAGATACCGATACAGCGGAAAGATATCTCGGGACGTTTTATTCGGTTGAGACAACCACCACAACCATGACCAACAACCTTAACTAGGTAGGTACTATACGATTTTATGCACCGGGGATGAATAAACTGGTTTTTTCATGTCATGGTGAAAGCGCCCAAGGAGAATAGAGTAGATCATAGGAACAGAAATTAGAAGTACAGGACAAGGACAGAAGGGACCGAATGAAATTTATACAGGTATACAGAAACATACATGAGGAGGAAGAGGGTTTGAATGTCAGCACACTACCAGCAATCGTGAAAGCGAAGAAGTAATATATATGGTAATCAAATGAGAATCAAAATCATTCAAAATAGGTAGAAGAGGCGGGACGTGTTTGAGTTAGTTGAGTTGAGTTGTGTTTATTTATTTATTTATTTATTATTGCTTACTCTATCCTCTATTATCCATCCATAAATCCTTCCATTGATTTCTTCTCCAATACTTCATGGGATATCTTGTATTAGTAGCATCAGCATACTCTCATGACGATTCATGACTGTTGTCTTTTCAATTGCGTGAATATATATATATATATACATAGGTATATGCACAACAACTTGATCGCTTCAATTCCAACCTCTGGTCTTCTTTTCAAGTCCCTCATTCAAGTCCCTCATTCTAATTCATTATTCTGATTGATATTTCCAACTTTGAACTGGTGGACTAGCTGTGGAGTAGTATCCCCTCCACACATAGCATCCTCGCAAAGGCTTCAAACCCTTCAAACCCTTTATTATTGACAATAATTTGATTGGTAGGCTACAACGCACGTTTCCGAATGTTAAATCAAAATCAAAATTGAAATCAAAAACCAAATATCGGAACGGCTAATGACCTTAGCAGATATTTACTCCATTCTTGAAGGGGGTACTACCTACCTGGTTTAGCACTGAGAGTGGCACTGGCACAGTTCGCACGTTGATCTATCTGTCGTGTTGTTTGCATAAGTAGGTATACCCTCTTTTAAAGATAAAACTTCTTTCTTCAGAGTGCATCATCGTTGGGGGTGAAAGGCGCCTTCCCTGTAAGATACGGAGATATCACCATGCTGATACTCTAGCTTGGAGTTTAGATCTTGGTGGCTTTGTCGATAAGTACCCAGCTAGCACTTTTGACAATACGATCGATACACGCCGCTTTTCAATTCATCAATTCATCAATTCATCAATAATCTGCCAATCCGTCATCCATCAGTTCAATTCAATCACAGCCTTCTTTGGAGGCGCTAAAACAGCACGATACAAGCGATTGAATCATCAATCATTAATCCTTAATCCTTAATCCTTCATCACTCATCATTCATCATCCAACATTCATACCTGCTACCTACCGCTTGAGCTATCAGAACAAAAAGAAAGAGCTTCAAACTTAGTTCAAAGCAACACTGGCGCATGTACTACGAAATTACGAGTAGTGGGATAGAGAATATAACTTTAAGTTTCATACAACGCAGGTATTATTATTATTGGTTTTAAGCATTATTGCAGAGAATACCTTTCAAGGATTAAGCCAGGAAGTTTCCAAGAATACTGAGAACCCGTACCGTACGCAGGACCTACAAAGTGGTGACCATACCAGACCAGAACCATAAATCAGCAAGTGATATCTTACTAGGTAAACTTTTGGTATCTTTTAGCTTTATTGTAACTAACTATCTCCACTCCACTCCTTAGTCTCCCTACGCCTCATATACTTTTGTCCCAAAACTCCGGACACAATTATCCTTTCACGCCGTTCACATTGGCCTAAATACTCGCTCACTACTCCATACACTATCCTACACCACCTACCCACTAGATACCTAGGCACAACCTTAACGTGCCTAACTAGGGTTATCATTCACCGAAAGATACCCAAAAGGTACTAGAGAATCAAGTCAACTCAGGTCAACTCAGGTCAAACTCACTCAGTCGCTCACTCATTTACCTCATTGACTCATTTACCTGCTAGGTACTGGTACTTAGATACCTACCTATCTACCTAACCTACCTACCGGTACCATACACTTTCCCGATCATAATCCCTCTCAATCCTCCCTCACTTCACAAAAGTCTAACCCGTCCTCCCGCGTTTCCTACCTCCTCTTCCTACCATAAAATCCTGGATTCATCGCTCCTTGGCTCATTCAATTGAATCGGAAAAAAGACGATATAATAACAACTTCCTTCAACCTGTCTTTGTATTTTGCTTGTGGAAACAACATTGGGTATAGAACATCACAAACCCATCCACCCTTTCAACTCCAAACCTAAGAAAAAATTAAGTTGCTCCGCGCATACTCCGCGCATAACTCCGTACATCTTAAAATCAGCTAAAGGCGCTTTTCCAATCACCACATCATCCAATTCCACGCCAACTTCCAAAATTACGCATTACCTATCTCGAATTTTTTAAAGGCCTCAGATTGGAAGGGAACTAGCTACTCTTTTTTAGCCTCAAAGGAAAAAATAATTCCTTGATCTATAGCCTCGCAGAACACTCTAGCCACTGCAGCTTACTTGGAATATTCTCTCCTCTTAGGAGGCTTTCCTTTTTTTTGCGACCAATTAAATTCATCTCCTAACTGATTCCTCAACATCGTCCCCGCAGTCTCCAGTTCTCATCCATCAATATGATGGCCGATGTCCCTCAGAGGAAACCAATGCCACCTGGTTTCGGAACTTCTTCTGGTGCATCATACAACAATCATAGTCGAACTCGTACTACTTCTTCCACTACCTTCCCTTCCATCAATTACCCTCCTCAACATCCACAAAATCTTTACCCCGGAAATATGCAGATAAGCGGATTTTCTTCGAGGAGAACTCCCTCCACGGGTACTTTTTCAACGACTGCCAGTAGTGGTGGTAATGGACCTGTGCCAAATCGAAATTCTCAAGACCTGAGGCGATCCACCTCTTCACGGTCGGGAAATATGCAACCACAAGGTTATGTGGCTCTAATGCGAAAACAAAAGGCGACTGTTTGGTGTGATAGATCGCAACGTGAGGATCCACGATTAATAGCTCAACAAAAGGCTGCAAAGGAGAGAGCGGCGGCGGCAGTTCTTGGAGGACCTTTACAAGGGAGAATATCTACAGGCGGAACAAATAGTCTTGTCGGAAGTAATAGGGTTACAGCAAAAATAAGACATCATGGGAAGGCTGGATTGGTAGGATATAGTCCTGGAGATCTCGTTGGAGGTGTAGTTGGTGTGCCAATGAGATTGAGTGCGAGTGAGGTGGAAGGTGGGGATAGTGATGATGATGGGGATAGCGGAGGAATTCTATACCATCGAAGAACTGGTAGTGGACGCAGTAGTGTTGGAAGTGGCAGAAGAGGTCTCACATATTCACGACAATCCGGTGCAAGTTCAACTGCTGGCAGATGGAGTTCAGGTCATACACCACCTAGTGAAAGAGAAAGACGGGAATCGATTGCGGCCGAGGCTGGGGAAACTCCTGTACCAATTGGCCATCCAAAAGCTAGAGATTACTTTGAGGGAGGCGATGGGACGAGAAGTGCAGGGGGGAGCATTAGCAGTGGAGAACGGGCGGATGGTATTGCGGATCTAAACTCGGGTGACGCCGCCAGGTTAGCAAGTAACAGCTTGCTTAAATCATCCATGACACGAGAAAAGAGCGTCAAGAATCCCGACGAATTAAGAAGAAGGGGAAGTGTTGACGAGCGAACAACAACCATGACTCTAGGTGCTGGTCGACTATTTATCGCCAACCCAGATCATTCGGATAGTGATTAAAAAGCAAGACGGAAATGAAGAATGCATTTGCCGGTTGAGAGAAGCACAAGACAACAAAAGACCTGCGATTAGGAGAGGGGATACCTTTAGACGGTGGAATTCACATCACATCACATCATGATGAAAATAACATTACCTTGGAGCAAAGAGCAAAGCAAGCAACTGCATTTAAAAGGCGTAGCATGGGAGTATTATGGATTACATGGCAATATCAATTTGGATTGGTTTAGTGGAGTTAGGAATTGGGTGTGCTTTTCATGGCTGGCATACACTTTTTATACATGGTCCGTGGGAACTTTTTTGGATTGGGTACAAGGACTGCTTTAATCATCCGCTGCATGTTTGTCGACGCCGACTTGGGCTCAAAGCTTGAATTATTGGACTGGAATTGTTCGAACAATCGTTTTATTAGCGTTGCATTGTTGTTTGGCCCTGATGATATGGGCAGAGTACGAATGGACTTGGCATGGGATGTGGCCTAGATGGCACATGCTTACACACATACACACATACTTAGGAGGTGATAATGGTATACTGAATGATGAAGATGAGATTGGAAATACTGAATTGAATTGAAGTGAAGTGAGCGTGAAGTGAGCGTGAAGTGAGTGTGGAACGTGATATGTGCTTTAACTTGTGTATATCTATCTATCTATGCCGACGCATCCTTCCAACTGATTAATTAATACATTAATACGAACACTCGTGTTTCACAAAGATTTTCCAAATTTGGATTTGGATTTGTTTCGGGTTTGTAGGTTTGTAGGTTTGTAGGTTGGTAGGTAAGTAGGTAATTTCCGGGGTTTTGGGTTTGGGTTTGGGTTTTTGATTTCTGTTTCTGTTTGTAAGGTTTTGTGGAAGTGGAAGTGGAAGTGGAAGTGGAAGTGGAAGTGGAAGTGGAAGTGGAAGTGGAAGGGAGGTAAGTATGAGTGTGGCTGACTGAGGTGGAGTGAAGTGGAGTGGATTTGGATTTTGATACGGGATTGAGATTGGGAATAAGGGAATAAATATTTTTGGTGGAATTGGAATTGGCATTGCAATGAATACGGAGTACGGATAGATTATTGCGGCAATACCTAGGTATGGAATGATTTTATGATTTTATGAAAGAATATATATAGTGGATTTGGATAGTTGTGCGAAGTAGGTACGTAGAGCTTGTCGTAGATACACTTAATCATTAGGTAAGATTTCGAATTAGAGGCTGTACCTAGGTACCGAATGTTCAGCCACATCGACCCTTGTTGCTGGTTGAAACCAAGAAGCGGAATCTGCCGCTCTTGACGCGAAACCCACTTTAGGAAGACGCGATGGCGATGGTTCGGCCAATTCGACGCGTTTCTTGAATTTGACAACTTTAACAACTTTTTACAATTTTAGTGGTTTGATGTGGGATTCGAGGTCGAAACACGGATTGTGAATTGCGGATTGCGAATTACGGATTGCGGAATAAGATAGAAGATATAAGAATAGATAAATTGCTACAGGGGGTTACGATACGATACGATACGATACAATACGATTCGATTCGATATTTGGTATTGCCTTTCGAAAAGGATAATACTTACACTTGCGCGGGGTCCGGCTTTGATTTTGTGGTTATTGTATTCAGAACGGGTTGTGTAGGTTGGAGGTATTGGGGGTCAGTTATTCACGAAAATACACTACACTACACTACACGCCGTGAACGGTTATCTGGACGAGGAATTGCACCAAGGATTGAAGAATCAAAATCATGGCAACAACGGAAGAGTCACCGAGATCGCAGAAGAGAGATTTTGCGGAATCTTTTGGTTTAATTGAACCTTTTCATGTTGATGAGAATGAGCGAGCTCATCTTGAAAATCCAAACACGCAAGCAGAACCCGACATTCCCCTTCCATCCAAAGAAACCGCAGATAAATCCGAATCAAAAACTACATCCGAATCTCTGCCCACACCACCTGTTAGCATACAATTGATCAAGCGCGAACGGGAAAGAGAAGTCTCGCCTGCTAGTAGTACGGCTAGTTCTTTGAGTGATTTGGGATCGAGGAGTACACCTAGTTTGAGAGGCGTTTCTCCAATGCTTGGCACGGCTTTTGCGGCTTTGAATGGAAATGGAGATGCGGGTAAGATGCCTCCGGCTAAGAAACGAGGTTGATTGAAGTTTGGGGAGAGAAAAAGGATAAGCAGGTTGAGATAGAGAGAAGGAAAAGAGGAAGAAGAGAAGAGAAAAAGGAAGGCTGCGAAGGAGGAAAAGAAGAGATTGAAGGATGAGGAGAAACGTAAAAGGATGAAGAGAAACAGAGAATCGGCGGCAAGTCAAAGATCTCTATTTCCTCTTCGACAAAGCTTCAAAGATGAAGTCTCAACAAGTCCTGCCTCATCAAGCCTTACCATGGCTGTACCTCCCACAACATCCGCACATTCGACTCCAAGTAAGAAGGAGATTTCACCATATGAAAAAATGTTTCCAGCTTTCTTCGTTCAAAATGGCGTTAGGTTGGCACCGATTAATCACTTTGAAAGAGATGATGAAGGATCACAAGCCTTACAATCTATAATTGATTCATACATTTCGGGTAATCAAAGTCCTGGAAGAAACCGAGATTTTGATGCTATGGAACTATTTCATCTCTCATCGAGCAACTCAATAAAGCGAGGAAAATCAATTGTTGCTGTACGAGAAATTATGGCGGAATTATCTGGCAATCCTTCAAAACCTATCGACCTCACAACTGACTCTCAAAACTCTCATATTAAACGCACAACAGCTCAGCTTAAGGATGTTCCGATGAAGTTTTTGAAGTTTCAGGAAGATGTTAGACCTCCATATCAAGGTACATACACACATACTCCTATGTACGGAATATCAAAATTAGCACGCAATCCCATGAGACGCGATCTTCCGAATACAAATTACGATTATGATAGTGAAGCGGAATGGATTGAAGATGAAGATGCGGAGGATTTGAATAGTGAAGGAGAGGAGGATGAAGAGGGTCTTGATGATGCTGAGGATATGGATGGATTTCTTGATGATGAGAATGATGACTTGTTGAATTCGAGACGTGCACTGGGAGGAATGCAGGGTGATTTAGAACCAGTTAGTACAGGGTTGTGTTGGGAGGATAGGAAGAAGAGGAGTACAAATGTTAAGATGATGCCATTTAGGATGGAGTTTATTATTGGTAAGTTTGTTGTTTCTTGAATTCTCACTGTTCTTCTTTTGGAGGTCTAAGGAAATAAGCTAACATAGAACTAGACCCGAAAACCAAATCTATGGATCCCTTCTCAACACAATACTGGGAACCAATCGCACCATCCTCCCAAACTGGAACAATGGATCCTCCCCGTCTCCCACTAAACTCCATGAAATCAACCAACGCTCTTCAAACATCCCCCTCTGCCTCAACCTCTAAATCCAGCAACAAAATCTCAAATCATAAAACCGTTCCACTTTCATTCTTTGGCTCTTCTTCTTCTCCTTCTCCTTCCATATCTTCATCTCTTCCTTTACATCCAGCCACAGGGGATAACAAACCTAAGAAATTCCTACCCGATTCCGATCTCCCTGCATTCAAAGAAGCTATTCAAGGAAGCGATTTGAGTAAAGTGGGATTGGTAGAAGTACTGAAGAAAAAGTTCCCGGGTAGGACTGCAGGCGCGATTAAGGCGACGTTGGATTTGGTGGCGAAGAGAGTGGGTGGAAAGGAATCCGAGAAGAGATGGGTGTTGGTTTGAGGGTGGGGCTAAGTAAGTAGGGTGTCTTTGCTAGGTGTCTGTAGATAGATGTGGCTACTCTGTCTTCATTACTTACCTTATCTTATCGTAAGAATAGATAGATTATGAGGAAAGGAAATTTGGAGCTGAGGGTACGGGGTGTTTTGGTGTGGGCTTAAAATAGATGGCTAAGTGCTGGCTGGTATTTGTTATATTGTGTTTTGGGACTGAATGGCTGGCTGGATGGCTGGATGGATTGGTTGGATTGACTGGTATGATGGGGATAAATAAATGATGTATGTGATGGATGGATGGATGGGCTTTAATATTATTATATTGGCTTGTTGATGCTGTATATATATTTACATTTAAATTGCATTATATTATATTGTGAGAGAGTTGGAATTATAAGCCAGATACATAAAGGTTTTCAACTAATCAATCATATAACCTTCTATAGTTAGATATAAAAGGAGAGCTTTTGCTTCTTCTTTCCAGAATAATCAGCCTTCTACATATATACATTTGAACCCATAGAACCTCAACCTCAAAACCATTATGAATCCTGTTTTCTTTATAAATGATATATTATGATATAATCTAATTCAGCTTTCTCTTTCCAATTCCCCTTTACAGTATACTATCGGGCCGCACGTATCTCGACTGACCACTTTTACACTATCATCGTCGGTGTCCTCCAAATCCTCAATTTGATCGTCCTCTTTCCACTAACAATAGAACTGCTCGATTTGAGTATCAAGCAATCAAGCGAGAGCTGAAGGATTAAGTTCAAAGATTACAGTCACGATAACGTCAACTGTGGACAAATCATGTGGAATATTGTCTCTTTTAACCGCGTCCCATAAGATTATGTGTGGGTTCCCCGAAGGAGCGTTAGCTGGAAGATTAATTTCAAATTTGTGATCCACGTCGACTCGCTTTACAGTCCTTTCTTCGACATTCGGGTGGGCCATTTTTGGATGGAAAGAATGGGGTGGAAATAATGGTAATAAAGTTGAAATTGTGGAAAATCGCAGACTGAAGCCTTGAGAGAAGAGAAAAAAGCATTTATTAGAGAAGGCAAACTGAGAATTCGGCTCCGGTTGTACCGTCCGCGCGGAAACGTGCTGAAGCATTTTTGATTTCTATCAAACGCAATGGCCAAATGACGAATGATTGGAGATCTGCGGTAGCCTGTCTCAAGAAAAGGAAATGGGATTTGCAGTATGCAGATAGTACAAAAAGTATCGTAGCTGCAGGAGCCTCGAAAAAGAAACTAATTCAGTGGGATTATCATAGGCGTCCATGTAGCCTCCCAGCCTTGATATGTACCTATCCGGCAAAGAAATCCAGTGATTTTCTATTTTCAGAAAATTTCAGGGAATGGGAATCGAGACATCCAATCCTTTGGTGTCTCAAGGTTGCTTAAATAGAAGCGTTTTTCGCACTTTGATTTCTCTTTTCTCCTCAAGGCTTCATATGAAAGGTGAAATCAGTCTACTTTCTGCCTTGATTTCATCGACGACTTCCAACGATGCCTGAAGAAAACATGTGGACTGAATTTTGTGAACGAATTGATCTCAATTTCAGCTTGCATCTGCAGGTAGATGCACCTCGAGGACATCCGCACCTCCTTAATATCAAAGGATACAAGCCGAAGGAGGCTAAGATCCCGGAAAATTTGTCTTTGATTGACGTCTTAGCAACTATAATTTTCGATTGGAACTCCGCAGCGCTCCATCACCTCCTCAATATGGAAAACGAAGAATTCTATTGTGATGCGGATTGGGAAGAAGATAGCTTGGACGATAGTACTCTCGAAAAGCCTGCCAAGTTCGTATACATACACCGCTTGGGTGAATACATTAGAGTTGCAGTGAGCTTCTTTTAAGGGAAATGTACAGTGAAAAGCTACTGACTGACCACACAATCAGATTGTGGGGACCAATTCGGACAGCGAGATTTCTTATCGAATTTGTAATGAAGGAAAATGGGAGATGAAAAGCGCTCAATATCGTCAACGTAGCGAGTGTAACGAATATTACATCACCGGGCTTCCTGAATATTTGGACGATTGTAAAGAAGTTGAAGAAGAAATGGCACAAGATATGGCTAAGAGGTTTTTGGTGGAGGGTATCCTAGCAGACACTCAATTTCCTGTATACAACTACATGCCTCAAGCTGAGAGTGCGAAGGAGAAGTCAGATGGATGGCGTTCAAATAAGACCAAAGATGTCAGACTAGAGTCAAGTGGTGGGAGTAGTCGTGTGAAAAGCTCCGACACTCTGCTGGAGGAAGAGTCAAATGTGAAGCTCACTAAGCGCAAAGCCCAAGTATTGGTGCCCCAAAACTCAACTCAAGAACGGGCAGGATCATCGAGAAAGAGAAATCGGGAGGATTGATGGCAAGGATATCATCTCAATTTACAGTGGAAACAAGTTGCGAATGTGATTTAATGGAATAAAGATCGAGCATTGACATGAAGTGAATAAGCATAACGCAGAAGACACAAATACTATCACTATGGTTTGTATGGATAGAACACGTTGGTGGTTGAAGCCTTGTTCAACACATTCGAACCATTCCAGTGGGAATATGAGTTGAGGTTTCTTGATACACTTGTGGGTTTCATTATCAAACGTTCTCGCAGGTTGATGCACCGAGAGTGAAGAACTCGGGGGTAGTATAGACAATCTCGAGGAAATTCTCAAGGATATGAAGTTCGACATAGATTCAGGGCATCACAATAGCAATCAAAGCCTTTTGACGATGGTGAAATAAAGAAGATAGTATTTGTGAAAATATGAAATTATATGATAAAATTCTATGAACAAAATATTAAACATCCAATCTATCTATCTAGTGGAGACTTCTCCGTCAAGTGATCTACTCTTGACCTTACTTGGTCCCTTTTTCATCTCCGTCCACGTGCCATCAGCATGCCAAATTCCTGCTTTTGTGTAATCCAAACTTCTAGATCCATACATATATCCAAATCTAAAGTATTCAGGCTGTAGCAAAGAAGAGTCTTTATACCAGACAAAATGTTTATCACTTGCGAATCCCTCATCCAAGTATCCTCTGAAACGTTCTACATCATTGACTAGCACACTGATGCCATCAAATGGTTCAGGTGGTGGGAGCCAAGAAAATGATATAGAAGAGACATTGCTGCCCATTACGATTTCCGGATATGAAATATGTGGTAGCGCGGAATTATGGTTCGCATCTCCTTGAAGTGCTGCGGGGGTCTGAAGCACAGGATCAAATCCCCATCGTGCAATGCCATTGATAAACAAGCCAACCAATAATCCTTGGTAGAGAAGTGCGGGTCTAGTTTGCATACCTGTACCCGGCAACAGCAGTAAGGCAAGAATATAGTGATGTATTCGAAGACTGAGGCCAGGGATTAGGAGAGATACGAGTATGACAGCAATAAATACCCCATATAACCCGAGAAAGCTAATTAGACGACCTTCCGTGCGGAAGAAGGTTGCTTGTTGCACGATAATAATGATAAGTACCATGATAATAAGCGCCAAAGCAAGTTTGGCACCTGGCTGTTGATTAATATCATGAGCATTCAACCGTTGGATAGGAATCCACTCAAAAGTATAATTTGACAGTGTGCCAACCCAAGCCGCCCCAAGCCATAAAATAGTCTTCTCAATTTGAGCTGTCAGCCCAAGCAAAGCACGTTCAACACCCATATATTTGTATATGACAAACGCACAGAATGCTGCAGGCAGGAATTTCCCTAATATGTTCGAGACCAATCCTGCCATGGTATCATGATTAGGTGGATCAGAGCCAAGACCAGTATGAGCAAATAGTCCGGTAAATATGGAAAAGAAAAACACACTCGGGGATGTAGTGAAGATTGATAGCAATACTGTGAACGTGACAGACACAAATAGTAGCGACCACCGCGAATCTTTAGCCTTGCAAGTGATTCCCTCTTGGAATGCAAATGAGGATGGAAAGGTTGAATCAAACCCAATGCTTTTGATACCATGCTTATTCGAACTCTGATAATTGTGGCGTTCCCCAACTAAATTCACAACTCCACAACCTCCTTTGGTATTGTCGATAACCCCAGCATGAATTGCGGATCCACAAATAAAGCTATCACTTCGATATACCGCAGTGGTATCGTTATCTGTAGGCCCACCAATGACGAAAGGCCTATAGATAATTTCCTGCGCTCCAACAGCTCGAGGATTAAGTACTTTTACGCTGGCGCAATTTGCGGGACAACGAAAGGCAAATCCACTTCCATTGAATGGGCGACAATCATTTCCATTTAGTCCACACCTATTCCCAGCTACCCAATATGCATTCCCGCATCCAATATTACCGGGCACCCCCCATTCCTCTATTTCTGTAGCGAATGTACCCTGGCGTAAGACAAGAGCAAAAGTTAGAATCCAACAAAAGTAAGATGCTATGAGGAGTGATATCCTATGCCTCCTCTTGGGTATGTATCGATCCAAAATTCGCAATGGAGCTTCCTGGAACCATGGAAACCATGGCTTGATAACATTTATGTGCGGGGGCTCTGGCCCTTTAGCCCAATGAACGGCCTGTTTACTGACACGTCTGATCGGAATTGGAACCCATTTCAGATATCGATAGGAAGACTGGTCTTGTAAGAAACGAGGGGTAGGAGAATCATCGTCCGAGATTTCGTTCATTGGCAAAAGTTGAGTAAGTGTAGGATCTTCAATTGGATCATCAGGATGGTTATTATCTGTGTAATGTTGCCTGCCATTGACGCGACCATTCTGATCTCCCATATTGTCAAGATTGAAATGGCTTTATTATCCGAGATTCCCGAATGCTGTGTCTGCTTCCCTGCTGATTTATCACCAATTGGGCATGTTACACCCGGATCCAAATGATATTTGAGTGTTTGCAGCGGATTCAAGTCCTCCAGAGATATCACAGAATGAAAGAGAAAAAAAGATAAATGTTTGGTAAAAGTGTTTGTGATATTGATAATTGAGAGTTTATCAAGGTAGTTTTACTCCTCCCTTCCGAAGTCAACGGATAAGGATAAGGATAAGCTATTTATTCACTGATGTAACCATTAATGGGCTAGCGTTTTAATGTCAACACGCTAATCCTGTTCGAGCCGTCAGCTTGCGGAAAAAATATACGGAGTAGCAGAGGTTGGATACGGTACGGTAGTCTGTTTTCCACGCCAAAGTACAGTTTTGGTCCAGAATCACAAAAATTTGAGATGTTTCTAAAGTCTGCAAGTGCTAATCTCATAAGTTTGGACGATCTGTATATGAATTGAGGGTTACTGGCCTGCAGAAATCTCAGTATCTTGGCGATTTATACTACATCGACCTCTTGTTTGACCTTCTTATTTCGCATAACAACATATCTGCCATCAATATGGCTCCCAAGAACTCTACGAGGTTCGGATTCCAGATCTTGAGTACTTTGGATCATAATACCTCTGGACCAAGACTCGGAAGAATCACCGTGGAAGGACGGAAAGATCTGGAAACCCCGGATTTCCTAGCCATTACCTCTCGGGGCGTTATACCTCATATGACACCAGATGTAATTGCAGCACATGCACGAGTACCAGGTGTTCATTTCGCTTTGGAAGACTGTAGGTTCCATATCCTCCCTTGTATCACGTGTTTATTCATGCTCGTTCTGTCCTGATCTTTTCTAGTCATAGAAAAGAGCAATAAAACAACCATTTCTCCTATCTTGAATTTCCCTGGAGCAGAGCCACCCCTTCATTCTTTCACAGGCTTGTCCAGATCAGCCATATCTCTTTTAGCACCGAGACGGACACCAGCTGTTGCAGCTCCTAATGGCAATAGCAACACTGCCATCTCTGTTTTTACATCGACAGGATTCCAACCTCTTTCTAATAAGTCATATGTTGATTCAATCGAAACTTTACGTCCAGATATAGCGATTGCGCTGGCTGATGTTCCTTATAGCACCATAGCTGGAGCAAAACGTACCGCCAAGATGGGCGATAGAAGCGGGCAGTGGCTGGCTCAGTTGTTGTCCGACAAAGTCAAGGAACAGCCTGTATTTGCACCTATATTACCTGTAGATTATCAAAGTCAATGGGAATATGTAAACCAGATATCCGATGAGCTCGTGGATGAGATCTCAGGTCTAGCATTCTATGACTCGAACCTTCTTCCCGAAATTCCAGAGACAACAGCGATGTCTTCACTCCCTCGCCTTTCTTTGGATGAACCTTCATCTCCTCATCATGTGCTTCGCCAAATCTCCCTCGGAATGGATATCTTCACCATCCCATTCATCAATTTCGCCACAGATGCTGGAATCGCACTGACCTTCGAATTCCCATCTGCAAGCACCTCTCAATCCTCAAACGAAGGTAGCTCAGTCCTTCCACTCGGTATTAACATGTGGACATCAGCCCACGCTACCTCCCTCCTCCCTCTCTCCCAATTTTGCAAATGCTATGCATGCACTTCCCACCACCGCGCATTCATCCAACATCTACTTTCCGCCAAAGAAATGCTCGGCTGGGTCTTACTCCAAGTCCACAATCATTATATCCTCTCGGAATTCTTCACCTCGATACGACAGAGTATAAAAGAAGGCACATTCGAGAAAGACTGCGAGAAATTCGCCAGAATATATGACAGCGAGCTTCCGGAAAAAAGTGGTCAAGGACCTAGAATGAGGGGTTATCAGTATAAAAGCGAAGGACGAGGCGAGAGAAAGAAGAATAAAGCTGCCTGGAATAATTTGGGAGCTGGGGCTAGTGGCACTGGGTCAGAAGTTGCGCTTGTGCTAGATGAGAACTCGAAAGAGCTTGAAGAGAAAGGTTTTACGGAGAAACTGGAAAATTAAATAATGAGGCATTGGTTACTATTATGTCATTATCATGTGTGAGAGGAGTAATAGATTTTCGAAGACAAGAAATGGCCATCTGTCTCCTCGACTCTGTCACAATTGTCATGTAATGATTCTCACATACACTTTACTTGAGACTTTAAAATACCACTGAGGCATCTCGATTAACTGAATGGTGAATCAAATACATCCAAATCATAAGTTTCAATATTATTGTGCTGCGTGCAAACACCCATGATTCTACGAATTGGTATGATCGATCAAATCTGTAGTCTCTCCATTAAAGCTACATATGAACATCTACTCAATAAGTAAGATTACAACACATCCAAACTCTAAACAAAGTTCTTCTTAGTAACATTTCCCGAAGTGCCCGCCCCCAACTTAGAACCCCCATGTTGTTTAAACCAATCTATAAATTGGAACATGCTAGCCTTAGGAGTACGTTCCAGAGAAGTCTGGTTTAGATACTGCAGACCAAATTTCACCTTAGTTCCGACGAACCACTCAAAATTATCGAAGATGGCCCATCCGAATGCTCCGGTAACATTCACACCTATCATCCATCACCGATTAGCACTGATTTCAGGATGTTTGCGAATGAATAAGGGAAACTTACCATCTACAACCTTCGCCTTGAGGATATTGTCCAAAAATCCTCTGTAGTAATCCGCTCGTCTCAAATCCCATAGGACCTCCCCGAGAGTACTCATCTCCCCTTCAAATGGCTCTGCGAATCCAAACTCGCTCACTACGATATCTCCCACTGTTGGGAACAACTGTTTCGTGATAACATTGAGGAACTCGCGAATTCCATATGGCGTACTAGCTAACCAGTTTACTCCCTCGTCGGCAGCTGGTCCTAGCGGGAAGCCATCAGCAGCTAGAGAAGTGGAACTTGCGCATTCGGGGTATGCGGGATGCGAGGAGTTGGAAGCGCAGGCTGCGGAGCCCCCGGCAATAGGGGTAGCGTAGTATCCGGTGTAGCCGTCTATGGCGAAGAAGTCGCAACTTCCCTTGATCAAGTCTTTTTCTTCCTGGGTGAATTCCGGGAGTAAAGACCCCAATGTTTCTTTCAACATGGAAGAGTAATCACCGTCGCGCCAACAGCCCTGAAACCAACCGAGTACAAACTCATAATTGCGGGCCACAGCGTCGACATCTGCTGAGGAGTTACTTAAGGGTGCGAAGTAGTTGCCGGAGTTTTTGAAACTGATGCGGCCTGCGCCGTGAAATTCTTCGTGGTACCA
The DNA here is from genome assembly GCA_905066765.1 of Sclerotinia trifoliorum. Taxonomy (NCBI): domain Eukaryota; kingdom Fungi; phylum Ascomycota; class Leotiomycetes; order Helotiales; family Sclerotiniaceae; genus Sclerotinia; species Sclerotinia trifoliorum. Next base: position 432,298 of record CAJHIA010000010.1, on the reverse strand, counting down.
CTTTGCTACTTTTGCATGAGCGAGAATGGTATAATGGGAACAGGCGATGCGAGCTGGTAGGCCACCAGTGATGTTGTGATAGGCGGGGTACATCCCTGCGGTGGTACCGGCGTGGTAAAGAGAGTATTGCCAGTTGCAGTATTGAGCTGTGAAGTGAGGTCAGTAAGAGAGACATTGTGTGGTAGGAGCTTCCATACGCTCGTTGAATGTATACCAAATCGGTACATATTTGTCATATCTGCTGATGACAAACTTGGCATAATTGAAGTAGTCATCCACAATTCGCTCATCGGTCCAGGCTCCATAGGAGTTGAATAGTGCGAGTGGTGTGTCTAAAACATATTAGCATATAACTAATCAACTACATGAATGATGAAGTACCCCAATGAAACAAGGTGACGACAGGTTTGATTCCATTAGCGACCATGCTAGCAATAACATCATCATAATGCTCGACACCCTGCTGGTTCACAGGTCCATTGCCGAATGGGAAAAATCTTGGCCTTGGTCCCGAAATATTAGCCATAGAATCCTCAATGAGACACATATGACACTTACCACGAAAATGATGGAGAGAAGTATGGAATCCCTAACTTAGCAAGACGAGCAAAGTCTTGCTTGTATAGCCAATAATGACTAGCTACGATGTCACCGGTCGAATCATCTGAGACAACATTACCTCGATGTGCAAGCAAATCCCAAATCGAAGGACCTTTGCCTTCGTCTTTCGCAGCTCCTTCTGTCTGATATGCGCTCGCTGCTAAGCCCCATACGAAATCATCGGGTAGAGTTTCGTTATTGAGGGAGGTATCGTAGGTTGGCACCTGCAAAAATCAGATACGCGATATTCAATGGTAGGATATTAACATACTAAAGGATGGAAGATTCCTGGGCGAGCATACGATGATGGTTCTGGCGTTGGCTCCACCGTCGCCGTAATCGGTCCTACTGCAATTGATCCCACCTGATTCCATAGCATCGCCAATTCCTCATTGGTGTACTGATAGCTCAATGTTGTCGTCGCAGCAGAGACATCGTAGACTTTGGTTGAATAGGTATCGGTAGCAGTAGGAATTGCAGAACTTGTACATTGTGCCAAGCGAACGAAGATATGAATGCCAAACAGGCAATTGATCTTGGATGAGGGCATCTTTCCAAAGGACCAGAAGCAGTACCTAGGTTGAGAAGCAAAGCCATTTTCTTTCGCAACTTGCGAGATTGGACTTTATAGTTTCTTCAATGTGCATGTTACGGGGCTCAGGATGATCTCTTCACCCGGCTAAAATCCTGAGCGGGGTTACAACGAGCTGTTAATTCGTTCGGGGACAAAAGCTGCATGTAAACCATGTAAAGACATATTAATTAATTGATCGATAACCGTCAAACTTAACTTGACTTAACTTAAGGCAGGAGACAAGCGCATTCGGAAAGGCGGAGGAAAAGCCCCCGAGGCCTCACCAGAATCATAGTCTCAGCCATTCAAACTTCAAAGGTTGCAGGCTTTGGCTCCCGTAAATCCCGCACACATCTTGGCATATGGAGAATTGTTTTTCCGAGATGTACTAGTCAAGGTCCGAATAGCTCTGCCATGTCATTTAAGAATGTGCACATTGACCGCAATTTGGAGATCTGATGTGGACATGAGCAGAGCAGGTGGCTGGACGTGAAGGGTGGCAGTCAATCAAATCAAAATCCTTCCCCAATGTATTTATATTAGATTATATATAGTAAAACCGGGCATGGGGGCTGCCGTAGATATGTTGCTCACGCCTGAATGCTTATAGTCACCAGCGTGAAGACTGGACGGGCAGATATAGATCATAAAATGAAACAACAACGAGATTAATTTCCTCGAGGTCGAGATTAACGACAGATCCTTCCTTCTCAGAACATATGGTATGACGATACCAATAGCATAACGCTATCAGCGTGTCATATCCCCTAGCGCTACCACTTTGAAGATCAAGCAGCGTCGTGGATTGATGCTCATGAAGAGGAAACAAAAACTTTTGACGCGAAAATTTCATTGATAAAGGACCCGAGTTTTTGAGTCACGTGTCGTATTTCCTTAGTCATTGCAGTCTTTGAAATTCTCGAGATTTGATTCGTTTATTTCCGTGAAGGACATAACCGAGGCGCCGGGAACCGATACCTTCCGCATCAACGACGATAATATCAAGATCTCTAGTGTCGTTGTAGCATTTGTGAAATTTCATCCCTTTCAATTGTTTTGCGAAAACGTCAGGCATATAATCGGCATAATCAAAATGTTTTCACAAAGAGCGACTCAACAATCGCTGCGCCGGCGTAAGTTCCCCCGCAATTCTGGAACCATCCCACCTCAAACCAAGAATCAATATTTCGCCCATTTACTAACAGTCTTTATAGTTGCTGCTGGTCAGCCATCACTCATCTCCCAATTAGCCATGAGGAGGCTCGCAGCCCCTGCAGCCATCGGCGCGTCAATGCAAACTAGGTTTGCCCCTCCAATGCCCGCAAGCTTGACAACAACTAACATTCTCCAAGACCAGTAACCACCCAAAAGTTAACTCCCAAAGATAGCTACAATATCCTAGTAGAACAACGTAAACTTCGACCTACCTCCCCGCATCTTACAATCTACCAACCTCAAATTCCCTGGATCATGTCCGGGCTGAACCGTATCACCGGCTGTGTTCTCTCGGGAGGTTTCTACATTTTCGGTGCTGCATATCTCGTTTCGCCTTTATTCGGATGGCACTTGGATACTGCCAGTATGGTTGCTGCATTCGGAGCTTGGCCTTTGGCTGCAAAGATTTTGGCTAAGTTCTCGCTGGCTTTACCATTCACATATCATTGTTTCAATGGATTAAGACATTTGTCTTGGGATATGGGAAAGACTTTCAAGAACGCTACGGTTGTTAAGACGGGATGGGCGGTTGTTGGTGTAAGTGTTGGTAGTGCTTTGGCTTTGGTTGCATTCTTGTAGGTTAAGGTCAGCTTGGGGTGGGCGGGGCAGCAGGGAGCGCTTGTTGGAAGAACAAATAAAGCATGGGCAACAATCATTTTTGTGAGGGGGCTTGAAGGATGCCACGGTGCCTAAATACGTAGGTAAAACATCAGTCGTATTATATGTACGTTGATCTTTGATTTTCCTGGTGGCATAAGTCATACAGGGTAAATTTTGCGCTGCATGAAAATATAAAATGCAAAAATACAAGACAGCACCATCGCCAGTAGCTCTTCAAACCACACCAGATTTGCACCAAAACAAAAAACAGAACCCGGTCATGGATCCGGCTCACTAGTTCATTATTAGACAATGATAATATTGTCGAGTGGCAACCCATTTGCAAATCATGTCTCCCAAAATTAATCTTTACACTAATGAATATTCACTCACCTTGAAAAACCACACTCTCAAGGCATTTGGCTAGAATGTTCTCTGCGTAGATAAATATTTTTGTCGCCTACGTTGGTAGCATTCCATTTTGGACCGGGATGACTAGTTGAATTACGGTGATTAATTATATTGTAAAAATGGTAGGTCGAGATACGTGCGTCCTGATAGCATGTTGTGAGAAGGGAATTGGAAGAGGAAGCTGAATTAGATTATATTGTAATACATCATTTATAGAGAAAACAGGTTTTATAATAGTTTTGGAATTGATACTATATAGGTTCAAATGTATATATATATAAAATTAATTATTATAAAAAGAAAAAATAAACGCTTTTTTTATATATTTAATTATAAAAGGTTATATAATTGATTAGTTAAAAACCTTTTATATATTTAGTTTATAATTTCAACTTTCTTATAATATTATAAGAAAATTGGAATTATAAGCCAAATACATAAAAAGTTTTTAATTAGTTAATTATATGATCTTTTGTAATTAGATATAAAAGAAGAGTCTTTTGTTTTTTCTTTTTATAATAATCAATTTTCTATATATATATATTTAAATTCATATAGCATCAATTCTAAAACCATTGTGAACTTTGTTTTATCTATAAATGATGTATTACAATGTAATCTAATTCAGCTTTCTCTTTCAATTCCCTCCTCACAATATACTATCAGGATGTATGTATCTCGACCTACCACTTTTACAATATAATATCGTGTCATAACTAGAATCACTTCCAGGATCAACTTTGAGGGTTCCCAACGGTATTCCCATCCTGACAGACCATGTTGCTTCATGTACATCAATTCCGCTTTGTACAGACCATCTGAGTTTAAAGATAGAGCCCAATCCAATCCCCTCAAGGGCGACTACTGTGTTAATGAAGTATTGGAGATATTGATTAAGCTTTCTATTATTCAGGCATTCATTCCAGAAGCCCAAGTTAACTATGATTCTGGATTTTGAAAAGTACTGAAGGCGCTGGAAGAATTGAAACCCACAGATGAGGTTGCATGCAGTCTCATGAAGACATCAGCAAGGGTTCTTGGGGAAATAGATCAGATTCATCATCAGCTTGGAAAAAATGGAAATATAAATGGTATCAGGGTGGAAAAACGAAGGATTCCGAAGCGATGAAGGGCTTAGAAATTTGATGATCGTCTTCGCATGCCGTATAATCATACTTTGATTTTGCTGTGTTGCCTTCTCTATCAAGAAAATACATAGATTCAAATTCCCCTTCTTTCTCCGTATATCCTACCTGTTCCTCTTATTTTGTTCCGTCTGCCATAGCTTCCTTATCTCTGTCTATCTAGTTTTCCGTCTCTATCCTTCGTTTAATAAGGAAAAACATAAGAAGCCAGGAATTTCATTATCTGGCCTTCTTAATACTATCAATGATGTCGGGGCAAAATAATGGGCGTATACTGATCATTACAACCAATGAACCGCAAATTTTGGACAATGCACTTCTCAGACATGAGTTTGGAAACCCCACTTCGAAAATATCGAATAGCTATTCTTGCTCATGTATGCGGCAGTTGGCTTGAAGGAATATGCTAAGCAGTTCGCCGACATAGTACCAGAGGGCAAGTACAGCTTAGGTGAGCTCCAGGGATTTATGCTTCAGTACAAGGAAAGACCTGCGGAAGCGTGTGCCAATGTTATGAAATGGATGCAATCAGAAGTGAAGGGTGTTTAGTGAGTGACGGAGAAGCTCTATCAGCAGTCTCAGTTTAGTGCTGTATCTTCCACTTCAGTAGCCTGCGGTCTTAGGGTGCTACACTTTCATATGGCTTTCACAACTCTCCAACTAAATAATTCCCAGCGCCAGCAATATTGTCAGATCAAGAGTTTGCCATCTATATTACCGTCATTATTATTTAATCTTGGAATAATATCAATGATAATAATATAATATCTTTATTTGAATTTATCAATAAAATCTTCCTAAAACTATAGAATAGATCTATATCTACATTTGTTTTGTTTGTAATTAAAAAGAGATTAAACAATTCAATCAATATTACTCCAAACAGTTCCTTAGCTTAATAGTCATGAGCGCGGGAGACTTTCCTGTATCACAACCAACAGAATCTTCCCCTTACAGCTATACTTTACCATTCAATATGAGCTCAAACAACACTCAACAACTTACAATCACATTAGAGATTCGTCTCTGAACAAAAAAGGGCTGGAAAACCTGGTTCTCTAACCTCAAAACCCTAGCCCAAGGTTCAGAGTCAGACGTATGGCAATGGGTCAACCCTGAGGATACAACCATAACAGGCCTACCGGCCGAACCAACAGCTCCCTACCGCAGAGATTTGGGTGCGAGGAGCAGAATCTGTGACGCAACTGGATTCCACACAACTAGCCATTTATGGCCAGCTATACCGGGAATACGAGTGCAATTTGGCTCAATTCGTACGATTACGACGCGACCAGAATAAGATCAGGGAGTTCATACTTCGAATGGTCGATCGAAGGAATCATATCTACATTACAAGCACTGATGGCATACCGAAGGAGATGCACTCAAAAACGCAATGTAAGATACTGGAATGGTGGACGTTCGCTGGATTCAAGTATAAAAGCAACACAGTAATAAGAAAAGACGTTCCTGACACCTCAAATTCGAATCTAGAACTGGCAAGCTTAGCTATCGACCTAGGGTCATTCAGCTCTGAAACGGAAAGGAATCATTTGCAGAACTGCTGGACGCTAGATAACGCCAATGACACCCATGTAACGAATTCTGCAGGTGGCTCCATCAAAACAAGAGACGGAACTGTAAACGATACTATCCTTGCAGGAGCAAACAGGTACCAGATCAGTGCCTTTGGCACAGTAATTTTGACCTTGAACAACAACAAAACTCCATTCCAAATCAAGCTGCTTGAGGTGCATACGTACCTGGTTTTATGACCAACATTGTTTCTCTACGACGTCTGCAACGTGGCGTAGTACACTGCTACTCTGAGTTCCCATTGCAGTTAACCCATAAAGGCAAGCTGTATGCCACACTGTATGAACAAGGCCGCCACTATGTACTGTCAAGAGACAAGCAGGTAGAGTATTCAATGCACAGCGCGCCGATGAGATCTGTCTCCAAAGCCTCAAACCTTTACTGCACATGAGCTCCATCTCGCATTAGGCCATCCGGGACCTGATATTATTGATCAAGTCAATCAGGCAGCGACAGGAATAGTGATCAATCACTGAGAACCAGCGCCATCAACTATCCAGTGCTCGTCGTGTAGTCTCGCGAAAGCAAAACAGATCATTTCCAGGTTTCCTGGGAAAAAGGATATGGAGAATTGGAGTATATTCGACCGTGTGACGTGGGATCTAATCGTAATAAAACCTGCGTATAATGGTGATCAGTATGCTAGCCATTTTCAGTGCACAACTTGCCGACTTCATATAGTCTACACACACCGCACGAAAGCAGAAAGCGTTGATCTGATCGAGCAATTCTTTGAGCTTGTCAAAACGCAATTCAAATCAAAGGTTAGGTTCTTCCATTGCGATGGAGAAACGACGTTGGGCAGACAGTTCGAAGAGATCTGCCAACGTCGGGGGGTGATTATTGAGAAAATAGCTTCCTATACACTAGCTCAAAACGGCGCTTTAAAAAGAGCAGATGCAATACTAGTCAGAAAAGCCAGAAGCATTTTAATTGGCGCAAAATTACCTGTAAGTCTGTGGAAGGAAGCTTTCAAGTGTGCAGCATATCTTGAGAACAGAATCCCAAAGAAGCAATTAATGTATCGCTCAGCACACGAAATGACTCGTGGTCAAGCTCCGTCATACGCTAACCTCCATCCATTTGGCTGTCAAGCCTATGTGCTCAACAAGAGTATTCCAAAGAAGGAAAATATGGAGCCACGAGCTCACATTGAGTATCTTGTTTGGTACGATTCATGCAACATCTGGAGAATCTGGGTTCCAATACTTCAAAAGGTGATCAAATCGAGAGATGTGACGTTCGATAGAACGAAATTCTATGAATCTAAAGCTCTAGACGTTGGGTTTACGCTAATAAAAAAAGCACGGTACAAGTCGTGGTTGAGATGCCGATTGAGTTGATTCAAAATGAAGACGATCAGTTACCGGAGGGTGATGCGATTATATTGGATTACCAAGGTGTGCCTACGTTCCGCTACCCGAGACACTAAACGACAATTCAACTAATCACGATTGATAGTTCTATCCTCTGGCGATATAAGGGCCGTTCCCACGATGATCAGGGTAAGGATTCGTCAGTTATTAATCATTGTATTAGTATGTGATCTGTAATATCATTTATTGATCTAGATAAATAATATAAATAGAATAAATGATTTTGAAGAATATTATTATTATCTATTATAATTCATCATAAGAAGAAAAATTCTTTTTTATAGATTCAAAACAGTTAAGATTGTTTATTAATTTTATAATTCAAAAATATATCAAGAACATCCGAGTCTTAAATTTATAAAAATCCAAACGACCCACTTACATAACGATTTGTAGCGGATCGACCAACCAATCAGAGTACAGAAAAACCAGATTACGAATTAAGCGAGAACATCCAGGACCCTACTGATAGGACTCATTCACCAACGACGTCATCGCCAAACATTGAAACAACGCCAAGAACAGCTACGCTGATACCTTCAAATACACGAAACACTGCAGAAAGAGCTGAAGAGATTTCTGGAAACCTATCATCAACCAATATTCTACCAAACATGACACTCACACCACGCACATGTGGTTGAAAGTTCAAATGAATACTATGCGGCATTTTCAATCTCAACAGCTAAACAACCAACATCTAGTCAAGCCCACAGGCTCAGAGTCAGCGACTTACCTCCTCCTCCCAAGTCATGGAAACACATGCTCAATCATCTATTTGCCAAGGAATTCAAGGAAGCTGCTAGGCAAGAAATTGACAACCTCAAGAAGATGAACGCCTTTGTCTATACGCACAAGTCCAAGAACACCTCAAATCAGAAGCCACTGCCATTAATGTGGGTTTTTATCTATGAAGCAGACGCAGATGACTATCTTGACAGGTTCAAGGCACGAATTTGTACTAGAGGTGATCTTCAAACTACTGACCAATAAGTCTAGTACCCCCTTTTTGGACCACCGAAAGCCAGCAGACCATCCAAAGAATCCAAAGCCTTCACACGCCAAAAGCGACCAGACGTTTCTTTCGCATTGGATCACATCGGTTTGGGGCAGCCTGGTGACTTCTGTGATTTTCGAGCTGCAAGCAGGTTTGGCCGAGACTCCATCTATTGCTGAGGATTGAATTACTTATATCTAGGTGCAATAGAGGTTTTAAACTTCTTAATTAAACTAATTATCTCTAGTATGAGGACTATTTTACTGTAGTTTTGTTTATTATATTAATACTTCTTTAATATGATATAATAATAATCAATATTGAACTTCAATATCAAAATTATTTTGATAATATTAATTAATTCTCAAAATCATCAAATTAAAAAATATACTTTTATTATAATATATTATTTAAGATTTTAAAATGATGAAGATAATTTATATAATATTGATATTCGTTTGAATAATATCGATAAATTTTAAATTAATATTTTTATATTTTTATTATTGTCGGCTTGCCGATATTAAAACCTTGCCGTACACAAGGTTTACTTAATGTAGATAATAGAAAGTAAAAAACTCATTTAAGTGAATCACGATCTTGAAAATTTAATTGGTCTAAAATACCCCGGTAAATAATTTAACAAAAAACTTGATATAAGCCTTATAACCTCAGACAAATCTGATTTTGAACTTTTTTTAATTCTATTGAAATCATTCAACTTTATTCATTTAATTTATCTTATTTAATTTATTTCATTCAATTTTAATAATAATAATAATAATAATAATAATAATAATAATAATAATAATAATAATAATAATAATAATAATAATAATAATAATAATAATAATAATAATAATAATAATAATAATAATAATAATAATAATAATAATAATAATAATCAATATTAATAAATCTACAATATTAATAAAAACAACAATAATATTATTATTATTTACTCAACACTCAAAACACACACAATCAAATACCCTTCAACAAATCCCGAATATACAAACAATAGACTCCAAGTACTAACTACACGCAAAACAAATCAAAAGCTCCAGCATGTAGCTTTCAAGTTCCAGCCCTTACCCCCTGGGACTTGCTTTAGTATGGTTACTTGTAGAAGAGGAGTTATGTGTACAGGATGATTGTTTATATACTCTTCGATTATTATTATTCGAGGTGGTATATTAAAGATGATGGGATTGTTGAGGAGTTTTAAAGTATTAATGAATTGTAATTATTAAAGAGGGGATAGTATAAGAGGTAGAATAAAGAATAGAAGGATATATTTTTGAGATTGATTTGAGATTCAATAATATATTTTTTTTTTGGTTAGAGATTAAATTTAAATATAAATATATTATGAGAAAGTTGGAATTATAAATCAGATATATAAAGGTTTTAATTAGTCAATTAGAATATTTATTTAGTTAATTTTATATCAAAGTAATAAAATATTATATTTTTAATATATTTATAATAATAATAAAAATAATAAAAAATAAAAAGATTAATAATATATAATAATATAAGAACTTAATAAGAATTTAAGAATTCAAAATATTAAAAATTATATATTTTATTATAATAAAATATAAATAAAATTATATATTAATTTTAATTTTTAATTTTAAATAGTTTATTAAGAGTTTTGATATAGAAAGTTTTTCTTTAAAAAAGAGTTTGTATTATATATTATTTTTGTTTTTTTTTGAAAAATAAAGAGAGAGAAAAAAAAATATAAAAGATTATTTATTAAAAATTGTAAGAATTCTGAAATCTACTCATCGCACACCATTCAAATTCGTGACAAAATCCCTACAAAAATCATATTTTCCTATATAAAATAAAATATCGAATAAATTTTTCAATATTGAATTAAATTAAATGAAATTTTCAAATATTATAATTAACTACAAAAGAATATCGAAAAATTTTATAATTTATTTTTAATTATTTTTGTTTTAAAGTTATATTTATTTAAATTTAAAAAATATCAAAATTTCATTTGTGTAACGCTTTTTTGAACTTTTCCCTATATAAAATAAATGATTTTTTTTAAACTTTTTTATTTTTTCAATCTTAAATATATATAACTTTGAAACCAAAATAATAAAAAATATTTCGTTAAATTTTTATTATATTTGAATCAATTATCTATATATGTGTCAATTTTTATATATTTATTTTATTATTTTATAAAGATAACAAGGGTTTAAAAAGTTGAAAAAATCGTTGATTTTGATGTGATTTCGCTTAGTGTACAGTGAGTAGATTCTAGAACTCTTAAGTTAATATTAATATTAATATTATTTATAAAGGACATTTATTCTATTTTATTGTTTCATCAAGAAATAATTATAATAAAAAATGTTATTTTTTTATTTAATAATATAAAAAAATTTAAGATTTCAAATATTTATATATATCTTTAATACTTATAAAGAAATATTAAAATTGTATAATATAATTAAAATATAAAAGAATTATTTATAAAACTTATATTATAAGAAAATTAAAACTATTAATTTTATAATTTTTTATAATTAAATATAAAAAAGGAAATTCTTTTTATTTCTTTATAAATAATTAATTATAATATAATCTATTTAATTTTTTATATAATTTTTTTTATAATATACTATCAAGATATATATATTTCAATCTCTCTCTTTTATAATATAAATCTTAATTGGATTAATTCTCAAATCAGTCAATTTATAAGATTATAAAGTTAAGAAAAGATAAATTAATATAAAGTAGAATGTGAATATAAGATTAGAATGTGAAGAAAGAACTTTTGGTTCGTAGACACTTCGTACACTCCTTGCTATCCCATCTAAGATTATTGAAAATTCAGTGGCGTTCTTGTTGGGATATATGATGATTTCCATCTGTCATGTCCAGGGGAATTTTGCTTGGTCGTCGGTGTTTATATAGGTCTTGTAAGTCTCTCACTTGAGAGTGTTAACAGATGCAGTACTCTATGATTGGTATTGTAACATATTTATTTTCTGCTATTTTGCTAAATCAATCCACCAAGTAACACCAAATATCGAAGAGAAATCATAAATTTGTAATCTTCGGGCATGTATGAATAAGATCCATAGATGAGACTTTCGGTTCAGATTCCCAAGATTTGGAAAGTATACGAGTAAAGATCCGAAGAAATCGATATCAAAAAGTGTTACAGTTTGAGTGCTCCCCCACTATAAATTAGTGTAAACATCCCTGACCTTATCTCGAATTGAAGATCATAATAAATTCATGAATCCTTTGAATTTCCCAATTTCTCCACAAAGCTTGATTTGACTCGATGAATTGAAATTTGGATATGGCATCAAGGTTAATGGTCTGCAAGTTTCCGGTCGTTTTGGGCTTTTATGGATAAGTATAAGCCGATTACTTTTGTTCCCGAAGTTTAGAAGACGAGGTTTCAGACGGATGGAATAACGGTCGGCTGTGGGGAATGAAATGTTTGGGGCTCTTGCTAATAAGCTTACTTTTGGTAGGATGGTTTGTTTCTAGTGGTAGGTAGTGAAGTCGAGTATAACAAGGTATGAATGATGTGAGGTCAATCAACGAGATTATGGATACTTATAAAAGACAAGGTAAGACGGCAAAAAGGCCTCCTCGATCATATCTTTTGATTCCACCGCCATAGCAATTCTGTTTCAAAATCCTAACACCAACAGTACAATGGTCATTTTCTTGTAAATCTCATCAAGCATTTCCTCCACATCGCGCTGTTTTCGTGGGGGATGAAACAAAAGTCTACGAATCCTTGCTGGGTATTTGATTCCCTAAAAAGGAAGAGGGCTTCCCGCTGCATTGTTCCGTGCTTGGAGGATATCTTTAGATTCGCTAATTAAATTGTGATATCTGATGGTATTTTGTTGTCAGTATATGCTTGTGACGGCGATGGCGTCGGAGGATACAGATTCAAAGGGTGCATGAATGTGAAGCCTTGGAAATCGCTGATGTTGATGTTTCCTCTGCTTGGTCGGTAGAAAGGAGGAGGAGGAGGAGGAGGAGGAGGAGGAGGAGAATGATTGTCAGTTGCGGTGTATGGAAAAGGACACAGGGAAAGGATAACTGCTGGTTTGGTTGGCGCCTGGGAAGATCGTTCCTCGAATTGAGGGCATGCATGTGCGAGGGTTATGAAATGAAGAGTGAAGATCTGACATGATTGAGATTCGAGAAAGAGACAGAATCAGAATTCATATAAAACTATAGGATGCTTTTCCTTACCATCAAGTCTTTGATCCATCTGGATCTACTAATTCTTAATTATACGTGGTTTATTAGTGACGGATGATGCTACTTTTCTTTCCTTGCACCTCCCCGGTAAAGTTGGCTATTAGAGTTAAAGTTGGAGTTTTCCCCACCACCAGAAATTGTAAGATTAGCTAGCTCTCCGTCGCTCTAGCCCTTCAAAGTTCAACAACAACAACATCGTCAATAACCTTGAACCTTCTGCCATCTACACCCATACCTACCTCCCTGCCCATTTTCATCAGCTCTTTCTTCCTGCCTTTCACCAGGTTCTTGCTTCTAACCAAACCTCGGCCTTCATTAGCTTCTACATGGGTTTCCGCTAGAACTAAGTTTCAGACGGGTATTGGCATACCTTGGATCTCCATACCTTTCGCTCGAGATCATTTGAATATTTACAACACCACACTCCATCACCCAAATCATCACACGCTGGCCGTACAGTCTCTTCAACATCATACCATTGTCGTTACCGCGGCACTTCAAACGGCAGTTAACATTGATCTTTTTCCAAATCTCCTTCTGGCTCTATTGCTTCTGCATCCAAAAATCAATTGAATCTCACGTATTACAATCAGCTCGTGCAGGGTTGGAAATCTGGTGGCGTCAAGTACATTCACTTCGGGGTGCATTTCCCCTGCAGGAGGTTGCGTCAACCCCGATATCGAAAATAGCCATTCGACCATTTGGAGGTACCACAATTGAGGAATACAGTGTACCACAGATCTGCAGTCAAAAGAACAAATACCATCCATCTATTTACAAAAGGAACATTCCAGCAATACATATTCTTCAATTTTCTATCATCTTGTCCGGCTTCACAACATCGAGGCTGCGGGGTCGTTTATGAGGTCATCATGTTAAGATCAATTCGAGGTTTACTTGCAGGATTGTTACCAAATACCAATGAATCAGACTACGAATTAATCCACACTTATGGAAATTCCTCACCAACATTAACAACTTGCACTACCAAGGATGATACATTCTCTCAATGGAGATTATCTTTCACCCGCTTCCTCTTCTTCCTTATACCTTCCCCTATACAACGACGACTTCAACCGGCTCATTTCAAGCCTCATCGGTTATACCCAACATCCTATCTCGATGGACTTCGTGGAGTTGCTTCTCTGTTTGTTTTCTTTTGCCATTACACCGAGGAAAATGTACAGTCCATGGTACCATCATATGGCTTGCCCATAGATGATCCTGTTCCATCTTCTTTCATGCAACTTCCTTTTTTTCGAGTAATTTACAGCGGACGACCCATGGTTCATATCTTCTTCGTCATATCTGGATTCGTTCTTTCTTTAAAGCCTTTGAAATTAGCTCGAGCACATAACTATGCGGATCTTCAAACAACTTTATCCTCATCTGTCTTTCGTCGGGGTATGCGACTTTTCTTACCCACGACCGCCTCTACGTTCATGGTTATGATATTCATTCGAATGCGCTGGGTCAGGGTTGAAGGACTAGAGACATTCTCAGTACAATTTATGGACTGGATGCATGCGATTTGGACGATAGGCTATTCTTGGGATTGGGATAAAATGTGGTGGCCAAAGTACGATGTTCATGTCTGGACTATTCCCATTGAGATGGCACAATCCATGCTTCTCTTTGTCAGTATTACCGGCTTAGCCAGATGCAAGGTTTGGATCCGTCTCTTCATGTTCGTGGTCATTATGTTTTATAGTTTGAAGTGTGGACGTTGGGCTGCATTCGAATTCATTGGTGGCGCGCTGGTGGCAGAAGTGGGACTTATTCAACAAGCGCGAGCTGAACAAGATCCCAACAAAGAGATGTCGGCCTCGGATGAAGAATCTTGTAATTCATGGAAAACATCAGCAGTCTATGCATTCTGGACTACGAACTTCATTTTTGCCATGTGGATTGCAGGATGGCCAAACCATGATGTACTGAAGACTCCCGGACTCAGTGAAGTCGCACTTTATACGATAGAGCCATACTGGTCTCGAAAACGAGAGGAGGAACAAGCATTCTCTTGGTTTGCATTGGGGGCCATGCAAGTTGTTTTTGCTTGTCAGCAACTTCCTCTACTGCAGAAGTTCTTCACGTCGGGCCCAGCGCAATACCTTGCCAACGTTTCATATGCATTATACCTTATGCACGGGCCTTTTCTCGACGTATTTGCTCATCGGTGGATGCCATATGTGTGGTGGGCTGTAGGTGGACGAGAAAATAGTGGTATGTGGTCACGAACGTTTGCTTGGTGGGGTGGGATGCTAGGGCTGGCAATACCCATCTTCTGGGCAGCAGATATTTTTTGGAGAGCCGTGGATATTCCCTCTGTAGAATTTGCAAAATGGTTAGAAGGGAAATGCATAGTGAAAGAGGATTGACGACATGATATGGAAGGGGATTGATTGAGGGTATATCTTGGGAGCATTTGCGAGGCGTTGATAGATATCTTGGGATGTAAAAGGCGTATGATGGATGAATGGGAAAATTCTAGGTATTTTTTTGGACGGAATAGAAGTTTAAAAATGGCCATGGTATTACATGTACAGTATATCCGTTAGCGGGAGTTAGATCGGCCATATTAAAAGAGATTGATTTGGATTCATAGATAGAAAAATGCCCTAGAGGAAAGCACCTAAAGCTTGCAAGAGAAGTTTTAGTGACGTGGTGAGACATGCATGTTTTTCTATTGATCAAATAGTACCGAGACTAATGGCATCAGCTGAGAATTACACGGTACAGAAAGAAGCTTATCTAGGTATCTAACACCTAACACCTAATACCTAACCTAATTTTGCTTCAATAGCTATCCTGCGTGACGACTAGTCTAGGTAGAGGACAGGGCAACAAAAAGCTAGAGCTGCGAACCCACCCAAGGATTAAGGTTACGTATGTAATATATATGCAGCGGGTGATGATGCGATTACCGACCAACACCAAGATCGATCATGAAGAATGAAGAAAGAATGATCACCTTACCTATCTACCTAAAGATTCGGAGATCTATTTTAGATTTACATGATTTGCACGCCACATAATTGTTATCCCGTGAACACGAGGTACAATATAATGTAATATAATACTATAGAATACTATAGAATATAGACTCGGGAGGCAGTATCATCATAAATAGCTGATGAGCTTAACCCTTTTGGGGGTGAGGTGTGAGTATTGGTTTAGTAAAGGAGTAATTGGAGTGAAAAGTCATGAAGTCATCGTATCAGCTGAGATGGGAGCCTCATATGCATGATTTCTTGGTTTGGGACGCGGGATTGAAGGGCGTGTGTGAAGATCGGAGTATGTAACCTGTGCTTGAGGTGTGAATACTGAACACTGGATTGAGATCGCCATTTGTGACATGTCGGTTTTTTTCTTTTTCTTTTTCTTTTTCGGTACCGGTGTGGTACACCAGTGCAATTGAGATACTGTAGATAGGCGGGGTAGGACAGGGCAATAGTGCAGGTCTGTGGCTTGTACTCCGTACGTGGTAGCTGTGTAGGTTATCGGGTGGGTTGGTGTTACATCGTATCGTATCGTATCATGTTTTTGAGTTTGTTTGTTTTTTCTGGGTTTTCTGGGTTTTCCTTGCGGACTACGGAGTGGTGGGTGTAGTGTTTCATGTTTTGTTGGGGGTGAAGTGGGATGAGATGGGATGAAAATGCGGCTTGAGTGATTGTCGAATCCAGATGCCTGATGGTTGATAGCTGAAAGTTTTAGGTCCGTGTTCGTGTTCATGGCGGAGGTGCGAGGTGTGATATCGATGGACGGACGATGAGCGATGGGTGCGGTGAAGGGCTGAGGTATCTAACCCCAGTAGGTCTTTTGTGTGCATCACGATACCTTGATCTCGGGTCATTCATTTTCACCTATAGGATTTCAAATTGGGTTTTTTATAGGATGCACCTTTCCACCCAGTGCGAGGTTATTTGGTAATGCGCCGGACGTTAATTACTTCTTGCATGTTTCCCGCAGCAACTCTCAAAATCTCGTGTAAGGCTGTACAGGATTGGATCCCTTGCTCGGTGTGGTGCACGAAGGGTAAGGTTACGGTGTCTCCGTCCCCATACAGGCGGAGTACAGGTACACGTTCACGTACGTTAGCACGGACTCGTATCGTTTATGTCATTGAGTGCCGAGGCGAATATAAATATGGATGCTTCAAATAGGAAGAATGGGGAAGTGGATGATAAAGCTTTCGTAAGAAATTTTGGGAAGCGATCGGTAACGGGAAAGAATAATCTGGTAACAAGATACCGAGATTATTTTACTGGAAAATTCCAAGACAAATTCAGGAAAAGTGATCGTCTGGATCAGAAACCTTTACAAGAGGAGAATATCAAGTCGAAATCAGAGCCAGTTTCAATACCTCAATCACAATCACAATATCAACCACCACCCAAAACCACCACCGAAATCATGTCTGCTGAATCATCCTCAACCCAGCCTGTCTGGACATCTGATACTTCCAAAACAAAACCAACAGTCATTTCTGACATCGAATCTGCAACTCATAGCATCCAAGCCATCTTCCGAGATCTCAAATCCATCAGCCCAGAGGATGCAAATACTCTTCTCCAACTCTTCTCTTCGGAGATCAAGGGTGTCCAAAATGACAATACGCTTCTTCTAGAGAGGACAGTACAATTACTATCTTCTCAACCGGAAACTTCAGGAATTGGAAAGAGTCTATCAGCAAGTTTTGTGAATACTCTTTGGGATGCTCTACCGCATCCACCTATGAGGAGTTTGGATAAGAAATATGTGTATAGGGATGCGGATGGTGGGAATAATAATATTCGCATGCCGGATTTAGGGAGAGCGGGGACGGCTTATGCAAAGAATGTTAATGCTGTGAGAATGAAGAAGAAGGATTTACCTGATCCGGGAGAGCTTTTTGATGGGTTGATGAAGAGAGGTGGAATAGATGGAGAAGAGGCGTTTAGAGGGAGTCCGACGGGTATTAGTAGTCAGATGTTTTATTTGGCTACTATTATTATTCATGATCTTTTTCTTACGGTAGGTGCATTTGTTTCGATGATCAATATCATCAGAGGAATTGAAGAAGCTAATGACTAGGGGATAGGATCATGAAGATATGACTAAGTCGAAGACGAGTAGTTATTTGGATCTCTCACCTCTCTATGGATGCAATCAAGAAGAACAAAATTCAATTCGAACATTCGAAGATGGTAAACTGAAACCAGATTGTTTCTCTTCAAAGAGAATCTTAGGATTCCCTCCTGGCGTGGGGGTTTTCTTAATTATGTTCAATCGATTCCATAATTATGTAGTGGAAATGCTTGCTCAGTTAGTATACCCATTTTCATTCTTCTATATTTGGATATCAAAGCTAATTAGGATGTCAGAATCAACGACAATGGTCGTTTCACGAAGCCAAAACCAGAGGCGGAAGAGTCCGCTTTTGATAAGTACGACAATGATCTCTTCCAAACAGGTAGGCTTGTTACTTGTGGCTTGTATGTCAATATCGTTTTGAAAGATTATGTTCGTACGATTTTAAATCTCAATCGTACAACTTCGAAGTGGGATTTAGATCCAAGAATTGAGGAGACTAAGAATCTTTTGAGTAATCCTGCTGCCGAGGGGGTGGGAAATCAAGTTTCCGCTGAATTTAATTTGAGTATGTTCCATTCACCTTATGCGTTAAATTTTACCATACAAATACTTATTTGATAAATAGTCTACCGTTGGCACTCAGCTATCTCTCAAAAAGATGCAGAGTGGACCAACGCAGAGTACGCCAGACTTTTCCCTAATAAAAATCCAGCTGATGTCACGCTTCCCGAACTTCTCAGAGGTCTTTATACAATGGAAGCGGAACTTCCTAGCGATCCTTCTCAACGCTCTTTTGCGAACCTTACTCGTCTTCCTGATGGATCATATGATGAAGGATCCCTCGTATCAATTTTCCAATCATCAGTGGAAGACCTTTCTGGTGCCTTTGGTGCCACAAACGTTCCACCTATCATGCGTTCCATCGAAATCCTTTCCATCATGCAAAGTCGTTCTTGGAATATGTGCACGTTAAATGAATTTCGTTCTTTCGTGGGATTGACACCTCATAAGTCATTTGCGGATATAAATCCGGATCCTATCATTGCAAAACGATTAAAGGAGTTTTATGGCACTCCTGATGATGTGGAATTATACCCTGGGGTTGTGGTTGAGAAGACTAAGCCCCCCGTGGTGCCCGGTAGTGGTTTGTGCACGGGGTATAGTATTAGTTATAGTATTTTGAGTGATGCCGTCGGATTGGTTAGGGGAGATAGGTTTTATACTGCGGATTATTCGCCGGGTACTCTTACTAATTGGGGGTTCGTTTATTTACTTTTTCCTCTGTTTTCATTGTCAATCTTCTCAATCTCAAAAGGTTACTAACATGGCCAATAGTTATAATGAGGTACAATTCGATACCAATGTCGATGATGGTGCTGTGCTTTACAAATTAATCCTTCGAGCTTTCCCGAATTATTTCGAGGGAAATTCCATATATGCACATTTTCCATTCACAACACCTCAAGTTAACCGTGAGATCCAAAAGAGTTTGGGAAGAGAGGGACTCTATAGCTGGGAAGTTCCAAAAAAGAAGGCAGCGCTGTCGAGCGTGCAGACCTGGAAAGAATGTAAGGGGATTTTGGAGGATTCGAATAATTGGAAGGTTAGTTTTTCTTTATTCCCAACTATGTGTAAAGGTCACTTTTTGGGGGAAGACAATCGAAAAGATACTAACTATGAATAATTTAGGTAACATGGGGTCCAACAATTTCTGTTTTAACTTCGCAGGAATCTAGCGATTCTTCAAAAACTGACACTTCACCGGCTGTTCTACCCTTCTGCCTCGCTGGTGATGCTCCTATAAATGCTACCTCTCGATCTCTTGTAATATCTTCTTTCTATGATCTTCCAACTAATCATGATCATAAAAATGATAAAGAACATCCGGATTGGTCATCTGCGCTCACTCAGTTCTTTACGGATAATACGGCGGATTTGTTGGAAAAACATAAAGTTCTTATTCCGACCCTTAGCAACTCCGCTTCTACCAATGAGAATGGCACAGTCCCCAAAACCTACAGAATCGACGTTGTGTCCGATATCTGTAACCGGGTCTTCACTCGTTTCGCAGCTGGTGTTTTCGATATCCCACTAAAACTCGGAATGGGAAACACAGTCGACGTAAACATAACTACAGACCCCGAAGAAGGATACACAGAAGAAGAATTATACCACTCACTTTCCATTGCATTCATATGTATTTTCAACAATCTCGATGTTACGAAATCTTTCGCAATAGATCAACAAGCTCGAGCTATAGCTAAGAAACTTGGGGATATATTGATGGAGAGGGCAAAGGAAGGAAAGATTGGAGAAGCTTTTGATGGGTTGAAGGAAAAGTTGCATAGTTTGGTTTTTGATGATAAGACTGAGAGACATGTTGAAGGTTGGGTTCAGAAGGAGAAGACGAGATTGGCGTTGAAGGGGTATGGGAAGGAAATGTTTGAGAGGTTTATAGAGGGGGGGAAGAAGGTGGGATGGGGTGTTAAGGAGGTGGTTTGGGAACAAATGTTTGTCTTTTTCTTTTTGTTCCATCATTTTTTCATTTGTCTCCCTTTTCTGAATATTTATTCAACTTTTTTGTTTTGGATTCTCGCTAACAAAAAAAATCAGTCTTCCAACTTCAGCAGCGGGAACGGCAAATCAATCTCAGCTTCTCTCTCAAGTTATAGATTATTATCTTAGTGATGCTGGATCATCACATTTACCGCAACTTTATACTCTTGCGCATGAAAATAGCAAAGAGGCTGATAATTTATTGTTACGATAGTATGTTCTCTCTCCTATCTCATCCCCGCACATAAGCCCAAAGGGAAATGGAAATGTAAATAACAAACTCAAACTAACATCTCAAAGTTTCCTCGAAGCAGCTCGAATCCACGGAAATGTCGCCTTACTCCGTGCTTACTCCCCATCTCAAACCACCTCTCAAACCCCAACCACCACATCCACATCCACAACCCCATCACCATCCACCCCCTACACCCCAGGAACCATCGTCCTCCTCAATCTCCCCGTCGCGCACCACGACCCTACCGCCTTCCCCAACCCGGAAACCGTCAAGCTAGATAGAAATCTAGATACCTATCTCACATTCGGACAGGGAAGACATGCATGTCTTGGGAAGAATGCGGCGTTGACGGGTATGTTGAGGGTTTTTAGGATTATTGTTGGACTTAGGAATTTGAGGCTTGAAGGAGGGAAGAAAGGGGGAATGAAGAGTGTGGGGCAGGGGTTGGAATTGGGGTATTTGAGTGAGGAGTGGGGGAATATAGGGCCGTTTCCGATGAGTTTGAGGGTGCTTTGGGATGAGTAGGGTCTGCGGGGGCGGGGGTTGAGTGGAGTTTTTGATGTTTGGTTTGGGTTTTGTTTTTGTTCTTTTTGTCTGGGTAGTTGCTAGTAAGTAGGATGGGTTTTTGGTTGCGGGGGATTGATTTGTTATAATGCCTTATTTACTTACTGATATATCAACAATCTTATACTATTTATAACAAATATTAAATGATACAATAAATATACTTCTCCAGTCTATTCCTATCCTCAAATCTAAGTTGAAATATTAAATTCTCTTCCACTCCACTCCACTCCACTCTACTCCACCTCATTTCATTTTATTCAATATCTCATTCTTACTTTTATATTCATTTATTTCTTAAACACCTATATATTGTAAAAGTGGTAGGTCGAGATACATGCATCCCGATAGCACGCTGTGAGGAGGGAATTAAAAGAGAAAGCTGATTAGATTAGATTATATATATCACTTATAAAGAAAGTAAGATTTATAGTAATTTTGGGATTGAAATTATATAGGTTCAAATATATATATATATAAAAGATTGATTATGATAAAAATAAAAAATAAAAATTTTTCTTTTATATTTAATTATAAAAGATTATATAATTAATTAATTTAAAAACCTTTATGTATATAATCTATAATTTTAACTTTCTTACATTATAAAAGATTATATAATTAATTAATTTAAAAACCTTTATGTATATAATCTATAATTTTAACTTTCTTATAATACCAACAAGTTTTTATATTTTAAATAGTTGATATAAGATGATAAAGTTTATAGATAATATATGACATTATACCCAATGACCAAGACCCCTTAAACACCTATCATTTAAATCACCACATTCTCCAAATTCCCCAAAAATCAATACCGCTATACACATACGCCTGAATGAACTTTTAGTCATGCCTCGTTATCCGTCGTCCATAAACCCCAATTTTTCCAATCCTATTTGCCTTAACCTATCCAAGTAACCGCTTCAACGCTAATACACAACATTCCATTTCCATCCACCACCAATTCCTCTCGCACAAAACATAGCTATTGCACTAGCACCATAACATAAGCCCGTAAACGTGATTACACCCCAATAAGACCCATTGCAAGCCTGAATCAAAGCTCCACCGATTGGAACACCGGTTAAACATCCAATGCTAACTACTGAATAACAAGTCGCATAATATCGACCATAATCTTTAGTATCGCACAATTGGCCTATGCAAACAGGTGTTAGACCAACGTTGCTACCGCTTGCGAAACCGAGTATTATGGCGGAACAAATTAGACCTGGTAAAGTGTTTCCGAATGGAAGCCAGACGACAAAACAGGCGAAGACGGTAAGGCAGAGTGCTATGAGAAGAGTGTTGAATCGACCAATGATATCTGCTAGATAGCCTGGTACGAAGCGGCCAACAACTGATGCACCACATAGGATAGGGAGAGATTGATAAGAAATTGCTGTAGGGAATCCTTCATAGAGAGCGTAAGATGTGATGTAGGTGACTGGCAGGAAAAATGCCCATTCGAGAAGGTATACACCCAAGACGGTTAAAGCGAACTCTGGCTTTTTGAAAATTTTAATATCTGGGTGAGGGCTTTGAGCGGTTCGGGTACGAGGAAGACGATTTTTGATGAGGAGGTTTGCCATAACGGTGACAAAAACGAAGATGAATCCCATTACTCGCATTGTCCATGAGAACTATATGAATTGTTTAGCAATGTACTGTGTAATATGGTGAAATCAAAAAGAGAGAATGCTTACACCAATCTTTGGGATGAGATTTTCCATGAGAAGGGGAAAGACAACGCCACCGCAAGCACCACCAGTAGCGGCAATTCCTGTCGCATTTCCACGCTTTTTATGGAACCAATGACCAATCGCCGCAACTGACGGCGTGAAGGTGAGTGAACTGGCGAAGCCACAAAGTACGCTGAACACAACAATCCAATGCCAGTATTCTGGAACAGTTAGCTTTGCAATATTGAATTTGAGGTTAGATAACCTACCAGTACACTCTCCAAACAAAAAGACTGAAAGAACGAGTAAAATGCTTCCTGGTAATACCAAGTATCTTGGTCCATAGACATCAAACGCGGGACCAATATAAATGCCACCAATGAACAAAATAAATGAGTACAAGGAGAATATCCATCCAATTTGCGAATCGGAATATGATGCTAACTGATTCGCAGCCAGGTAGGCTTGAAATGAACCTGTAGAATTCGCAATACCAAAACTGCAAAACATGCCACACCACGAACCAAGGACTACTAGCCAAGCTTGCAATCCACCTTCAGGATACTTATGCTCATCTTCAGAATCCGACTCGGATAGCTCATCTACGAGTGGATCGGAAACTGGAGTATAAGTTATAGTGACATCTTTCTCTTTCTCTTGTGGTAGAGCTCCAACTAAGGAGCCGTCATTCGCATTCTTTTCGAGATCAATTGGTGAAGAAGAGTGGTCCATAGTATGTTGAGTTCGAATAGTTGGTACGAGGTGTGTTTATTCGTTGAATTTGAAGAGCTCTGCACGTAGCGAGAGGAATCTCCTTCAACTTTCAAAACAGAGTGTAAAATGAGGGGTCAGAATTCGAGATAGTGTTAAACAATATGGAGTAGATCTTGATTCTAAGGGAGACTTATGTGCTTTCAATATGAATATAATGATTGCAGTAAAAATTGAACGGACAACCACCTCATATATTATAGATGCGCCAGAGAGCCTCAGCTTGAGGAAAAACTCTGTCTAGTCGCCAATGCCCAATGCTACGGTCCAGCATGACTGAACGTCAACCCCTTTTTGGAAATCTAGCCCTCTTTCTCAGAGTCGACAGCAAATATGCTCTTGCAATGTGATCACCGCGAAGCTCCATATCGCACACACTAATGACTTGACAATGCTAGCTTGTAAGTCTACGCAGTCCAAAAAAAAATTACCAACTCAAAATCTGGAACAAAATCCGCAGTAGGATTGCTTCGAACGCTCTGGAGCATAACATTGGGCTTATGCCACTCGTGATACCCAACATAACGAAAAAAGCAGATGGAATTGCGCAAAAGGGAAGAAAATTTGAAAGGGAGGAAAAAAAAAGAAATGATTCTCCACCATTTTGCGGTCAACGGGGAACCTTCCCAGCTCACCGCAAGCTTGTTAAGTTGTTAGGCTTTGCGGGGCGGAAAAGATTACCGAATCTGGAAATATAATGCACATTCAATATATCGATTCAGTCCTCGGTACCGACTTGTATCCATTTTCTCGTAGAGAAAGTTAACAATCTGATGTGATGGAGTGACAAATATGCTGTTGTTTGAGAATGAAGGGACATGTAGAAAGAATGAGAATGATTTGGCGACAGGCAAACGAGAAATTAGCGCGGAAACCCCGGTAAAAGTTTCTCCGAAGTGTCTTTTTTTTATATTTCCACACTCCACTCAACTCTTTTTCCAGCTCATCCTTCGTACTCTGTATCCCCCCCTCGTACTCTGTATCCCCCCCTCGTACTCTATACTCCCCCTTGTACTCCATACTCCGTACTCCTTGTATTCTGTACTCATCCTCCATACTCTGTAGCCGTCCTTCATCTACACCTCATCTTTTCACGCTTCCACCCTTCGAAGATCTTCATCTCGTACCATAAAACTTTGTTTGAATGGAAATTACCAACCTTCCGGCATTCCACATGATCTCGATCAAAGCTTGGAGGCTTGGACCTCTCTATGGCCCCTTCGTATATCAACGTGTTTGATAAATCACCACGCCGGGGAATAATGTTTTTCATGCAGTAGGTGCAGGGTCCTCAAACATTCGTTCTAGAATAATAGGATTGGGCTGGAAGACTTCTCTGCAGAAGAATTTAGAAGCTATTATCAATCGAATCCATCTTGTGAGGCGCTTAAGATGAATTCGGGTCGCGCACATACCATTTTGGTTGTGGGGATGAATGACAACCACGTTTGAATGCGCAGTCTTTGCCTTTCTCCACTTGTTTTCACTTAGCTCTGGGCACATCTTTCACCTCGAATGTGATTCGACATGTCTGAGAATGTTCACATGGCTCGCAATATCATGATCGGTGTGCCATTGCTTACCAGTGTAGGGTTAAAGTTTCTAGGTCCAGTGGGGAACTCTTTTTTTTACCAGCAGAGATTTTTACCCCTGGAGAAAAAACCCTTGCGAGGAATAAGCAAGAAAATATATCTTCCACTTTAGTGATTTTCTGCAGGTGCGTCGAAGGCGAGCTAATATCTAATCAATGCCCCTTTCAACTTCACTTCGGGATGGCAGGACCCAGCTGCGGATCCCAGCTTCCAAAATCTCACCCTATAGAGATATTTATACATTGGAGCTTGAGCTTGGGCCAAGCGAAATCAAATCCACGCTACTCACGGAAGGAAACTTAAACTCTGAGGTCTTGAAAATGTTGAACGTCTGAAAGTTGGATTTGAAGATGCGTTGTCAAACTTTCTTGGTGCACGGCTACACTATCAGACCTGTCTGTGCTTTGAATCTGGAGAGCCGACTGGAATGTCAACGAAGGTGTTTTGTTGCGCAATCCTAAAGTCAAGGCCAGCAGCATGCAGATCGCGTTTATTTAGGTATGTGTTACAACATATTAGACGAATAGTCCTGAATCGCGGGAATAGCGGAATTACCTTGAGTCCTATTAATCGTGCAAGATTTTTTACTTTGCGTTGCCCTTAAAACCTTGACCTTTTGCCTGATCTGCGGATGAGCAAGAGTTTTTTCTTCTTCGGACAATTCAAATTTCCCGTATTCTATTCTATCTACAAAGCGTAATAATTCTATCTACAAAGCGTAATATGTATTGACAAAGAAGAACAGGCACATTTGGCCGACTATGTACCGACAGCCAAAGGAACCAACGCTATGATAGAGCTATTGTGATAACACGAGGCAATGTAAAGAGGGGTTTTTTAAATTCAAAATTCATATTCATTTTTATATTTGCAAATCTATCATAGGATCAGTCAACTTCTTGAAATTTCAATCATAGCAAAACCAACAAAACTTCAAGGGTCTGCTCTCAGTCGTGTGAAGTTACTCTCCGAAGAGAGGAAGTAGAGACCGAGTGAGTCTCTCCATACATATTCAATGAATCAGTTACGATGGGCTAATCCTGCAGACCATGACTTTGTCGAATCTCTCTCGCCTACTGCTGAAGCTGCTAGCATGATTGTTCCTCGTATTCAACAATGAAACCGGCGGGTTATTTTAATCCTAGTGGACAAACACGTTACTTGATTCCGAGTCCCGTTTTACCCACCTCAAACAGCTCATAGAAAGGACTGCTCTTTTTGAGATTATCAAGAAGATGCCCGAGGGAGCAATCCTTCGTGCCCACCACTTTTCCTCGTGTCTCTTGATTTCACTAATGATAAAATTGGTCGAGATTCCGGGGATGTTTATTAGCGCTACAAACTCTTTGGATACGTATTGGGTTGGAAAAGAGAAGAAAATAAAAATGGAGTTTGTACACAACAATTCTCAGGTTCGTGAATGTTTCACGACCTCCTTCTACCAAACTAGGGAGCTTCTCCACCTAGACCAGAGATGAATGCAATCTGAGAATGATTACAGCAGAGCATACATAATCAACTCATGATGTGCAGGCACTGTGAATTTTGTATCTGAACTCCTTGTGTTGGTCCCGCCCTCATCCACCATTTACCTTACAGCATTTGAACAATGACCAGCCTGATTCCGTTCCAGAAGCGAATGTCCCGGGAAAGAGGCAAACTCAGGAAAAAGTGTTGAGGTAATTGCCTCTGTCTTTGATATACCCGCGACACTCGAATAACCCAAAGCACAGGATGGAGCAGAATCCACGAGTACCAGTATTTGATTTTAAGGAGTGTGAGATTCTCATAGAGCTTAATAAAGCATTGCTTTTGAAAAGAAATCCATTTTTAGCAAGACTCGAGCTTTGCTAAAGCAGAAAGTCGGTGAATTTGCAGATAGAACAGATCAAGCGCAGTATTATCAAGGATGACGCCGAAGACATCAGAGATTCGATGATAGGAAGAACTTGGAAATATACGTTTTATCAATATCTTATTCCTCAAATACTCACCTCGAAAATATGAGTCACTGCACTATGGACTTGCCTCTCGCTCTTACATGAGATTGTTTTTCAGCCACAGCAGCTTCAAGGAAAAGGATTGGAATGAAAGACGAAGAGCAGAGTGCTCAACATGTGCGGCGTCCTTAAGAGTCCTAAGAAATACCGCGTAATTTCGGAAAGTGTTCTTATCGAATAAGAACGCGCTGCTGAATGCGTACGCCGTATATTTTGAGCCCTCTTCATGGGAAAAATTTTCACTTGATGGAAATAGAGGACTTGAAATCCTTTTAGTGATGATAGCCGCTTACCATACGATTATGATGAAGGATCGCGAGGCAATGCGAAATTTATTTGGTTTGACGACCATGTGGCCGGATTCCATTTCTGTTATTGTTATGACTTACATTATGAGTTGGGATGGATCCATTGTTAGAGGATTCCGGCTATCAGGATGGGGTGGGGGATTATTCATGTCAAAGGGTCTTAACCCAGTTCTACAATGAC
Organism: Sclerotinia trifoliorum; assembly: GCA_905066765.1. Taxonomy (NCBI): domain Eukaryota; kingdom Fungi; phylum Ascomycota; class Leotiomycetes; order Helotiales; family Sclerotiniaceae; genus Sclerotinia; species Sclerotinia trifoliorum. Next base: position 404,547 of record CAJHIA010000010.1, on the reverse strand, counting down.
TAGCGATGAGGTGATTACCATGAGTTTCACAATTCACTACAAATTAGCTAAACACATCAAACCTGTGCCTTCCGCACAACCTATATACTCTGCATCCAAATCCTTCGACTTCAAAACACACAGCTCCACAAACAAAACCGCCTTCCCCATCTCGAACTGACCTCCCGGCCCATAAAGACTCATAACCGTCTTCCTCAACTCTACATGGCCCTTATGCGAACGTCCAGCCTGCTCAAAATGCGCCAGGTCCAAAAAATAAGCAAGTTGATTCGTCTCAGCAATAGCCTCAGTATCAAGCTCCAAATCCGCCTTGGGGTCGAATTTCTCATTTAAAATTTCTGGTGCCAGATTCTCGTGTCCAATATGAGTGGTGAATGCTACCACACCATTTTTGTTGCGTTCAGTGTCCAAATGCGATATCCAGGATTGTGCGTGGGGATTTATCAGCTTCAGCCAGGCTTCGGTTTCCGCGGGAGGAATATGAGGTTGGCGCTGCCCTTCTCGTACAAAGATCAGGTTTTCGGGAGGGTCTGAGATGGTGACTCTTCCAAGTTTGATCTTGGAGCTACGGGAGCTGGGTATATCGATAATTTTTCTCTCTTCGTTGGGTTTCGCTTTGGTGGGAGTGATATAGGGTGAAGTGAATGTATCTGATGGGTCGGTGTGGGAATCTGGTGTCTCCGAAAGCCGATGACGATATACGCCCCAGTATCCTTCATCGTTACTTTGTTTGAGTGGAAGTAGTGTTCCCATAGCCGATGGGACGGGTTGACTAGAGGCGAACATGAAGCGGGATTTGGGAACCGTCATTACCTCGCGCCAGACGCCCGCGTCAGCAGGCAAGGAGGCCCAAAAGTCCTTGACAGGGGGTGATTCTTTCCATGATTCGTAGGAAGAGGAGGATAACCAGTATGCAACGAAAGTTGTGGATTTGGGCCCGTGGCGAGGAAGCCCGTGACTTTCGTCTTGGAGGTGGTCGATACGATTGGCGGATGAGGAGAGGAGTTTGTAGAGGGTGGAAATAGATTTTACTTTTTCTGGAGTAAGTTCTTCGTGTTGAACACCGAAGATTCCATAGGTAAAGACATAACCTTTCCCGTCTGTGTCAATTAAGAAGACCATAATGGGCAATGAATAATATGCAGTTGATATTGGTGGATGATGAGCCGACTGCACTTGTCTTTGAGTTTACATATATATATATATTAAGTCCTAGCAATGGAGCAAAGGGAAAGAAGTATTAATGTGAAAGTAATATGAATGGATGTTGGAAACTTTTTATATTGCTTCAATATATATGTTTGCGATATTTGGTTTCAAAATGACTCGCTTTTATTTTCATGTTGCGGATGTGATACCCGCATGATAACGCTGAATCTATGGGGTACTCTCAGATAGGCTTGTTGAAATTATGTACAGAGTAAATTCATAATCGGGTGGAGCACTTGGCTAAAACCTATTATCGTGCTCATTATTTCTTCGTTCATATATATTAGAGCAGAGCAGCCAAATAACGAAAAGAGATAAAAGGCTATAAAGTAGATTACAAGCCAAGCCGTCTTATAATTCAACACCTTATCAAAATTATAATATAGTAATATAATCATCAAAACTAAGATTTTATACTATTTTAATATTTGAAAGATTATACGAGTACTTAGAAGTTCAACTAGAATAATTAAAAATTAGATTTTTAACAAATCTTTGATTTTTAATAGATTTTGTCGTTGCAAGGGTGCACCAACGGACAACTGAAAAACAATTAGTTTCAAATATAGTGCTCACCTGTCACTTTCTTATGGACCATGGAAACTTTCCGCTGCAGATTCCGAATGTACCAGAAAAGTTTCATGTCGATTAGATCTGACTAATCTAGTAGCCTTTCATAGGAAGCCAAACATGACGTCTTGAGGAAATGATATCTCTTACTCCTACAGCTAGAAAGTATTTCATAGACTCATACATTCATGTTCTAGACTGATAAAACCTCCGATATTTACCATTGATCGGAGAATACGTTATCTACAAGATAGGAGCACTATTTTGAGTTTAAAGAACACGATGTTAACCTTATAACAAGACGTTATATAATGGCAATAGCTAGCGTTATATCAGGACGTCATAACATTTTCAAGCGGAATTAGTACCGCGAAAACTCTATTTTAACAGCCACATTAGGATTAGCCCTGGGACCAGAAGTATTAAAACTCCGAACATCTGTTAGGAATTAAGAAGGAAACCTCGAAGATGGAGCAGATGGAGCAGATGGAGCAGTCTGACCAATAAGAACGATTATGTCTTGGTTTCAGTATGTCGCAGATAAGGGTCAAGCCGCTCCCTTATCGGGTGAGCCTAATGAGTGCGGGGGACAGCTAAGACCTTACATAGCATCACAGTCAACTTCGAAAACCTCCCGTCTCCAATCTTGGAAAGCGATATTGCTCTGTACCTGATGTTATCTTTTCAATGATTAGATTGCGGAGTTCCGGAACTGCAAGATGCGGACTTGGAATAATACATAAGAACAGCAAAATGCTCATTGCAGGATTTACTCTGTCCATCATTTCATATCTTACATCCCCCTAACAACTACCTGTCGTTCATCGTTCCAGCAAGACCATGGCTAACCGAACCTCCTCAAAATATCGTGTTGCTGTTACTCAGCATGAGCCAGAATGGTTTGATCTACGGAAGTCGGTGGAAAAGACATGCCGTATTATCACAGAAGCTGCTGAAAATGGTGCGCAGTTAGTTACTTTTGCAGAAGCATTTATTCCAGGCTACCCTGCCTGGATATGGTGAGAAACTCCAGTGTTTAGGTCCAAATTTGTGATGTTAAGTGAACAGCAGGACTCGTCCAGTCGACCCGCTACTCTCTACTACCTACATTAAGAATTCACTAGTCGTCGATTCTGATGAGATGAGAACCATTCAAAACTGTGCGGCTAAGCATGGCATTGTCGTTTCTCTAGGCTTTTCCGAAAATGACAACAACTCGTTGTACATCGCACAAGCTATCATCGATGGCGATGGGTCGATAGTCATGAAAAGAAGGAAACTTAAAGCTACACATATGGAGCGTACAATCTTTGGAGATGCTTCTGGGGACAGTCTTTTGAATGTTGCTTCGACTCGTGTTGGAAAGGTTGGAGCTTTAGCTTGCTGGGAACATTGCCAACCGTTGCTTAAATATCATACTTTGCATCAGCAAGAGCAGATTCACTGCTCAGCCTGGCCACCCATTGTGAACCATACCGGTGGACCTGAGTTATGGTCCATGTCTTTGGAAGGTAAAATAAAGGACAATATCTCAACTGACAGTGTATCGCTAACATACATCCTCTAGGATGCCAGGCCCTTTCCCAAGTCTATGCGATAGAGTCCCAGACCTTTGTTCTTCACGCCACGACTGTCATGACAGAAAAGGGAGTTAAGGCCAATTCTTCAGAAGGGGGATTGCTTATGTCGGCACCTGGTGGAGGTGCTTCAGTCATCATCGGTCCGGATGGTCGGGTCATGTCGTCACCCCTTGAATCCAGAAGTGAAGGAATTGTCTATGGAGATATTGATCTAGATCAAGCCGTATTCGCGCGGAGTTTCTTGGATACCTGTGGACACTACAGTCGGCCTGATCTTTTGTGGCTTGGATGTGATACCCGTGGACGTAAGGTAAGAATTGAAGGCAAGTTGTAAGGAATGGGGAAATACCCTGAGTAAACTCTTTGTTGCAAATCTAGCTTCTATTGTTCTACTTCGGATCATAAAACCAGCATTCATTATTCAGATCCAGTTAAACAATCTCTCCAAACAAAAAAGACAATAGGTAGTAATTACATAGGAATTATTCTGCTCTTAGCTAATTTGATATGGAGTTAAAATAAAACACCAATCTAAGCACATAAAAGTTTCGGCATATTCCATCGAGTTTTGCATCTACATATTTGACACACAAGTTTTAAATACCCCCTCAACTCACTCCTGTATCTAGAGAACGATTTGCACGTATTTATATTTCATATTCATGTGGTAGTATTGCCAATAGATATGCGTCAGCACAATACGACTTTCTATTGCATCTCAATCGCAAGCTCTTTCAAGGGGGTAGGTCGAGGCTAAGGCTAAGCGACTTAGGGATTTCGGGCTGCGAAAATGGAAATGGATGTAATGATCAAATAGTTAATAGTATAGAATAAAAAGCTAACATCTAATATATAGCGTTCCGATGTATCTCCAAACATGGATAAGTTGATAATAGAAAAGTAGGGAAATGAACAACTAGTGCTGTGCTCCGATATCATTTATGGAAAGCAGTGTTCCCAAACTAGCCTATTTATGTGCGCTGTAACCCTTGTCTAATTGCTATATGGCACTGAAAATTCCAGGGGTTTTCGGGTGTTTAGGCTCACGATTTCAGCAAGCCACTAGCCTGTAAATTTAGCGACTAGTCTATCAGTAGCGTGTTAGTCGGTCCACAGCGTCGGGAGCGTGACTTCCTTCTCCATTACGTTGAATTTTATTTGGAAATACATTTCAGCTGTTAGCTGACAGCTCTACCTTCTTCCCTTAGTCAACTCTGACGATTTCATTCCACCATCCCGCCTTAAAGCAGTGCCAAACTCAGCCAGATGTTTCTGATCAATTAACTCCTCTGTGCGACGACGCCTCAAATGAGTAATGACGATCTCGTAGCAGGATAGCTGAGAATACGAATGGCTGGATGATGTTACATGATAATGTAACCAGCTCCCCATTTTGAGGTTGGAACAAGCCGACTGTGATGATGGCTTAAATGGATTATCCCTTACCATTGGTCGTTCGCCAATCTAATACCTTCATCAATCCCGGCGATCATATTCCCCTCGGTTTACGAGATCCCGAATATGTTGTGCACGCTGCAAAGTTCAAGCGACGATGCACTTGGCGATTGCTGCAATATATGCAGATGTTTCTCAATGAAGTAAAATTCACGACACAGATCGCCTTGTCCCGCCACTCCTTGCCAGCTTGATTGGGGAACCAATAATGTTGATGTCATGGCGCCGCTTACCTTCTCTTCATATAAACGATTTTTGCTCTTCTTGTCTTGCTTTTCTTCTTGTCTTTCTTTTTTTTCATGTGTTTCAGTTCTGTCTTCCTTTCGTTCTTTTTACTGGTCAATTGACCATCAATTCCCAAAATCATAATGTCTACCCAAAATCCCACCGAAGCTACACCATTAATCGATCCCGCATCAGAACCCCAATCCGAGATTCTCTATTCCAATGACGAGACCTCAGATTCCAATGCCTCTATCCCAGGCGAGCCTACCACACTCCAGGTGTGGATTCTCATGTTCGGGCCCTTTCTTTCCGCCTTTGTATCATCGGTTGATTCCTCCATGATTGCTACTCTCTCATCCCCCATAACCTCCTCCTTCGGCTCATTATCCCATCTTTCTTGGCTTGCCTCTGCGTATTTTATAGCCAATGCAGCCATCCAACCTTTATCCGGAAAGCTCACCGATATCTATGGCAGGCGAAATGGACTTGTGCTTGCTAATATCGTATTTTCATTGGGAAATTATATGTGCGCAAGCGCGGAATCCGAGTGGATTCTGATCGCGGGTAGGGTGGTAGCCGGACTAGGAGGGGGAGGAATCATGGCAATTACCACTTTTCTCTTATCTGATCTAGTTCCATTGAGAGAAAGAGGTGTATGGCAGGGTGTTGGGAATATGATATCAGGTGTAGGCTCCGGTATTGGAGGTGTTCTTGGAGGGTGGATTAATGATAGTTTTGGTTGGGAAGCTGCATTCTTCTTGCAGATTCCCATTACGCTTCTGGCTACAATATGGATGTGGTTCACGATACGCATCCCTGTTGTAGATGATGGGGAGGGAAAATCAAAACTCAAACGGATTGATTACTTGGGTTCAGTCAGTTTATTCATAACCCTAGTTATGTTACTTCTCGGCATGAGCGCCGGAGGCAATACCGTATCTTGGACCGATCCCATCGTCTTAATCAGTCTCCCCTTATCCTTCATATCCCTCATAGTTTTCATCGTCACGGAACTCAAATACGCCAAAGAGCCCATCATTCCCCTCCCTCTCCTCTGCGACCTATCCGTCGCCGGCGGCTGTCTCACAAATGCCTTCTCCTCCGCGTCGCGCTTCGCAGTAATATTCTACCTACCCCTCTTCCTCGAAGCTCAAGGCTACACGGCAACACAGATTGGTCTCCGTCTAATCCCCGGCTCACTTGGCACTGCCATCGCCTCCATGATGGCCGGCATCATCGTGAAAAGTACTGGAAGATTTTCCAAACTCGGTATCGTCTCTCAACTCATCTACCTGCTAGGCATGGTTTTCATCTGTACATTTACATTACACACATCTGCATGGCCACCTTATGTCTGGTTCTTCGTCATTAACATCGGATATGGCATCACGCTTACCACCACCATCCTGGCGCTATTATCATCGGTGAGAGCAAAGGATCAGGCTGTTATCTTATCCGCACTTTTTGCATTTCGGTCAACGGGAACTGTTTTAGGGATCTCGATTGCAGGACTCACATATCAAAACGTGTTAGGAAAACTACTATGGGAGAAACTTGGAGGAATAGATAATGCAGCAGAACGTATCCAAGAAATCATCGATGATTTCAGGGTGGTGAATAGACTCGAGGAAGGATTGAAGCAACTGGCTTTACAGGCCTATATTGGTGCTGTAAGGGCTGTATTCTTCGTATTGTTGGGCATGGGGTCTTTAGCTCTGGTTTCGACATTGCTGATTCGGGATCGTGAATTGTCTCGTAGAATGGCACGATAATTCTCACGACATACATAGGGGATGGAATCGTTTGATGTGCGGGGTATATATACAGATATCAACATTGCATCGCGGTGTCAGTGGCACCATTATCATTAGTCTGTGCTAGGAGACTCCGGAGTAGATTTCAAAAATTTCAATGTTCACAAGCTTAAAAGTTTATAGATGCATTGAATATTTCGGAATGGATTTGGTCATTTAGTTAACTTCAATGTCTAAATTGGATGGAATAATCAAGTAGTATGTCTTATTATCAATTGCAGTCCAGAGTAACCGAAAACACTATGAGCCACCTTTTAATCCACCCATAAACTCTCTATTAAACATCCAGCTGTATGCGTATGATCTGTGAGTCAATCTTGCATAATAATAAATGAAAATAATGAAACAATACTCATCAAAGCAAAACCAATAGTACCGAGACTCAGAAAGATATATCGATATTACACAACATAAATATGTCAAGGCCCACTATAGTAAGGGTTTGAACAAGCAAATCTAATACGCGAGAATTGAATGACAATTCGCCATTGTCTTGTGTAGTCACATTTTGCTTCTGGCGTTTTGGGGGTCGTTCATCTTCGGGCCCGGACTCCTCATCTGCGACTCGTTCTCCTTCCGTACCTATATTACCTTCCAGGTCTGCTTGTTCTCTGTGTATTTCAGTGGCTCTCGATACTTTTCCGCTGCGCGTCCAGCTCTAGTTAGCATAGTGGGTTGGACATTCACTGATTTTGCTCCATCGTCTATTTCTTTCCCTTTCGCAGCAATTGCGGCAGCATTCTTGCTTGGTCTGACTTTCTTTTTGGGGGCATTTTCTGTCAATACTGGTGACACTTCTTCGCTAATTGATGGCTGGGAGGTGGTTGAAGATGACGGGTGCTCCTTTCGCTCTTTGGGGCACGAGCCTTAATAGTTTTCGTCGTGTCTGATTAGCATGATCATATAAAACTATGATCAGCTAGCAAATTATGGAGTAAAGTAGTTTCTACCTGAGATTTGAAAGAACCAATTTGCGAGAGGGTCTGCTCTGTTTGTATAATTTTGGGAGAACACTGTTATGATGTGAGATAGTGAGAAATCAAGCATCACAAAATACTTGAAAATGTTCAATGAAGCTCACTCACAAACGAAGAGGGCAGAAAATAAGAATTTCAGGGCAGGAAGTAAGGGCTTGGACGATGCATAGAGCGGGGTAACTTCAATTCAGCCTAATAAAGTACTAAGTATGCAGATAGGGTTCATTGGACATCCTTCACAGAGCAGGGCGAGAGAGTGCGGGGTTAGACTAAGTATCCATGCTATGCATATGCACGAAATTCGTCGAAAGGGGGAACATCTGCCGAAAATTGCGGGAGTAAATAGTAAAATGATATGATTACCCTAAAGAAAATTGAAGTACTCCTATCGATTTTATACTAGCCTTCTATTAATAAGTCAAGGAATAATTAGCATGTGATGCTCTCATTACACCATACACATGCACTCCCTCTTATACATGTACCTATGCGATTGTATAATTGATTTTATATCCACAGAAAAGAAACAATAAATGCGATGTACATTGAAAGAGAGTGAACACACATCATGCTGCCGCGCGTTTAAAGAGTAAACATACTTCAAAAATTAGGGCGAAACTCATGCAGTAATATACACCGGCAGAAGATAAAATCAGCTCCCATTGGCTAATGCCAAAGAGTTCACCGTTATACCCAGCGAATTTCGATTCATAGAACTCTTCGCCTCACTCTACTCGCACTGAAGATAGATAATTTATATAAAACAGAGTATATTTAATTTAAAATTTAATAATAAAGTTTTTTCATTATATATTTTATTTCTTGATAGTGTTTTTTTAATTAATTAAAAATATAAATATTTACTTTAAAACAATTTTTTTTAAATTTAGTTGTTAAATTAATTAAAAGGATATTAAAACATTAATTAGAATACACAAAGCTATAACAAGCATGAACTGTCATTTGCATGTAAAGAATGTAAATTGATTTCCTAATTCGGTCACGCTCATGTCATAGATGCACTACATTCTTCATCGAAATATCCAACCACAAACCCAGTTCATCAACAGAACTTGCAGTTAAAGTTACACTTCTCGGCGGAAAAGATGCCACCGGCAAAACCTGCTTATCACACAGAACACAACATCCATATTCATTCACCCACGGACATGGCACGCCCACGAAGCCAGGTAAAGCCTGGTCTCTTTATACAATGCACATTAACTAAACTTTTAGCTAAGCTTCATGCGCCAAAACTACGAATTAGGTAGGCACCGATAAAACATAATCTATCCGAACAACCAAACTCTACTCATACCATGCATGCATTCCCTTATATCACCTACAGTTTCTTCCCAAAATAGCCACCTCCTAACCATATCCCCAGACGCTTCCGCTTATACAATACAATACACCTTTGATTCATCCCTTGTAAGGCGAATCTACATTATCCTAGAGTCTTCCATGATCGTCGAACAATGATCCACAAATCTAGGATATCAAAACGAAACAGAACTACTGCTAAATTTACCGCCTGAGCTTATTCCAGAACTTAAATCAAATGTGTTGCGCAAGAATTGCTTGTGGAAGTGCAAGGTCAAGTACTATTCTCCGTATATCAGCTTTGCATATACAGTATACACCAATCAAAGAATATCTCCATGTACCTGACCTGACACCGATTACTTCTGTAATAAAAAGCAGCAAAGAATAATGATCCTTGATAGCAATTCGCTCGTCATAACGCACGAGTTTTCTTTCCTTTCGAGAACGGTTCGTAAGGCAAGATACCGATGTAAACTTAACATGAAAAAGTACTCTTTCATCTTTCATCCTTTCATGAATATCCTAGAATCACACTCTCAGGGACATAACATCCGCCAACGATGTAGCCTTCGATGAGTCATAACGTGGTGTAACTCAGAATGGTAGGATACCTGCGAAGAGTCTCAGCAGGCATGCATTGAGGCAGCGAATAACAATTGGCAAATTCCGCAAATCTCATATCCGCCAGACAAATAAGAGGAGTAGTGCGGATTTCACTGCTAAGATTTGCAAACAAGTAAATTTTTGAGGAGGGAACCACTTAGTAATGTATGAAATGGCAAAGGTGGAATGAAAGTTTTTGTCCTATTCTGAAGTGCCCACCATGCTACATCCATAGCAACGTTCTAACCGCTTCATTATCATTATACATATTTCCAATGGTCTAAATAGTGATATTCACTGTAAACATATCACATACAACTATTGAGTATCCTCACCATAGGCTCCCTTATTGTGTTGCACACATGCTCGCCCTAGCGACGGCTCCGCTCATAAAATTCTACACGGTCTCAGAAACGCTATAACTATTGTGCAATATTAAGTAGGTATCTTCTATCCATCTGACCGGCCGTTTTTATGCCGCTTATTTTTAAATATATGTACCCTGGGACTCATCTCATACTCGAAGTCATCATCCGGTTCAAGTTGTGCCCCGTCCATCAATAATTGCCTTCGGGTTTCGGGCTCTAGCTCATTAAATCCAAAGGTCAGAGACAGATTACGCATATGAGCGACAAGATCTGAACTTTGCGTAAGTGTAGGAAGAATTGGAAGGGGATCAGTTGTCATGTTAATATGTATTTCATGCTGCTGCCGAGCCTGAAAATGAGGTACCAAGGCTTTCGTACCATCTTCATCTATATGGGCTTCAAAACGATAGAGACCAAACTCATGATAGTTTGGACCCTGGACTGCACCAATAGCCGGGTCTGGATTTATAGTTATATAGTTTTGTAGAACAAAGTGGTTGGAGATCTCAACGCCGGTGTCGAAATCTTGTATACTGTGGTCGTCCGGTGGGGCAGGCTCTGGATGGTGCTTGATCAACCGAGGTCCTCTGAGATGTGAAACACCACGATTTTGCTTTTTAGGTTGGATTCCTGATGGATTCTCAGACTCTTCCAAGTCTGAATCCTCTAGTTCGGGATCATCCTCACTTCGTGTTAATAGATGAACCTTTCCCGTTGCATCACCAATAATAAGTTTAGAAAAGTCTGAGGAGAAAGCTCCGGCGCCTATTCCACCAGAAGCAGCGAGCATCTCACGAACGAGTGCTTTTCCCCGCGGTCTCTGTATATCCCATGCCTTGACTTTACCATCAGAAGCACCTGTATAAAAGCGGTCAGATGTTTTTCCCCAAGCAGCAAATTTAACACCAGTGTCTGCAAGTTCACGAGGAAGGTCATGATAAAGATTGTCGAGTGATTCTTTTGTTCATTAGCATGGTAAACTATACGAAGGTGTAGCAAGTCTCACCTCCATGAGGAAGAACATGAATCGGTTCATCACCGATGGCTCCAGTATCCCAGACATAAGTATTCCCATCGGTGCAGCTTGCGGTTACATAGCACTGGAGAAGGCTGTTGGGCCTAGAACTACATCAGCAGGGGAATCAAAAAATTGAGGTGATTACTTACATAATCGTTAATTCGTTAATATCCATCGCCGGGCAATCAAGAACTCTAATTGGATAAAAAGCGGTGTAATTATCATTGTCGGTTCTTGCTGCAAACAACCTGATTTGCGTTTTTGCTTCGCTCTTGAAAACACCGCAAGGAGATGTAGCAGCAACGAAAGCTGGTTTATTTGGATGCCAAACAACTTCAAACACATTTTGGTTACGCGCAGACGCAATAGGAACCCTTGACCCATCGAGGGCATTCCACAAGCACAACTCTCCACTATTTCTCTTGTCTTCAGGAATGTCAACCTCATCATTGCTAACTGAACGTGGCGAGTAGCCAACGAGTAGTAGATGTGAGACACTTTCTGCTTTTCCCCATTGGATGGTCGCAGGATAGTATGCCCACACATCTCTACTGCGTAATTCCTGTGCTTGTTCGGCGGCTTTCTCGCCATTGTAGGTATCAAATGCTGATCCACCCAAATTGCTTTCATTAAGGCGATAGACACGGACGGCGTTGTTATAAACATCAGAAGCTGTAGCCACAAGACTATGATGCTCCGAGGTTGTCACGAAGTTGACCTTTCCTTCATGTTGCCAGGTCCCAAGAATATCCATTGAAGATCCAGTATCAGACGGCGACACCCTCCACACCTTCACCGTCCTATCAAAGCTTGCGGTGAAAGTGAGACCGCTATTTTGACTATGAGAAATTGCTGAGATGGATGTATAAAGCCAAGGATCTTGGGTTTGCCTCATAGAGTCAAGAGCATTCTCAGCATTCTCACTCGCATTCACAATTGGACGTACAACCCGGTGATCTGGTACTGCATCCAAAGACTCCTTGGAGACAGAACCAGCGACGAGATTACCGGGCTTGTTATATTGCATGTTATGGTTATCAGAATGTGCAGTAGCACCACATACAAAGGCATCATCATTTGTCCAACTGATAGCCCATATGTCACCGCAACAATCTGTCCATTCGACTTTTCGTTGTAATGAGTCCTCAAGCGCAGAGTTGATCTCTCGTGTGTATGATCTCTGACCACCGCATAATCGAACGGAGGCCATACCATGCATTTCACGTTGTCTTAAAAGTGCAGAAAACTGTCTCGGAGAGCGTTTTGGGCCTACCATAAGTGTTCTAGCACTCACCGATATTTCACCAGCAGCAGCATCTTTGAGGAAAGCAGTTAATGATTCTGGCCCACGACTATGAACAAGGTCCTCACTAAGATCTTCACAGTGCGCCTCACGATGTGACATCACCAACGAGACCAGTTCAGGCACTTGTAGCTTTTGCTTTTGCATGAGAAGTCTAATAGTTTGATTTCCTTTTTTTTGTGATTTTGTTTGCAGAACCTGGCGGACGATCGATAGCTCTTCCTCACAAAAGTCAATGTGATAGATATGCCCGAGAAGCATATCCCGTTCTCGATCGGAGACACTTAAAAGACCACGGCGGATTCTCTCTCGGCTTCTAGCGTCGATGTATGGTCGCAATTGTCCATGTATGGTTTGGCCAAGAACAGTCGTACTACGAGAAGACGTGTTGTCAATTAGATCCAGGTCTGGGTCAACGTGCATAGCATCGCCGCTAGTGTGCTGTAAGTCATCGAATTCACCATCTTCCCCCTCCTTAGGAGGGGCGTCATGTCGTGGGGACTGAGTATCTGTCGAGGAAACACTTAAAACATCTGCTTGAATATGTTGAGTTTGAGATCGCGTGCCTCTTCTTGGAGGAATACTGCTTGTTTTCTTTGTTTTTAGTTTATTCTTGCGAGGGCCAGGAGCGCCTGCAACTTCGGTGCCAAAAGACGTAGCTGGGGCTAGGCTGTATGCAACAAAATCGTCTACGTAGTGCCTGACTTTCTGTGATATCATGATCTCGTCCTCGCGCGAGACTTCATAACGATTGAAGCTTTCGAACATAGGGCTCTCAACTAGTACGCCAGCAACCGAGCTACCAATCTCCTGGAGCTTCGATGGTTTTATTGTTTGTTTATGACGAACCATCGCCGTATTCATGTGCATATAGACTTGGTTATAGATGTTCTCGGAAAAGATTCTAGCCTTGTCTTGAGATGATATAGGAGAGGTAGACTGGATGGCTGGAGAGTTTGATACCACGCTAAGGCTCGAGCTGGTTCGTTTAGGATGTAGAGTAGCTGAAAACGAGCCTCCTCGAGAAGCTACGAATTCTTCATTATCCTGAGCATGTCCACTAAGGTGCTGGGTAAAATCCTGCTCCGTCAAGCCTCTCGTCGACCGTCTTGTTTTCGGGCCATCTTCGATCGTGGGACGCAGCTCTAAAGGAGAGCCTTCGTTCATAGATTCTTCATTTTCTTGGGCTCGTCCATTCAAATGCTGGGCGGAATGCTGTCCATCCGTTCTCCTCATTGTCCGCCGCTTTGTGGTTTCACTGCCGATTTTGGACTGTAGCTCCTGAGGAGAGCTGGCGTCTATCATGTCGCTCGACGTTCGTCTTCTCTTCGAAGCACTCTCGGCCGCAGAGTGCGACCTCCAGTGAGGCCGTGGACTGGCATCTTTGTTTCCTTCCCGACTTCGTCTTTTCAACGCAGATGTATTAGGGAATAGTGCCACTTCTCTAGTCGCGACAGTAGCACGTGGTAATATTGGTGCATAATTGAATCTATTTTGGGTAGGCATCGCAGCTCGTTTTGATTGCGAGTTTCCTGGTAGGATTGGCGCAAAGTGATTGTCATGATATGAATTTATATATGTTTGAGGATTCCTTGCGAAAGGCGCTGGAAATGTCCCAGGAATTGTCAAACCATGATTCGACGGCGGCAGGAAAGGTCCACTATCAATCTCGTCGTCGTCTTCTTGTGTCAGATCAATCACCTCTTCGGATTGGTTCTCACTAATAGTTCGTAAGTCGCGTGTGCGAAGTGGAAAGGGAAGTAACTCACGGGTGTCGCGTCATGGGAGCCGGGGCCATGATCAAGTAAGAATCGAAACGCAGTGCAAGCGAGGAAAACAAGGTCCCATAATAAGTACAAGCAACGAAAACACACGAAAGAAATGGAGATCTAGAGTTGACGTCGAGTCCAAAGAGTGTTTGTAGAATGTTTACATAGTATGACAAGGCTAATGATATTAACTACAGTAATGTACGGGGTCGGTACCTTATCGTTATCGAGGAAACTGCGACGGATAAATGAAACTCCGGTGCTGGTAACGCATGCAAGGCTGAGACTTGGTCAATTTTCGCTACTTTATGATATTTTATGATCATTATTTAAAACTGTCAATCTAATAACATTCCAATGGCATTCTATGTTTGCTACAATTCTATCATGTGGTTCATGCAATGATCTATAAGTCATCACGTACTCATGTCTCATGAATTTTGAGCTTCCTGGCCTTATTTCCACGGAACACAAGCTCATTGCCAGAGATGGACAGAATAAAACAATCACAACCTAATATCCTCTTTTGCAGATGCGCCTGCAATCACAAATAGCATCTTTTAACTTGGAGATATATAGGCCATGTGTAGGTATATCATCGAGAGTCGAAACATTATAACCTCACAAAAACATCATAGCATTGCTTCACCAATTGGATCCTTTTAGTTCGAGACTGATGGTTGCAGAATCTGGCCATCCGAATGCTATTTTGCATTTACACTCATGCAGTAAATCCTCGTAGCTGGTGAGTTTTCTCTAGAGTACAAAAATCAATGGCGTGTCCAACTGTCGTTGTTCTTGTGTATGGAATTATGTTCTTTAAGCTGGAACCTCAACCTCCTTGCTGATATCTAACTCTTCATGTCTTCGGAGATCCATAGGTTTGCCGAGGAGTGGAACGACGTATGGGTCGAAGGTCTTCCAGTATGGGTTCTCGAGGTGATATTTTTGGCTCTGCATTGGTGACAAGCTTCAATTAGTATCATTCTGGTAGGGGATATAGCATGTGGGACATGAAGTGCACATACACTTTCTTGCTCGAATCGCTCTACAATGGTGAATGCTCTAGGATCATGTACATCTTGCATAACAATCCAATCGACAGTTTCCTTGTCCTGCTTGTAAACTCGGGACGCTTCAATGAGCTTGGCCTTGATGCGAGGTATGGATTCTGGATCCTCATTTGCGTAGAGGTGAACAGTTAAGGTGTAAACCATTTTGAAGTAGTTGTTGTTTCTTTTCAGGAGTTGTTTTCAGAGGATGGATGATATTGAGGAAAGAGAAGTTTTGGAGGGGCAGCATTGGTAGTGGGCTTGCAGCTTAAATGTGGAACTAAAAAGGAAGGGCCGATGAAATGGCAGACACTCATGTGACACATCTTGATTATTTATGTATTTAATCAGTACCCACTAGCATCCTTATAACTTAATATGATCTCAATCCCCAGAATCAGAACAATGACACTATTTTGAGTTGTGAAGTTTGCACACCCCGCACTGTGTCACAGCCTGCCGGGGTAATATCATCGTCACATGACTTGTGATTAGTAATCACAACCGTCATAGGCAAGTGCATTGTAGAAGTTAGTTTTAATTGGAATTATCATACTCTTTTGCTGCAACAGATATCCCGGATGTACCTCTAGCATGTACTTCTAACATACCTCGAAGCTTGTGTGAACCACATAGAAACACTGCAACAGACTCATTAGCTCCAATATGTCACAAGCACCAGAACTTCCTGGATACTATTATGGTAACTGCATCGAACATTCTGACATTGATCGGCCTTTGACTTACAGAAAATACCCTAGATAGTGAGAAGAAAAAGTATTTCAAAATACAGGCAAATGCACCATCAAGCTCCGCATACTCCTCCCAAGATGTCAAGAGACGCAAGATTGACGACGAGGATAACAAAGCCCAATCCTTGAAAGTTCAACGGAATGTTGGCCGTATCAAAAGAGCAAGGATTCTTGAAGCCCCTATTTCTGGTGGCTTTTTATCCAGAGAATTCGGACAGCCTTGCTTGAACACTGTTGTCGCCTCCTCTTATGCTCAGAATCTCATCAAAACAGGTGACACCGATCACTGGGGAACTCCAAATGATTCACAACTTTTTGCCGTGATACCCAAAGGCTCCAGTCCTTTCCTTTACTTTTCTATGGGTACGTTAAAGTACTATTCATTGCCCCAATTCGAATTTGACAATCAAATGATCTTTCAGGCTTGAATGCTTCTTCAAAATTCCAATTCAGATTTGGCAATCAATTGATTCTTTAGGTTTGCCTAGATGACCGTGGATGCTAAGGATCTTATCTTATTGTGTCATTGATTTTTTCCACCCCTTAGAGCTATTTATTCTACTTTCTTCATGATCTACTACTGACCATTGCTAAGTTATCAGTAATAATATCAGGCACCTATCATTCGACTGCAGAATGAAAACAAGCGAAGAACGAGTGACAAATGTATTCGAAAGTAATGCCAGAGTCGGGAGATATGTTCCAATTTTCCCTCCCCCTCGCTCGTATGCTGCTGCGCCACGACTCACTTCCAGTAAGTATATTTATTTAACCGCCAAGACTTCTTGATTTTTGCAGCTTATATTCAAACTCTCTCTGTACCTTCATCGAGCTCGTGCTAACCGACTTTCAGTCAGTGCCAACAAGACGATTGGATACCTTGCAACGACATGGTTAAACGCACCTACAGATAGGAGCATCATAATTAGTCCTTGTCCTTTGACCCCTGACAATATATGTAAGCCGTTTAGAACTTGTTTGTGCGAAGTAAATTCGATGGCAACTTTATGCATGATACGATTTCCTCTGCTCTACCAGACTTCTGTTGATGCTAATATAAATTGCATGTGAATATAGCTAACATGGTTTAAGATGATCTTCCTGTAAGAGCCGACATACATATCGGTCCAGGGACCACGCGAGGTAATGTGGATATACTTTCCTCGACTTCAGCACCACCAGGTTCACAAGATGCATTTGCCATGTAAGTTAATTTTTCCCTTTCTCATTCCAGCCTTAGGCATACTTCAGACAAGTCACAGAAATTTGTACACTCAGGCGTCTATGCCGTATCTAATCCTCACAAAACCAGCGGTGCGAGCAAAGGCATTCTTCGAATCGACAAAAATCTCGACATGTCCTGGATTCGAAGCACCCCTACAGAAAAACCCCACCACAGTCAACCTAGAGATGTATTTGCACTGCAATATTGTCCAAACCACAAGGATATTCTCCTGGCTGGTGAACGACGCGGGATCCTCAGCATTCTAGATCTCCGAACCCCTCAATTTGGGCCCCCGGCAGAAAAGATCCAACACACAAGCTGTATCACGCACATCAAATCACTGGATACTCATCGCGTGCTCGTCGCAGGCTGCGCATCCGATCTCCATCAATACGACAGACGATTCACCAAACCGAACACCCAACATACACCAAGAACCAACACTCCAAACACCACCTCCCCCACAACACCCTATCTAACCTACCCAGAATACCGCAACAAAGGCCGTATAGACATCGGAATAGACGTAGACCTCGAACTCGGCCTCGTTGCCGCAGCAGCAGCAGACAAAGAACCAAGAATCAAGCTCTTTTCCCTACACGGAGGACAAGTGCTAGGTGATGTTAATATTCCCGTCATCCGAGATCTGAATTGTTTCAAATTTGTTCAGGATACGGAGAATGGGCCTAAAAGTATCTGGGCGGCGTGTTCAGATAAAGTTGTGAGATTCTCCTTTGAGGGGGAATATACATAATCAATCCAATTGACTTTCTGGGAACCTTTGCGGCTTCCACCGACTTATACCCAACACTCTAGGACGACATTTATTGTCCGTTGATTGTTTGTTCACCCATTTATCCATTATAATAGGAACAGCACGAAGAGTAGAAATAAAAAATTACTCGCCCATATCGAGCGTAGAATTCAGATTGCACGGACAAATGGCAGACATGAGAGAGATTATGGCAATTTTGTAATCTCATCGTTTCCGAAACATTGCTGTTGCGCTTTTATTTCCATGCAAAAGCATAACTTTTGTACAAATTCTCACTGCCCCATACATGACACTCCATCGTGCCTTGCATCCATAATTACTTTTAATATTCCACTGCCGTCGCTGTTTCTTCTGTCTTTCATATCCATGCAGACATCCGTCCTTACAATGCAATCAACCAAACCACCACCAACGCCTGCTGTAGCCATCATACAAAACCCTGAAATTATTCAAGTTTCAAGATTCCTCCTGTTCCTACTCCTGTCCTATTTCCACTTTTACATATGCACAAGAAAGTCGAATCCAAAATAGATTGACATAACACGCTTCCAACACGCTTCCAACGCGCGAACCCCCAGTAAAATAATGGATAAATTTGAAATTCCAAGCAAACCAAAATCGGAGGGCATTGCATCCGTGGTACACCCACCCTGTCCAGTTTTGCATATACTATCAATATTCACGTCTATTGAAGACGCTTTCGCTTGCGGTCTTCTTCCCGAAGCATATCCTCCTCGTGTTCCTCTGCGCTTTCTGCCGTTTCTGCTGGATTTAAAATATGTGCCATGCTTCCTCGTCGGGTAGGAGGTCCAGAGCTGTCTCTAAAGATATTTGATAACCCTTTGTCCCTGGGTCCGCTCCACGACCAGTTGTTGAGATTTTCTGTTGCATTGCCGTTTGTATACGAAGGAGGGGTGGCTGGGCGGGACATGCTATGTCCATGCGTTGCCCCAGAGAGTGAATACATGCTGAAACTATCACGGATTCGCTGGTCCTCACTGGCCATGTGTGCTGCTGTTCTTTTGGGAGATGATGGATATTGTGATGATGATTGGCCGGACGCATAGGGAGAGGAACTGGGTTGCCATCCTCCTACATTACGAATATCAGCAGAAGTGTGGCGGCGTGACATATTTGGTGGTGATGATGAGTTAGCGAGTGGGTGGGGCGCGGGCGCGGGTTGTGGTGCCTGGGGTCTGAGTGAACTTGGCGACGATTGTCCTGTAGCTGCGCCTCCAATCGAACCGTATCCTCTACGAGCAGCGAGAGACAGATGAGATGGAATGGGAGGACGATGGAAATTCTGGCGAGGGGGAACTCCAAGAAATGATGAACGACGAGGTTCATCTTGGGGCATTTGTCGAGGTGATGGAGGATTATCCAACGTCAAGTTTGAGAAATATGGACGGCTACTTGAGAGAGGGGGCTCGTTTGGATCTTCCATGCATCTGGTGATGGTTTCCATGTGTCTTTGGATTTCCCCTTGTATAGCGACAACTATAATTTGTCAACAACCTAGATAGGGGCTTAGTAATTGCAGGGTACATACCATCACGATGAAGACCTGATTCTGGACTAGCTAAAGAGAGCATCATTCTGGACATTTCGAGATTCAACTACGCAAAATTAGTCACCGCCCATTCGGGTTTTAATGATGGAAGAGGTACCTGGAGGACACGAGCTAAAGTGTCCATCAAAACCTGGTGTCTAACGTGGAAAAAATGTTGACTCTCGGCATCTCTCGTGTTTTTAGCATGCATCTCAAATAGACCATGTTCCAAGTATGTTAATCTAGACTCTGTTGACTCCTGGATTGGTAGTATTGATTCGCCCGGAGTCCCAGGTTGCGAATGCGGTGGTTTTGGCGCAGAGTATGAATCTCGGTGAACGAGAGATTGTCGAGAAGCCCTTCGTCTGATTTCTCTTAAACCGACCACATCGCCGCGTTTGAAGCTGTTTTGCCCGTGCTTGAACTCCCAGAGCGGAGTCTCTGGCGCATTCTGGTGAAAGACGTCACTGACTGCATTGCTGTTAGCGATGATGACCAATATGCAAAATTGCAATAGTACTAACCTTTGTGAAATCCGTACATGTTCAATTGTCGTACAAATGAAGATATATTTGTATGTTTGAAGTATTGTCTACAACCTATGAGAAAAAGATGCCAATCGGGATGTTTTAACTTACGACAGGACTTTTGAGAAATCGCTAGAGGGAGACATTACAAAGCTGTCCTGGCTAGCCGACCAAGATATCAGATGTCGAATGTTGACATCTTCCAACATACTGGCATGCAATCAGTAAAAGAAATACTATGAACAGATTCTCATCAGCTCCAACCTGTATAATTTATGAATGAATGCAGTTTGCACCACTTTGGGTTGGATTCCTCCTCCAGCTGCAGCCGCGGCAGCTGCATTCGGCGTTGCCAAACTGCCCGAGCTTGGTTGATCTTCCCTCATATGATCGTGTGTGCCGTTTGCTTCGCTATCAGGACTTGTCCTTGAAGGAGGTCCCATCATCGCCGTACCAGGTGTAACGTCCATTGCGTCGCCAGATGGAGCAGAAGTTTGGATGGTAGGTTGTTGAATAATTGGGACTGTTCGAGCTGGATTTTGGGCTAGACTGGGCCCATTGATGTAAGAGTGCTGCTGCGCTCGATCATCCATAATGTCCATCTTCGCGCTACCTGGGTACTCAATGTATCTCGATCTTTTGTGCAATGTATAAGAATCAAGCTTCTAAGTTGGACTTGGTTAGACGCAGAAATCGAAGGCGGCGCAGATAAAAAGCGAAAGGGGTAAAACACACCTCATCGCATGCGAAAGTTGGTAGAGCTGTGAATTGCTAGAAATCCGGATGATGATACTCAGAATGCCTTCTTTGTCCGATGCTACTTGCTATCCTGCAACTTCCCGAGACACTTCAGCCTCGCTGCACACTTAAGATGTAGTAGATAATAGGAGAAATGATATGCGATAATATGCGAATCGTTATCGAAAAGATCTTGAGTAGCGATGATGATTATTAAAGATGTTGTCGAATTGATGTTAGAGATTTGACGTGTGAACGATCTCGTCTGGCGAGGTATCAGGAAGATCCGGTATGTATAGACTCTAGAGTGACGATTACAGATAACGATATCCGAAGGTCAGTGTGAAGTGAAGGGGCTTCTACCTCAATTAATTATTCGAGCTCTGATTTCAATTGAAGGATGGTTTGAGTGATGATGGTAAAGTAAGAAACATAGCATATAAAAAATAAAATACTACATACATAGAGAGAGAGAGAGAGAGAGAGATACTGTACAGAAATACCTAGATGAGATATTGGTCGGTAGAGTATGGTTGGTAGGTACGGTACGGTAATGGTACGGTACTTTCTTTGGCAAGTGAGTTAAATGTCAAATGTTCATATCGATCTGATTGATGGATGGCAAAGAACATTGAATGATGTTTAACTAGGATGAGCTATTCCGGATATGATTCGAAGCCCCGCTATGAATAAAAAAAACTAAAAACTTCCCGATATCGCCCTGGGTCATTCTGGGTATTAGATTTGGCAGAGATGACAGAAGCTAGTCATTTTCTAGTAATAAATCTCACATTATTCCGACAATTCGTATGGAGTAAATGAAAAGTAAAAAGGGGGGAAGAATCTCGGTCAAAAGATTCAAATCTTCCATATTTGAAAATTAAAGAGAGTGGAAGTGTAGGTATGTATGTATGTATGTATGTATGTATGTGCTCCGTATGTATACCTACTCCATCCGTATCCTCATTATGCTCATTAGTATGCAGTATGTAAGTATTATGTGTTGGTACAGTCTTCACCGTCAAATGTCAATGTGCAAGATACGTGGTTACGAGTCGCCGGTATTCTCTCTCATCGGATCGATCTGACATTCTATCTAAACATGCAAAGAATTTTCTTTCATTCTAGAAGCATTTGAATACAGTAGAATACTACGGTAGAAGCAGGACGGAAGAATGAGGATGCGGCGGTTAGTAGCAAAAGGCTAACGTTAACAGCACAGATGAAATAAGGGGGCGGCTGTTATTCCTGGCATGGATCATATTCTTGACAAGGAATTGGTTGGTGCCGGTATCCATAGAAAAGAATGGAGATTCCTTACCACACCTACTCTAGTTTTCCCGTAAGGACTCAGGAGTTGCGTGAGTAGCGTGAGTATGACTGCTGACCCATGGCTAAAGAAAAATAGGGGGATCTAATCCTTCAGTTTTCTGACCCCCAAACATACCGAGTACCTCGATCTTATTAGTACGAATGTACTGCAGTTGTCGTGCTGAGTGTGTGTGTTCCTACCACATATATATACTATATACATACACACACACATATATATATACATCATAATATACATCAACAATAAATTACTGCATGTAATATGAATAGATTAACCTTTCAGATCCGTTCGTCCTACACTCCAATCCCGAGTAGCGCATTGGTCATGAAACAGCTTGGGCACCACAAGCACGGTCATAGTAATGATTCCTGGAGACGAGGGTAGATGTGTGATAAAATTATGCCTCATCTGTAGTGACATTCAATGAACCTTATTTTTTTTAGCAAAAAAATAGAAAGAAAAAGACAAAAAATAGCTGGCAATTGTACTGACTGATAGATCTGAAAGCCTGATAGACTCCGGACCAACAATCTCATATTGCAGTGGACGCTGCAACTAGAACAAATTGAATTTCATTCGAGGTATCAACTTGGTTGCATGCGTGAAACGATATAGCTAGCTCATACATGCTGTGCTAAAACTTCTGCAGGTCCAGATAAAGACTCCGAAAGAGATCTATACCTATGAGAATACAATCTAATATACTGTAGCGTATGAGCCAACACATGCAAGCCTTGACTTCTCAGTCATAGAATTTTAAGAATATAGTATATTCTTCGGGAATACCAGAAGCCGTATTCAAGCTTCGATCAATACCTAGTGTAACATCTTTCTGATGTTGCAATAATATGTTGAGGATAATTCCCCCCGTCATCTAATCACCCATAAGGAGTTATTCGATTCTGCTGTTCTCGTTGGCTGTTTGATTTGATTCAGCTGCTTCCTGATATTATCAGTACTTCACATTTACGAAACCTGGCCAACTGGTCCTGGAAGCCTGTGATAATCTGTTTTCACTTGAACGAGAGCCCTGTCTTGTGTGCCAAGCACGGGTTGAAAGACATAATTGGCGTGATGTAGGTTGAAGTGTCAAAACCTCAAGAACATCCATCTACAAGAAGGTTCCGCCTGTGGCTTAAGATTAAGAAGGCTCAATCTGGAGGGGATTAATGTCAGCTGTAACAGGTACTTCAATAACGTATCCTCGATGTCAAAAAACCAACGCGAAGTTGCAGTATAATGGACTGGGATGCATCCAACCTAAAAGTCGGAGCGGAAGGAAAAGTTGTAGACATTCACGAAAACTGATCTCGGAATTGGTCGTGGCTTGTCGAGGGTACTAGTGTGGATGATCACGTGCCTTGGGTGGATGCACCTTCCTTCCCAGCACTGATCATGATCGACTTGGAAGTTCCATCATATTCACTTCTTCCTTTGATATTGATCTAAGATTAACATCCATCTAGTACCTAACCTAACTTTTTCAAAAACTGTAAGTCTAACATAACAACAACATATCACTCCAGTGGTGAGCAAAGTTGTATTATTACTTTTGAGTTGAATACACACCTCTTGTTATTAAACGATCATTAACAACATTGCTTTGGAATCTTTAAAATGGCAGCAGACTGTCTAAGTCAGATCCTTGAGGACATGAGACTCGAGGACGGCAGGCCGGATTACCAGTTGCGCAGGTTAGCGTAAGTCGAGCATTTCCTACCACCTCATGACACTCCATAGCTGGGAATGGCAGCACTTCAGATTCGTGATAGGGATAATATCTAAATCTACGTAGGATTCAACATCTACTCAGTAGTCCAACCTTGACATTCGGAGAAAAGCGCATATTCAACGACCATTTCAAAGGTATCGACTTTGTCCATGACATCATCGCCGAATTGCCAGTCGAGCTTCTTGCGCTCTTGGTAGAATATGTTGACCCCGAAGACTTTATGTCTATGCGTTCTGTTAACAGGGTCTGGAGAGCAAAATTATCCAATGAAAAGGTTTCCATGTCGATACTCCGGGTACACTTTCGTAGAACTTGGGAGGACCTTAAGTTACTTGGTGAAAAAGACAAGAAGTTAAGGCTTGATAGTTTTCCTCGGTTTTGTACGAGACGCCTTAAGAGATATCATCGCAAGTATCACCAAGTGTCGATTCTCCCAAGGCCACATGTTTTTAGTAATATTTCACACCAACACCGTCTACGTGGAAATAAAGGATTATTCCAGTATTGCAATGGAAGGGTGGCAATGATGATGGACTACGCTGACACCACCGCCATCCAAGTGGATAGTCTCTGGACATTTGCTGAAACTTACTACATGCATGAACAACGATGCAGTCCCGACCATTGGTTGCTCTCAAATCAAACCCTTGTAGCCTACTTTGATCATCCGTAAGTTACTTAGCCCCCTCAATAGCCGTGTTCGAACCATTTTCGAGACTTTAGCATCTACTTAGGCAGATATTGAGAGGATATACTGAAGTTTACGTGGACAGAAAGCCACATCTCAACATATGGTCACTCAATGAAAAATCTGACCCGGATGTCATTCGACTAGAGTGCCGCTACTCAATATTGGCCGCTCACAACAGACAGGTCGCGTTCTTGGCCGTCAAGCGCTTTAGTGTAGCGAGCGGCATTATCCACATCTGGAATGATGGTCGCATTCAAAAGCTTGCTGAGCCAAAGTTCGTGGACATATGCGCCCCTTGCGAAGCTCGTATAAGTGGCTTCGTCTTCCATCCCACTGAAGAAAACCATCAGTTCGTGTTTTATCAGCTTTTCTCTTCAAACTTGGGTTCTTTGGACTCGGACAGGACTGGTAAAGTGATTGTGCAAGAATACATCGCAGGAGTTCCACACAAAACATGGCGTCGGAATGTTCCTGGATCGCTCATTACGCAAGCGCTCAGAGTGGAGTCCATTGACGATGACGGCCTCGTTGCAATTCTACCAATTCCGCATGCCGAGGGAGACGGTTCAATTCTACACATTGAGCGCAATGAAAATACACTTGATTTTCCCCAACCTCTACCCTGTTGTAAACACGGTATATCATCGGCCACAGCGAGTGGACTTCCAAACTACTCGTTCGTAGCCTTCAATGTCTTTACCCAAAAATTTCAAGAAATCTCGAACCACCTCAAGGCTATCCCAGTGGATCCCTGCTGTGATAAGCCATTATTGTGGAGGGGTCAGAGCATTGTCCTATGTGGCAAGGGAGGTTTTGAGTCGATACTGAGTACACCTGATGACAAACCACTAAAAGCCCTGATATCCGCTAGTGTCTGTGATGAGAAGAGAAAGTCCAAGTGCGTGGGAGATCATGGTCTGCGTGATAATGTTAAAGCTGCTGCAACCTTCTGTTTCCTCATCGAAACACCATTGCAAACGCAGTCAGCAACTATATGGGGTGATGATAACTTTATAGTGTGTGGCTTTGACAGAGGATATATCGTATGGTCGTTTTGAAACAATAGCATTACCGAAGAGTTGAATCTTTGGTAGGTTTACGGATAGATGAAAAAGAAGTATGATTACAAAAATATATTATAATTATTTACTGCGTCTCCTGAATGTCTGATTTTAAACTTTGATGATGAAATTGTTCTACCTGGCCTGATTTTTACCTCATAGCACTCTATAGTTTTTGATTCGGTAATTGTAATTCATGAGTATAAGTATAAACACAATGTTCGATAATGAAATATAGTTTCTCCAAATTGAAGATCATTACGAGCTAGCTGGCGGACTAATTTTATAATTTTATTTTGTTTATTCCTTTTTTATCTATTATATTCTGTTTTATCCAAGTTCATACTCAAGTTTAAGTTCAAGTTCAGATTCCGAGTTTGGAGGTTAAGGGCTCGACATCGGAGAGAGGAAAAAGAAGGAAAGGGAATGGAAGGACAAAAGGTCTCTGATTATGTTGAGTTGGTTGGTTTGAGTGGATGGGGGTGGAGTGGGTTGGCTAGTTCTATGGTATCTTAATTCATTCTATTTTATTTCATTTTTGAGTCTGAGATTAATTTGGAATAATAGTTGATGTTGATATTGACAGTAGGAAGTTGATGGTTGTAGAACAATATGATCGGATCAATCCAAATGTGTTTCTTTTGATATTTTCGAAATAATAATATTAATAAAACCGTATAAGCTTCTAGACGGAAGAATAGAGTGCGGGACAGGTGGTATATAAATTTGCCTTCTAATTATACTCATTCTACTATTCATTCTTTCTACTCTTTGTTCTTCTCGTGCTCATCATACTCATACTCATAATCTAATATCTGTTTCTCTTCATTCCACCCAAAAATTCCCGCCCTCATCCCCATCCTCACCCTTCTTTTCTAATCTTACAATACAATACATAACCCATCATTCACGCCCTCGCCTTCGCCGTCTTTCAACTCCTACCAAATCCACAACACTCTCCTCCAAGTCCCAATAGCTAAACCTCAACCGCAAAACATCTACCGCCCTCCTATTATCACATCAAATTCTTTCTTGATGTCTATTACATTGAAGTTGAACTTTGACCTGCGTAGCAGACTTCCTTTAGTACAGTATCTTATTTGGCCAACGATCTCTCTCAACCTAAATTCACATGTACTCCATCCATATCAAAAAAGACATAAATTAACATACCAGAGTAGTAGTATGTACCACAGCCTCTAATTAATCCGTCATCACAGCTCTCAACACATTCATCGAAAGAATTTCCTTCGGCAATATCTTCTGTAATGGAAATGTCTAATTTGGAAGAGGGAACATTTCTGGGTGAGCGACTTTGATAGCGTGATATTGTATTGCGAGCAGACGATTGTGATTTGATGACTGCATTCCCACGAGAAAGGAGTATATCGAGCACATGAACAGCAATAAAGCCGAATCCATCTGAAGGAATAGTGTTAGTTATCGGAGTCTAGGAAGAAGAGGGTAGAGACCAGAGATGGCAAGTGCAGTAAGGGAAGATGGATGAATTGGAAGGTATTAAACAAAATTCCAACTCGAACGAAAAGCCAAAGCAAGTTTTCGAATAAGCATCCAATAGTTATTCCCGAAAACAAAATGCAAAATCTAAATAATCCATCAGTACAAGAACCCGTCGATAAACTAAGTCTTAAATAGCATTCGATCCCATCCTAACCCATTTTTATGATTAAAACCCCCAAATAAGATCTTACCAACCGGCGTACATCTACGTACACAGTACTTATTTACTTACCTGCTTACCAACGCAGCATATGCATTTACTTGATAAATAAAAGATAGTGAGTGGGTCTGAGGATTCGACGATGCTGGACTAACTCTACACGCTTTTTAATGCAATCAATTTTGCTGTTGTAATTCATGGGTTTGCAATAAGGAGCAAAGGGCTCTCAAGTATATGTACGATGCAATCAAGAGTGAGGAAATATGACTTTAAGAATCCAACGTGGTGTGTTCCGTAGACATTATCAGAGTACTCAAGTATTCGTTTCGCTTCCCTCCCTTATATCAGAATGTATAGATGCACAAATTTATTCTTAAGATTACAAGCGCATATCATATCAAATCAAACAATACCATAACACCACATGAGGATATTCTTTAAAAAAATTCATAGAGAGACTTTATCTATCTAGATTCCATCCATCCATCCATCCATTCGATCTCATCTCAATCCATTATTTGTACAGATGTAATTTGACATGCTATCTACTATACCCACTTAAATGAGCCATCGAGAAGAAATCCCGGGTGAGAAAAGAGGAGTTTGTGCAAGGAAATTGTAATATGGTATCTAAGGTTTGAAACTCTTGAAATGTATGAGTTGCTACCATGGCCGTATCCTCAACGCCAGCGCTCGAAAAATCAGAGGCATTACTAACGAGAATGAAATCGAAAAAAAAGGCAAAATCTTACATCATCAATCTCCAACACTCCACCGTATCATTTTTTTGTACCCCTGCAAGACCCGTAAGTCCGTAAGGATTTATTACTGTTGAAAAGCATGTCCTGACTTGCCTCTCCCAATGGTTTTGAAACTGCCACCTGATTCAATGATATCGAAACGGCTTATGCCCATAGCTTCGAGATCCGTCATTCCTGAGAAATAGAACCCAACGATGACGACTAAGTAGCTAAGTAGAAGGATAGAGCCTTTAAAGTAGTTACTCTTTCCTTCACCGTACATATAGCTAAGTAAGAACACACAAAGAATGACCGTCACCATATCCCACTGGGGGAATATGAGGCTGAACGACTTGTCGACGAGATCAGAGCCTTCTAACCATTGTCCATTGATGGCACTAAACAAAACGAGAGCTGGAATTTGAAGTAGACACACTTGGAGTGCGTAAGCAGATCCTATCTCCATAGATAATGCGATGTTGCCATTCATTGCGAATGAAATGGCATTCTACGAAATTGTGTTAGTCTTTTTTTGTACGTGATCGGGAGGGAAAGGGCTTACAAGAAACTCGGTGGTATTCGGAACAAGTGCGAATAATGTGATACCGAGGAACTTTTCATCAATGGCTACGTTTGAAAGAACTACGTCGACCGTGTTGACTAAAATCTCTGCAATGAGCGCGTAAAGAATAGTGGCACCACACAGAATCACCGAACTTTTCATCCGGCTCCAATTTGGCGCATCATGCCCACCACTTGAGGCATGACCCTCAGCGTGAGCAGCCTCTTCAGGCTCCGCATGTACAGCTGTTGTCCTCAAGGAAGGAAGCTTATGTGCATGGGTAGATGTTTTTCGATGAGGCGGCCGGGCTGCATCTCGAGCAGCGATTGTAGCAGCAGTCGCTGCCATTTCGGCCACTTCTCTAACAAATGTTGTGTTTTGGATATCTGTAAATCCCGGTATCTGATAATCAGACTTTATGCTATCTCCTGCAGCACTCTTGGGTGGAACTAGATGAGGCGTGTGTACTGAACCATTGTGAGTAACGTCCTCGGAAATGTTGTCCTTAGGATTCAGTCCGGCTTGCTTTAGTGACTGCCCAAGAATGCGCTTGTAAAGTTGAGAGTCACGAATTTCACTTCCACGAACATCCGATGCAGTCTGGGCATGTCGTTGTGCGCGGACTTGTAAAGCTCCGCCTGAAGCTTGTTGGGGACCAGCTCCACTGGGTTCTGGCTTTTGCTTCTCTTCTACTTCATTGTTCCATATCACCGCTGCGTGAGTTCGAAGTGTAAACCATAGCCCAATGACATAGGAAAGAAATAGGAGAACAGCAGCAAACCAGCAGTACGGTCGGACAGCCTCGAGGTAAAACCTGTCATTCAATGCTGGCGACTGGGAAAAATAGCAACGACGGCAATCGCGGCTTGCTGAATCATATGTGTCGGTGCATGAAAGGCAATTGAGTTCATGCTGTAACAGAAGTTAGCAAGGATTTCCACAATTATGATGAGATCCATAACTTACGGTTCCATATATTTGATAGAACAGAGTGGGACCGAATGCGGCAAGAACGGCGAAAAGTAGCATTGTCGAAGTCACGCCAGCAGACTTTACATTGAAACGTTGAGTCTTCCTTTTGATGGCACCAAAACACATGGATAATCCTGGTAGGAACAATATACCGGCGAAAATACTTCCAATGATACTACCTTCAACAAGTTGCCCTTTACCTTGGTTCAGTGCGATGCAATACAAGAAGACCTCTACTAATGTTGAGAAGAAGGCATTGATTGCAGCGCCAAGTCCCATGGACGATTGAGCTGAAATCGAAGCAACAGCTTGTCCTATGAAGTAGGCCAGAGGAATAATAGACAACAGGGCCATAATGAACAGGAACGCCGGGTGGGTGATGGAGATATTTAGATCGAGCATTTCTAAAAGAATCCAATAATCAAAGATGACAAACAGAACGACAGCCATAAGATTTATCAAGAAAATGTTTGTGCCGTCCACTGTGTATTTCCAATACTTGCTTCCCACGGCGCGGTATGTGCAAACGAGAATCGAAGAATTTGGAATAGATCCACGAGAATATGCAGAGTCGGATTGGAAGGATAAAGCTAGGGGATGTCGACGAAGATGGTCAAATAGTAGCATCGTAACTTTACCCATGGGAATCCAAAAGACGAGGAACCAACATATGCCGGAGGCAATAAAAAGTAAAGGCGTGATCAGCCCGTAAAAGAACAGGAAGAAGATAACCCGTCCAGTATTCCACTGGCCCCTTCCAAAAAGTCTTCTTTTGTTGGGGCGTGCTGAATCTTCTCGATGAGTACCACGTCTTGAACGACCAAGTAAACTATCCGTCTCGCTACCAAATGAGTCAATACTTCTCCTTGATCGGCCAACGATTGATCGTGGGTGATGAGGCCCAAAGAATAATCTCCCATCTTCAATGTCTCCACTTTGCCATTGTTCATATTCGGTGATGGTTCGACCTTCTCCTTGATCTTCCTGGGCATAAGCTTCGTCTTGTTCGAGCCGTACGAATTTCCCAAAGGGGTAGAAAATATAACCAGCCAATCCCCAAAGCACACGCCCATATTCAATGGCACTTGGTGCTGCTCCAAAGACGAAGCATACAAGTGCTCCAGTCAATGCTGCAAGTGCCAGCCACCAGCCAAAAACAAGTGTCCAGATGATGTTGAATAAAATCAACCATTTGTTGGCACGAGCGCCAGGAGATGAATGGATATCGCCTTCGGCTGTCTTTTGAACCGAACGGTTCTTTTTGTACAATGCAGGCTTCCAAATCCTTATACCGAAAGGATGCGTTTCGTTTATTGCTTGTTGACGGTCTTTTAGTGTAAAGCTCTCCGCATCACTTAAAGAATCTTCATCCTCTACCCCTGCGATAACGTCTTCCTCCTGCAAAGTCTCTTCACCGGATGTAGTCATATTATCATCTTTTGTCCTTTCACCAGCCGTAGAAACATCAACCTCAGCTTCAGCCTCGGCTTCCGCTTCTTCTTCGTGCGAAGAATCCAATCTAGGCAAAGTTGGCTGAGTTGGAGCAGGGCGCCTCCGCACAGTTCCAGGACCATGTCTTGAAGGTCCAAACCCCGATGCGATACCACCAATCCCAAGTCCAGCCTGTTGCCTGTTCATTTCTTCCTCCATCTCAGTCACATCATCGTCCACCGAGAACTCTTGACCCCTATGAGGCGCTTGTACGTTTGATGAAGCACGACGTGGCATGGGAGGTTTTTTCGGTCGCTGACCTGTTCGGCCCCGATCGGACGGTCCTAACATGGGAGATCTGGCTGGCTGGAATGATCGCGAAGAGTCCAAGTTGACAGGCTGAGATCGCTCACCGGTCATGGAAGATTCGCTATTTCTATGGTCGCCAGGCTGTGGAGTTTGAGGAGTAGATTGCATAGTTCCTATATCTGGCATTAGTAATTCTATATTTCGGAATTTTGCATTAACATGTGGCTGGTTGAATGACTGGGCTCGCGTGTAAATATAGAAAGCGTACCATATCCTCCTGTATTTTCTGGTCTCCGTCGCATTGTGTCGGTAGACTGGAAGCTTTCCGCCAGACCATCATTCTGCTGTGAGATAGACTCATATCTAGACAGTGGATGTCGCGTATCTGTTGGACTTGTTGGGGTTGACATGCCGGATGGGATTGGAGTTGGGTTTTGGGTATCTTTCCCAGAGGAAGACTCGCCGGGAGTTCGAGACATTTTGTAACTGGAACTTTGAAACCCGAACTAAGCTTTTATCTGCCAACCGGTTAAGAAGAGTGCTCTCAATAGTAGCACATCGGATTATGAAGACAAGCTTAAGATTTGGGTTAAGCTGAATTCTTTGATTAGTGTAATTAGTTCCCGTGTTTGTGGAAGCTTGAACATGCGAAGAACACAGCAGTGAGCAGATGATGCATTCGATAAGAGAGAGGTTTGACTGAATTTTCGAGATATGTTATTATTTTTACGGGTGTATGAGTTTTTATCTTCAACTAGGTACCTAAGTACTAGGTAGGTAGGTGATTAAAAAGAAATTCCAAAGAGAAGATGAAGGTATATGGAAATGATGAAAAGAAATCGGGATGTAAGAGATGCGAGATGTAAAGATATGATGTTGATTTTCTCAAGGTTGCGGCGCTTGGGTTGAGGTTACCTACCTAAGATAGCAACAATTTATTTGAATCATTCATCCTTCAGAAAAAAAGATCAGGCGCATACGGGAAAGCATGTTTGTCTCACAGATCTCTCATCGAATGGAATGCTGCTATTTCCATATTTTAGCCAAGTCTATGTGGAACCCGCTCATAAGCTTTAGACAATCAAGGTATCTTTGCGCATAAAGACAAGGAAAGACCAGGACGTTTTCATGTGCAATGATGGTATTTGTGTTTGTTCTTTAAAGCAAACAAGGTTAAAAGGTTGTCGTCCATTCAACATCGTTGATTTGGTAGTCGGTAATCGGTAGTCGTCAGCTGCATCATGATATATATATATCGTATGTATGGGGTGGAATCTAAACATCTATCTACAATATCGGCCGCCACCGTATCTATCGCTCTCAAGAGAATGGATCCTCGAGTCTGGAGTGCATGATTTAAGACTTGCTAGTTATTACTCGTACAGTGTGATGATTGATTGGTTTCCCGGCTTTTCATATCAACGGAAAAGTCCACCGACTATAGAATTGCTTACTAAAGGCAGTTACTTGATGATAACTCTATCTAGGTAGTAAGTATACTGTATCGTATCTTATTAGGAGCTTTTAGCCTAGCTTACCTAAGGCTCTGAAAAGGAAACGAGGAAACCCCGAACGAACGCGTTTACGTTTGCAACCTAAAAAAAGTGTAAGCCTTACGTGACCCGAGCGGAATTCCTAGCCTTGTGTACTTCTATACGCGGACCTGTGATACCTTAGGTACGCATCACCAAAAGATCAGCCTTGGAGAAACAAACAACAACAACATTCAAAGTTCAAGCCACCTACCTATATTTCCATCATAACTCGAAAGCCTATCCTGTTTTCTACCATCATCGCCATCTTTCAAATTCATCCATCATGGCGTTGGATAGCTTCTTTCATAATAAGATTGAGAGCATGAAGCTCGAGATCATCCAAGGTCAAGCTGTTCTACGAAGATTAGAAGCTCAGCGAAATGATTACAACTCAAGAGGTACTTTCGCAAATCATATGATGTATAAACAGACAACTGATTGCGATAGTGCGACTTTTAAGAGAAGAACTCGGATTATTACAACAACCAGGATCCTATGTTGGTGAGGTGGTAAAGGTAATGGGTACGAAAAAGGTGTTGGTTAAGGTGCATCCAGAAGGCAAATATGGTATGGAATCTATCGCATATGTATAATGTTTCCGTTACTAATTCTAGATGAAGTTGTCGATATCGCGGATAGTGTTGATATCTCAAAACTCACTGTGGGGAAGAGAGTAACTCTTCTGTCAGACTCCTATAAGCTCGAAAAGATGTTGCCATCATCCGTCGATCCTCTCGTCTCCCTCATGATGGTCGAAAAGGTTCCGGATAGTACATATGATAT
The DNA here is from genome assembly GCA_905066765.1 of Sclerotinia trifoliorum. Lineage (NCBI taxonomy): Eukaryota > Fungi > Ascomycota > Leotiomycetes > Helotiales > Sclerotiniaceae > Sclerotinia > Sclerotinia trifoliorum. The sequence continues at coordinate 370,882 of CAJHIA010000010.1, read as the reverse complement.
GATCGGTGGTTTAGATCAACAAGTAAAGGAAATTAAGGAGGTTATTGAGCTTGGTCTTAAGCATCCTGAACTGTTCGAATCTCTCGGTATAGCACAGCCCAAAGGTGTTCTTTTGTACGGACCTCCTGGAACAGGAAAGACGTTATTGGCAAGAGCTGTTGCACATCACACCGACTGCAGATTCATCCGAGTATCTGGCTCCGAGCTTGTCCAAAAATACATTGGCGAGGGTTCAAGAATGGTCAGAGAATTATTCGTCATGGCAAGAGAACATGCCCCTTCCATCATCTTCATGGACGAGATCGATTCTATTGGATCATCACGAGTGGAAGGGTCTTCGGGTGGTGATTCTGAGGTTCAAAGAACTATGTTGGAACTATTGAATCAATTGGATGGTTTTGAGCCAACTAAAGGAATTAAGGTTATCATGGCTACCAATCGTTTAGACATCTTGGATCCAGCACTTTTACGACCAGGGCGTATCGATAGAAAGATCGAGTTCCCACCGCCAACTGTTGAGGCCAGAGCTGATATTCTACGGATTCACAGCCGCAGCATGAACCTGACTCGTGGTATCAACTTGACTAAGATCGCGGAGAAGATGAACGGTTGCTCAGGGGCTGAATTGAAGGGTGTTTGCACGGAAGCTGGAATGTATGCATTGAGAGAACGCAGAGTCCATGTCACTCAGGAGGATTTTGACCTGGCGACGGCGAAGGTATTGAACAAGCACGACGACAAGGAAGTCAGTCTAGGGAAATTATGGAAGTAGGAGGCTGGGTAGTAGCCGGAACGGCATTTGTACAGTACAACAGCATGAGCAGCAAAGAGATATCGATCAATCATATTTGGTGTTTTCACAATCTGAAGCCGATACATAGTTTTCTGATTTTGGGCTCGATTTTCTCATAGGCCGAACAGCAGGAAGGCGGGTGAAACAGCCGAATACCGGACTTAACGGGCCATCACCACCCTGTTTTTCAGGCAATAAGCGCAGGATCTACTTTCCATGGCACTATTTCGCTCTGTTTTTGCCACTGGAGAACCAAAGGATTTGAAAATGCTGCACGAAGGGTGTAAAGATGTGGGTCTAGTGAAGCTCGTTTTGAGGTCATCGACAATCCGTTAACATGTTATGAAATTGAAGAAAATAGATATAAATATCAATGAAAATTAAAAACAATATGGTATAATAGTAATATTGCTCCTGGTTTGATGAGAACCCTATCTAGCCTTCTTTCCCAATCTTCAAAATCTAACGAAGCTTGAATACTAGCTAAGTCATAATCATTGTTCTAGAATACTGGTGAGAGACTGGCACAACTTCATCAAGGTTCGCGCAGATGATGGGACTTCAAGAGTGCCTCCTTGGGTAAGGGCCAAGTGCTCAACTACCTACTTGTAGTTAGCTACTATCATTCCGCACTCTATTTGGTAGATTTGCAGTTTTAAGTGGGGAAGGGTAGCAAAAGGTGGGGGCCTATGACGATGAAAAAGCTGGAGCTTTCAACAAGTCGAGCTCAAGTCTGCATCGTGAAGTACTTGTGCATACCTAGATTAAGGATTTTTTTCCTGTTTTCTCTCCTTCATCCTTCATTACCATAACATCTCAACTATTTCGCAGCGGCGACATCAAATTCAGTACTCTTCTTTTTATAAAATATACAGGACTAGATCTACTTTTTACCCTCCCAATTGTGTCAATAAGGTACGCATTTCCCGTCTTTACCCCGCCATGCCGCCCAGTTGTCACCAATATTGAAGAGTATTGGCATACACGGCATGCTATGCCAACCCAGTGGAATCAGTTACCACTACGTACATCTACAGGCTGTGTAAGATTTGCTAATTGGAATACAGAAACAAATAGACAAAGGAATTAATCCAAATACCGGCATCATGAATCACTCATTGCCTTTTCGTCAAAACTATAGAAAGTAAGCAGCCTTATATTTTTTTCTGTACCAGTTTTAACCTCAGTACTTCACGTATCTGCGCATAGTTAGATCTCTGTACTGACTATATATCCTACAGACCATCGCGTCAAGCGAGTATGGAGTGAGTACTTCTCTTCTCCTTTCATTCTCAAAAATTCCAATTCATCATGTTTGAATGTTCGCGCCGAACTCGGACATTGGGGTATGGTGGATGCCCAACACTCAAAACTTCGACTTTTCGGATTGAGCTCAGAAATCGTTTCGGAAATATAAACTCATTGAGTACCTCGAACTGGTTCGAAAATAAGAAGTTTTGGCGCCAAATAAAGGCCGATTGCTACTTCGGTAACAAGAATAAAAGGCACTTTATACTGATATGTCTATAGTCCACATAACGATTTGAACCCTCATGTAGATCATTTCAGTAAGCTTTGCTCCATTCCTTTCTTCAATTCGTGCTCTGGAAGGACTTGAGGAGACAATGCTACTAGTTCCAATAGTAGACATTTCTTTACCTGTGGATAATAGCTAATTCTCGTCATAAACAGTCGGAATAGATGTTGGAACTGGATCAGCAAGAGCGTGTATTATCGATGCTTCAGGAGATATTAAAGCTTGTGAGTTATACGTCCTTAATACCAAGTAACAAGCCCTAATACTTGATAGTGGCTACAGAGAACATTGGTCTATGGCAGCCAGAAGTCGGATACTATGAGCAGTCTACAACAGACATCTGGAGATGTATTTGCATGTGTGTGCAAAGAGCTCTCAGCCAACACAATATCGACCCTACAACAATCCGCGGTATCGGTTTTGATGCTACTTGTTCCTTGGCAGTATTTTCACAGGATACTGATGAACCAGTACCTGTCACCGGTCCCAACTTCGCAAATGATGGCAATGACCGTAACGTTATTTTATGGCTCGACCACAGACCAGTCGAAGAGGCAAAGAAAATTAATGCAACTGAACACAATCTGCTACGATACCTTGGAGGAAAGATGAGCATTGAGATGGAAATTCCCAAAGTCCTATGGCTGAAGAACAACATGCCACCCGAGCTCTTTGATCGTTGCAAGTTCTACGATTTGGCGGATGCTCTGACACATATTGCGACTGGCAATGAAAGCAGAAGCTTTTGTAGTACTGTCTGCAAGCAGGGGTATGTCCCAGTTGGTGTCGACGGAAGCGTAAAGGGATGGCAAGAGGACTTCTATGAAGCCATTGGCCTGGGTGATCTTACAAAAGATAACTTCAAACGGATGGGAGGAGTTGATGGAGTAGTAAGCCCGCTTCTAACTGCAAATTATGATTTTTAATCATCCGAGTGAATGCTAACATGATAATGCAGAATGGCAACTATCTCAGCGCGGGTGAACTTGTTGGTACTCTTAGCGAAAAGGCCGGCAATGAACTTGGACTTCCAGCCGGTATCGCTATAGGAAGTGGTGTTATTGACGCATATGCCGGATGGATTGGTACTGTTGGTGCAAAGGTCAACCTTGGAACAAATTATCTTGATACCGGAGCACCCAAGAATGACATCTCCCAAGCATTCAGTCGCCTTGCGGCTGTAGCTGGTACCTCCACCTGCCATTTGGCAATGTCACGCGAGCCTGTTTTCGTTGATGGAGTCTGGGGCCCTTACCGAGATGTTCTACTTCCCGGTTACTGGATGGCAGAAGGTGGTCAGTCGGCTACTGGTGAACTCCTCAAACACGTCTTGGAGACCCATCCAGCGTACAATGAGGCCATGTCCATGGCGGAGTCATTTAATACCAGTATTTACGATTACCTAAACTCTCATCTCGAGGAATTGATGGAGAAGGAGAACGCTCCAACCATCTCATACCTTGGACGTCACTTCTTCTTTTACGGTGATCTTTGGGGTAACCGTTCACCAATTGCCAATCCAAAGATGACTGGTTCAGTTATCGGTCTTACCAACGACCGTAGTATGGACGGTCTAGCCATTTATTACTATGCCACCATGGAATTTATCGCCATGCAAACTCGACAAATTGTTGAGACCATGAATAATGCTGGACACTCCATCACCTCTATCTTCATGTCCGGCTCACAATGCCAGAATAAAATCCTGATGGAACTTATGGCTACCACCTGCGCCATGCCAGTTCTGATTCCCAGATACGTACACGCAGCCGTTGTCCACGGTGCCGCCATGTTGGGTGCCAAAGCAGCTAGTGCAGATAAAGGAGGCAAGACAGAGGAGCTATGGAGTATTATGGATAGAATGAGCAAGCCAGGCAAGGTTACCAGACCAGGAAAGAACGCCGATGAAAAGAAACTGTTGGATGTTAAGTACAAGGTATTCCTTGAGCAGTGCAAGACTCAACAGGTATATAGAGATCAAGTCGATGAGGCGATAGAAGGCTGGGGACCGGAGTAAGTGGTTTTGAGTTAAGTAGACTACGACTTTTGACGAATGAACGAAACTTTTGGATGTATGAATGGATGGATTGAGCTAGATATTTTGATATTAAGGTAGTGTATCTCTTGCAAAAGTTTAGCAGGAATACAAATAGGACATTGGAATAAAAGGTTTCATTTTGAAGTTTCCTTTCCGATTACCGAATATCTAACATTATGTGATATGAGATATATAGAAATTGGAAGCAAAAGTGGAGGTAATTTAACTCCTCATCTTCATCTTATTGTTCTTTATAAATCCTTCGGTTTGATAACTTTGAGTTTATATTTTTATTCTCTTCATTTTATTCTCTTTTCTTCTCTCCTGATTTGCTGGTTTCCCGATAATATCCAAATCCAAATCCAAATCAGATTAATCTATATCTTTAACATATCTCCAGCGTACCAGTATGCATATAAATATATATATATATATGAATCTTCCTTTATTCCTTTATTCAAAAATATCTCATATCTATCTATCTATCTATCTATCTATCTATGAAGTTAGACGTAAGATTACCTACATACATGCGTATTCCCAAATTCATTTCCAACTCCCACTTCTAACTCCCAACTCCAAACTCCCAACTTCCAAGCTCCATGTATACATACCTCCTCATCCCATTCCATCTTATCCCGACCTTGATCTTGATTTGATCTTAGCCTCAAATCCCGTTTATAGATAATAAAATGAGCCCCTTTAAAAATCTTCATGATATAAATATAAATATAATACAATATAGTAAGTAGTAAGGTTAAACTGACGAGGAAGAAGTTTGTATTTCTTTGTAGTTTTTCATGTCTTTTCTTCCCTTGTATCCATTCCTCATACAAGCCAAATATATATATATAAATTTCCGGTATGATGTGAAAATTCATAATCTATGCATTTCATCACATCAACTCGATCTACCCCTTTTCCAACCCTAAATTTTATACAAGAAAATTCCTCCTGCGCCTTTTTTCCTCTACCGCCTATCCCCATCAATCTTAATGCGATACGTATCCCTTAACCCTGGAAACGCATTTGCAAATGCGGGTCCCAGGCTCCAATTCTCCAATCTCCTGAGATGTCTTTCGAAAACAGGATTGATCAGTAACTCTCCCTCCTCACTGAATCCTAAGCCCATTCCTCCTATACCACCTCCGGAGTTTAGAAGCGCGTCTGTAGGCTCATATGGCCAATTAAGACTTAATGTAGAAGTAAACGGGATGAAGAAGTTATCGAATAGATAATCACGAGGATTGTAATCGCGAACGAGGACATCACGCATTTTGGGCCAGGGAAGATGGTCGATCCATGCTGGGTGTGGAGTGAAAAGTTGACTGGGACGAGGAGTAATCCAGCTGGGAAGACGATCGTAGTTTGCTTGGCTAGGGTGAATTTGCCAGCGCATGAGAAGAAACATTATATAGAGGACAGCTACTCTTTCGGGTAAGGTAGAAAGGTCAGGGAATGTGGCGAGTATATCGGTGAAGACTTTTGAGACGGGATGTGAAGTGATTCCACGAGAAGGATTCAAGAGACTGGACACGGAAGGATAGGCTGGCCCTACGAGTTTTGGGGTAGGAAGGCCGTCGAATGCGGCGGCTTGACGCTCGTGGAGAAAGTCGAGGAGGAGGCTGTCTAAAGGACATGTAGGGGTTCCGTTTCGGATAGGAGCGGTATAACCATTCACTTCTGGGGTCGAGCCGGAAGCTGGATTTGGAGCATGATAACTTGTGGCACTACTAGCTATTGAATTGCTTCGATGATGTGTGTCCTTGGGACTCACACTTCCTATTGGTCTTTGTGCTTGTTGAAAGCCAAAAGTTTCTTGTGGGCCAGCAGGAGGAATAGGTATTTTAGGGCGTTGACCCTCTTCTAGAAGGAAATCCAGACCAAGTCTTTCGGGACCTATATCGAGGTTGTGTACCATATCGTGTCGTTGTTGTGCTAACTGCTGTGTTTGCTGTGTTTGAATGAACGTTCTGGAATCTTGGGTTGGGCCTATTGGCGCGGAAGTAGCTAGCCATGAAGTTCCAGCGACGGTGCCAGCCGAGGCTATACTATTTGGGGTTGATGCATTGAGATTTTTGGATTTTGGTTGATTGGGAAGAGGGTACGTTGGTTGTGGTGGTAGTTGAGGGATTTCGAGTCCTGCCTCGCCAAGTTAGCTATCAACTAAGCTGCCTCTGCGAATCCGCTGAGCCACAAACCCAATTACTGACCATGAGTACCAAGTACCGGTGTAATGAGTGTAATAATCTGTGATAACCTTCTCTTAATATCCAAGTTCTCGTGCTCCACCATTTCCTTCTGCCTTATTACATTTTGTAACTCCTGGTAAGGTTGCTGGCTAGTCAATTCCCTAATCTTCCTCTCATACCCCTCTATCTGATTCTTCGTCCTTTGCCTTATACTCCTCTGGGCCTCTCGATCATTTGCCCTCTTCTTCGCCAACTGCTCTGGCGTCAAATTAGCCACACCCCTTGCACCACTCCTCCTCTCATCCACCGGTGGAACTTTTCTCTTCCTAGAGGACTCCCCTCCGCTATTCGCATCTCCAGCCCCACTACCCTCCGCTTGGTCAGCATTCGGACTTCCTCCCTCCCCAACATCGCCCAGCGCATTTGAAGATTCTCCATCCTCGCGATCACCAGGTGTAGAATAGGCCACGCTCAGATGCCGCTGGTCGGACGATGGTGATGTAGATCCCTGCTGAGTTGCATTTGCATCAGGTGTCATACTGAATCTGCGAGAACCACGGGTCCTCGCATGCGGCCTGTCGCGGGGCTACGTCCTAATCTTTCTGGTACAGCACGATTTCGTCTTACTACCAATAGATAAGACACATCAAATGATTATTTGCGCTTTTGTTTTCGTGGATGCAATAGCATGGAGCAGAGGGATGGAGGGGTGCGGTGCTCTCATGTGTGTATCGTCATTTACTTCCAAATATGGGGTAACGCCCGAGTCATGTAAATCGACTTGGTATGGAGAAATATATAAAAGTTCGGGGAAATAATGGAGAAGAAGAAAGTGTCGGGATTTGAGGCCAAAATCTCGTTTGCTTTTTTAAGAGCTAAGATAAAATGTTAGTCGTGTCTGGATCAAAGCTCCGCTACCTACTTTGATACGAGTAAAGGTACACAAGCAAGTCAGACCTTTTTGGATATTAGCGGAGGCGTTGTAAGGTCTTATAGCATAGTTCTAGATTTCCATGGCTGGTGGGTTTCGATTATATGATTCGCTTGCATAAATTATTGACAGGGGTTTATTTATTTATAATTTATTAATAATATATTAATAATATATTATTGCTCTTCCGCCAATAATGCTTCTTCATTATACAAACACTAAAATAACCTTAACATCGTAAGTATCATTCCGCTGAAATATCCCCATATTACAGTCTCACAATCAGGGGACGGACAAATCCCATACTAGAGAAACGTTCCCGCACCCAGGTACCAATCAAAAGAAAGATGAGACATCACCCTGCTTGTGTAGTTGGGAGACAAAATCAAAACATTACTCTGTATATCTTCATTAACCACTCACTTACTAATTAATTATAATTAATCGTCTCAATGCCACATTTTAATTCCTCGTCTAAGCATTTGTCCACGATAAAAGTGTAAAAATCCACGACGAAGAAGTGGTAGACAGACCCAATGATTCATTTAATTCATTCCATCCAAATAACGGCTCAAATGCTCTTTTAATCTTCCCGTTGTGTGTGTTATCTTAATGTACACTTAAGCTCATTCGCTCATGTCATATTTTCATCTCCCCTACTCAGATTGAGCCCTTGCTAGAGCTTCGTGAAGAGAGGCTGGGAATCGGTATCTCAATTGACTGGTATATGTCGTCAAGTCCATGTTTTGTTGTTTCAATTGAGCAATCATCAAACGTCTCGTACCCTCATTTCCTCCATACTGTGCATTCATAAGAGAGGTTTTTTGGCTGTTGCAACACAAGATCGTCCACATCAATAGACTGGGTATAGTGTTTGCAACCTCTTGGGGGAGAGATGAGAATTTGGTGGCATAACTTCGTACTTCACTTGGATTGCCATCAGCGTTCAAGGGGAGAATATCAAGATTTCTCACAACCTGTAGTGAGTTTAATTAGCTTAAGGTCTGTGAAAATTCAAAGTTTAGAACTTACATCTAATGCTGACGCCCATTCTCTGTTCTCAACAAACTCCTTGGCACGACTGATATTCAATAAAGCTTCGCAAGCAGCACGGTTTTCCTGTTTGATTTTGTTGAGATACATGCGATTATTTGAGTAAAGATTCGTCATTATCGTAGCCAATTCGACCGGGTCATCAACTGAAGTAAGACTGAGACTGGTATGGGCGGGTTTTCCAGATCTATCCGCGGACCTTGGCTTGAGCGGTTGTAATCGCATGGGACTATGGCCTATGGGTACAGCAATAGCTTCGCTAAGGGCTCTGTTGAGGATATTAACAACATTGTCATACTCTTCTGCCAAGTGATAAAGCAAAACTGCATCAGTAGTCCGCCCATTATCATCAGCGACACTTCCTGCCTGTATCGTAACGGTTCTCATGAAATCATCCGCGCTGCTTAGATTGATCAATGCCAGGCGCTCTTCGATAACTCCTTGTATACGCTTTCCGTCTTGACGGATATCGCCAAGCAACAAAGCGAATTCTCTGCTTTCCAAAATCAGCTCCTGGAGAGCTTCGTGGCACAATGCAACCTGTTTTGAACCAGCGTCGCCTTTGAGATCACTATTAAGGCAGATCAGGGTAAGATAATCCACAGCAGCACTGACGTTCGCAGCCCTGAATTCTGCAGTGTAGAATCCAATCATTAACCCAAAGGCTATTTGGGGTTGTTGTCTTATAGTGTAACTTATGAATCCACCTTCTGCAACATCTGGATCTGAGACTCGAAGTAAACCGTAAAATGCAAGTGATGTCGCAAAATGAATACAATCGGAAATACTATGGCGATAAAGGAGATCAACTGCGTCTTCGAATAAGCCCGATAATACCAGGAGCACAAAGTAGACACTGAATGGGCCACTATTTTCATTGCCTTTGGAAAACATTCTGGCACCAATGTCCTTGAATGTCTTTTGTACGTTGACGAGTCCATATGCGTCGCCAGCGATCTCATCAACACGGTTTGCCTCACGCGCAAGGACAAATTGTATCCAGACAAAGTCATCCTGGTTCTGAACAATGTTCTGATCCAGAGCGCGAATATTGAGTTCGCAACGGCCGATCACCTTGTAGCATGCCATTCTGAAAGGATCGATGGAATTATCAGGAGCAATTCGATTTCGCTGGTTGTATTCATTATGAATACGATCTTGGAGATCATGCCGTAATTTTCTATCCGGACTATTGGCATAATCTGCGATATAAAACATAAAGTTGCGATCGATTACTCGGAATGCGTCGCGATTAGCTTGGACATAAGCATTGGCTTCTTCAACATGGCCAGATCTTAAAAGGTAAAAGATTACAGCCCACACATAATCATTCTCAAATATCTGAAGAGCGGAATTGTCTGTAACAAGATCTTTGCGAGCCGAACGAAGGCGTACATACCCCTTGATCTTCGTAAGAGGAGAAGGTCTACCGCCCACAAGTGCTTCCTTGGGATTTTTGGCAACCATGGCTTCAACGTTCTCGAAAAATTCCTTCTGGAGATATCGTAGTGATCCACTAAGTATTCGCTTTCTCAGATCTGCCGCTTGTGCGGAATTCGTATTATCGTCCAGATAAGCAGATGCGAACTGCCTCTGTTTGACCGCACCGGGAAGTTGTAGTCTATCCGAGTCAGGATCTTCACCAACAATTTCCATCAAGCATCGGTACGCTCTGTAAACGTCTGCGGAATGTTGTTCACCACCTTGACCTACCACAGCCGAGAATTCGTTGGCAATTGGGTAGTGAAGATTTTTCAACCTGGCACCATTGAGGTTTTGAACCTTTTCGATATATCGGGCCTGCTTCTCTCGAAGGAATCGATCACTAGGGCCTTGGGGCGACGCATTCGTGTCTATCTTCTCCATATCAGTAAATAGTGCTCGGTTCCCGGTTCCTCCTGGCGCAACAGCTCCAATGACAGATCTTTGCATGCTTGATTTTCCAAAAACACTAGCGCGTGGGATTCCAGGTCCTTTAGATGCTCCCGGAGCAAGTCCTTTACCCCGTCTTGATCGACCAAAACCACCCGTGGGTTCCTTAGTTGTAGCTGCAAAACTTGCTGCTGAAGGTCCTGCCCCTTGTTCTCTTCTGGGCTTAATGCCAAAATGCTCATATATTCTCTTGCGCTGTGCGCTCCATTCCATGGCAACATTTTCCTCCAGAAAGTCGTCGAAATCACGAATAGATCGTGCCAATCCTTCTGATATCATGCTCATTGTAGTTTGCGTTTCCAGTCGTGTCAGGTATGCCTCCACATCTGCGTCAACGGGTGGTTCTGGAGGTGGCGCCTTATCAAGTCTTCCTGTCGCAGCCGTAAACAAGTTTAAGTCCCTAAGCGCAGCGCCTGGATCCACGCCAGAAGCTGCTAATAAGTAATGAGCTCTTCCATCAACAGAGCTATCTTGGGTTGTAGGAGCCAGCCTCTTCATGCGCTGGCGTATATCCCCCAAGCCTAATTGTAAACCTAAAGAGTCCTCATCGTGGGCCCTCTTCCGACTCTTTTCCAATATGGCATCAAAATAGGCACCGCTCGTTCCATTTTGTTGCCGAGATTGTGAGAGAGGTTGAGGTTGTGGAGTAGGCGCGAACATTGATGCTGAAGGGTTGGTTTGTGTAGTTGTGTTTCCGAAAAGTCCACCAGTATTCTGTTGCGGCTGCTGGGGTTGAGCTAAAGAACCTCCAAAAAGACCTCCAGTTGTTCCGCTTCCCGTTTGGGGTTGTGCAGTTGCACCAAAAAGACCACTTGTTTGTTGCGATTGTGTTGCTGGAGTCGTTCCAAGTCCTCCAAATAAACCGCCGGATCCTGATCCTGATTGTTGTTGAGGTTTAGTTGTTGCTGTTCCAAATAAACCACCACTCGTTTGTGGTTGACTAGTAGCTCCCATTCCACCAAACATTCCTCCCGTACTTTGTGCCTGACTAGTAGCAGCACCTAGACCACCAAAAAGACCTCCTGTACTAGCTCCTGCTGTTTGCGGTGCTGTGTTCACATTACCAAAAAGTGATGGCTTGTTTTGATTTGTATTCCCGAAAAGCGACATTTTGAGGATTGTGAGGGGGAAAGAATTGAAAATAAGAAATAAAACTCTCAACAAGTAATAACAAATCAAGAAATGCGCTATGCAGCGCTTTTGGAAAAAGAAAAGTTAAAGCTTGGGAGAAGCTTATAACTTTTTTGTAAAGACGCGACTTTTCCGAAGCTGTCGACAAGAAATTAGGTTTAGCGCTAATGTTTACAGGCTCCATTTTCCGTGTTCGTCTACCCTGAAATCTTTGATTGGTTGTCGCTCAGGAAATTTCACTACGGTATAAATAAACATTCACAACTCGCAGACTTGGAAACGTGCCATTTAATGAGAAAGAACGCTCTCGGATTTCTAAATTCTGTCAAGCGATTCACAAAAATTAAGATTTCCACATTTCTTATGATTATTATCTACATTAAGAGGTATACATAACCAAGGACTATTTCTTCTTGACTCAACGAGACTGCCCAGCTCCAGTAAATTTACACCACAGCATGCCTATCTAGGTATCTAATACTCCATTTTTGCCACCCGCCAAAACGCCTGCTCGTGCTCTAGATCAGCCTGGTTTAGAAAATTTCCGTACCTACTGAGCTTCCGAACCATGTCCCAAGCTCATCCGTATCCTTATCTTTATCCGCACTGAAGAAATCCGTTAACCTGCTCGTCTCATCATCCTCCTCAATGGGCCAATCGACTTTAGCCGCAGCACCTTTTAAATCCAGCATATCTTTTGTCGTTCCCCAACTGAAACGGCATTCACTGCCCCATCCAAATACTGGATCCATGTTCCGCTTTAGCCATGCAGTCGCTCTCGCGTCTGAGGGATATCCAGAACCCCAGTTATCCTCAGCAACTTCCGTCCCGCCCATCTCCTGATCCCCGTCTTTGCTAACGTAGCTTTCGTACAATGCCTCCAGAGCAGCGTCTCTGGTAACCTTTGCACATACACTCGCCGCACTCACACATGGATACAGACTATCGGCCTTCTTCGCGACCGTAATTTGAGCTGTGGGAAAGATGCGTTCCAACTTCTTCTGATATGTAACTGTATTGCCCAACGCATCGATGTAAATCTCCTTCACATTGACACCTTTATCCATCACTCCCTGAATCAATGCGATAGTAGAATCCATAGCTTGTGCATTTAAGTTATAAGTGGCAGGCTTCATCATATTGGCACCGATATCTCTCGCCGACAGAACATCGACCGCCCAACCACATTGTGTATACAGATCTGAGTCTGGTGTGCAAAGTTTCTGCATGAGTTCTGAACGAACTGTCGGTGTAAGGACTTTACTGTCATCGAAATGATGTGTGTTTCGTAGGAGAGGATCGGAGAGAGGTAAAGGTAAATAAAATAGCCCGTAAACCATTGGACCAAGAACAGGACCGCGCCCAGCTTCATCGATTCCTAAAGCACATGCGGGACCAGGAATTGAAGACGCATCAGGTTTAGAAGCATCAGTATTTGGCTTAGGAAGAAGTGAAGGAGGAACATCTGAATAATGTCGATATGAATCACCGGTGAGTAGTAGAGATTGATTGATTGAGGGTGCTATGAAAACATCGGATGCTGGAGTCTCGAGGGCAACATCTACTTCCATCTGAGAGTCTGCCATATTTTGAAATTGATGCTGGTGAGATGCAAAAATCTATCGGTCTTTGGTGTTTGGCGTTCTTGTGATTGGGTTTTTGGGAAGACGCGTTCGCGACAGTTTCGCGTACATTACTTTCTTTCTTCCTCACCCAACTAATCACATGGGTTGCCCACCGAACAAAGTTTTCCAGCTCCCGGTGAACACCCTTCGATCAGGTTTTAAAATCATTTCGATGAATAGACACCCGACTACCGACCAATACCGACGGGGTGTTTCCACATTTGCTCTCAAAATAGTCATTATAAAGGTAGGAAAACAGTCAAGGGAAGAGATTCAAAGGTTGGATATAATCCATTCATACGCTACTTATGTCCTAGAGCATGGACACATTATTGTGCATTTTGACGTCGACATGAAACTGCCCGTCAATGAATGAGAAGCATGGTATCATCAAAAAACTTTCAACATTCAACTCCACAACCAAACGTGACAGCATGAACCCAATTTTCCTCCTTGCCGCGCCACAAATGTTAAGGCACAACCCCGAAAAACATGAGGAAAAATAGCAAAACACCAATTGCATTATCCATACATTATTGGCTTGCTGGTGGAACAACCCCGCCTTCCGAGTCCCCAATTTCACAACCTTGTGCAAAAAATATTCTCGCTGGTTTATCGTAGTCGTTGGTGATGCTGTAGAAATTGCCTGCTCTGGATTAGTATTCTAGTGAATGAAAGATTGATTAGTGTATATATTTTCTTACCTCGAGGAACTTGCCACATTCCACCTTTGCCAATTCTGAAGGTGGTTCCATTGACCGAGACTTCGACCCGGCCATAGAAGACGAAAAACACCATTTGCATCTTCCTCGAGTTTTTTGGCTTTTTAACAGCGCCTGGTTCCAGGTCGACCATACCTGAACCAAAAAATGGTAATGTGAGGGTTTTGGCGAATTTGAACGAAGCATTTGGAATATCCCGAGTCTTAATTGCAGCAGAGGAAAACGCAAGGTCTTCCAGTGTCTCTGCAGCATTTTCTCCAACCTGATCTTCTGGATCCCAGGTCCGTACTGAACCTTCAATACGACCAGGCTGGGATTCCCATTCCTCAGTTTCCGAATCTTCTTCGACCTCCTCTCGCGCCCTCTTCTTCACTTTACTTTTGGAAGTTTTTGAGGACCTCGATTTCGACTGTTTTTGTTGCTCGACTTCATCTGCACGAATAACTTCTTTGATGCTAGGCAACAGAATCTTGGCGCCGTGAGTCCCATCTGGTACCGTTTCATCATCGTCATACTCGACCCGCTCGCCTTTCCAAAACGCGAGTGGCTTGATCGAGTTTCGGCCAGCTCGCGTTCGTTGCATACCCGTGCCTGCCGTTGTCGTCTCGCGCCGAAGAATGTATAGGCCATTATTTCTAGGAATAGGAGGGCCACGATGAACTAAAGGCGAGTCGAGTTCAGGTATTGGAGCCATCTTCGGTCGACCTTGAGCTTTTGGTTTCGCCACTGGTTTAGATGCTGTGGCGGATTTTGTGGCATTGCTAGGTCTTCCAGGTCGACCCCTTGCAGGCTTTGGGGCTTCAACAGCTTCGTTGGAGCGTCGTACTTTCTTGGCAGGTCTTTCCTCTATTTCTTGCCCTTCTTCCTCCGCAGCTTCGACCGGAGGTGCGGAATTTTTCGGCTTCCTGCCTCTACGCTTCGGCACGGGCTGCTCTGGTTCTGGTTCCTCGATTACTCTACCTTTCCCCTTATTCTTGCTCGTGGTTTTGGCAGGTGGAGAAGGTTCCGGCTCTGGTTCCGGCTCTAGTTCCGGCTCATCTTCTTGTTCAGCCTCTTCTTCCCTTTCTTCCGCTTCCTCTCCTCCTTCCTCTTCTTCGTCTTCTTCTTCTATTTCCGAGTTCCCCTCAAGCGCATCGACCGGAGCATCATCATAATCGTCATCTGGGGCATTAAATTGAATCGAATCATCTTTGGGCTCCAATGCACTATCGTCTTGGTTTTCCACCGCATCACTACTCTGGTCGAAACTTGGTGGAGGACGTCTTCCAGGTGAAAGTCGAGTGCCATTCGTAAGGTTGCCCAGCGCTGGGCGCCCTGGTCTCCCTCGGCCTTTGGGAGCACGGGTACTAGCTGCCTGTTTCGTTTCGCTCTCTATATCTTCAGTCGAAAAATCCAACTTCCTTCGAACTGGGCTAGTGTCGTCGGCCTCACTGGATCCTCCTTTGGCTGGAGAAGATATGCCCAGTGATGGATGTCTGCGGGCTGGGGACTGTAAATGTGTTTTTAAGGGCGACCTCGATCTTGGTATAGGCATGGCTATTCGCGCATCTTGTCTCCGTTGACTCAGGACTTCAGCAGGTTCCAGAGCTGTGTCTAGAAATATGTCAATATTGCCCATCGCGCTTGCGGGTTTCTGATTGTGTAGACATACTCTCGCCATCCATATCCATGTCCTCCTCACTAGATATTGTCGCGTCTTCCATTGCGTTCCTTTGTGATCCATTTGCGCTTCTGCTCGTCTTAACACTTTCCGGTTTATCTGGAGAGAAAAGATCATCCATTGGCTCCAAACCATCTGCATCGCGAATTCCAGTATCCGGAAGTTCAACGCCAGTTTTCCTAATCATCTGTCAACAAAAGATAAGCAAAAAGGAACAGTCAGCAACGGACCTTCCCTTGACTCCCAAGTCAAATAAAAATTGATTCTCTCTGTTCGCACCCGTTCTTCGCCTCGCTGGCGGTGATGCGGATTGTTCGGGTGCCATGTTGAGATCAAAATCGAATTGCTACGCGTAAATAGATGAGAGGAAAGACGCGTTTGAGCTATTTCAAATATTAAGTGAATAATATGAAATGACTATAGAGCCATGCGCGACAACGTTCCTGTAGTGTATTCCCAAAACTCTAAACCTTTGAAGGATATGCGACGTGAAGTATTTTATTGATGAGGGGATTTGTAGATTTGGAGATATGCCAGATTCTTTATTAGTGCCCTTGAGGATTGAAAACCCTGGCTAAGTTAACACTGAAAGGTCCGAGCTCCTTCTACCCATCCATCTATACATTGGTAAGACAGGGAACATCCATTTCATAGATCATAGATCAAAAGTCTTGAAATATTCTGAAATATATAAATGAAGTTGTTTGATGGCAAACAATGGATAACACTAATTAGTAAGTGTATATTTCAAGAATATCAATCCAAAAACAGATTTATAACTTCCATTCTCGAGTTTCTTTTTTATTGTCCTTGTTCATATGTCTAGTTCATATATCTAATTCATATATTTAGTTTATATATCTAGTTTATATATCTAGGTCATATCTATCTCATACTCAACGATATCTCATTTGGGAATATAAAAAGTAGCTGCTAACACCAAAGTTTGAAGTGACAACTTTTAGATAAGAATACTCCGAAACACAAAGCGATCATTCAATACATTCAGACAATGATAGTGCACATTTTGAGTAGAAATCATTAAAAGTTGTAAAATCTTTAATGATGATCTATTGTTGTCCATATCAAGTTTCCTTTCCATACTTCTTCAGTAGCTTCCTCATGATACTCACAGCACCTCCTTTATACCCACCTCCAAACATCGAATAGTGATTCAAATGATGATACCTAAGCCATCAAGTCAACAAACATCTCACATATCCCCCTCAACCGACATATTAAGATTACGATGTAGTACTCACAACTCATACAACAAACACCTATCCCCCCATTCCTCCACCGGCTCATCCTTCGGCCTAACCGCATGATATTCCCTCCAAAAACTCTCTCCAAACCCACCAAACATGCTCATAATCCCGGCCTCAAACTCCGCATGAGCAAAACAAGAACTAGGATCGAAAACCACCTCTTCAACCCCTCCATACCCAATCCTCCCTCGACCATGATTCCCACTCCACAAATCCCCATGCACAACCACCGGCCTGATTTTGTCTCCATCCCGACCCTTCAAATGTTCATCCCCTAACAATCTCGGAACTATCACCTCCACCACGTCATCCACCAACCCCCTCAACTCCCAATCTGCACCATTGCTCGCCTCCGCTTTCTTAACTATACTCCGCAGCCTATTCTCCCCATAAAACTCCGCCCAACTCACCTTGAACCTATTATCTTGTGGTGTCACTCCACAACAAGTCGTAACAGGAAATCCAAATTGAGGTCCCTCATATCCCTCTGGAATGGGTGCCGGTGTACTATGCAGCTTCGCCAATTTCTTCGCCAAAGACTCTCCTGATCCAGGCTTTCCATCTCGTGGATTAAGATCTAAGAAATCCGTGGCTAGGAAGAATCCTCCAGATTCTAAGGGTCCATGTGCGTATGACTTGGGACAGAGGGTAGGCATGATGGAGTTGATGGCGTTGAGAGATGCGTGTTCTCCTATTGTGGTTATGGGTGAGCACGTGGTTGATATCATACTTGGATTGATAAAGAAGCTATACGATCCCAATAGAAAGTAAAGTGACCAAGTTGCATACCAGTAAACATATCCTCACTGTCCCTCCCTCCAGTCTTCACAAAGAAAAGCTTTTGCTTCCCATCGACTGTGCCATTTATTTTGAAGGTCTCAGCAAATCCACTTCCTCCATGCCTGGAAATTGTAGCTGTAGTAGGATCGAGGGAGAGAGCTTCTGAAATAGCAGGGTCGACTTTTGAAGGCATGATTGCATTGTTTTCTTGTGGTTCTTGATTGAATTAACCTTCGAAGTTCGTATGATATTGAGATCACATCATGTGAAAATGACGTAAGGGTCGTTCCTGGATCCGAATCTGGCAGACCTTTTACGTTCAAGTTTGTTGAGAAATAAACAATCTCAGATGACCCACGAGGGCTCTTACTAAACACATACTGCCATTCAGTCTTACTCTAAAGTCTATATTTCCACATGTACTTAAATCCTAAGTTCTAGCTCTCCTAGGATCCATCGCCTCGCCTTTCTTATAGTCTCTAACCTCCTTAGTCCCCATACTTCCCATGCCACCCTCAATTCTCCTCTCCCAGCCTCCAAGCCTAACGATCAAGCATGTTGCATTATCTCCTTCCTTGGTAACTTCTGTAGCAAAACCAACAACATCCTTGGCCCCTTGCTCTGGCGTTTTTGCCTCCTTTACTACATCCACAATTTCCTGGTCTGACAATGTGCCACTAACGCCATCAGACACCAAGACCAAGAAACTATATTCAGCTGGAGATATCTCTACACGTCTGATCTCTGGCTCGGCAGAAACGCCTATGCGCTTAGAGCGCATATCACCAAATGCTCTCGTGTTTGCTAATCCGGACATACGCTCCTCCCCAAAAGAATCAGTAACAAACGTCGCAGCATATCTTCTTAGTCTACCCCCTTCAACAGGCGAACTGGGATGATGATTGGTAGTCACAGGTTTGGCCAAGCCGGTCGCAGTCTCACAAAGTATTATACGAGTATCGCCAACGTGGGCGACCATCAGTGTCGAGGGAGAAGATGGATGCCAGAAAGGAGTCGGTGTGGGTGTAGATATCATAGCAATAGATGCCGTTGAACCTCCCATGAAGCGTGTAGGGCCACCAATGCGATGCGGTGAGAAATGTCGCGCAGGCTCTCCTAGAATTTCATTCGCGTTCAAGGGCGAGTCGGTGTTATTGTCATCCGGAGAGGGTTTGCGTGCCTGTGCTGATATAAAGTCAAAATCTGCTTTTAGGAAAGCATACATTAAGGCTGCTTCAACTGAGGTGGGTTTTCGTATTGGCTCTCCTTCCATAGATTCAGGCAGGTCAAAATATTCTGGTTTGAATCGGCGGAAATATCCACCAACTGTTAATTTCCAATCTGAAACAAGGGCCTTTTCCAACTCGATTGCTTTGATTTTACAAGAGATCTGCTGAGATATGGGTGTCCCTGATTCATCCTCCTGTCCTGCTCTACTAGACGTACCATAAGCATTGGTTTTCGCCTTCTTCTCCAGACTCGAGGGAACTTTGAAGGTTTCTGTTGACTCCTCAATATACGTGTGCAACTCTTCCCTCAAAAAATCACTACACTCGTTTCCGCCATGCCCATCAAAGACCCCAAAGTAGAACACTTGTGGATCTCCACTTGCACCATCTGCGGATGTACCAACACCTGTGGTAGTTTTGGAATCCGAGCGACTTAAACTTATAGGAGCCCGCTTTGCAAATGCTGGCACTTCTATTGTTCCCGCCTGAAATGCATCTTCGTTGTACGGTCTGGTACCCCGAGAGACAGAAACCCCAAAATGATGTTTCGCGCTTCGTAGAGGTATTCGCACAACTGTAAGTTCTCTGGATGCACCAATGGTTGGTGGAGCAGCTGCGGGAGAAGCTCCTGAACCGGGCGTATGTGGTGTCGAAGCGGACCGTGGCAATTTATGATGCGGGCCGCTCGACCGGGAATCAGGATGAAGAGACGAGGAAGGGAGATGCGTTGTAAAGTAGTCGTGGAACCATCT
This sequence comes from Sclerotinia trifoliorum, assembly GCA_905066765.1. Lineage (NCBI taxonomy): Eukaryota > Fungi > Ascomycota > Leotiomycetes > Helotiales > Sclerotiniaceae > Sclerotinia > Sclerotinia trifoliorum. The sequence continues at coordinate 351,239 of CAJHIA010000010.1, read as the reverse complement.
ACTCTGTCCTTCCCGATATACACTTGTTTGTTTGCTTGATCTGCGAGTTTTGATACGATGCCTGGAAGACGAGTGTGACGTGCTGAATGCCAGCCTACCAGCTTGTGTCACCGAGCGAGGGTCCGAAATAAAGGCACGTCTACGAGTTACAGATCCGTTGAGAAAGGTAGATATGAAGCCTGTAGATGCATGTTAGATGTGATGATTGGGAATTCGTAGAACAGCAATGAACAAACGTACCATACGAGTCTGCCAAGGACCAAGGGCCGTGAGCAATTGGTTTCATTCTTCCCATGATCCACCGATATGTCCTTTCAAAGCCTCAACGACAGCTCGCACACAATTGATTGATTTTTGAAGCACTATTCCATCAGGTCAAACCAAACCAACGATGTCTCTTGTAAAACTAAAGGGGTGAAGCCGAGGTCGGTAAGATGAACATATTTAGGCTCAATTTAACTTTCCAAAATATAAGTGAGGTTTGAATAAGTAACCCAGAAAGAAAATTCTTAAGAAACTGGAATACTATATCGAAAATCTCGTCGACCTACTCAAATCATGATAGGGATCTTATCTAGCAAGTACCAATATCAGAATGTTCATTCATAATTCCTGTAGGTAAAGTTGTCCCCACAATTTTCGGGTAGATCAAGCTAGACAGGGGTCACGATAAGTAGAGCTTGCACTCTGTATGAATGTTTACTTGAAGTTCAACCATTCACTTGTTGTTTTGTTCAGACAAAGCCTTCAAATCTTGGAGTCCATCAAAATGAACAATATTAAAAAACTGTTTCTCCATCCAGAGCTTCAAATTGGCATTACGATGGCTAATTCATCAATCAACATTCATAGTTAGACATTACCACTTCTGGAGCTTTATTCCAAAGAGAATCCTGTACCTTCTTCCTCCTACTTCCTTCAACCTGGATTAACTGCTCCTCAAATTGTACTTTATAAAGACAAATCTTAGTAGGAATAAAAAGCCATGTTCGAAACAACTAATTGTCATTCCATCTTACATCTACAAGTGAGGACCCTGGTTCTCTTATTAATGTTCAATAGTAAGCTTACCACATAGTGCCTACACGAACCTACCCAGTACTTGGTATTCCTAGGAATGACATGAGGCTGAGGTCCCTTAATCTGCAGAAGTCTGCACTCTCCCCCAGTTTTGTCAAGGACCTTTCTTGTACAACTTCACCAACTTGGACTTTGCGATGAATGGAGGCAGTGTGTAATAAGCACAAAGTGGAGGCCAACACAATATATTTATCACTTTCCGCTATGTAACCAAGCACGTTATCCAAAGCAAATACATGCAGTGTACACGATAAAAACTATCATATGTTTCGCAAACCTCTCTGTCCAAAGTCACTTCCTTCGAGTAGGAAGCCGAGTATAATATTCAATCAGGGATCAGAATTTACAAAGCAAAGCAATTCAATCATTGGCCCCCGCAATCCTTCGCTCCTTCGCTATATTCACCAATCCCAAACCCCTACTACTCGTCCCCGAAATGAGAACGAGGCATTGCTTTCAGCCTTATTACACATTTCCAACCGTTATAATCTTTTTATAACTTCTTCCTTGCATGAGTGTAGCCTGGTAATCCAATGGAGATTTTCTTTTGCTCTAAAATTGAAATGTCAGGGCGTCAGCCATGTTGCATCTCCTTAGTGAATCCTTCCTGTGATACTTGCATGATATTAAAGCTACGAAAACTTCAAATATGACCCGTGGTCCGCTATCTTCAGCTTTCATTTCTCTCAATCAAGGATTTTCTTCGCTGTATATTGGTTTTGACTTTCTTTTAATTGCTCATTGATACCCCTTCTATAACTTTACATACAACTCGAAATTCTACTTCGACACTATAACTCCAATATAATCACCATGTCTACTGCATACAAGAACTCTTTCTGGGCCTGCTGCACCCCTTTTGATCTCTGTACGCTTCTCAATCTAAACCATTTCTCATTCCTCATCAATATACTAACAAGTCCCCATCAAGGCCTCAAAACATGCTGCTGCCCTTGCTTCGTCTCCGGTCGCAACCACCACCGCATTGAATATGGCAACGACAATGACTACTCTACCTGTAACGGATGGTGCTGCGGCTGGTACGGACTCGCCGCCTTCGGAGGATTCTCATTTGTACTGCAAATGCTTGATCGTCAGAAGATGCAGAAGCAACATGGTTAGTTCACTTCGTTCATTTCCCATCTCCCATATCACATCTTTTACTCTCCAAACCCTTCTCACCCTTCATAACCCATCACCCACCCGCCAATAAAAACTAACGCGCGATTCCCAGGACTCGAAGGAAACGCCTGCACTGGGTGCATGGGGTCGTACTGTTGTGCCTGCTGCGAATTAATGCAAACCAGCAAGGAACTCGATTATATTCTCCTTGAGCAGAATGCTGGAGCGAAGGGGTACCAAGCTCAGCCAGGAATGGTTGCTGGTCCTCAACCTGGCGGTTTTAGCTGAATTGTGTGATGGTTGAAATTATGAATGATTTTTGGGATATTTCTGCGGGCTGGCTTGTTTTTTGGACTGTGTCGATTTAGGGACAGTTGGTACGGGTGCTATTAAGGTTATAGTGGAGTTTGTTATACCATAATTTCACTACACTAGAGTTCAAACCTGTCTCATGTAAAGCACTGGCTGTTGATTAATTGAAGGGGGGATACTAACCTAGTCATAAATCAATGCAATATATTTGGATCATAAGGGTAAAAGCGTCTTTATGTATAGGGATAATTCTAACTGCAAAGAAGGCGAAATCAAGAAGTCTCGATACACCCAAGGAGTGAAGCCACCATGAACGTCGACCATCAGTTGTTCGTTCGAACCCACAGTCTCGGAAATATAGACAGACAAACTACGAAACTGCCGCAATTGGTTCATCATCGTCCAATGCTTTTCGTCTACGGACCTCGTTCTCCTCAACGCTAATCTTGACCTTGCCATTGGCACCAGTGCTCTTCATGGCAATCGCTTTGTCCTTTTGTCTGCCTTCCTTGGCCGGTTGGAATCTCTTTCTAACAGCTTCAATCATTTTTCCAAACCAGTAAAAGTTCAAGGTGTTGAGCACAAGATTGCTTCCTAAATACGTGAACCCTAGCCAGAGCGGGATGAACTCGTTATCGGCGAAGCGCATAATATCATTCTGGAGAGGGGCCGCACTACGCCCTGCTGCGGCATCAGCTGCAGAGGCGGTGCCATTTGCGAGAGCATCAATATTGATAGAAGCATAATTTGCAGGCTGGTTGTGCATTGACCTCCATACATCTTGATAAACACGAACTGACTGGTATGTTCCCCACACAAGTCGGCAGCAAAAGAAGGTAAAGAGGAGAGCAATTCCATTGTAAAGTTGGGGCTTAGATCCAGTCATATCGAGTTTGTCGAAGAACCAATGGAAGTTTAGAAAGGGCGAGGAAAGCTCGTAAAGAATAAATGTGCATCCATAGAAATTGACAAATGGTCTCTGGGGAGTAAATATTAGCAATGTTTAATTTTTGGAAGCACAAACACTCACAAAACCAAAAGAGAAAACCAACAGAGCACTGGTCGCGTGTGCCAACATGCCTATGCCAAAGACTCTGAGATTCTGTAGGGTAATCATCAAGTCCCAGAGGAAGTAGCCAGTCGCTAGACCTTGGATCATGCCAGCAGCTCCAGTATAACCATGGACACGCTCCTGTGCCGTCATGTTCTTGCGCTCTTCATCCGCGAACATAACCCATAAGGCGAGGATGTTGATAAGAGAACTTTGGCATAGTGAGACCACATGTACATCCCAATTAAGCTTTCGTTCTGCGGAGAATTTGGAGTACTTCTCAGGGAAAATGAGCATGGAAACCTGGGGCGCGACGACCTTGTTGATGAACGTATATGCCAAGAAAGACCCAAGAACTTCGTGTATATGGAGGGGTAAGGTCGTTAGGTGAAAATAGTCGGCGAACGGCTGAACGGTCTGGCTAAGCCATGGCGATGGTGGGATAGGAAATGGATCATGCATGTCGAATGTAGGGAATCTCTAAAGGGGACGACAAGATATTTATCTTCGTGTCGTAACACACCGAGTGTGCTTAAGTGAAAATATGCCTCTCTTCGTTGTAATGCAGATTTCGAGATATTTATGTATGTATGGTGAAGTTAGGCAGGTACTGTAGTGACCGACCGAGGGTGCCAAAAGAGTAAGGTTCTACTTCAAGTCCCAACAATTTAAGACTTAAGATGCGGGAGAAGTGGCCAATTACAGTTAGAGATTAGATCTAAGTCTCTTTAACCGAACAAATAAGTGGAACAGGGGTGATGTGTATGATACCTTTTGATATGTTCATGTATAACATGAGGGAGTATTGTATCAAAGTCGCAAGAATCAGATGGTATTTTAGTTATTTACATTAGTTATATAAATCTGGAGATTGTTATAACAGTTTAGATGGGCGGGTCATATTTCAATATGTTTTGTCCAGGCTTATGTGTTCTTGTCCCGGTTCTGATGACTTCTACAATAAATGTCTTGTATGGTTGCACGTGAATCAAATGGATGATAACTCTGCCACGTGGATTTGGGCGCACATGACATGATAATGACTTAAATGACCGGAAGATCATGAAGAGATGACCTCTTTTCCTTCGAAGATAGTCGTTCGTTCAACACCTGCATCATACACTAACTCCTGGATCGACTTCCTAGCTCTAAAGTTCTGAGCTCCGTTTGTACCGAAAATAACAAAACTCGCAGGACTTCCTATTTCTATTCTAAGATCACGCATGATATCAAGGCCGATTGCTGCTCTTGCTCTTGTAGATACACATTCCTGGGTGACTCGATTAGTGGTATTTCAAGTTCTATGCGGCCGAGATAAACTTACCAATAAGATCTCAGCGTCTGCCTTCGTGCCTGCTTGATAAACACCCATACCCAGACTTGTGAGACTCATAGGATCACAATTGCCATGGGGAGTAAAGGCATTACCAACATTGTTAATTCCTATGGTTGCATTGAAATCATATTTCTTGATCATTTCAATGACTTGGAGTGTAGCTCTGACTCTGCTACTGCCACCGGCTGCTTTTTCAGGCCGTCCCATCATAAACAAATCCGACGTAGGGAGTCCGACAAATGAGACAGGTAGGTTGCCAATTTCACGACGCAGGTTCTGCCAGGCATTGTTATCGAAAATCGTGAGTCGAGTGCAATGACCAAGTACCACTGTTCGAAAGCTCAAGCCTGCAATATCTCTGTCTATCGGCCACTGAGCCCTGTGAAGCCTTTTTATCACTAAATGAACAGCAGGTTGTTGGTGGACATCTAGATTATAGTCGAGGTGGAAATCTAAATGTAATTTGTACAATTTCGCCGTTTCAATAGTCCATTGGATATTTTCTTCTTGGAGCGCAAAACTCTTTTCGACGTACGGGGTGCTCCCAATCACCTCAACTCCGGGCCGTTTGATTGCCTGCTCGAGCAAATCTGTCATTGATGGAGATCCATATTCATAGCTGAAAATCGGGTCTTGTGCAAATACGCAGATTTGAATATAACACTTGTCATAAAATTCTCTTTTCAATGCCAATCCAGCATCCAAGCATTTCATTCCCACACCGAAGTCTACTTCAACAAAAGCTCTCATATGGGTAACACCGTATTGGATACTCTCTTCAACCAAGGCCCTTCCCCTTTCCATAAGGTCATCGTGTTCGAAACGTGACTTAGCTTCACCTAAACACACCTAGTTCTTAGAATGAATAAAAAAGCGTTATGATGTGAGATCAATTTGATAATCGACGAAGCATGTAGAGAAAGACGAACTGGTTAATTTCATTGCCTCGGAAAAGTCGCCCTCGTTGATCTCTAAATCTGCATATTTTGGATGTGATAACAAAAAACACTTATCGAGATGTATATGAGGATGACACAAGCCAGGAACTATTAAGCGATAGTCGCTTTGCTTTCCAACTGTGGTGATTGAACGAATGGTACCTCCCAAGCAATGAACATCATAACATGAGTCCGAAGGTCTTCCGGGAATGTGAACATTTCTGAAGCTTGAGATATCATTTTCCCGTGGCAACGTCGATTGATTACCATTAGGCATGGAAATCTCAGACATCCTGATATTCTTCAAAGTGATATTGTATATACTCGTGTGTACTTTATGAAGGTTGTGTGGGGAATCATGATGGAAATTGGGGGGTGCAGTAGCGCATTTTTGAAGCTCTTGGAGCTACCGTACATCAGCCATCCTAGCATCAGTATCCTTCTTATCATTTTCTTTCAACTCCAAAATATTACAACAGCATTATAAGAAATCCTCAATCAGTGCCGATATTTTGTGCCAAAATGGCCGATCCCCTGTATGAGCTCCTCATTCCATATTTCGATAAACCCTCTCCACGACCGGCACCACCGTCGACTGATCCTACAATTGCCACCTATTTGAATCGGCTCTTTACCCTTCCACTCTCTTCACTCAATACTTCCGAGCCCCAGTCGCTTTCTCAAGCATCCCACTCCCTTCTACTGTCCCTACAAGCTTTGTCCAAACGTTCCCATAAATCAGTCATCACGTCTTCTGACCATTTATCGACACTCACTACCACTCTTCCTACTTTAGCGAAAGCCACCGCCGACTTACGAGATGCTCTTCCCAAATTGGACGATGCAGCTATTCATTTCAGTGAGAATTACAACAATCGAATTGAAAACGCTGTCCTCGATCGTCGACGGAAAGCTCTTTTACTGTCACGAAACGTAGAGAGGCTCGCAGATGTTCTCGACTTGCCTACCCTACTTTCTACCGCGATATCCTCTTCGAACACAACTGCTATCAGTACCACCGGTAGAGAAAACAATACATTAAATTATGCCTCTGCATTAGACCTCAACGCGCATATAAGACGGCTGCACGCAATATATCCTACTTCTCCACTCATAATGAGCGTTTCCTTACAAGCGGAGGATAAAATGCAATCTATGGCCACAAACCTCATATACTCCTTGCGACAACCCTCTCTTAAGCTGGCAGCTGCTATGCGCACGATCTCCTGGCTACGGCGTGTTGCTCCCGAACTCGATCCTTCCACAACTACGTCTGGCTTCGCGCAAACCCGAGAAGGAGCATTGGGCTCCTTGTTTCTCGTCTGTCGCCTTGCCAGTCTCACAGCTATGCTTAATGCACTCAGCCCTCTGCGGGACCTCGCTGATCAGGAATCATTGCGGCTAATATCATCGATGGGGAAGACAGGAGGGAACAAATTCGAAGCGGGACAACAGACGGAGAAGTATTTAAAACGCTACATTGAGATATTCCGAGAGCAAAGTTTTGCAATTATTTCCATGTTCCGCTCTATATTCCCACCCCCAACAGCTCCTGTCACAATAGAGGGGCTCAAGAATAATACGAGGGACAAGGAGGATGACGATTTACTGGGCCCATTACCAAGTGCCCTAACTACTTTTCCTCTTCAATTAGTTGGGATGTTGGAGGAGACCCTGAAATTATATCTACCCAATGTGAGGGATAAAGGTGGTAGAGATAGTTTGCTTACTCAAGTTCTTTACTGTGCCGGTAGTTTGGGACGATTGGGAGGGGACTTTAGCCTCGTGCTTGCGAATCTGGGAAGAAGAGCCAGCCAGGAAGAAGGATTAAACGAAGGAGAGTCCGATGATGACGATGATGAGGAATGGGCAGAGGTTATCAAAAAGCATAGGGTACTGGCGGGAAAACTGGAGTCTATGGTGGGATCTAGAGGGGAATAACTGTCATGCGATATGGCTTGGATGGCGGGGTTAATTATTTTATATTATTTTTCAAGATACCCAATCAAGTTAAACTGTAGCTTTATTAGCATACATCATAATTCACAACATCAACTTGTTAAACCAGTACTTGGATGAGTATCGAAAATAATGACTATCACATCTACACAATTTATAATCCCCATAACTGGTCGGGGCCGAAATCACGCTAAGCATGGTCTTGACCAATAAGAGAATGCCTGATTGTCATCCCTCAACTCCAAACAACCAAAATTCTTTGCCTTGTTTAAAGTAAGTTGATCCTCTTTAATAATACCGCCTCCATTTCCCTCTTATTATTACTCAAGCTTATCATGATCCATAACATAGTCAACCATGACTTTTGAGAACCATTGGTCTCGAGATCAGGCTACATGCCATCTGGAAAAGACTCGAGGTGGGTCGTCTGGCTGTCCATTCACACCAACCAGCCATCACGGAGTTCCGAAATACTGGGTTCTCCGCCTGGACAACTATACTACGATATTAATACACGCCTACATGAATCGAGACTTCATGAATGATATCAGAAAGGCAAGCTGCGATGAGCGATGCTTCATACGCAGCATACGACGTCATGGAAAAATCAAAACATGTGTGACTAAGAGCTCCCATCTTGAGAACTTTAGTAATGCGTTCGCAATTTTGAGAAGTGAAACACGGAAGTGCTGATTCACACTTAGTTGACAGGATGGAGCTTGAGAAGGATAACATAGGCGGCGAGGTCCACTGCATACCTGGCACTCAAGCCCCAACGACTTTCAACAGGCCCGTTTACTCTCGTTATCTACAATACAAGCATTGCCTGGAGATTTCTTTCTCGTCATGTGGTATATTTCATCATCGCTAACTTTGGTTTATTACGTCATTATTATACTCAGTATCTGGCGGTGCAATAGTTTGCATTCGACAACTCAACGATTGCAAGTAATCCGGATTTCAGGCACCCTGTGGCTGTGACATTTCCTTCGAGACAATTTGTCCATTTAGTCCGAAATGGTATGTGCAGGTATCTCTCTTACGGTATCCATGGCCTTCTCGGAATCCTTAGCCACGGATGACGTTCCGGAATTGTTTCTTCCAAGTCTCTCATCGCTTACAGTGACCTCTCCGTCCTTGTAGATAGCGCGTTGTTTCATTCTTGCGATATGACCTTTCACAGCTGTAACCGGTGCGAGGTAAGGTTTGAGGGTCGGAGCAAGTGGGAGATGACCTTTCACTTCTTTGTTTCTCATTGCGAGAAATCCGATAATGACTACGAGCCAGTAGAGGTTGTATGAGATGACAGAGCCATAGGTTGCGGAATTCTGCCATCCAAGAATAGCATTGAAAATCCCCCACCCGCCACCGCCATTCAACTCAGGGTTACCAAACTGGAATTGTTAGAACATACTTGCGCTGATGTTTTAACTTGACTTACGTTAACATGCCAAACACTTTGTCTAATATCATAAGAACCTGGTCCTGACCCAGTCTCTGCTGCATCGCCTCCGGTGGCATTGTTCCAGTTTTGTGCCTGGAAGAACCAAATTGCTCTTGAGAAGAGACCGGCAGCTACCAGATATAGGAGACATGTAGATACGATCAAGAAGTATTGAAGCTTTGATGTCGCGCCACCTCTGTATCGGGTTAGTCTGACCAGGAAGAATTATCGAAGGCCACTTACTTGTAGATCACAAATCCTGCCGCAAGTCCAGCAATAAGTCCGATAATGACTGGGAGCGGGATACTCGTCGCTGGAGTAGAAAAGGAAACACCTGCTACGAAGACGACGGCTTCAAGTCCTTCTCTCAACACGGTGATGAAAGGAAGAACGAACATGAAGTGTTTCTCCCCCCATACCTTGAAGTCAAGCCAGCTAGCATACCATCTTCGCGTTCTTGTATCTTCCGATGGCTCCAAGTGTTGGCGAAGCTTAGCAGTCCACTTATCCTTCATTTTCGTCACGCGAAGCAGCGCAGCTCCCATCAAAGTGATTATGATGGAGGCAACAATGGCAAAAGAACCTTCCCAATAGTACTCAGCACTGGACCAGGCATCTTTACCAATTCCATAGAAAGCTCCAATTAAACCACCACCAATAATCAAACAGAGAAGAAGTCCTGAGAGCGCTCCGTATATGACCTAGAAGCTGTTCAGCAGAGAAGTGGAGGTATCAATTGCAGAACCATGAGATGTTCCTACCTGCCGAAAGAGCTTCTTGCGGAGTGTCGCATCTTTATCAGAGTCGCCCAAACTCTGCTTGATGAATGCGAGTAAAACTGAAACAATTACGACCGTCTCCAAAGACTCTCGAAATACGACGAAGAATACTGGCACCGAGAAGACACTGACAGTCATGTTTACTATAAGGCCTGATTTATTCTTTTGCGTGGGCTAATGAGATTGTAAATTTGCAATCGCACGCTGCAACGAAGGGAAAAGAAACCTAACTCTTAAAGAGGAATTTGAGTACTAGTAACGAGTACGGAAGTCTGGTGCATTTATCCAATTTTTTCAGCAAACTGAACAAGGAAAGAGTGGACCTAGATCTGATAAAAACAAACGAGGATCTGATTACAGCTAGACAGGACGGACCAGGTCTGACCGGTCAAGTGGAAAAATTGTTGGAGCTTAAGCTACCTCGCGGAGTCGTGGCCAAATGAATTAATTGCGTTAACCCTTGCTCAGAGAAATAGGGAAGTTTCCTGCAATAATACTTTTCAAAATCTCTGCCCTGTTATCGGTTGGTGATGCATGTTGGCATGACACTCGGAAATGTTGATTGGTCGATATGAAGAGGTCGGAAAGCACAAAACTTTCCAAAGTATTGATATCCTTGCCATTGATATGTGACCGAAAACGAGATCATTTGGTACACAGGGCGAGGGCATTTCATTATGAATCTTGTTCTACTCAAATATACATATAAGTCTGATATATGTTTAAATTGAAAGAGTTAAAGAGGCAGTTCTAAAGAGGTCTTTTAAATAATTCTCACTTTCTGAATCTTTGATGTTATGTTAGTTCTACGAGACCATTTGGGACATTTCTGTTCGAAAATTTAAGCTTTGCTAGTCCTCGTAACAAGCTGTTCGCAAGAATTGTGTGAGGGATTATTATTCGGGTCCCTAGTAAACATGAAAGCTTATATTCCAGTGGGCTTCTAGTTTCATGCTTATCCTCTAGCCTAACCCTTTGCTACTTAGTCTCACAAGCTAATTCGATTATTCGGTGAGATAAGCAGAGATAATTTATTATCAGATCATCAGATGGTCAAATTACTATGTATTCTTTTCATTTTGCCGTATTTGAGGCTTGAACATGTACGGTACAGTGTACTCGTGCGGCCAGAAAGTATGAAAATCTAAACGCCAGGGAAGAATTGTTCTTATTGATCAAACTGCCCCATTCTCAAGGGTTTCCCTTCTTTCTTCATAGTGGTTGACACTAACACTGATTTGACATCGGAGTTCTATACTTTGTGGCAGCACCGAGTACATGTACCATGTAGGCTTCATTCAAATTTTATTATTTTTGCTGCAGATCGCAAAAAGGTTCTTGCAATCAAGAGCTTATTGCATCTTTGCAATTTAAACAAGACTTTATTACTCTTGGCTATGTCCTCTACTAGGCCTCTAGATCGAATGTCGCTCCACACAGTCTCGCAGCTCGTCGGTCGTTGGTCCGGATTACGCTAGATATCTTATCAGATCATCTGATAATAAAAAATTTAGATCCCGTCACTCATCTACTTCGGTTTTCAGCAAAGTTTTCGAATATCCACTTTCCGACCTAATCGGCAGCTTTGGACGAGGTCGTTGATTTCTTTTCTCACGTGTTGACATAGCTCCCACCGTTTACCTACAAAAATAAACCCGTGTCTCAAGAGGTCTTTTCCAATCTTCCACCCTTTTTGGCTGATAATCTCGATCAGTAGGAAGATGGCGATTCCCCTATCACCCTTTCACATTTTATCGGCGCTGCTTCTGGCATTCTCACTTCTCACAGAAGCGGCAACTGTTACTTATGACTTCAATATCACTTGGGTTAGAGCAAACCCGGATGGCGCCTATGAACGTCCAACCATTGGCATCAATGGGAAATGGCCATTACCTGTCATGAGGGCAAACGTTGGTGACCAAGTAATTGTTAATGTTGACAATCAACTTGGCAACCAAACCACAACCCTTCATTTCCACGGTCTTTTCATGAATGGCACTAATCACATGGATGGTCCTGCACAAGTAACTCAATGCGGTATTCCATCTGGCTCAAGATTCGTCTACAATTTTACGGTAAGTCAATCGAAATGCCAATGACCATCCACTGAATCAATTTTAGGCTGACCAGCCTGGGACTTATTGGTACCATTCTCACGACAAGGGCCAATACCCAGATGGACTCAGAGCGCCATTCATAATCACGGATCCAGACTTTCCATATGCGGATGAGGTCGACGAGGAAGTCGTTCTCTCAGTCTCAGACTGGTACCACAAAGAGATGCAGGTATGGATTCCTAAGTTCCTTGGGGTTGAAAATCCAACCGGAGCAGAACCCGTCCCACAAGCTGTTCTTCTCAACGACACTCAAAACATCACTGTCTCAGTAAAACCTGGTACGACGTACCTTTTCCGCGTGGTCAACATTGGTGCTTTTGCTGGCCAGTACATCTGGTTCGAAGGCCATAACATAACTATCGTAGAAGTAGATGGCGTCTGGACTAAAAAGGCCGAGGCAGAATCTATCTATGTCGCTGCAGCTCAGCGATATAGCTTTTTGCTCACTACCAAGAATGACACCTCAGCGAATTTTGCTTTTGTTACAAGCATGGATACAGTAAGTAAAATCTATCTCAAGGGGAACATTTTTTACTGAAACATTTTAGTCCCTGTTTGACGTACTGCCTGACGACTTGAATTGGAATGGAACGGGGTGGCTCGTCTACGACGATACTAAAGCTCTACCAGACGCCGCATTTGTCGATGAATACAATGATTTTGACGATTTCAATCTCGTACCTTATGATGAAATGCCTTTACTTCAGGAACCTCATCAGACAATCAGTTTCGATGTGGTCATGGATGTGCTCGGAAATGGTAAACCATAGTAAGTGATACTTCCATATTGATACACCACAGTGCTGAGCCTTAGAAGTGCATTTTTCAACAACATTACATATGTCTCCCCAAAGGTCCCTACACTATACACAATTATGTCTGCCGGAGATAATGCTGCTGACGCTGCCGTTTATGGAGAGTTTACCCATTCTTTTGTTCTTGACTACGAGCAAACGATCGAAATCGTTGTAAATAATCTTGGTAAGCACAAATCTATAATCGTCGAAACCAACCACATAACCTCCGCCCTATTGCTACGAAATATACCCCTAAGATATTTTCTAACGCCCTCAGACTCTGGCAAGCATCCTTTCCATCTTCACGGCCATAACTTCCAGGTAATCCAGCGCTCCGACGAAGATGCGGGCATATTTGACTCCACCAACACCACCCAAACGACATACCCGTCCACTCCCATGCGCCGCGATACAGTCGTCCTTCGTCCATCTGGTCATCTCGTCCTCCGTTTCAAATCCGACAATCCGGGCGCCTGGCTCTTCCACTGCCACATTGAATGGCACGTCGACCAGGGACTCATAGCAACAATGATCGAGGCGCCTCTCCAACTCCAAAAATCTCTCACTATTCCCGCGAACCACATTGCTGCTTGCGAAGCCCGTGGCATACCATACACAGGTAACGCGGCGGCTAATACGGTGGATTTTTTGGATTTGAAGGGTGCTAATGTGGCGCCGAGACCGTTGCCCGCGGGTTTCACGGCGAGGGGTATCGTGGCCTTGTTGTTTAGTTGTCTGGCGGCATTGTTGGGATTGGCTACTATTACGTGGTATGGTTTGGCGGAGATGGGGGATGCGGATAAAGAGGCTGAGAAGAAGAGATTAGAAGGGGAAGGGAGTGGAAGTGGAAGTGGAAATCGTGAAGCGGTGTTTGTTCCGGAGGTTGTTCCTGTGAAGCAATAAGATGGCTGATGGAATTCTAACTGTCTTTTTATTTTCAAATGCGTGGAGAAGATGCTACATGCCTGATGCTGATATCGTGGAGGTTACGAGAAAACGAAGCGTAAAAAATACATATGATGAAATGATAATACCCCTGCTAATTTTAATGATGCTATAATGTATATCGAATTATTTTATGAGATGAAAAAAGGATCGAGAAGGGAAACGACAAACGACGATGAATTCGATAATAAGATTACAATAGTACTGATACGTATTATAGCTAATATCAAGCTCAAACCATTGTTAAAAACATCTAAGCTTACCTAGGTAGCTTTAGCTATTACATACCCATCCTATCAATCATGCTTGTAATTATAACATACGGTTCCTCCATCGAGGAAATAAGATTTGCCATTTCGTATGTATTCGAAGTGTATGCATTGTAGTCTATCACGATATTATCGGCAGCCATATGAAATCATCATAAGATTTTACATTACTTTTTATTTTGGGTTAATTAATAGCTACTTGCTTTTTATAAGATTTTTAAGGAAGGTGCTGGCGTAACATTAAATTTATGTAATTACTGGATGTTTAGGTATGTATGTACCTATCGGATCATAGATCGTAGGTTTGGATAATTATATTCAAGTTTACAAGTAAGTAAGTAGGAAGATATTTGGATGTTGATATAAACAATCGGTTTTCGAGGAATACATGGTTGACTTTCATCTATCATGCTTTTCATGCATTTACTGTCTCTGTTTGAAGACTCGGCAAAGGGATCTAGACTCATGTTGCGGACACTGTACTACACAAGTGCTGATAGCATGGGGAGTAAAAGATCTAGCAAAACTCACTACTGACTCGATCCCTATGTCCAGCCTATTCGTCCAAATTTTATCAAACTCTATTTAATTAGATCACTTTACAAAACAGATATAAGTATTCATAGATTTGGGTATTTGTATTAAGAAAGTAGTAGGAAGGTAGGATAGCTAGCTACAAAAATATGAAAGAAAAAAAGTTGATAAACGCAGGTGTACATGCGTAACGTGGAAGTCATCCAAACGATGCACTGCCCTATTTGTTGACTGCTATGCTGTGATCCTGTTTGCTCATGATTTTATGACACCGAATATTTTTTCCAGGTGGCAAACCAGGGCCATAATCGACGTACCTTGTACGCCTGAACACCACAAAAATGCGTCATATGAATCGTGTGAAGTAAAACGCCCCGACGGAATTATTGTACGAAATATTGACGAAGTGTTGAGCTGGATCATGTACCCGGTGGTGGTGGTGGCTGTTGACCAGGGAAGGCAAATCCAGGAGGGAACATTGGCAGCCCATTAGGAAGAGTCGGGAGAGGGTAAGGAAATGAGCCCAGCGGAAATGGTGGCATGACAGGTGGAACAGTGTTGGCGGGGAATTTGGGACCTTCGTCCCGACGATCATCCCGACGATCATCTCGATCACGACGATAACGAGGTCTCTCATCCTCCTCATATTCGCGACCAGATTTTGGACCATTCTTTCCACCATTGTCGGTTTGCATGCGACGACTGATTGCCTTGGACGAAACACCTTGACCAATTTCAATATCAGGCTCTTCGACAACCATGCCAGGTTCAATTTCTTGACCTCCACTGCCACCATATTCTGCATTGAGCATCCATTTTCGGTCCGCATCTGTAAGTTTGCTAATTGGGATGATGCTGATACCTGTTTGATAATCACTGCAGTCGCGTGGCCCAAAACCTACCCCCCAACGAGTCTAGAATTTAACGTTAGCAAAGAATTTGACGGAAGGTATTTATATGTGATGTACATACCCTCAACGAAGAGTCAGGACTTCGGTTCTTTTCCATGGCCTCCTTGGCATTGACAGCATGCTCGCGACTAACCATTTTAACAAAAGCGTGGCGCTTTTCCTTGTTGACAATACAAGTTTGCACATCGCCATATTGATTGAAGAGTGATTTCAATTCGTGTTCGGAAGAACTTTAAAAAGTCAGTATGGACAAATCAAATCTTCGAAAGACAACATTCGAAGTGATAAAGACTAGGCATTGACTTACGTAACTCCACCAACGAACAAGGTGCGACTGAGAACTGTACATTCTGTTAGAATTGTTTCGATCAAAAATACAAGAGAAATGATAACTTACCTTTGATATTTCCTTTACCAATTGATGCATCATGTCCAACCCATTTTGGTCCACCGGTACTTGATCTAGGAGGTGTATTGCTGCGACGGCGTTGGGGGCTGCGTTGCCGGTAATCATTACCTCGGCCACGTCCACCTCTACCGCGATCATCAGCACCTCTCAAACGTGCTGGAGATTCTCTATCAAAATCATCACGACGACGAGCATTAGGAGAATCACGGCCACCCCAACCACGTTGAGGAGATGGAGATCTAGAACGACGACGATAACGACCAGGTGGTGATCTCATAGAATCATGGAAACCATTTCGGTCACGTGCATCATCTCTGACACCCCAATTATTTTGAGTATGAGTATTTTGATTTTGAGCAAACGGAGGTGGCACGCCAGCTGCAGCTCCTTGATTACCCATAGCAGCTAAAATACCAGCGATTTGTTCAGCTGGAACACCAGTTGCCGCAAGTGCCTTGATTAAAGCTACCTGCTGTTGCGTAGCTGGATCGAGATTACCGGGAGGATTCATTGGTGGAGCACCTGGGAAAGGGTTTGGATTACTGGCAAAGTTCGGGATTCCATTACTTGGAACTTGACCATAAGCAGGCATCGAAGTAGCTGGGGCGTTTACAGGTTGAGGAGCAACCGAGAAGGGCAAACTCTGGTTTAATGCTTGAGGTGGTTGAGTAGGATTATTCTGCGCATGTGATACATTGTATGGATTAACAGGTGGGGCAGAAGCAACTGGAGTTGGAGTAGGATTTTGACGGGCAGTATTCGCCATAGTTGCAAGAGCTGCTAAAATCGATGATGTGTTAGGGGGCGCAGATGCTGTTTGTGGAGGTGCCATAGTCGAGGTTGATGAATTTGGTTGTAAACCCAAAGTTGCTTGAAGACTTGGAGGACTTCCTGTGGGTGTTGTACTTTCTACATGGTGGGTGAATTATGGTTAGATACACGACAACATGGTCTTCTATCAGGATCATATGTGACAATCTTACCATTTGTTGCATCCAACTTCTCTTTAAATCCATTCAACATTTGAGAAGGGAAGGTTTGTCCTTTTTCCCAGATATCAACTAATTTTCTAATCTTGTCCTACAATAACAAGAAATGTCAAGTAAGTAGGAATTCATATGGGGGAACAGTGAATAAAGAAGGTGCACAATGATATCTCGGTTGAGGAATATGTATGATATCTTGGAAGCAAATTTTCACGCAGACATAGGACATAGCTATGCTGGAAACTACTCAGTTCGAGCACTTTGAATATACTGGCGTACCTTTTGATCATTGGGAGCAGATTGGATTATGTCGTTCATAAAAGCGGGGAGCAATTCCTTTACTTTATGTACACCAGCAGCATATGTACCATCCGGAGCAGAACTATTTATGGTTTGTGAAGCAAGTTTGGCTTGTTCGGTCCATTTTCGAGTTACAGAGTCTACGACGTAGAGGGTGCCAAGTTTGTGTGTTCCGGGTGTCTTCTTAAAGTGAACATATAATTTCTGAACCAAGGCGGATTCTTGCTACAAAGAGAATAGGATATTAGCTACAGCTCGCAGATAAGGAGATGGAGAGAGATGGGAGAGCCGCGGTAGGGTGATGGTGGAGATGGAAGTTTGGGAACATTGGATCATTCGCATACCTGAATATTTTGGGTGCAGAGGTTTGTCAGGCTTTGAATTCGAGATCCTGATACACCAGGGGGTTTCAATTGTACCATGGCTTGAAGGCCAGCTTCTAATTCTGCTACTGGGGAAGACATATTGAATATGACTCCTCAACCACTGAAGATATGGACTCAGTTCTTCAAATCAACGCGACGAATTGTTATCGATGAGGTGACAATAAATCTAGATTACTCTCTATGATTTGATTCTTCACCAACTCGATTCCAGATACTGGGCTACGATGAAAGATTTGATGAACGGATCTATCGCGACTACGGATCTGCGACCGTCACGTAAAGTCTAGAGTTCTTACGAACCCCGATGATATTTTGGAGAAATATGTGGCAGAAGGTAGAAATCGCTACTAATGTAACGATGTTTTGATTACTTTTCTTTTCTGGTAGATTACCTCAGGTGCAAGTAGATGGAACCAAATAAGTTTGGGAAGATTGAAGTTGTTGACGTTGAAAAAAGGTTGGAGTTTTGTAATAACTTGTAGTAGCTTCGATGGCTCGATTAACCATTAAGTAAAAGGGAAGGGCTTGTTTTTCATGCCGCTAGTTAGTCATCCATGGACTCAACATCACGTGACTAATACAGAATAATCATCGATGGATGTTTGACTCAAACAACCGAGGTCAGGAAAGTGAATAAATAACATGAACGGTTGAATAGAAGAGTTGGACAGAAGAAGTTAAAAAATGTAAAAAAAATGAGACAAAACAAAGAATATGATTGGTTCAAGGCAAGATAATAGAATTGAAACGAAAAGAACGTATAATACCTACCTATTGAAGTTGGAATTTCTTTTCTACGTAATTAATATCTTGGTAGATACGGTATGGTATGACTTACTACTTACTCAATAATCATTCACTTTGCGGATTCTTTCGCTGTTTTATAATATAGCCAGCGCAAATTACTAAACTCACTCTGTCCCGCCATATCCATACGGTATTTCATTCAATCAACCAGTTGTGCGGAAAAGTCGTTCTCTATTCAAGGAACCAATTAAATTGAGGAAATTGCTTAATTTCTGCGATTTGTGGGGATTTCCGTCTCACATTTCGGAATAACTCGTGTTCATATAATATCAAAAGTTGACGTAGTTCATGCATATTGCATTGGTTTGGTCGGTCTTAACTCACGCTAGCGGATTTCCTAGCTTTTTCTCCGTCCACAAGCCGGAATCTGTTCTTAAATTTCTACTCCATCATACCTGCAATTTTGCATTTTTTATTGCAATTACCACAAATCTTTCAAGATGGCATCCCTTCGTATCGGTCAAGCTGCTCTTAGAGCATCCATTAGAGCTCCAAAATTCGGTGCAAAATCCGCTGCCTTTAATGGCTTGCGATGCTATTCATCGAAAACTCAGGTATACCCGAAACCTTTCGTCATGCGCACAAATCAATTTTTACTAATTATTCTTCACTCCTAGACTTTGAAGGAGCGTTTCGCCGAGCAACTCCCAGAGAAGATTGAGCAAATCAAAGCTCTCCGCAAGTAAGAAAAATCTATCTTATCGATGACCGAAAAACGGCACACATAGCATTTATACATACTTATACTCGCAGGGGTTATGGAAGCAAGGTCGTTGGCGAGGTTACTTTGGACCAAGTCTACGGTGGTGCTCGTGGTATCAAGTCATTAGTCTGGGAAGGGTCAGTTCTCGACTCCGAGGAGGGTATCCGTTTCAGAGGAAAGACTATTCCAGAGTGCCAAGAACTCCTCCCCAAAGCACCAGGTGGACAAGAGCCTTTGCCAGAAGGTAAGAAATTATATGACATCCATTTTCATGCGCAGTGGCTAATATAACCCGAGGTCTTTTCTGGCTCCTTTTGACCGGTGAAGTCCCAAGCGAGCAACAAGTTCGCGATCTTTCCGCTGAGTGGGCCGCTCGTTCCGACGTACCAAAATTCGTCGAAGAGCTCATCGACCGATGCCCAAGCGATCTCCACCCAATGGCACAATTCTCCCTCGCTGTCACTGCTCTTGAGCACGAGTCCGCATTCGCCAAGGCTTATGCTAAGGGAATGAAGAAGACCGAGTACTGGGGTCACACTTTCGAGGACTCAATGGATTTGATTGCCAAGCTCCCCACCATTGCCGCCAGAATCTATCAAAACGTCTTCAAGGGCGGAAAGGTCGCTGCTGTCCAAAAGGACAAGGATTACTCCTTCAACTTTGCCAACCAACTCGGATTTGGCGAGAACAAGGACTTCATTGAGTTGATGAGATTGTACCTCACCATCCACACCGATCACGAGGGTGGTAACGTCTCTGCCCACACCACTCACTTGGTTGGATCTGCTCTTAGCTCTCCAATGTTGTCCCTTGCTGCTGGTTTGAACGGTCTTGCTGGTCCTCTCCACGGACTCGCCAACCAGGAAGTCTTGAACTGGCTCACCAAGATGAAGGCTGCTATTGGTGATGACCTCAGTGATGAGGCCATCAAGAACTACTTGTGGTCTACTCTTAACGCCGGTCAAGTCGTTCCTGGTTACGGTCACGCCGTTCTCCGCAAGACCGATCCCCGCTACATGGCTCAGAGAGAATTTGCCGAGAAGCACTTACCATCGGGTAGGCCACAGTCGACCACGTGATTTGGCAATTTCGAACTAACAAACATTCACAGACCCTATGTACAAGCTTGTCAGCCAAGTTTACAAGATTGCTCCAGGTGTTCTCACTGAGCACGGAAAGAGTAAGTTCATTCTATATTTTGGATGGCACCCGAGGTTATGGAGGGGTGGATGGCCGCCCCGCATTTCCTTAACCCCTCCCTACCCCTGTCATACCCCCTCACATCCATTTGCCCCGACCAATTTTGGAATATCTTCACTGACTTTATATCCTTCTCCTTTACAGCCAAGAACCCATTCCCTAACGTGGATGCTGTAAGTTGACAACCATCCCCAAAGATCCATATGTAATAACTGACGTTTCCCTAGCACTCTGGTGTCTTGCTCCAATACTACGGTTTGACTGAGGCCAACTACTACACTGTTCTCTTCGGTGTATCCCGTGCTATTGGTGTCCTTCCACAATTGATTATTGACCGAGCTGTTGGATCCCCAATTGAGCGCCCCAAGTCCTTCTCCACCGAGAAGTGGGCCGAGATTGTTGGAGCCAAGTTGTAAAAAGGGTAGTAAAAGAATTGGAGGTTGAGGGGGAAGTAAAATTTCTGGTATAACATGGGCGCCCTGAATTAATGACCTAAAGGAGATGAGCGGCGCTGACTCGATAGAACCAACCATTGTAAAATTGTAGAACCGTTTTTTTTTTGTTTTTTTTTTCAAAAAGTTGAGTTGAAGGTGCCCTAGAGCAGGAACACGCACTTTTACTTATCCTCACGATGTTCCTGTGTACATTTCATCAGCCTGCTTTTACTCAATAATTGAACTCCACTATCAATTATTTACTTTATGTGTTACTGAAATATCCAGAGTTCGACAAAGACATGATACACCACAACTCTAAATGGAATTGGCTGTAGCGAACCCTTTCAGACATGCAACCTGATTTAGACATATGATTACTCTCCCAAAATGTCCCAAAATCCAGCACCAGCTTAAACATCTAAAACATTCCAAAGATCCAGCCCATTCCACACGCCTCGATTCACGTGTCGACATTAACTTGGTTATTTAAGATTAAGCTATCTAGAATAATTACCCATTTGAGTTTACTTATGGCTGTCGGTCTCAAAAACTCAACCTGAAATCGGCGACGGAACGGCATTCTGGATAGCCAACTGGGGTTGGAAGCCTTTTGCTGTCGTTAGGATATGTAGGTAGGACGATATCATGGTTCGGAAATCATTGTATTTTAGAAAAGTTTGGGGAATCTAAGATTGGGAGTATGTGGGCGATGGATCTGAGGATCAACGACGGAAGATGGGGAGCATTGTAGAATATTTGGTGATACAAGCAAGGGATTGGTTAATTGGAGAGAAGATATGATATCAGGCAAAGTTCGAAGATGACATGATTATCGGTGGGACAGATATGGAGATAGGGAGGGAAATGAGACGGAACTAAGGCAGCCAAGAAGATGCAATGTGAGAGGTCCTTGACTCTATTTTTGGAGGGCAATGATCTATATATTCATTCCTCAAAATAGAAAAAGATTGCCTTGGATTTTCAAAAGCGAAGCAGCATTGACTGCTATTCGGAGCGATTGTGAAGCAACTCTGAAGCAACTCTGAAGCAACTCTGAAGCTTCTAAAACCTAAATATATTGAGATAACTGACAGAGGTACCTTGGCGGCGCTTAGTAAGAGACGTTCGACTAAGTAACCTTTTTCTTGACTCTTGGAGGTGTGTTGTGTCTTCCATAGATGAAGGTTGTCTTGCAGTCGCAACAATGGTTGTTGGAAGGTATTTTGACCATAGAGGAGATATCCTCGAGCACTTGGGATACAAGGGAAGACTAATAACTCACATTAGTTCTTACGAGAAGTGAATGAATGAATTCGAAATCCAACTTTTGATCATAAATAGATCATCAACATTCTCATATCAATTCATAAATGCCGGAACCACACAGAATTACGGTGAAATCTCCAGGAATGCATATATCATTGGCAACGCGATGTTGTACGTGCCGATGACCTGCCGGGCAGCAAAGCACCTACTCAGTACGCTAATACTAATGGAAGATCTAACTTGACCAAAACTAATAGATACAGTAAGTAGGTACCTACTCGGCGGTATCTATCTATCTATGCAATGCATATGCCAGCAATCACATTCAAGACTTCTTGGAAGAAGCCAATGGTAAGACACAAAACAGAGATCAGTTGCTTCTTCCAATCCCGATATATTTCCTGAAACCCCGATCGCACATGTACGGGAGAAGAGCTGCAAATAAACCAAGTACCTAATAATAAATTCCAACCGGAGTTCCCCAAAGACATAAACACTGCTGTTAAGTCTATAATAAGGTGGTGATGAAGCAACACATGCAATTCGTTGAGCTTGAGCTTCTCAACAAATGGCCGAGGCTGTCAAGGTTGTTCCATTCTTTTCTTCTAGTGCCCGAGCAGCTGTCTTGGTAGGGTTAGGCTACCCAAACAAGGTTGCAAGGCGGGCAGAGAGGAAGGGCTCGGGGGCCCGAGTTGAAGTGAAGTTCAATATTTTATTCTAGCTTATTCTTCTGTTGTGGAGTTGAGAGAGGAGAGAGGAGAGAGGAGAGAGGAGAGAGGAGAGAGGTTTTTGGCAATAGAAGATTGTAGGTTGGAATGAAATGGCACAATGTCAACAACAAACTATAGACTTTTCTTTCAACAGAATTTCGTAGATATTTCCCTTCATTCAATTTCTTCTCGCATCCTCACATTCAACCCCCAAAGAAAAAGGTTACAGTAATCGCAATATCAACAATTCCGACACCCTGTATCTCTATCTTATCAGGGGCCACATACCGGCACCGGCCAAAAGTTAGGGTCCACCTGGTCTTTCACTGGCTTCTTAGCTTCTCATTTTCCCTACGCGTAGTAAAGTACGGAGTAGTACATAGATCTAAACACATCACCTATAACCTTTTCCCTCCCTCTTATTTACATTTCCAACAATCATCAATCTTTCTCTCCTCTTCCTTTCGAACAATCCGCTAACTCACCACCCCTTCACCGCGAAGAAGCAACCTATTCCCTTGGTCAGGGCCCCAATCAAAACAACATCTACCTTATCATGTCCGCCGTCACAGCCAACATGCCCATTGTCGGCAAGCCAGTTATCCCAGAGAAGAAGCCTGTCAAGTTCTCAAACTTGCTCTTGGGTGCTAGTTTGAATCTCTTCGAGGTGACGACCTTGGGCCAGCCATTGGAGGTTACGAAGACTACTATGGCTGCCAATAGAGGAGACTCTTTCGCCGGCGCGCTGGGTAGAATTTGGGGTAGAGGTGGTGTTCTTGGATGTATGTTCTTTTTTTTTTTCTTGTTTGTTTTTCTTTGATAGATTTCACGTTTATGCTGTGAGAGTAATTTATTCAAGCATTTTTCTTCATATTTCCAAGCTGCGAGAATTACAGCTGACAATAACCCCACCATAGTCTACCAAGGTCTCATTCCATGGGCCTGGATCGAAGCCTCCACCAAAGGTGCTGTCCTTCTCTTCGTCGCCTCCGAAGCCGAATGGTATGCCCGCTCTTTCGGTGCTGGTGAATTCACTGCCGGTATCACCGGAGGTGTGACTGGTGGTATCGCTCAAGCTTACGCCACCATGGGATTTTGCACCTGCATGAAAACAGTCGAAATCACCAAGACCAATATGGCGAAGGCCGGTGTGAAGCCCGATGGTACAATGACCACCTTCATGAACATCTACCGCAAGGAAGGTATCAAGGGAATTAACAAAGGTGTCAATGCCGTGGCCATTCGACAAATGACAAATTGGGGTAGTCGTTTCGGATTGAGTCGATTGGCGGAAAGTGGAATTCGGAAGGTGACTGGAAAAGGCGAGAATGGAAAGTTGAATGCTTGGGAGAAGATTTTGGCGAGTGGATTGGGTGGTGGTTTGAGTGCTTGGAACCAACCTATTGAGGTTATTCGTGTCGAGATGCAGAGTAAGACGGTGGATCCTAACCGTCCAGCTAAGATGACGGTCGGCAACACTTTCAAGTATATTTACGGTCAGAATGGGATTTCGGGTCTTTATCGTGGCGTTGTTCCTAGAATTGGTTTGGGCGTTTGGCAAACGATTTGTATGGTTGCTATGGGTGATATGTAAGTTCTTCCTCCTGGTCTTGCCTCTGACCCAAAAACATATACTAACACAAAACCAACAGGGCGAAAGCTTATGTCGAGAAAGTGACAGGTGAAACGGTCACCGCTAAGCATTAAGGCGTTTTGGGATGGAGCACACTCGATATACCTAGCATGCATGCACACACATCTTCCGGGTTTTCTGCAATGAATGGGATGGATGGATAAACTCTGGATCTTATAATGAACCAGAGATAAGAGGATATGATTATGATTTTGGTATGCGATGCAGTGCAAATGCAATGCAATACAATACAATTAATAGACAACTTTAGGTGTAGTAGATAAATGATGTAGGGTCAGCCCATGCGGACTAATACAGTACGATTGAATTGAAACGAGATGTTTAAAGATGAGTATGTGCCTTGCAGCTGCATGTACGATGTATTGATATTTGCCCTCGCCATTATCCCTCCCATCTTCCAATCCTATACTTTCTTTTCAACTCAGTGCATTGTTTATCCTACCCTCGTACGAGGTACATTTATATGCATAATATTGATTTATTTAAAACTCACTGCTTGTGTACCTTCCATACCGGTACTTGTACTCTTACCCTTTTGCAAGTATGTAGAGGCTTGTTTAATAATAAACGGGTCTCTAATTATAAAAATGGACATTTTGGATTTTTGATGTAATCATATGGATGAGAGAGGATGGGGTTGGGGTCGAGGAAAGGGGATTAGGCGAAAAGATGAGTAGAGATAATTTGTATTGTGAAAATATGTTTTTCTGGGGAACGGTGGGGGGATGTTTAGGAAAAGGAAAAGAAGGGGGAGGAGGAGGACGAGGTTAGGGGGAGAGGAAAACTTTTGTTTTTTGAAAAAGAAAAGAAAAATATATAAAAATTAATAAAATCGGTGAGGTGAGGTGAGGTGAGGTGGTATAGGTGTATAAGTATAAGTATAAGGATTGGTTGGGTTGGGTTGATGTGGAGATGGACATGGAGGAATAATGGGAAGAAGACGATGATATTATTGAATATCGAATATCGGATATTACTTTCGTAAGATAAGATTACTGGAGAGTTATGAGGAAGGAGGAGGAAGGAGGATATAGTTTTATGATTAGGATTTGAGGATTGAGATTCGAGTATCGTCTCGGTCTTGGTCTTTTGGAGTGGATTATGGGGTTATATATTGTGTTGTTTTATATTATGCTGTGTTATGTTATGTTATGTTATGTGAGTGACGTGACGTGAGTGGGTTAATGATCATTAGGTTATTTCAGTGGATAGGGAGAAATATGAGCTAGTTTGAGAGAGGGGGGTTGGAGGTGCGGGAAGCTTGGAGCTGTGATGTTGTGGTGGAATGGATGGTGGAATAGAATGGAGGGTGATGGATATTGGATTTATTGGATGGAATGGGATTTAGTTGTTTTCATGATGGATATTTATTGAAAAGGGAAGGGAAAAATATGGTTGGAATGTTGTGTTCATTGATGTTGAGAGGTAATGGAAATACATGAAGCAGGTAGGAAGTAGGAGTATTGGTGATGGTGATGGTGTAACGTATATATATGTTTGGGATGAAATAATACTCCATTCATTTTAGTATCTCAAAGGAGAGAAATATGACATGTTCTATAAGTTTTAACATCTCTCTATCTTATATATTGGACGAGGAGAGATTCAGATAACTTCAAGTGCATTCTAGAGCCAATTCCTAGTTTGACGACCGACGTAGAACGCCTAGGATGCTGAAGATTGCTGAGCAGATGGTTGGAGCTCAACCCACGATGCTTCGACAACTTCTACCATTCAAGTGCTAGCATAGGGTACACGTGGTGGTATAGCAGCAATAACAAGTTTTGCTCAGACAATGAATTTGCTGCTTTTTTGACTCGAGTTCAATTTATCCACACCAACACCAGAATCTTTCCTTTCATGCACTAGTATCACAACCGTTGCACACATCCTTCAATTGTTCAAACATGTCAAGCAAATAAACCATTCCTTGATTACCTTAGCACCTCGATAGATGAAAAGTAAAATCATTGCACTGTTCTCAGTCAATGCATCTTGAATCCTGGCACTACCATTTCATCGAGGTTGAAGCAAAATACATTTTGAAGAGGTATCGCCCATCCAACAAAATATCAAAATTGAAAAAGGAAAAAAACATACAACAGTAGGGATTCGCTGGTGGTCACCCACCCAACTACTAATCTACCGATCTGAAGCTTGTGTATGGCAGAGCGGACGGGATGCCCAATTCTCTTCAGTCTATGGTCGTATGTGACAGAGAGTCATTTACTAGTAACTATATTCCCTTTTGCTATGAATATCACGCTGTAGCAACAACTAAAACAAGCAGATACTGAGTAGGTAATCAAACATCATTTGCCCAAAGCCGAAAGATTCCAAATAATCGAAAACCTGGATCCTCAATCCGCATTTAGATTAATGCCGACTTCTATTACATACACGTTATGATATCAAGACATCTGAAAACAGGGTTAGTGAACTACTTTTCCATGATACGTATCGTATCATGCGAGACCACCTCCAGGTCAAGCTTCTTGCCCGAACGGCCAAGAATACCTTGTCTGGAAATGCTCCATAACTTATGCAGGCAGATAGGAAAACCTGGGGGTACTTTCATCCAAATTTGTATTAATGTTTTGAAATATTGAGGAGAGTTTGGTTGAAAGTTGAGAGATGACGGCGAGGCAGGTAAATATAGTGATCGACTATTATAAGCGCTGAAAAGGAGGAACTACACAGCCACGAGCGTTCGACTCAAAGGCAAGCATAAAAAGACTCCGGCATAGTAGCCAGACGCACGGCGCCTCTTTTTCAAAATCCGGAAGCCATTCGTCCTTCAGAGTCCTTTTATCATAAAGCTAACAGCGACCCAAACTGTTCTAGATTGCCTTGTCCATTCTAAGCATAGACCTAACGATTCTAAGCGCACTGAATTTCAGTTCAATTGCCGGCCTTTTTGGCATTTAACGATTTTGAAGCTTCCATTTCTAAGGAAGAGATCCATTTACAAACCTTCTGCCGTGCATCTGACTTTGAATCCATATACCTTATTTGACGATACTGTTATAGTCTCTGACGTTCAAGATCTGCCATATATTCGAAGCGCTTGAGGCCATTTGAGGGCGAAAAATTATGCTTCTTATAGAACTATTCTGGAATTAGTTCCATATAGTCCGTCCATATATGCTACATAAAAATGTCTGAGCTACAGGAACTAGCCCATTTTCTCTCCATCGGCGTCTTCAAGCCTTCTAACCACATCTGCAAGATCATTCAGTTGTCAAAATGTCAACTTTGAATACGTCCACATATCGGATTTTATCCAAGCAATAGTCTTAGCTGAGTCCAGCTAGTTTGGGTCCAGATGTAAACCACTAACACATCTCTAGATACGGGACTTCTCTCAACGGTCCTGTTTGACATGTGTCCGGGAGAAAACGGTGTCTACCATCCGGCCAAAATCCCACAGAAAAGGACACTCGTTTTCCAAGTGCATGAATCAGAAGAGATTTATCGGAGTACTTAGCGTAGAGACCAAACACGTAGAGGCAATATTGCTAGTCTAGACTTTGGCGTTACTCATCGAGACGACACTCTATTGCCGAGACTGAAGGAGTTGAATGGTGAAAATGCAACTTCCCAGCACATGTGTATATGGGGAGCGAGGAGCAAAAGACACCATAGCATGAATTGCATTCAAATTGATAAGAGATATAATCATATTTGGTGTCGATGAGCCGATAACACTTGAAGGCAGTGACAGGGATTCCAAATCTTCAGTGACCAGTGAGAGCTGCGATGAAAAGAAAGAAATGGAAATCAAACCGCGTCATCAAAGCTTAGAAACAGCTAAGGACATGGCATATATTTGAGTATTTAAGTTATTGTAACCAGGAGCCCTTCGGTCAATTCCACATCCTCGCCGAACTGATACTTTTATCCGATAATTTTCAAGATTCCAGATGTAAAGTCCGAAACGACAAGGGAAGATATACCCAGCATTGTAAGCACAAGGATGTATTTGTCTGCATCGACTGCATGATGCTAACATGGGCAACTCCTTTTGGACATGTTTGGCCGTGTTCTTGGTTGACCTCCATGGAAACATGGTAAATGGGGTAGACAGGATCGGAAATATTCTGGAACGTTGGATACAACGCCATCTAACGTTACCAACGTCTAGAACAATTGGGATGCAAACAGATGTAATTCTAATGAATATTTCAAGGCATATTCGTTATATATATAAAGGGAAAGAGAAAACTGTCTGGCCGCGCGGGGAATGAATCGGTCAATTTTATGTTTCAACAGACCGTTACTTTGTAATCTTACATTGTTGTTTATCAATTTATCAATCAGAGCGATAAAAAGTCCTAGCTCGCTAGAACCATAGTACCCCGTCTTCAATGGACCCTCATGGTTTCCATGCTTCAAATGCTTCAAATGATTACTTCAACGGAGACGGCCTTGAGTTACAGTTACCTCAACAACAACTGAACAATCATCCTATACAATCAGGACCAAGGTCTTACAAGTCGCGCAAGTATCGACCTTGTGATTTCTGCCGAGCCCGTCAAGTAAGATGCTCCATATCTTCTGCCCCGCCTTGTCAATTATGTACATCGCATGGAAAGAGTTGCACATTTGTAGACCGGCCAAAGAAGAAGAGGAGGCCAAATACTGCGACAGACAATGGTGATAAAAGTAGTGCATCTACAACAACTACCCGTATGTTATAACATTACACAATAAAGACAATGGTTTTCCTTTGGGGCAATTCGCTGACTTGGGCGTCCGTGAAGCTACTGCTCCATTGCAACAATATTGCTCCGCTGCTCAACTTAGTCCCAACTTTATCGCACAATATAGCGAGCACAGCTTTCAAAGTTTGACTGGCCACGATATCTTGACTGAATCAACCTCGTCTCCGGACCAACATATTCTTGTCCAAGATGGCTCGCATATATATCCTTTGGACCCTTATTTGGACATGATGCAAAGCACGCGAACAAGGCCCCTCAACTCACAGCATTCAAGATTTGCGAGATTCGTTGGGAAATCGGGTGAATCAAATCCATACCTGCTACGCCATTGTGGCTATAATGAAAACGATGAATGCACGATATCGAAGTTAACATACCGGCCAATCAAGAACTCCTCGACGCACAATGACTTTTCAAATCAGAGAGAGGAGCCGCCTGTGGTCTCCATGCTGGCAGATGATAGCTCTTCACAGAAGGGGGAGCCAAGGGTAAATGATGATGTTCTCGCTAGAGCAGAAGCAGATTTGGGGGGTATGTTCACGGAGCAGGAAGCGCTTCGTCTTATAGGCCTTTTCTTCCGATTTGTCTACCCCTATTTTCCTATTATATCTAAAAGCCAATCCTTCCAATCACCAGGTATACTCTCACCTACGGTTGTGCATACATTTCCATTTTCCTTATTGTCAGCAATGTACGCTACCGCCCTACCATTCATTCTATATGATGATATTCTCTCCACGACTCTTGTACATTCACCACCGTCAATTCATGAGTTGTTTCGCCTTTCCTGGCTCTTCGTTCAACAGGAGCTCCATGCCCCACGGCTTTCAACATTGCAAGCATGCCTCTTACTGCTACAGAGAGCTCCCACAAATCAATACACGACAGATACACCTTGGAAGACGAGCCTTGTGGGTTGGACAGTCAGTCTTGCTCAAACTCTGGGTCTGATGAAGGAATGCAGTGACTGGAGTAGTATACCAGCATGGGAAATGCATCTGCGGAAAAGACTATGGTACGGCGTTTTCATCGTGGACAAATGGGCATCTTTGAACGCCGGTACGCCCAGTCATATTCACGCTGATGATTTTGACGTCCTCCCACTTGAGGGTAACGACCTTAAAACATTTACTCCCGACCCTAATCAACCCATCACGGATTCAGAACCGACTTCAGAACACTTTCGGCTGCTGACCGAGCTGACCACCATACTCAGCGACATCGTTGATTCATACTATACTCTGAGAGCAACACAACGTACATCTAAGGATCTCTCGCTGTCACTCGAACTAGCAAGACCCCTTCGCTCACGCCTCAAGGCTTGGAACGATTCTTTACCTCCTTCTATGCCTCTAAGACAACATGAACATCTTGATTCACGTGGTGTAGCTCAATTAAGCGGAAATCCATCACTTTCACTAGCCTACATCATTACAACCATGACATTATTCCGGGCTCTCCTCCGACCCTTGGAAAATTCTACAGGTGTAGATGGAGATACTACAATCGGTAGCCGTTTAGCTGTTCGAGCCGGTGCTAGGGAATGTGCCAAAGAAGTCGTCGAATTTGTAGAAAATCTTGGCAGAGGAGCTTTGGATGCTTTTTGGCATTCCTGTAAGTTCTGATTACCTTCGTCCATTCATGGTCGCTAATATAATTCAGGGTCTCGTGAAAACTTCGCAATAGCCTCATCATTTCTCATGCAGCTCCTCGTTACATCCGAAAATGAAACCGAATCGGCAGAAATCAACGAATTGGTAACTCGTTGGAGGTGGGCCATGCGTATTAGTAGCAGCAGCGCTCGAAATGGACTCATGAGCTTGGGCTTACTGAGGTTGGATGGTTTATTAATGAGGAATGGTGGTGTGGAAGCAGGTGTATGAATACCGAGGACGATGTATTGATATTGCTTTGTGATTGAAATGCAAAATGCTCGGCACGTACAATTGTACCTTCGAGAAGGTCATAAATCACGCCACGGGCTAATGACAGAACGGGAACTTGCATGCTGATTTTGGAGTGCGGTGTTAGGCGAGATGTGAAAAAATGGAAAATTGCAAACAGAACTTGAAAAGGGGCGTGTTTCGGTCGAATGATAGGAATACTGGTGTATATTTGAGACGGATATCTTGATGATGCTGACCAAGAGGTAAATATTGATTCTTGATCCAAGCAGCATATATCGGAAGGAAATTAATATTGAGAATTTTAAAATGTTTATATCCACACCAAAATCAAGAGCGGAACTACCGACCCCCAAAACATCTACTCTTTCCTCTCTTTCTTGTTATCATGGCCATCTCCCTTCTTTGCCTCGTTTTCCTCTTCTTCCTTCTCCCACTTTCTCTTCTGTATGGCTTCCGGTGGACTATCCTCAATCAAATCACTCTGATCATTCAAACCCGTCCACTTCGGTAACCCATCCGGGAGATCTACCAAGCGCTGTGAATAAAACATATGGCATCTATAATCGAATTCCAACATATATTAGCAAATAATCTCAATTATCTCACCATAATATCTATTCAACAGAGATATAGAATCCAATCCAATGGATGAGGAAAAGGAAAAGGAAGAGGGCAAAAAGAAAAGAAAAGAAAAGAAATTACATACTCGGGATTAAATCTCTCCTTCTCTCCCTTATTCTTAAATTTTATCAAGCTGGGAAATAAAAGGATCATGTTTCGTCCTTCGTCCATGATGGGCGTGCGACAGTATGAACAGCTTACTTTGCAGGGGAGCTTGTGACGGGTGGTTTTTTCTTCGGATTCGTACCTAGTTTGGGGTTAGAATTGCTTGGGTTGGGATGGGTTCGGGCAATGGGGAAATCGGGCTGAATTGGATGGGTATAGTGATTGGGAGGCTTGGAAAAGATGGTTGGTTATATAGTAGAGAAGGGAGATTAAGACAAGGGATATAAAACAATATTAGTACGTACCAACCTAAATCATGATGACCATGGGTAAAATTAATATCTTCCTTGTGAAAAATCGCCGCCCATTGAAATGGTGCTCCTATCAAGTCCTCACATTAGCATACTAATCCTCATCCTCCTATTCTTACCCCTCGCCCCTTTCCCTTTCCATTTGCCTTTCCCCTTCCCATCCCGTTTCTCACCAAAATATAAAAAGTAAACCAACCAACTCACCATGCAAAACCTGACAAGTAGTACAATGACAAAACTTCGCACTCAAAGGCCTCTCCCTACTCAACTGATACTTCACCCTCCCACAATGACAAGCACCTTCATATAGAGTCTTGAATCCTACATCATTCTCATGGACTTTGTAAGGGACGCGAAATTTCCAATCGTTGTGTTCACCGTGGATATCGGAGTCTTTGTGGCCTTGGGAGATAGCGGCGTTTTTGGCATTGGTGGTGGAGTTGTTGTTTGAATGGGAGGAATTGGATGGGGACATTTTGGTGCGGAATTGAGTGTGGGAGAGGGGGTTGAAGGGGTTTATTGTGGCAGGCTGGGGTTGAGTGAGAGGGAGGAGTCTGGGGGATGGATATTGAGGTGGACGGGAGGAAGTTATTAGTCTTGATTGGAATTGGAGAGGGAGACGAGTGTTAGGTTTAGAATATAAAGCAAATAGGAAAGAAGAAACTGTGTTGATGTTACTTCTTTTCTCGAACATTGGTAGACGCTTGAAAGGAAGAAGCAACGCAAAGCAAATATGGTTGTGGGAATTGATATTTATTTACTCTCATCAACAAGCTCCTACCAGTAAAGCCAGCCGACTGCGAATTTTGAGGTACAAACTATTGAAGTTCCTAAGTTTCTTTTCTTTCCCTTGATATCGTCATCGGAATCTCTAAATATGCCAATCTATGGATGGATATTACTTCTATCATCTATGATGCGGGGACGTTCCTGAATAGTGAGTGAGCCAAGATGCGAAGTGCCAGAACCAGACACAACGGCTTGGCTTGGCTCATACATTATGACATCTGCTATTTTAGTCTCCCAACTATTTCATCAATCACGTGCCCATTCCTTAAGTCATCCACAATTTCATTTTGTGGCATATGGTGTCGCATACCTTAAGCCCTTAAGCTGAGTACCGCTAGGGCCACGTCGCTACTATTCGTGTTTTGATATTTAACTCATGGCGAAGTTTAATATATGTCTTTTACGCTACATCTCTATTCAGACCTCTAGCCACCTAGGTAGGACTTGACGCGGCTCACTCAGGAGGTCCCGTGGGTTGCCGGGTCTGAGGCAACTATTTTTTGACTAGTTTTAAGATCAAAACCCACAACATTTGTAAGGTAATCAAGCCTAATAAGTTGATTAGTGTTGGTAAACTATAATGCAGTCACAAACGATTGGAAACTGTGAAATATGATGCTTACCTGGCTTCAGCACCAAGCTGTTCTTTCAACCTTTGAAAGTTCTGCAAACATTCCTCCCATTTCACGGCACGCTTCTGGGGGTAAATAGTCTTGACAACCATGTTGAATAGTCCAGTTACTGGTCTATGATCAGACACACGTACCTCGTGTCGACGGTAATCGAGCTGCTCCACCCGATTATGTCCACGGTAAAGTAGGCGATCACACCAGGCGGGTGCTCTCTTCTTCTCACTTGTATCATAATTGTCCGTTCCTACGTCATATTTGTAGGTCGGCGCGAAAGTAATAGGTAGTTCGTGAAAAGCGCGCAATCTAAACCAAGGGTTTTTGCGTTTTGAGGCAAGCAGTTGGTCTCGCTCAAGAAGTTTTGCCAGGTTATTAGCCTTGACCGCATTAACCACGGTATCCCTGCCCATAGTATCGATACGGTAATTTAAGTCACCGTTTAAGATGCAAATCTCATGATCGAGGATCATTGTTCCATCACCACCTCCTACAAAAGTATCTATGCGAACACCGTGATCACGTTCTGCAGGCAAAACCTGGCTTTCAAGGATCATACTTATATCTGTGTTCCGATCTTTCGTTTGGGTTTGCCCAGCGGCAAGATGGCAGTTGATGAAGCACATCGACGTATCGTCCAACACAAATCGAAGAATTAATGCACCCTAATGTACGTTAGGAAACTCATGTTACTAGCAGAAATTTGCAACAATCCCTTACCTTGTTCCCGTGAAGCCCACCCATTCCCCTCTTGACTTCAGCGGCATTGATGTTTTTGATTCGGGGTAGAAGAGGCGATCTAACAAATACACACGTGAAAAGACCGACTAGATTTGCCGTGTGAAGCAAGTGGTATATCTCGCCCTGAACATAATCATCTAAGCATCTGATGAGGAAGTCTCGCCAATTTCGATATTGGTGACTCATATGTTCATGATCGGAATCTTTCTCCTTCTTCTTGGATTTGAAGAAGCTTTCTGCCAAATGGTTAAAAATAAGTCGTAGAGTTCGGCAGAGTACTTACTGGCAGTCGTCTTTTTATCTTCTAAATCAACCAATTCTTGGAATCCAAAGACTAATATATCTGGCCGGTCGCTGTCTTGCAGAAGTTGAGGCAAGAACCTTGAATCCTGATCGGATTGTTGAAGATGGTATGGCGTAGATGCGCCTGCGTTCCACGTCATAACCAAAGTCTTGATTGGTGTGAGCTTGCAAAAATCTGCTTCTTGCGATTGCATCCGTTGCTCCATCCAATCATCCTGGAGCATTCCATCCCATGCTCGTATCATATTGTCCTGGCCTAAGGAGATAACATGTTCCCGGTCAAGCATCCAAAAGCTGCTGCGATCGACGAATAGGCCAATGAGTGGATCATGGTGAGCACGCCAATCTTTCTTTGCAACCCATGGAGTATAAGTAGTGTCGTATACATATACCATACCGGTGCTAAAGCCAGCCCAAAGATAACTGCCTACACCTACAAGAGATGTGATTTTATAGACACTGATATTGATTATTCCTAAGCATGCATAATCATGCCGAGAATATATGCTTACTTTTCCATCAACATGACCGAAGTATATGCGGTCAGGCTGAGAATTTATGACAGCCCCCGATGTTATCTCGCCCGCATCTGGTTGATGAATGGGACGCTGTAACACTTGAAACTGAGCACTTCCATCCAGTGTTGGGATAAAAATCCGGATATCTTTGCCTGCTACATACCACAATTCGTCGTCGACAACCAGCGAGAATGTATGCCCTTTCGGAAGCCGATAGCTCTGGGATGGATTTGTCAGATTGGGTTCGCCACTATCGTCTGGAGCCCATAAATGCAGTGTTCCACCATCATCAAGCGTCCACAATTCCTTCGAATGTCGGTAAATCTTTATTATCTCACGCCGAGTATGGGCGTTTGACTTGCTTGTAACAATGCTTCCACTTGAGATATCAACCTCAATGAGGTCTCCAATATTGTTCCCCAACCACAGCCTCGAGCCCTCATTTTGCACTTCCGCAGCTGGCTTGAAAGCTACGGAAACAAACTTGATTCCTTCAGTATGGGGTAGGGTCATTAATGATCCACCATCTAACAAGCTCCAAACCCTGGTTATGTGACCAGTTGTGCACACATATTCTCCGCACACATCTAGAATGCGAGTATCGTACTTTGTCGGAATTTCGTACGTCCCTTTAGCGAAGTATGGAGGCCTACGGTTCGAGTGAGAGGTGTCAGGATACTCACCTGCCTTGAAAGACAGGCCTTCCCTAGTTACTGGAGTAGAAGGGACATCCATCGAAGGGCGAGGGTCAGTTCTAGTTGAAACAGAAACTATCGGAGTTCTAAACTCGGCTGGCGTCCTGTCGCTTGTCCTATCAACCGTCATGGATCTTCCATGAGATCTTGGTGGAGTTTGCAATTGTCCCGTAGGGTTCGAGAGAACTCTTTTTTGGGGAGTCGCCGAATTTAGTCCACCTTCAGTCAGCATAGCATTAGTCACGGGAGGTCTTGATCTGTCAACAGGAGGTCGAGGAGGTGGTGGTGGCATAGGCCGATTGCTGGAAATTTCTGGAGTCACATGGGCTCTGTTGGGTAACGCAGGTCTTCGGTCACCCCCTGTGAACTGTGCGGATATCAGACTACGCCCTAGACCATTCGCCTCCTGATCTCTCTGTCTATTTGAAATCCCATGGTGTCTAGGCGGAGGCTCGAAGGATCTCGATGAAGGAGTGTATGAGACTGGCCGTGGCCTATTCCGCGGCAAGGAAGGCGCTACCGGATATTCGTTTTCAAGGCTTCCTCCGCTACTTGGAGGGCTACTAAACGGCGACGTCTTTTCTATAGGTATTTGGACAGATATAGGAGCCAAGTTCACACTTTCTGCACTTGAACTGAAGCCTACTGGTTTACTCGATATCTTAGGTTTGTCGGCGCGATTAATCGGTGGAGGTCCTACTCTAAAAGAGGAATTCCTTCTCACTTCGCCCGATCGTCTAGGAGGAGGTGGCGAGGGTGGGAGCGAAGACGGATATGAGGATGAGTTTTTGGTATCTGACAAGGGTGTATTGGATCGACTAGGAATTCTGAACTGCCCTTGGGAGGAAGTATTGGACGAGGCTGAGAACGGCGCATCTGTAGATAAATATGCCGGGATGTTTGCCAATGAAACATTTGAACTTTGTATCTTTTGAGGTGACTGGGGTGGTTGAACAGTAACAGCGGGAGGAGCGGTTGATGTTGGCCTTGGAGAAATAACACGAGTGGGCGATGGGGATAACTTTCGACCGCCATTGGCACGCGGAGGCCGCAGTGTAACATCACTTGCTTCTGCATCACGACCTCTCGCAGCTTGAACTGAGTCCGCCAAATGCGATATTGTCTCTGGTCGATTTGGTATGGCTGGCGCTGCTCTGGCAGCATCCCCAGAATTTGCAATATTCCTGAAACCTTTTGGAGATACTCCTCTGGTTGCGGTGTTATTGGTCGGTTGGGCATTTGCCATTTGTTCGAAATGACACAGCAGAGATGAGACCGGTTTCTAGATAGTTCAAGTGTTAGCAGACTATTCATGACCTTCTAAATTATGTTCCTACTATGGACGAGCCATCCAGACTCTCTTGCTCTAGCTCCTCCATGATGTCTGCTTTGCAAACTGCAAACTAGAAACAGCAATGTCGCATGCGACTGAATGTGAGAACTCTATCCCCTTGCTCATAAGAGGGCCCTCTAATATCAGAGGATCAATGTTAAGCTCGCCGTCATTGGAAATGGCTCGTATGACCTATAAATGATAGCCTCGCAGGCCAGCCAGTTTTGTTGTGTGTGAGAGTCTAGGGGTTTCTCTAATTTCGTTATCATAAACATAAAAAGGAAAGATACTGTAGTAATTTTGTAAGTAAGAAAGTGAATGGACGTTTAAGAGAGTGTTGGGTTGGTTCCCTCGGGAGAAGTTAAATGTGATAGAGAGGGGTCAAATTATATTTGTTGTTGGTCTAAGGTTATTAGTAGTCATTCTGTGAATGATGCTGAGTTCAAATGTTTACTGCGTGCTTTCACTGTACATCCCATCCCTCATGTGGCTTCGCGGCATTAATTACAGGGGTCGGCCTGGATTGCTTGACTTGTTTTCGAAGATCCGCCAGATTGATAAAAGGTTTCAAGGCTATTTATAAAGGTTAATATGTACCGGAGGTGCGCAATTATCTGATATTGAAGGCGACAAGGCTAGCATTTCTAAGAACATAATCGTACCATTATGATGATGACTTAATAGAAAGTTTTTTGGTGAGATCTTATAATAAATAAAGCAATCCAAATTATTTAAACCACCTTGTTTCCTTTATTACAGCATTTTCAATACCCTCTCTTTTGGTGAAAGCATACTAGGATCCAAGTAGACCTCCAATATGAACACTGTAAGTGACTTAAACAATGAGCGAGCAATGAGTAATGAATGAATGATCGCTCTAAACGGAACTAGCTAACATAATCTAGGTAAAATCATTCTGGTACTGCCACGAATTTCACATCCGGATCTCCATCTATTGATAATAAATCTCGACTAACATGATGTATTCAGGGTTGGATGGGGCTCACTATGTGTCGGTATGCTTTGAAAGGTGGACAAAGTCATCTTTGACAATCAGGTACTAACAAAGGATTACAGCCGGCGGAACAGCATACTATTTCGCGAAGCAATCGATTAACGCAGATAGAGCTGCGCGATTCGAGGCAGATCAGAAACGCAAGAGGCAGCAGGAAGCTCTAGAATACTCTGGCGGAACAGGTGGTTACGCGGGGTCGGGAAGCAATGGTGGACCAGCCAAATCAGACAGTGCCGGTTCCCCAAGCCACGAAGTTTCGACAACTGAGCCTGCGCCGACAAGGCATGCACCAGAGAATGAGGGACAACGTGTAAGAGAGAAGAGCAAATTTGAGCCGACAGAACCATTTAGGTCGAGAAAGGGCGATCGATTCAGTTAAAATGAGCGACTCTTTTGTCGTCAAATAAAGCGATGATTATTACGGCAAATTGATTCGGTATTGGCGCGCTGGGTGCTCCTGTATAAATAAACATGTGGATAAGGTTAGAGTAATTCCACAGAACTCAACTCCTACCGATTTCGCAGATTATGTGAATCCTTAAACACACTGTTACTTTACTTTTCTTGCTTCGCTTTGCTGTCGTTGATATAACATTTACATGATACTTCTTCTCGTCAAACTATGAGCAAACACGAATCTTGATAAAATATATGTATAATAATCTTACTAGAGAATGCATCATTGATGTTGGATTTGTGAAGGTAAGATCTCATAATGCATCCTTTCATTAGCACGCTCTAGCGAATCTGGGCCTTTAATCGCGAAATCCTTGAGCTTCATTTGATCTCAGTTAACC
This sequence comes from Sclerotinia trifoliorum, assembly GCA_905066765.1. Classification (NCBI taxonomy): domain Eukaryota; kingdom Fungi; phylum Ascomycota; class Leotiomycetes; order Helotiales; family Sclerotiniaceae; genus Sclerotinia; species Sclerotinia trifoliorum. The sequence goes on along the minus strand of CAJHIA010000010.1, from coordinate 312,302 downwards.
ATCCCACTTCAAAAAAAGTCGAACTCAATGCCGTTTGTAATCCCGTCTTAGAACAACTCTTCTCTTTAAATTCTATCAACTCTGTGGCAAATGTCAAAGTTCACAAATACATCTTGAGTCTTCTTTCAACAACCTATCAACAATGGCATCGCATCAGCTTGCCATAGCGAAAGCATCGTTTTCTGCAAGTCTCCTTCGACGCGATCCAACGCCAGTATCAAGAGAAGCTATCGCAGAATTTCATAGCCATTTGAACAGCGTCATATTGCAATGCTCGTCAATAAATGTCCAGGTTTGATCATACACTCTAATGGATATAACTATGCGATAACTAAATCGTGCTCGAGGATAGAAATGCAAGCAATGGATATTGGAGCACATTGTACAATCTACAGCAAGATTCACAGCACTGGGAAAATATTTAATCGTATTTGCGACATCATTCACAAAATCTTCAAACGGCGAACCTTCGATCAAGCGCAAGCGCATGCATATACTCTACCTTCTCAATGACATCCTTTACCATTGCAAATACCGAGCCAACGATGCATCTGTTTGTGGCAAGATCCAACCTGTATTGGTCAGTCTACTCGGAAGCACAGCATCGTTTAAAGATTGTCCGAAGCACCAGCAAAAGATTCAAGATTTACTTGATATATGGCAGGAAAAAGGATATTATTCCAACGAATACATCGGAAAGCTGCGTGAAGCTGCCAAAATCGCTTCAGAGGTCGGGCAATTCACCGAAGAATTGATTGGGTCTACGGAAAATGGAGAGCAAGGACTTGGACCGAAGTTAACCAAGACCGCACCATTTGTTATGCCAGCAATGCATGGAGAGGCATCGATGCCCTGGTTCGACTTGCCCGCTGGAAATTTGATGCCACATATCGTTCCAAACTCAACCAGACCAATAAATCCAGACATGGTCAAGCCATTACAGTTTGTTGCCGGACCCGCGGATGAAGAACTTGTCATCGCTGTGAAGGCTCTTCTAGATGATGTTCAAACTATCTTTGGTGCAGATCCTAGCCAAGATGAAAGAAATGTGTGTGATGTGGACGAACTCGGTCAGCCAATTATCCTGGACGAGATTACCGGCGAAATAATCGATGGAGAGGGTTACTATGGGTGGTCGAGAGTATTTTGTGAGAAGATGAAGAGACGGCGCAAGGGACTCGAACCTATTAGTGAGCGCGGCCAACGCAGTCAAAGTAGAAGCTTGAGTCCGCAGAGAAAACGGCGTCATAGTGAATCAGAGGGGTCCGAGGAAAGCTCCAGGAGTCGCCGGCGACGACGCTCATACAGCTCTTCGCGCTCGCCATCCCCTGATTACGAAAGAAATGCCAAGCACAATGAATACTCTAGATCAAATTCAACGGGCAGGCGACAAGATTATGGATCGGGCGACAATGGGAAAGATTATGGCGAAGACGACTCTCCCGATCGACCTACAGGAAACACAGACCTACAAATGCCTGAGACTTACAATGTGGCCGTACCTGCCCAACAGAGCGGTTTTCCCTCAAATCAAACATATACGAATCCACCACCAATGCCGTATCAGCCGTACCAGCAAGGCTTCATTCAAGCATTCCCTCCAAACCTTGCTCAATATCAAGGTTCAATGCCATGGCCACCGCCTCCTCCTCCAGGACATCCACCATTCCCAAACATGCCTTTCAACCCTGTTAATCCACAATGGCCTCCACCACCTCCTCCACCCAACTTTCCTTCAAATTACCAACAAACTGCGGGAGGCTATCCTGGGCCCACAGGTTGGCAACCGCCGGCACAGGGAGGTCAAGGAAGAGGCTACCACAGAGGATGGAACAGTTCCTATGGAGGGCAAGGCAGGGGTGGCAGAGGAAATTTTAGGGGAAGAGGTTGGTCATGAAGTTTACATACACGCATTCGGCGGTTTTTCTGTTGAGAGAAAGAATGTGGCTATATGAGTTCCCCCCACGCGTCGTCATAAAAAGCGGAGTATCTTGCCACAAAAATTAATAGCACTTATTAAAGTTATACGAAAAAAAAAAGAATATTGGTTGTATTTCCTCCTTGTGCAACCGCATCTAACCGGTGCAAAGGCAAATTTTTACGGCCCAATCTCCAAATTGTAAGAGTAGAATGCGAGAACTGACATGATAAACACCCAATGCGACTTATTCATGTTATCCAACATTTGATATGTTACATACTGACAGCTGACGGTGAGAAATCTGTCTGAACAAGCCTCAAGATAATGTAGACGGCGGCGATAACAACCATTTTAGGACGTGCGGTTTCACTCCCGGGCCAAATTTCAGGAGGACAAATTGAATCAACAATGCCTAGACCTACAAGCCCGTTTGCCCTATCTATCAGCGGGGCGGCAATTGCGGTGAAAGTGTCAGAAGTTCAAGTCATGATTTTCACAAGGATTCGACAATATCAAGACCAAATGATAGGTATGGAACGGTGTGTTGCAGTCAGGATCTTTGAATCTTAGCAATGGTTCGGACTCGAAATTTTCAATTACGATGTGTGCAATCGAGATTCATTTCATGGTGTCGATGGTGAGGATATATTTTGAGTCGTACAATCCTTATTCCACCAATGTATTATCCGAATATGTGTTGTGAGTGATATATATGGTAGTGATATTGTCCTAGAAGAAGGCAATAGAAACAAATTTGAGAATGAATGTCGTGATACCATGACTAGAAAGAATGTTTGGTCGTATCCTGTTACCTCTGCTCAAATAATGTGACAATTTAATCTATGCTGCGATTTGTACTCATGTACTCATGTACTTTCCCCTCCTGTAGCCACTATGATACTTTGAGATGGGCTTGCAGCTTATCCGTACATCATCTATTAATACTACCTATGGTGTACATCGCTGCGAAACATAATCCAACGGGTTTGAACCTTGAATGTCATCATTCTGCGTATCATGGTTGTGGTGTTTACATGAATTTCATGATGATATTTCTGTGGAAGGGTACGTATCAGGTAGGTACTTAGGTAGGTTAGGTGTCTTTGTCCTGGGATCTTTCGTCTCTCTTGTGATCTCTTACTTGCTGAATGGTAGAGGAGTCAAGTATCACGAGCTCAAGGTTCCTCATGATATTTTTGATGGAAAAGAAGAGAAGTTTTTCTGTATTGCGGATTAGTTCACCAGGTTCCAGAGTGATAAGAACTTCTTCCTAAGCTAAAGAAAGAAGAGAAGAGAGCAGAAAGCACGGGGTTACTAATGAACTGAACTAGGTCGCTTCTAGTAATCAGTAACAACTTTTGGTCTCATCTAATCATCTAATCATCTAATCATCTAATCATAATCTAATAACTAACCTAATCGTCCATTTCATCTTTAATCTCACTCAACCTCAATTCAACCAATCATCCCACTTTAGTGGTACAATCCGTGAATGGTTAGGAGATTCTTCGTCTCCACCACATGGAGATGCTATTCCATACCACACCAGCCAGAACGCTTCACTAATAAAGCCTTTCTGTATTACCTCTTCCTTATCAACAACCCAGGGGAAAAGAAGAAGAAGAAGAAAAAGAAAAAGAAAAGAGGCTATTGATTAGGTATGGATGGTCTCGGTCGTCGGCTCTTTACAATTTTGGTCCATTTGATAGTGTCCACGAAGATTGAAACAATGAGTCTTAGAGTTATCTGATGACTCGATGAGAACAAAGAGAATTGAGCTGAATTGAATTGAATTTACTTTACTTTACTTTACTTTCCTCACTTTACAATTTTACTTGTCAATTCATCTATCTCGATCCCTAGTTCTATCTCTATCTCTCTCTCTATATTAATTCTCCATTCCCATCTGAGCTGGCAATCGCTGCAGGAAAGCCAATATAACTTATTATACAAGGCACGAGTAACCTTGACAAGCCATCTTGCATATCCCGTCGCAATTCCAGTCCTCGGAACACACAATCACCAAAAAAGAAAAAGAAAGAGAAAAGAGAAGAACGACGTTATAGAATCCACACTTCAGTACCTTACCCATATATCCTAGGTATACAATCCGTCCACACATCATCTAACACATCCAGACCCGATACTACAATTCAAAGAAATTCTCCGCTCGGAAAAGCACCTCATAAGTCCCCGCCCCTCTTGTATGCAAGCAAGATTGGAACTTTCTTTCGCTTCCAACCACATCCATCCATACATCCCATACATCCCATACATCCCCATCCCATACATCCCATACATCCCATACACCCTATCCACGTCTTTTCACTGAACGACCCTTTTCATTTGCGTCGGTTCAGTGCAGGGTCCTGCAGCAAGAACGTGTAGAGAGAACCACTTCAACGAAATTTCATCACCCAAAGATAGCCAGGTACCCCCACATCATCCATTTTGTTGCGTCGTTTGTGGCTTATGCAAGAGATAGAACTTTCAGTTAAGAGCTTCCACTACTACCTAAGAGTTCCTGAACAATTGTTGCCTTTTTGCGAGGAGGATAAAAACTTCCACCAAGTCCCAGAGAGAGAAATTCAAGTTATTTTGGCCAACGATCGACTGAATTGAGACCAAGATTTCTGCTTTTGTCTTATTGCGCGTGGGATTTCAACTTCATGCGTTTGTGGACGGATCATCTGAGTCGTTGAAAGTTCTCAATTGGTTTTGAGATTACCCTGCTGTTGATGCTTAGGGAAAGCTCCTCCTTTGTTCATCTTGTTTTTCTTCTTCGAGGAACTCGCATTCAAATTCGAACATTAAATACGCCAACCCAATTGACTTGACATTGTCAACTCGACTTCTCTCAACTGAAGATAGGTTTCTTACAGAACTCCAAGACTTCCAAGTCTTGTTATCCCGCTTTGGTTCTCTTACTTCGGGTAACTGCAAGGTACTATATCCCAGGAGGGTCATCTTGCATATATCCCTGACACTGTGCCGTTGGCAAGGAAAGCCAAAAACTGGGGAAACCAGGAGCATTATGAATGCTCAAATATCATTCATTGTGAGTAAATTTTAATTCAATTAATTGTTGAAGAGTCAGGACAGTGTGTGAATTAAGATGTTGTTGTCGGGTTGTCACTTGGATAAGGGCTGGAAGATGGACACATCTGAATGGTGTCTTGATCCGAAAACTATAATGTCTACTCTGGACCATTCATCACCCAGTTCCCGAATCCATATCTTTTAGGGAAGAGTGATTGTCATTTTTCCCTTCAAACATGTGAATAAGTCTCCTGGAGATCGATGCCGAGATCAACTTCAGACAACAACAACGTTCCTAGATGACTACTTTCTTGCTTTCAATCCCTTCACAGTTACTTCTCTCAACTAAATTAGCTATCATGGATTTGTTCAAAATCTACAACAATGACACTCTTGATAACCTACATACACTTCAAACAATTACTAATCGATCTCAGGAAGGCGAGTTCAGCCTGATTCACATACCATTGCCTCTATACTCTTTGCTACTGCAGCCAATCTTGAGAGTCCTGTTACCATACAAAGAAGCAGGCCCATCGGATGAGAATGAAGATGAGGAAAATAGTCTTATGTTCGACCAAGAGCATGGTTTTCTCAATATCAGTGTAACTCCAATTGAATGCTCAGTTGTCTGTCATAAATCTTGGGCTGAGACTGTCTTTCAACCAATTATCAATACACTTGCCAAAGATGAGAACAACAAAGTTCAAATATCAACTGATAGCTACATTGTTTTCTCTGTTGATAGTACTGGCACTGATGCAGGTCAGAGAGTCATGGATCTCACCTCACCTCTCGCGATGGCTGGCGTCCCTATCTTCTTCATCACGACCTACTACACTGATTTCATCCTCGTTCCATCCAAAGATCGTCATACGGTGGGCCAGACTCTCATATCCCGCGGCTTCGAATTCTCCGAAGAAGATTCCGCCTACGTCGTTCCAACGCCCTCCCATTCTCGCGGCCCCAGTTCCAACTCCAATTGCAATCCTCCTTCCACTCCACCTCCATCCAATATCGCCGAACTCCAAGCACGCACTTTCAAACATCTCAAACGTCGCAATGTGAAGCCTTTCGTACAGCCAGGTTTACGCTTGGTTCAATGTTCGGGTCGAGATCGTATGATTGAAGAACGAGCAATTTCCAATGGCAATGGCAACGGTGTACATACCTCCTCTCCCCTCGATGCAATCAACACTCGCCTCTACATGTCCATCGTCTCGGCACTTATCAACCAACCTACTTTCCTCTCTCTCACCATCTCTCTCGAAGAAGGCTCTTCTCTTCTCCTTGACAAAACTCTCCTCCCTCTATTTGGTTCTTCGATTCAAGGTGATACCGATGGAGATCTAGTACCGATCTTCCTTGACCTAGTAGATTTACCACTGGAGAGTACAGGAATTGTTTGTGGGGTAGCAGGAAAATTGGTGGATGAGATGAGGTTGAATGATAAACCGAAGGAAGAGGGTGGTAATGCTTTTGGACAGGAATTATCATACTTGAGTACTGCGAGAGCTGGAGCAGTTGTGTTGAGTGGAGAAGGAAGTGAAAGGGCATTGGAGATGTTGGGTGGATTACTGGATCAGGAAGGAGAATAAGAAGTTTTGAATACCTGAAGGGGTTTGTCATGGGCGTGATATAATGGATACATATGGGGATGGAAAATGGAAAGCTGGATGGAAGCCAAAGACAAAACTCGGAAATCGAGAAGTGAATAAGTGCATTTGGTGGATAGCGAGTCTTTTACGAGGGTGGCCAGCTTACTTACATGTTGGTATCGCTTGCATACACAAAAGGGGTTTCGTTTTAATTTATTTCTTGGATTATTTGAATGGATTGGGATTAGGGTCGGGATCGGGATCGGGATTGGGAGTGGGAGTGGGAGTGGGAGTGGGAGGGGAGTGTGGAATGGCGGTATGGATATCAAAAGCAAAGATGGGACGGAGTGGGATTTTAACATTAGGTTTTGGGTGGATGCTATTATGGAAATTTGGAGAGGTTTTTTGAAAAGCTTCTATATATAGTATAGTATAGCATAGTAGGTAGGTAACTAGGTACATAGGAAAGATGAAAACTCATCTCAATTATTTTTTAGTCTTTAGATGGGAAGGTTATGGTGATTGTAGTAATTGTTCGATTTTTTTTTTTTTTCGTTTCTTTAGTTCTGTTTAACACATCTATTCATTTATCCATCCATACAAATACCATCTAACCCACCTATCTACCATCTAATAGGTATCTACCTAGCCCTAACCATAGCCACCTAATGATCCCCGTCCACAGTGCGTCTAATCAATATCGATATCATCCCATCTCTTCCCATCTCTTCCCTTCTGCTCCTTAATAATAACACCCCCTCCATCTCTTCCCTTCTAATCCTAATAACACCCCTCCCTCTCCATCAATCAAACCTTCTCCTCCTTCAAAATCCCATTCTAACGAACCTCTCTTTTCTCTCCAATATCTCCCCAGTATATTGTTTTTAATTAAATCCATCACATCTATCAAACCCCACCCCACTCAATCCAATCCAATCCAATCCAATCCAATCCAATCCAATCCTTCGTTTAACTATCTCTCTTTTTCCCTTTCTTTCTTTCTTCGCTTCTTTTTCATTTTTTTCATCTTATTCTTATATATATATACTCACCCCAAGCCTTACAAAAATATCATTCACACTTCTACAAATTAATATTATTCAATAAAGATATGAAATATAAAACTTTATTAATTATATGTTAATTAATCTATAATATATAATATATAATCATTATATATATATATATAATGTATATATAATGATTATTAAAAAGAATATATACATATCTTTTTTAAATGATATTATTTATAGAGTTTCTAAAGAAGTAATCATATATATTGTTTATTGAGTATATTTATTATTCATTCATTCATACTTGAATATCTAATATAAGAGGATATTCGGATTAGATTAAGTTTGAGAAGTCTATACATCTCCACTTTATAAGTAATTCCATCCTCGAGGTCTGGATTGTTGTAAATCTAGGGACCTGGTGTTTTAAGGTAATTTAGTGGTCGTTTAGACATGAGAATACTGTCTGGTTAGATTCAACTAAGGATCTTTATCCTCGGTATTCGAGAGCTTCGACATTATAGAACTACCACCTTTAAAACACTATCGGAAAGATAGAATCATGAAATGTTGGATTGAGGAGGTGGATAGTGTGAGGTGATTATCTAATATATCACACAACTTCAAGACCAATTTCTTCCATAGTAATGTCAGACACTTATGTACTACAAATTGTCTAATTTAATGTATAGATGTGCAGGAAGTGTTTGTGGAAATCCATTGTTGTGCGTTGCACTAATGAGGCACATAATTATCATCACTTTCAACGCATTATTATGATTATGATATACCGTACACTGAGAAGAGTGAGAAGATAATATTGGAGCAGACAGTTGTGGATGGGTATAAGTGGGTAAAGTCACGAAGAACAAGAAGTATTGTATCAAATGCAACGTGACTTGGGAAGATCCGCGAGTTCTATAGAATGCCGTCAACCCGTCCCCGAGACTGGACTGCCAGCTACAGACATGGAATATATCAGATACAAAATAGCACCAGATAAATCGATACAATCGACATAATCTCAGCTCACCTCACACAATGCAATGCAATTCAATCACGCCACTCCACCCAGAGGCTGTACATCGTTGAACCATGGCTGGCGGATGTGATCAGAATAGACATGATATTCGACTTAGCAAGACTTATGTTTCTGAGAATTACCCCCTACACTAATTTGTATCGAATGAATACAAGACGGGTACCGTATCAAATGTAATTGATAGACAGGAAGTGTTCAGGAGCAAAACATCGATTTCACCTTGAATTGCAATGGATAACCCTTATAATGGATAACCCTTATAATTTATAATAGTGCGGCATGTCCGGATTGCATTCGTTTTTATTTTGAGCTTCCGTGCCAAGCGATCGGAGTTACTACTCCGGCCGCGTGCGTATATATTGTAGTGCCTACCCAGTGATACTCGAAAATTGAATAGGAAAAAGTTGCTACGAGGAAGAAAGATGAAAGAAGGAGAGCTCGGTCAGGTGATATAAGCCAAAAAGGTGAAGCTGACCAAGTGATGAGCTAATAAGCTGATGAGCGATAAGCAACTCCACAGTACACACATTTCCTGTTTGAAAATTTGATCGATCTTCATGGGTTTCTTCGATTTGCCATGATGGTAAAAGTGGGGAGGAAGGTACGCCGTAAAGAGGATTCTGGGGAAGGGAAGGGATGAGCTGGAGCGACTGAGCTAATCCTTGTATTACTTTGTAAGGTTACGCTGTACGCTGTACGCTGTACGCTGTACGGACGCTCTGTACTTCTTTGGCCTTGGACAAATGTAGAAGTCATTGCATGATGCATGACATAGAGGTATCTGTGCAGGCTGTTCATAAAGTTTTGTGCTATTATTTGGGAGCAGAGGGGATGAAGGCAGAGGAAGATGAATGCTACCAATATGATCATCTCGGGTAGTGAGTGGCCTATCTCATTGTATCTTTTCATCTCATATTCATCATTTTGAATCAATTGTGGAATTAATATCCTTAATTAATATATCCTTAATGAGGCAATCATATCCCTAATTTAGGTGATACTAATATACCGATAAATAACTTCACTTCATAAACAAATGTCTCCGAGTTCTCCCCAAGAAGCTTGGACCTCAACACTAAACTTTCATCAGATCATCAGCCAATCAACAACAAAGACATCTAGACATCTCCTCACTTTTCATATTTCGATGACATCAACATCAAATCATCCCTGTCGATTCCCACATCAGGAAAAGAAGCTCCTCAAAGGTTTTGTAGCAGCGAGCAGATCGAATCTCAGTATCTTTGATGCCTACCATTTTCATTCTGAATGAGGAGATGCAATCAATCAATGCGAGAGAAAGCAGCGGAAGTAAAAGTGGCAAAAGAGGCAAAAGAGGCAAAAGAGGCAAAAGAAAAGACGTGAGGAATTCTGTTTTGCAATCAAGGTTTTTCTTCATGTGAGTGGCTGAGATGAAAATGTTTGAATACGGGCTTGGGGGGTATGAGGCTATGAAGTACTGCACATTCTATTTGATACCGCTCCAAACCATCTAGGTGATGTGCATATGCTGGTTGCTGCTTTACGACTCGGCGCTCGATGCTTATTATTTCGAGCTTGTTCCCTCATTTTCCCTGGAATTCCGTAACATGATTTGATGATGTGGAAAGCAAGTCTGGATCATGCCTTCCCGCTTATGCCTCCAGGGGCCCAGCTTCTAATAGGTATCAAGTTAAAACTCTTCAAATGTCCCAATTCAGGTTTAACAACCAAATTGGCCTCTTAGGTCATCCTTTGTGATGTGTGCGTGACGCGTGACCTAACCTACCCTCCCTATCTAGTCTTCCTCTTCCTCTCCCTCTTCTCTTTCCTTCTTCTTTCTATTCTTCTCTCCATCTTCTCTCCTCTTTCTCCTCTCCGTCTTTCATCGTCAAATCAACTTCAATTCTTTGACTTCACTACATACACTTGGTTTCTTGATTTTAATTAACATTCATCTACGAGATTCAAATCATCCATCAACCTTCACTCAACATGATTGATCCTATGCAAGCTTTCGATATGGAGCCTCTGAGGGGAAGAACCTCTTCTCTTCTGGTTCCGACAAGCACACCCAGTCCATCCGCTACGCCATCCGTTGCCCCAATTCCAAGTGTCGTTCCTAATGTTCCAACATATGAGACCATGGGTCATACAGGACAGACGACGCTATGGGTAAGTGACCCCAATTCCAACAAATTTGCTACTTGCTAATTTGCTGATTTCCAGGTCGTCTTCGCGATCATGTTTGTCTCAACTCTTATCTTTACCTATTTGGCTTGGAGACAACCAGTTGTAAGTGTTTGGCACATTGCCTCTTCGTCAATTTATCCAGGTGCTAACCTATTCGTTCCATAGCAAAAACGTCTCTTCCATGTTATTACCGCATTCATCACCCTTTTCGCCACTCTCTCATACTATGCAATGGCAATTGGTGATGGAAACGCACTTACACACATCGTTCATCGAGAATCACACAACCATACCCCAGATACTTTCGAACATATCTACCGACAAGTTTTCTGGGCTCGTTACGTTGATTGGAGTTTGACCACTCCTCTTCTCCTTCTCGACCTTGCATTCCTTGCCGGTCTCAATGGTGCCAATATTCTTGTTGCCATCGTTGCCGATCTCGTCATGGTTTTGACTGGTCTCTTTGCCGCTTACCACAATGACGGAGCTGCTAAGTGGGGTTGGTATGCTATGGGATGCGTTGCTTTCTTGGCAATCATCTATCAACTTGTCATCCCTGGTCGCCGTGCTGTCTCAAGCAGAGATGCTAAGACCTCGAAGCTTTTTACTGCCATTGCAGCTTACACTTTGATTATCTGGACTCTTTACCCAATTGTCTGGGGTATTGGTGATGGATCTCGCACTTGGTCAGTTGATGCTGAGATCATTGCTTATGCTGTCCTTGATGTCTTGGCCAAGCCCGTCTTTGGTCTCTGGCTCTTGTTTGCTCATGATAGTGCCGCTACATCTGTTGATGGATGGTGGAGCCATGGCTTGGCTAGCGAGGGTTCCATCCGCATTGATGATGACGAGGGTGCTTAAGTTTAGTAACGTATATTAACCTGTACGATACTAATCACGAATGATGTGGTAATGATGTGTCGGAGGGAATGAAACAAATTGTTACAATTGATGGGAAAGGAATGGAGAGGATGTTGCCATGGCATGAAAGAAATGAGTTATGAGATGGCTGGAATAGGAGCTCGTACTGGCTTATTTGTTTACAATTCAATGGGCATTCCGCACTGGGGCATTTGTTATTTGAGCATGGAAAACGTCTTGTGGTATCAACTGCAGTATGGAGGATAATTATGAATCAAGATACTTTATAAATTTTTTGATCTCTGAAGTGTTCATCGTGTTGACCTTTGGTGAGACGAGGTGATGTAATGGTATGTTCTCCATTTGTATATTTAGGCGTCAGTAGCAGCAAGAGATCTAGATCGAGACCTAGATCGAGAGCTTGAAAGAAGGGTGAGGTGAGGGTAGTTGGAGATATGTACGTATTTAGTAACTATATGATTTTGATAACGAAAAGAAGATAAAGAAAAGAGCATATACATATATATATAGAGAAATTTAGATCACCTACCTGGCACTCTAATATAACCCAATCATCTCGCCTCATAAATATAAATACCTAAAGGGAAATAGAAAATAGCAAAAAAGAGAAAGAAAAAGAAGTAAAGAGAACACCCCCTCGTTAAAATATACGCCCCGCTAAAAGCACCATCTAAAATTTAAACCCTCCATCTGGTAACCCAATCAAGCCAATCCCAACCACTTAAGCGCCTTCCTACTATTCCCCTTAGCCCTCGCCTTCACGTCTTCCTTCGCACTCCCACTCCCACCTCCGCCATAAGCCCCAAATCTCGTCTGAAGAAACATGCTCCTCCTCCTCGCACCCATGGGCGAATAACATCCCATAACCATGCGATCGTACGCGTCATCTTCGCTATCTACTTCGACTTCGAGATCGACTTCGGAGACATTCACACTGATTTCATCTGAGTGGGTGCGATCAAGCTGGGGGACTGAGGCGGAGCTTGTGGTGCTGTGGGAGTAGGTGTATACTGCTTGTTGTTCTTGGTTGTGAGTTTGGGTTTGAGTTGTTTGCGGTGGTGGGAAGAGTTGATCGTGGGGACGTATGGTGTCGCGGGATGTAGATTGTCGTTCGATAGCTATGGGAATGTGACGGATGGTGGAGCCGCTTGCACTATACGAAGATGAGCGGGGAGGAGTAGCAGGCGGTGGGGATATTGGACGACTGGTTGCTCGGCTAATGGCTGGGAAGTAAGATGGGCGGCTGGATAGATGTGTAGGTAAGCGTAGGATTTCGACCTCTGATAAATCGTCATCGTATACCGAGGAAGTTATTAATGAACCTTGTTCGGGAATAAATTGTAACATGTCTGTGTCAGAATCTGCACGCAAGAGCTCTTCCGTGGATGTCGATGCATCTTTCATGATGACTGTTTGGCTCAGTATTGGGAGAGGCCGGAGGAAGACCTGTTCAATATTATACCAGGATAATCTCTCGACTATGTTTTTGCGGATTAAAGTTAAGAAGTTTTGAATCTCGGGGCCTGAAGCAGTAGATGGTAAGTGGTAGTCGGCTTTGATGAACAGGGAGAAGCATGATGAAGATCTATTGAGTATCGTTTCTGGGTCGGCATCTCTCAGGGCATCAGGAGAGGATTTGAGAGGGTATCCCTGAGAATTTTCGGTACGCTTGAAAAGGTCGGTAGCGACAGCGGCGTCAAATGAATGATGCGAAGAATGAAATTTAGGAAGTGGAGGTTTAGCAAATGAAGGAGGATCTGAAGAAAGGGTATCTAAAACTCCGGCAACTTTCACAAGATCTGAACCTAGAAGGCTCCGAAGAGCGATGACGGTCGCAATTTGGTCAAATGGGAAGCTGAGGACTAGAAATCGAACCATAGAATTGGTAGCAAGGTATGTTTCGAGATGTGGAACAATTAGATCGGCGAGCAATCTTGGGTCGGTCATGGGATCTAAATCTTTGCGAGCAAGTAGCGGTTGAGACATGAAAGTTTGCATAGCACATGCGATTAGGAATCTAATTATTGTTAATAAATTATAACAATCACAAAATTGAAGTCCAAATACCTAAGATCAAGTCGACCACTTCGACTCTCACCACTTTTCTTGACGCCGATGTTTTCGACCTGCCTAAGAAGCTGAGTGCAGAAATCATCGCTTATTCCCTTTTCACATCCAACTGCTATGATTTGATCCACAGCAGGTCCATCGCAAGATGTTGAGCTACCATTGCTGAACATATCTTTCCAAAATGCACCTGACCCAAACATTACCGAAATTTGATATTGGTTGAGCGCCTTAGCCTCTTCTGAGAAATGAAAATTCAAAAAAGAGCGGAATTCATTTTGGATGTCAATTGACTTATTGCTGTATGCACCTGAAAATTCGAGGAACTTTTCCACCGCGCCTTTGTTAATAGGGAAGATAGCTGATGCGGATGTTGATAGGGGCCTTTTAAATGCCTTCTGCCGCTCCATCTCTTCCTGGGTTGGCGGGTGGCTGAAATAAGAATTAGCTTCAGTGCTTTTTTGGTAATCGCAGTGAGTTCTAGGTCTCCATTGATTTACCGATTGTCCTGAATTCAAAGATTCAGTTGCCATAGGCGCTGTAGTAGGAGGAGTTGGGAGTGGCCGCGGTAAAAGTGGTGAAGAGACTGGAAAATTACCACTCCTGTACTCTGATATTGATCGACTAATTTCTATTGGCGAGTTATCTGTGAAATGAATGATTAAATCCTCAGCGATATCAAATACCGGCTTAGTCAAATCGAGATCATCCTCAATTCCAGCACCACAGCCCTTGAATGCATGAGGCACACTCTTTGAGTTTGATCGTATCGAGTCTCTAAAGTTCGGAGTGTTTGGAGTCAAAGACCTCCTAATGGTCGTTTTCGACGCCTTGACAAATGCTGCTTTTGGCAATTGCTCAAAAGTTGAATCCTTCATAAAACTCCTTCTGGGTATATTGAAGGAACTCCTGAGATCGCTTGTCGAGGCAGCATGTTTGAAATAGAAGGAGGTTTTCGTATCATCATGAAGTAACAGATCTCCGATAGACTTGGTCCAGCTCGGCGTTGTCGGTGTTGGTAAAGCAGATTGCATATCCACAACACATGCTTCACCATAAACAACGTTAGGTGAAGAAAATAAGTTGTCATCATCTTGTGAAATGTACTCAAAGTAATCTTCATCTTCGTCAATATCCGTAGTTGGTTGTGTTGAATATCTGCTTCTAGGTACGGAAAAAGATGGCTTTGAGCTTGATGATGGCCGGGGTCCGAATGTACCACTATACTGGCTCAGCCGACAACGTGTTCCATTGATTTGACTTATCCTTGGCTCAGAAGGTATAGAAACGACTGTTGTCACGATATCGCTTCCATGCTGAGATTCCCGCACCGATCGTCTTGATGTGATTGTCCGAGATTCTCCGGGAATGTGTATAATTTGAGGACCACTATCAGCCATGCTTCGCCTCAGATTTCGAGCTCCAGATGTACCACTTCCTTCAATGTCGATCTCACATTCTGGCAGGTCTTTTTCACTTAATGTCGTTGCGCTCTTTGTACTTCTTAAATCCAACTTCTTTGGTAGCTTTGCGCGAGGTTTCGCTGTTACGTTTGACGGCTCTGGAATAGGCATAGTTTTCGAGGATGGGGATGAAGGCTTGGTACCTTCAAAAAGGCCTGCTACTCCATCCTTGACAATATCAAGGAAGATTGTCTCGGCTTCTGCGAGATTTCCATACGTGAGCCTTTGAGATATTTTCGCAACGCAGATTGCTCGCGCACTAACACTACCGCCATTCAAAAAAGCCAATTTTGATTGAGACGATGATCGTAAAAATGACCTCGCTACTTCGTTTCGTCGCGTGAGCGCAATATGAACATCGCGAACGAATGCCCGAGCCTCAAATGGTTCTCTTTTGTGGTCTTCACCTAAATAATGGTCGAGCGGCGCAAGAATAAGAATCATATGCGAATGTGGAAGGAGTCGTAGTTGAGTTGTGATAGTGTTTATGTTTCCTTCTAATGCAACCAGCTTTCCAACACCATGAGCTTCGTCCGCAACTATCGGCGTCATTTTGAGAATCGAGTTATAATCTAAAACTTGGGATTGGTTTCCTTCTTGGCTAATGTTTGCCAAATATTGGGTCATGAAAGTCTGAAGTGCAAAACAGTGCTGGGCATAAGAAACAAGAATTGTGTATGATATTTACAAATCGCAATGAAAAATGGTGGTCTATAAGCTGAACAGGTAAGAAATGATCGGAAAATGCTTGAAATGAAATTGGAAGTCCTGAGCCCAAGCATCTCTTACCACTGCCGCTATCTGAGGATTGATACTAGACCACTTACAAGAAAGTGTAGGGAACCTGCTTCTAAAATGGCGTAAGTGAGTGTGGGTGATACCGAGAAAAATAGATTTTGAGTCCATTTTCGTACAGATCTTCGCCAGGATGTAAATTAAGGTTTATCATTTTGAGTGAACATTGGCCAACCAATCAATATATTTTCACACACAGTCCACCACCAGCACTTACAAATGGAGAGCAACACAAAACTAAAACCTACCTAGCTGGGACGAACCGCATCAGTGGAACGACAAAGCCATGAAGCACGAGATGTTTGCTTGTTGCTAATGTTTTATCCGGTAGAAATATACTCAGTAGTAACTTACTTGATAGTTGACAGATGTTGGCTAAGGGGTGAGCTCTAAACTTTTGAGTTTATTGAAGAATCTCATTAGAACATTCAACCGAAGTTCATAGCATACCTCTCCATGTATATAATTACCTAGACAAAGGGTGGCTAGGGGAGGGCAAAGCTGTGAACTAACACGAATTGAAATATTTTCGGTCGTGCGTAAATGTCTAAAGTTGTGATGCTACGATGATCAGAGACACTAATATGACCTCGAGCTCTTTTTAGGTCAACACGGGGAAGGTTCTCCTTAGGTAGGACCAAAATTGACTGACCAAATGGGAACGATCTAATCTTAGCTCATTCTATTGATTTGTTTGACGCTCTGGCACAGAAAAGGATGCAAGGGTTGTGAATCCGGTGTAAACTCCATCAATACACACATATTTTAGCCTGGTTTTTGCAGGTCGCAATGCAGGGGAGTGTACTTTGAGGCTATATTCCGTGCAAAGCTATAAGTAACAGTCGTGATTCTATAGGGATAAAAAGCTTGATAAACAGTGTTGACATCTTGGAGTTGATAAATCAAAGCATGTCACAACAAAAATTGTAGGAAGAATCTTGCATCTGCTACGTCAGAGTCCATATCAAATATATATCTCTTTGAAGTAATTGTTTCGTCTCATGAAGCTGTTGATCAAAGAGTGCCTGTCAAATCGCCCGGAATCAACTTTTTCAGCCTTGGGCTCGAAAACATGGTACATCCTGCCTTCAGCTTATAGCTTCAGCGAGCTGCACTATTTCGCGTGCTCCTAAAAAATATCTTTCATAAATAATAAGTAGACAGAGATTCGAGAACAAAGAGCTTTGCATGCTATATTGGCGCAGTTATGCTGTATTTAGTCGTCGTCAGAGTCCAGTAGCTCCGCTAACTCTGCCTCTTCTTCCGCAGTCATTAGACCCTTTTTAGGCTCAACTTTTTCCTCCTTCACAATTCCTTTCGCCTTCTCCTCATTTTCGAGACGTGATTTTTCGAGCTCCGCCTTACCAAGTCCCCAAATCCTCACGGTCCCGTCTATACTGATGCTAATGACCTGTTTCCCCCCTTGAAGAATCGTCAGGCCGGTGACCTCCTCGTAATGTCCGTCATAAACATGCCATAATTTGCCAGTGGCCTTGTCCCAAACCTTCACATCTTCGTCCCTACCTGCGGTCACAACCCACGTATCCGTGACAGCTACAGTGCGGACGTAATCTCCATGCTCGTATGTTTCTTCTGCGCTCCAGTGCTTTGCTCTTGATAAACATTTAGCTGTACCATCAGCACTTGCTGTCCATAAATCCGTTTCTTCTTCGTCGCCAGCAAATAGGACTTGGTAGACGCTTGTTTCATGCTCAAGAATCGTATCTCTTATGGCCTTGCTCTGTTCCGAAATTTCTTCAGTAGCATCAAGTATTTGAGATGCTGATGAGAGACTAACGCGCCATCTCCGGATATGAGGGTCACTACTCGAGGAAACGAGAACGATTTCGGTGTTCGTTGAATCTTCGGGATCTAGAGCGAGGTGTTGCACAGCCATCATAGATTCACTCTTGTCTCGAAGAGTATGCAAGCGTTCGCCGGTAGTGGTGTCCCATACCATTATCTTCGCGTCGGCACCACCAGATATTAAACACTTAAAAATGCATCAGTAAGGCCTACATCCAACCAAAGCGGAAGAGCTTACGTCAGTTCCCCCAATGTTTACGCAGACAATAGCTTTGACAAAGTCAGAATGTCCCTTAAACCTTTTGCCCAGGACTTTGCTTTCTCTATCCCAGCTCCAAATTTGTTTGTCCCAGCATCCTGCAAACACTGTATTACCACCATGCCCACCAATGGCTACTGAAGTAACTGGTGCCGTTGGGCCTCTATAAATCGGTTTTGTATTTCTAGTCTAGGAATACTGTTAGATGGCATCTAGGACACGGCATAAACTTAGATAATTATCGTACCTACTTCGATATTGACCCTTCGTACGCATCCAGCACTCTCTGCGATGTAAACGCATTGCGTCGAAAATGGGTCTGGAATCAAGCTCAGGAGCTTTGATTGTAAAATTATAGGGTTTCCATTTTTGTTGCCGGATTTTGCAGCTCTACGGGCTCGTGTAGACTCGGATGCATCAGTTTGAAAGAAGTGTCCTGGATCTGTTGACCGAGACATGATTGATATTAATGTAGGTAGTGAAGTAGAGAGGTTTCCAGTGATTGTGATTGTGTATCGGGCACAGGTAGTGGGGTTTATTATCACTACCAATTCACCAAGTTACAGGGGAGAGACGCGTAAAGTGGAAATTCGCGAAGATACGCGATTTCGTTATCTAAGTCGCGTAATCTATCTCAACTATTTACAACTTCCATGACAGATATTTTGTAGACCATCCTGCCGCAGCAACTCAACTGCAATGGCTTTTACAACTCAAATCAATCTGCGACCCAGGCCCGCCCATACTTCTGGGCCGACTTATCTATCGTATACTCCAGATGGCTCAAAATTGGTCACAGTCGGGTCAAATAACACAACCCGAGTATACAAGACTGGATCCGATGGAGAACCTACGAATATTGATGATTGCCAAGAGCAGAATATGGGAGTTGATTCTACAGTAGGTATCCGGTTATCTGGATGAAATATGCTAAAATTATTTGAAGAATGACTTTTTCGTCGCTGGTTCCGAAGATGGAACTGTTAGCAAATATTCTTTCGATACGATGTCATTTGACAAATTCCTTATGCGCTGTTCATTACCAGTTCGAGACGTTGCGATATCACCAAATGGTAGATGGTGTGCTGTTGCCAGTGATGAACTCACCGTCAAAATCGTAGACACAAACGATGTAAACCATATGATGTACCTCAGAGATCAGCAGAAACCTGTGAAGCATTTATCCTTCGATCCAAGCAACAAATTCATAGCTTTATCATGTACGGATGGTATGATATACGTATATTCGTTGTTGGATGAGGAACCAGAACTTGTGAGGACAATTGATGGAATGATTAGAGCTGTAGAGACGGATGATGAGATTAGCTCGAAAGTCGTGTGGCACCCGGATGGTAGAGCATTTGCAGCACCAACTGCCACAAGAGATATCCAAGCCATGTCCCGAAGTGATTGGGAGAAACAGCGTGTCTTTGCGAACGGCCATACCGGGGATATCACAGCATTGGCGTGGTCGCCAAATGGAGCGATGCTGGCGTCAGCTGGGAAGGATAGAAAGATCTTGCTCTGGGAGACCAAAACACAAAAGATCATTGCTACTTACGACCATGCAAATGTCATGGACTTGGCCTGGCACCCTACCGATAATTTGCTTTCATTTACCAATTTGGATGGAGAGGTTTATATTTTTCAGAATTTTGTACCCGATGAGCATGCTCACCTGGTCAAATTGGGGCGGCAACCAGCTCCTTTTGTGCATGATCCGTTGTCAGAAATCTCAAATAATGCACGACGGCCGACCACAAATGGTACAAAAGGTATGCCAGTCCGAGGAGTTCGGCGTGGCTCCCCTGACAGTTTGGATGACATCCTTGGATCTGATATAATGGGAGATGAAGATGACTTTGTCATTGATGATGATGGCGCTGGCTATGCACTCGGATTAAATGGCAATGGCAAGAGACCTGCGGACGATGTGGATCCTTATGGGATGTCCAGGAGTAAAAGGCAAGCGCAATCATGGGAGCCACAATATCACGAATCCTTTCAGCCAGGTAGCACACCCTGGCGAGGAGACCGGAAGTATCTTTGTCTCAATTTAATTGGATTTGTGTGGACCATTGACCAGGGCGATTATCACCAAGTCACGGCAGAATTCTATGATCGCGAAACCTACCGCGATTTTCGCTTCACAGATCATTTACTATATGATAAAGCCTGTCTCAACGAAAACGGCTCTCTTTATTCCTGTCCTTCCGGCAACGGTCATCCAGCAACAATCTTATACCGTCCCCATGAATCTTGGACAAGCGGTACAAATCGTGTAGAATGGCACACTGAGTTACCTAAAGGTGAGGAGGTGAGTGCCATTGCACTCAGTGAGTCTTTCGTCACAGTCACTACTACCGCAAATTATGTTCGTATATACACACTTTTCGGGATACCGTTCAGGGTATATAGGCAGAAAAGTAGTCCCATTGTTACTTGCGCGAGTTGGAGGGATTACGTCCTTACTCTAGGAAATGGTCCCGTGGGCGCGGATGGAAATACAAAACTGCTGTATACAATACAAAACATCAAAAGGGATGAAATCTGTCAAAACGAGGATGTAGTAGCTTTACCGGATGGCGAAACGGTCAAAAGCGTCTTCTTTTCAGATAACGGTGTAAGCACATATCCTGGTTTAGGACTCTTCATGTTCGCTTAACTGACTCTAACCCTTAGGACCCATGCATTTATGACTCTACTGGAACACTCCTTACTCTTGTTCACTGGCGTGAGCCATCTCAGGCAAGCTGGGTTCCTCTTCTCGATACTAAACTTCTCTCTCGTCTCGCGAGTGGGCGTAAAACAGAAACATATTTTCCCGTGGCGGTGTCAGACAATAAATTCCACTGCATCATCTTGAAAGGTGGTGACAAATATCCCTATTTCCCCCGTCCACTGCTCACCGAGTTTGATTTCCAAATACCTATTTCCTCACAGTCAAAACCTGATAGTGGTGACGATGGTAACGAGACTGGTGGAGATGAAATGAAGAAATTGGAAGGAGAATTCGCCCTCAAGAGTATTCTTTCAATACTCAAGTCGGACCTTGTCAAGTCTACTGCAAGTACAGAAAGTGAACGGCAGGAATTACTAACGATGGATGTCGAGATCGATAAGAGCCTACTGAGGATGATGATGGCTGAATGTATAGAAGGAGAGGAAAGAGGTATGAGGGCATTGGAGATGGTGCAATTAATGAAAGATAGGACGGGGAAATTTATCGAGGCAGCGGGTCAAATAGCGGATAAGTACGATAGGGTAATTTTAGGAGAAAAAATAAGGGAATTGGGTGAGGAGAGATTGCTGGAGATGGATGAGGACTAAATAACTAATGTATTTATGAATGTATCATGAAATGACGTTTGTGTAAATTGTAAGATATGAAACTGGTTGGCTACTAGGTATTTAGGAATCTTGATGGATGTATGCATTCTTGGTGTGCTGCTGAAACGATGGTCGTCAAAACTTAGATGTCTTTGATATGCCAAAGGTAAAGCAGGACAGCAAGTTGGGGCAAGCTCGTCCAGAACCAATACCCGAATCACACTCCGATGCTTTAAAACTAATTAAAAAGTGCCAATAGTTCAATTTAAAAGGATGCGTCGGAATCTAGAATGAAAAGATATAATGCTTGGGTCATCGTATGTGTGAATTGACTGTTCCTTGACGTCAAATCGGGGCAATGAACTCCTGAGCTCACAAGTCGAAAATTAAACGAATATTCAATCAAAACGGCACCATGATAAATCAGCTTCATAAACGCGGACATTTCTTCCCTTTTTTTTACAGCTTTGATCCCAGTGCCATGAAAGGTCATCCATTTGCGATATTACCATGCCGTACTCAAATCTTGGATGGGAATGTATCCATTTCATGCGGTCTTTGCGAGCGCACTTGGAAGCCCCTCCTCGTTACATGCATGAGCCCCGTGAGAATACGATGGCCTTACGAGTAGCATAGAGCCTTTCGTGCTCGTGTAACAGATCACAGATTAGTAGATATGTTCTGTGAATTGAACTGCAGAGTTGTAGGCTGGATGAATATCTGGCGACCGGTGACTCTATATTTAGCTGGTCACGCCCAAACTCACACTCGCCTCAACCAGTCAGCCAGCCAACGTCAGAATTTAACCAGTGTTCATTGGATGAATTTAGGTCCGTTAAAGATCGATGTTCTCTGGGGCGTGGACCCGCGAACTCACGCATACAACCGTACCACTGCATCCATCCTTAAATGCGGCTCCGCGTCCTTTGTAGCACTTTTCATTATTCTTTTAGAGATATTCTCATGCATAAATATATTTTGGGGAAACCAAGGTGGAGTCATGTGAGGCCTTATCGTATACATTCATAGGGTGGGGAACTGGTGAGACGGGGTTGATGGTGATATGGTATTGGATCGACTAGACCTTTCATAAAAAGACAGCAAAGCATAAGAAAAAGGTACCCGAGTACGAGAAATTTTGGACAAAAAACTTGCATTAGCCATTCTTAATGAAAAGTCGTGATATTTAATACAGTATGCAGTAATCCACCTTCCCATTCATTCATTATCTGGCATGGTGTCTGTGAATAAATAGTTTTAAAAGATCAGACGAAATAGAGGGGTTTTTGACATCTTATTCGTAGATTGGAGAGGAAACTTTTAGAAGAAGATTAAGGCAATGATTTGCTTTGCTTTGCTTTGCTTTGCTTCAAATGAAATATTGATCATGAATGAAAGAAAGAATGAAAGGAATGAAATAGCATAACGGCGACGTGCCTTGTGGCGTAGGAACCAATAACGCCACACAACATGTGGCTAAAAAGTAGCCGTAGTTGTTATTTTCACATCGATAAATGCAACTTCATTACCTTGGTAAATTATAGAGTGAAATAAACCCGGGAATGTGTAAAATAAAATCTATTTTCCACCCACCGAGACAGCTGCAACTTTCCTTGCTATTGGGTTTGTCCTTGTTTTAGATATTATCATCAGCCGCCAGACTCAGATATCCATCTCTCTATCTTGTGATCGTCAACGTCGACGCGCCATTCTCAAAAACCTAGCTTCAATATCTTTCCACTCTAGCGCACATTTTGGTTGCCCCTCAACAACAACAACAACAACACAATGGCCGCTCTTGGTGAGGATTTACTTGGGATAGTTAACAAGCTGCAAGATCTTGTCTTTAATACTATTGGCAATGATAGCTTGGATCTGCCACAGATTGTATGGTATTCTTCTCCACGAGTTGCCAAACCTGGCACTGATATCATTTTTAGGTAGTCGTTGGTTCTCAATCTTCTGGAAAATCCTCTGTACTCGAGAATATTGTCGGTCGAGATTTTCTTCCCCGTGGCAGTGGGATCGTTACCCGCAGACCCCTCATTCTGCAACTCATCAATGTACCATCAGAGGACGAAGATGCACCGGAAGCACATACAGCAGCCAGTGTAGCTACACAACCAGAATGGGCCGAGTTCCATCATATTCCCAATCGAAGATTTACAGAATTTCAAGATGTGAAAAGGGAAATCGAGAACGAAACGGCGAGAATAGCAGGAAATAACAAGGGGATCAACAGATCGCCTATCAACCTTAAGATTTACTCGCCGCACGTTCTAAGCTTGACCTTGGTGGATCTGCCAGGTCTAACCAAGGTAAGTCGCCGTCATCCTGTGTGTGAGAGGAAGATAAGATTTTGACTTTTTTTTGCAGGTTCCTATCGGAGATCAACCCACAGATATTGAAAAGCAGACCCGAAATCTGATATCGGAATATATTGCGAAGCCAAACAGTATCATTTTAGCTGTATCCCCAGCAAATGTCGATATCGTGAACTCTGAGGCTCTAAAACTTGCCAGACATGTCGATCCTCTTGGCCGAAGAACTATTGGAGTTCTTACAAAAATAGACCTTATGGACCATGGCACGAATGCTATGGATATTCTGTCAGGAAGGGTATATCCTCTAAAGTTGGGTTTCATTGGTGTTGTCAACCGGTCACAACAAGATATCCAAGGCAATAAGAGTCTTTCCGAGGCATTGAAGTCAGAAGCGGACTTTTTCAAACACCACCCTGCATACCGAAATATGGCTAACCGATGCGGAACCCAATTCCTGGCGAAAAGTCTTAACACTACTTTGATGGCACATATCCGAGAAAGATTACCAGACATCAAGGCTCGGTTGAATACTCTCATGGGACAAACACAACAAGAGCTTGCTAGTTATGGGGACATGCACTTCAGCGGCAAGGAGCATAAAGGTGCATTGATTCTGCAATTGATGACTAGATTCGCATCTTCTTTCATCGCATCCATTGATGGTACCTCGACGGAGATCTCGACTAAGGAGTTATGTGGAGGAGCCAGGATATACTACATCTTCAATTCTGTATTTGGAAACTCATTAGAGACTATAGATCCAACGACAAATCTTTCCGCGCTAGACATTCGAACAGCCATACGAAATTCGACCGGTCCACGACCTAGCTTATTTGTACCCGAGCTCGCATTTGATCTTTTGGTCAAGCCACAAATCAAGTTACTCGAAGTTCCTAGTCAAAGATGCGTGGAACTTGTCTACGAAGAGCTCATTAAGATATGCCACACCTGTGGCTCGACCGAACTTACCAGATTTCCCAGACTCCAGACCAAGCTCATCGAAGTGGTTTCTGACTTGCTACGAGAGCGTCTTGGCCCGGCATCTCAATATGTGGAGTCTCTTATTTCCATTCAAAGAGCATACATCAACACAAATCATCCAAATTTCCTAGGCGCAGCTACAGCCATGAGTAATGTTGTTTCTAACAAACAGGAAAAGGAGAGAAGGAAGCTGATACAAGAAGAAAAGGAGAGAAAGGAGCACAGACGCCGAAAAGAGCTCGAGGCTGTGAATGGAGGTGATACCCTGGAAGAAGGAGAAGATGCTGTTCCAGAGAAGCTTGAGAACTTACCGCAGCGGAAACATCTTCAGAAAACTTCTCGAAGCATGTCACCTGCAATCCGTGAAAACGGTACAAGCGCGATGGTATCATCAATGAACGGCCTACGTGGAGGATCACCGCCCAGGTTCAATGGTCAAGCGGCTGGCGGTGCCCGTGATTCGTTCTTGAATTACTTCTTTGGCAAAGATGGCGGTTTACCAGGTGGAGCAGGCATTCCACAAGCAGCTTCATCTGCGCAAATGATGGGTAACCCTAACCTTGGTAGACACGTGAGCCAAAGCGCGGAACCAAGTATCACACAAAGTATTAGGCGGCAGGAGGAACGTCCTGTACAAAGAACACCTGCCCAGCAAGCTCGTGAAGATGATTACGAGCTTGGTCGTGCACAAAGAGATTACAACTATGATTCTCCATTCGTAAGTTTCCATTCATTCTCCAATCCCCACACATACTATAAATCCGAACTAACACTATCCCTAGGGTAATAACTCGGAACCAGCACTTACAGAACGCGAAGCGATGGAGACTGAACTCATCCGCGCTCTTATATCCTCATACTTTAACATCGTTCGCGAATCAATAGCAGACCAAGTTCCAAAAGCCGTTATGCATCTACTAGTCAATCACTCCAAAGATGTAGTGCAAAATCGTCTGGTTAGTGAATTGTACCGCGAAGATCTATTCAGCGAATTACTTTACGAAGATGATGCCATCAAGAAAGAGAGAGAAAAGTGCGAAAAGTTGTTGAGAACGTATAAGGAAGCTGCGAAGATTGTAGGAGAAGTGGGAATGTAAAGCGTTTGGGAAAGAGCAATGAGAGCACGAAATAAAATGGATTTAGATGGATGTGACGATGACACGCAATGCAATTTCATGACCTGCTCATGATGGTTTTGGTGGATGGGCACAAAAGGGGTAGGTGATAGGATAGGTGATGGATATGTAAAGAAACGCCACGAGATTCAAACTTGTAGATTACACTGCTCCGACACAGCCTGCGCGTCGCACCTTCTGGACCTTCTGGAATGAAGAACGAACTGTAATTTTCTTTCCTTCTTCATCGCTATCTCTACATCACTGTACTCTATGCCAATCAGCCGTTAGTTACTTGGCGAGTGGACGGACCCCTTGATCTTCTTCCTGATTATACACCGTATACACTGTATGCATGCATATATTCATATGACAAATACTTATTATTACTTATTTACTTTGCTCCCTTTTTTCGACTTTGAATACCTATTGAATTCATCATCGATTATTGATATTTTATTTTGGTATTTAGTTAGTTATATTATATTGTTTTGTCTTGTCTTGTGTTATGTTTTATGATTTGATTTGATTGAATTTGATTTGTTATATTAATATATTTTATTATAAGAGTTTTATTATATTATATAATATATATTATTTTAATTTAAGAGTTTAATTTATTTCCTCTACAAGTAGTATATAAATAAATAATATTAAATTAAAGAATAAATAAATCAAAGAATAAAAAATAAAAAATGAATAAAAGTTTTTGAATATATTTTATATTTTATATATTGATTTTGAAAAGTGGTTTCTTTTTAAAGAGAAAGAGATTTTAGATATTTTATTTTGTTTGTTTATCTTTTTGTCTTTTAATTAGAAGTATTATTATGCATATAGATGGAATTGAATAGATAACTAAAAATTTAAAATGTTGAAAGATACTTGTGGACGCTGTGGGTTATAAACGTAGAGATAGTTAATTGTAGTTCTATTTTTTTGATTGCTAAGACAAGTAACTAAAAAAAAGCATTGATGAAAAGATGATATAAAATCTTTTGTTATGTAGAGATGGTATTGCAATTGAAGAGGAATGGTTTGGGATAAGGAATAGAGAGAGGGAAATAGGGTATCTGAAAAGATTTTGTTTGTGTATACGTCTTATTCTATATATTTATAAGATATATAGATATCCGATATAGTGCCTACCTGTATACCTTGGTGATGAGGTGATAAGGAGATGGATCAAGGAGTAAGTTAGAAGTTCAACAGCCCTGCAATGAGTCACAAATCACAATCACTATACCCATCGACACTAAAAAGTCAATGACCTTTAGATAAATCTAGTAAAGAGGCCGCGCACGATATGCATTACCGCCATCTAGAATCTCTAAAGATAATCACCAACTACCTCCAAGCTTGCAGAAAATTCAAAACTCCGCCGCATAAGTATGTAGATGAAGTATACATCCTGAGAGATGATGCATAATCGACCTGGATATGCAGGAAATCGTGAAACCATAAGGGCAGCCATGTAGTAGTATCTTGAGTCATTATCGTCGGAAAATAGTATTTATCGTCAATCACAAAACCAAAACGGCACAAAGAGTGCTGCATAAACCGAGGCCTTGCCCTACTAAAAGTTTTGTGGGAGTTCCCTGGAACAAGTCAGCCATAATGGACAAGTAGTACAGGACATTCGCTCCACACCTCTGGCAAAGTTGCAGCACATACAATAGCAGGTTTGAAACTTGCGAATCTATACTTCTAGATACCACGAGCCCATTCATGGTCACTATAACCACCATAAGCAACACTAAAGTAGGAGTTTTCGGAACGATCAAGTAGTTCTAGACGTAACTCAATTGTGGTTTCCTTAATACGCTACACATAATCAGTTGAATATCACACGGCAATGATAGCATATTTTAAGCTCACATGACGACAGAGCTCTGGGAACCGCTTTAATATGAAGGTAGTAATTTCACGAGTGGTGTATCTTGGTTGAAGTGCCTCTTGTCTAGGGACCTTTCCTTGGACTAATGGAGCGTGTGTGGACAGGTAGGCGATGCAACGATCATGTTTGTCAGACCATCCAGATGGAAGGCCACAGCTGGGAACGCTTTTATTAACAAGTTCTGGTCCAGGAATACGGTAATGGGTAAGTAGATTGTATGCCTTATCCTAAACAGATAAAATTATTAGCCTGGATCACCATGACAATAAATGGGTTGCCGACTTACTTCTGTCGGTTGCAATTTAAAACCTGGTCCAAGGGAGATTGCAGGATTCTGAAGAAGTCTCTGACGAGCCTCACCAGCGCTGGCTCCATTATAGGTAGCTTGGAGAGCACGTCTACGGTCTTCTGACAAGACGGCAGCGGCAGCAGCAGCTGCTTCACGCTGCTTTTTTCTGCTCGGAGGACGAGGAGGAGTACCGTTCTCATCTTCTGTGGTAACGTCAGACTTTATCTTTTGTATTTCCAAAATTGGAACTGATTTGAAATATTGCTGTGGTAGATAAAGGGTGATGAAATACTGACGGTCAAAGTGAGTTAGCTGTATAAAATGTTAGCAAATTTCGTGAAATTCTATGGAAAATAGAGGGTCACAAACCGGCATCATTACTTGCGCCATGATGAAAACTTGAAGTTTTGTGGTATTGGCCTAACAGACTACGACAATATGAGCTCTAGTTTACGCGAAGTTTCAATGGCTGATGAATTTGAAACCGAGAAGGAGCTCACATACCGAGCGTATTTGAAATTGGGTTGGCCAGAAACTATGATCTGAAGAAAAGCTTTAGTATGACGGATCAGTGTGTAGTTGTGGTAATTTAGACGATGGACGAACACACTAACATGCGTATATTCAAGCTGCTACTGTGCTTTACACAGATTGAACTGTCGTTGTGATTAGAAGCTAAAATGTGAATTTTGAATGAAGCCAGAGGCCAGGAGAAGACTCACACTCTTCGAGATATGCTTGAAATACTCTCTAGAGGAAAGCTGTAAGCTTTTGACAGTAGACAAGAAGATATACCAAGGAAGGTTCAATTGAAAAGAACTGGTCGTAATCCACAAAATTGTTGCGGGAGAACGAATCCTCTCCCTCTTCCTCTTGTCGAAGTTGAATATTTCGAGAGATGAATTCGGATGTGAGGGAAAGGAAGCTAGACCGTGTTATTACCATACACGGCAAGAATTCCGGGTATCGGGCCGACAGATCAAGTGTGAGTTAAGGGAAAGTAAAGTAAAGTGTAAAGGTTGGTAGAGGTTGAATGGACGTTTAAAGTTGGATAAAAACAAGAAGGATTTGAATTGGGAAGTCTCCAAATTCTCTGTTACAGTCCACTGCTATCAATAATCAGATTGTGCTTGATGTAATATTTGGAAACCAAATAGATTGGGGGAAGGCAAGGAGGTTTCATGTTGTGGATAGAAAACAAGGGGAAGTGGGAGGTAGATGGGAAGTAAATGGGAAGTAAATGGGAAGTAAATGGGAAGTAGACGGAAAAAAGGTCATTCGAATCTCAAGGGCGATGGAGAAGAAAGGTTTCTCAACATACCGGGTCTATGACATACACACACCAGATAGCTTGATAACCAAACCGACGATCTCTTAAAAGTAAATATAGAATGATCTTCTGTCTAACAACAACGAAGGAAGTCAGTATCAGTCTTTGATCCCATGGTAGTGTCCTTGAGAATAACTTTGGTAGAAGATAGAAGATTTCGATGCAGAATTCATGAATTCAGAAGGATTGTAATAACTGAAATGAAGAAGGCGAGAAGTCGATGGAACGGGAAGCTATTGTAGATCAGGTATCAAAGATCGATGAGCCTATCAAATTTAGATCCGTCCCAAGTTTGGAACTCTTCCTACTCGACCTGCTGAAGTGGGAAAGCACCATCCCACTGGTAGTTTAGAGTTGTCTTTCCCAAATGGGTAACCACATGGTCCAATGAACTTGACAGACGAATGGCCCATTAGCTTTTCAGGGTAAAGCTTTAAGAGTGGGCAAACTAATATTCATATCCATGTCCATTTCTTTACGGAGTTCTGACTTCTCTACAAAGAGTAGGACCTAATATCATCGGTGCTTCTGGTGAACTCGGACATAACCAATATTTTCTCTACGAAAGAACATAGCATACCTCATACATATGATGTAACTCCTCGTGCATATCCCCCCACCACAACAGACCTCTTCTCCTTTCTATATTCAAGCATTGTCAGCCAATCTCCAGTCTTCTAAGGTATACCTATTTTCATCGTTGGGAAAGCAATAGAGATACAGATTATCTCTCATATCAAAAGAAAACATACACACCGTCGGCTTTCTCAATCTCAGGCACTCCTGCTTCAAACTCCCAGACCGATCGACCACAAAAGGACACGGGGCAGACGGCGAACAAGGACTGAATGAATCCTTCTTTTCTTCCAAAGATCTCCTTTCTTTACCGAGTAATCCTTAAAAATAACTCAATGCTTTTTCTCACATAAAACAATGATATTGTACAAGAACTGCTGACATGACCATATATATTGCATTGCTTCGCTTTTTTCACATCTAGACAATTATCTTTCCTTAAACACTCCCGCCATGCATCATGATCAGGTGAAAAACACGAAGAAAATCTGTTTGGAGC
Source organism: Sclerotinia trifoliorum (assembly GCA_905066765.1). NCBI lineage: Eukaryota > Fungi > Ascomycota > Leotiomycetes > Helotiales > Sclerotiniaceae > Sclerotinia > Sclerotinia trifoliorum. The sequence continues at coordinate 281,904 of CAJHIA010000010.1, read as the reverse complement.
TACACATGTATCCCACGGGTCCATGCAGACGTAACACTCATCTATCGGCGGATGCAACCCGATTTTAACCATCCAACCATTTCCCATGCCCTTCCTTATGCTGAGGAACCGTGGGATTTTTGCCATTTACTTTGGGGGAAATAACATAGGGCGCTTCGGGAATTGTGACCAATGCATGGCAAACAAAATTGTAAAATGTAAGGATTCTTTGGCTGTCTTGTTCTGAGAAAATCATCAATTGGCTTCATTCAATTTGAGCACTTTCTAATGTTCTTGATGTGCAAGAAAACGTAGTGCATATATTACACAGAGCCTCTAAATTGGCATGCCCTCCATGTATAGCTTTGGTTGTACAAACGCCTCCCTTCCAGAAAGATTGCACTTATGCCTACTAACTTAAATGCAATTACAACTTTTTAAAAACTCTACGCAAAGCTAGCCTATCACTTCCATTTCCAATATCTTTCTAGGAGCGACCGGTAATTTTGCTAAGCAACGAACCACTAGGAGCCTTTTGTTTATCGAATACACCTAAAAGTGATTTCCAAACGGCTCCGGGTTCTTGCGATGCGTCAATACCACTCCAGATGCCGGTCTTTTGGTAATAACCAACGACAGGGGCAGTTTGATCGTGGTAGGTAACAAGTCTCCTCTTCAAAGCCTCGGCATTATCGTCGGATCTTGATACCAATGGTTCACCGGTGATATCGTCCTTCATTTCTGCCTTAGGTGGGTTGAATACTCTGTGATACGATCGGCCTGAAGCGGGGTGCACCAAACGACCAGTAATGCGGGATACAAGGAGACTATCGTCAATTTGAAGCTCGACTGCGTGTTGTAGCTTTTGGTTGCGCGCCGAAAGCATGGCATCCAAGCGCTCTGCTTGCACAACTGTACGTGGGAAACCATCAAGAATGAATCTATGTTTCACGTCAGAATGAGCTTTCCTCATTTGTATTCTCCGCCAGCACTTACCCTCCCTTGCACTCTTGATTGGCCTCAAGTTCGGCCTTGATCATGCCGATGACGATCTCATCACTAACAAGGCCACCTTGATCCATAATCTTCTTAGCTTCCCGACCCAATGGTGTCTTCTTCGCAACTTGTGATCGCAACATGTCTCCAGTAGCCTAAATTGATCATTAGAAGAGCTTTTTCACAAAACTAAAATGACTTACCAAATGACAGCATGAGAATTTCTCCTTGATCTTAGGAGCTTGAGTTCCCTTGCCTATACGAAGCACTTAGCTGATGACCCCCATGTGTATTCAAAACACGATCGCAAGCCAGGAAATCATAAACACATACCAGCACCTGGAGGACCCATAAGGATCATTCTGATGCCCTGGGAGCTGGATGGCGCAGGCCCACCAGCAGCATGCGCAAGCTTATCTTCGAGCTCCTTGACCCTCGACTCGAGTTTGTTGACTAGGTCATGGAGGGCCTGCGTGGCATCGTCGCCAATTGGTGCCATTTCGAATTGATAGGTGAAGAAAACCGGACCAAGGTATGGAATGAATCCAAAATATACAGATTGTAGAGAGGAGAGTGGAGAGAGTTAAGGGAAAAAGATTCGCAAGTCTTTGAGCGTGAGGGAATTGGAATGGAATCGGGACAATGAATGTAGAGCACAGTAAATCTAACTTGTTCTGCCGAGCGGCAACCGGAGGGACGGAAAAAATTCACCGGGATGTCCCCTCAATATATTATTAGGACTTCACTCAACGAGAAGAAAAGAAGAAGAGGATATATAAACATTCTAAGTTGGGGAAATTGACCATCATTTATATCATCAAGGGACCCGAGTGAGATCTTATCTTCAAAGTGGCTACGCGGAAATATAAATGTATGTTTAGTTGAGTATTTTACCGGACCTTTGCAAAGTTATGGTCATGGTAATACAATCTTGAGGTTCATGCTCCTGGAACTCCTTCTGTATCTACAAAGTCAAGTCCGAGGTCTGGATGTCAGACGTTTGGGAAACTATTTCCACATCACCAAGTAAAATCTACGTAAGTGTATCCTAGGCTATACAATTAAACCTTGCGGCCATCGGTGTTCTACATCCGTTCTATCCTTCCTGTCTCCAATTTGACTTTACCTCATACCTTTCCCGCCCTTCCGCCCGCCGCCAGATTACCTGCCCGCCAAATACCACGTGATAACGTCTCGATTGGGTTTGGAGCTAAGCACCAGGCAAGCTCTTGCCGCGAATACCTTAGAATATCAGCCTTGTCAACAATTGTTCCATAACGACAAAACTCCATAACTCAAAATTCATCATGCCTGCTACCACGGCAGAAACTCTCTCCCTCGTTACGAGAAATGTATCAGTTGCACCACTGGTATTACTTTCAGCAGCAGATCATTACGGACGACAAGCGAAAGGCACGCGCAGACGTGTAGTTGGAGTCCTGTTAGGACAGAATGATGGAAAGAATGTACGGGTATCAAACAGTTTTGCTGGTAAGTTGGTTCTTTGGCAGCTTGTATTTAGTGCTGGTTGTAGTTTTTTAAATCATACTAATAGCAACTTCCAATAGTCCCATTCGAAGAAGATGAGAAAGACCCATCAGTATGGTTTTTGGATCACAATTACGTCGAATCGATGAATGATATGTTTAAGAAAATCAATGCGAGAGAAAAGCTAATAGGATGGTATCATACTGGGCCTAAACTGAGAGCTTCAGATTTGGAGATCAATGAGTTGTTTAAGAGATATACTCCCAACCCGTTACTTGTGATTATCGATGTTCAACCAAAGGAGGCTGGCGTACCAACAGATGCTTATTTTGCGGTAGAGGAGATTAAGGATGTAAGTTTGTTCTACTGATGAAGCGAGTGGATGAACACTAATGAAATTTAAGGACGGCACAACTACATCCAAGACTTTCGTACATACACCATCGATCATCGAGGCTGAGGAGGCTGAGGAAATCGGAGTTGAACATTTACTTAGAGATATCAGAGATGTGGCAGTTGGAACCCTTTCGACACGAATCACAAATCAAGTACAATCATTGCAAGGGCTACACGCACGATTACGAGACATTAGCCAATATTTACAAAACGTTCTCGATGGAACTTTACCAGTCAACCATGCCATTCTAGGCAATCTTCAAGATGTTTTCAACCTCCTCCCTAATTTATCTACACCCAAAGCTTCCTCTCACATTCCTAACGGCATCGACGCACCTGTTGAGAATAACAGCGAATTAGCACATGCTATGAGCATAAAGACCAATGATCAATTGATGGCTATCTACTTAAGTAGTTTGATCCGCGCCATTACCGCCTTCCACGACCTTATCGAAAACAAAATTCAAAATAGACAACAGCAAGAGGAGAAGGAAGCCAAGAAGGAAGAAGCCAAAGATGAGAAAGACAAGAAGACTGATGGGGTTGAAGGTGTGAATGGAGATGGAAAAGAGAGCAAGGAAGCGGAAAAGGAGAAAGAGGATAAGGAAAAGAAGAAGTGATGATGGAATGACAGATGGAGTTGGTGAATATCTTTGGGTGTTTAATGAGGTATGGGCATTCAGAACAGGGCATGACATATGGCATTTGAGATGAGGTTGAAAATGATATGTCATTGTATCATAAATTCATAGCTTGCGAATAATAGCAGCTATGCAAAGTTTTAAATGTGACTTTAACACTCTATACGTGCTCGTTTATTTTATTCCTTAACTCCACAAGCAAGCAAGCTTTCCTTTCCCTTACTCTCAACATGGACTCCATACTCAGATCGAGGTACATTCATCAATTCCCTCTTCACATGCGCCAACCAACAAACTCCAATACCATACAATAAACACACCTAGCTCCGTGCGCACACCCTCCTCCAACCTCCTCCTTCCCTGTATTGCCTTACATCCACTATACATACCTCTCCTTACCCCCTCCCCGCAAGCGGAAAACTCCCTACAATCCTCAAACCCCCAACCCACCCATTTCCTCCCTTCCCACAGTCCTCTCCTCAACATAAACCCCTAATACATCACCCCATCGCTCGGCTAAGAGACATGCTAATATGTGTTTACAGATGGGTATTGGGGAGTCTTGGATTTGAGAGCCTCCGTATTGCCAGGTCGTTGTTTTTGCTGAGGCTTCGGAATTTTGCTGTGGTGGTTGTGAGGGGAGATTGTTTGGGGCGTTGGGGAAGAGAGGGGAGGTGGAGGTGAAACATGGGAAGGATGAGGATGAGGAGGATGAAGCGGGGAAGGATGAATAGGTAAAGGCGGCGCAGGTGCAGTTCCAGGCATTCAGGTGGACGGTATGTGGATTTTCTGATGCTGGTATTTTGACTCTGGTTCCGCTTCCTGATTTAGATCTAGAGTGAGCATGGGAGTAATTAGAATTCCATTTTGGGGGTTGCGAGGAGCGGACTTGGTAGATTGTTATTTTGTTATTTTTTGGCTTTGGCTTTGGCTTTGGTTTTGGTTTGGAGAATGTTGCGTCGGGTAGATGTGGATGGTTGTGTGATTGGGGAGGAACTAGATTCCTCCTTGCGTCTTCACATATCTCGTCTTTTTCATCGTGGATCATGTCTTCTCCCAAACTCTCACTATTCGCCGCGTCATCCACAGGTTTTCTTTCAACTCTTGTACCTTCTACCCTCCTACCCTTTCCACTCTCCTCCTCTTCCCCTCGATCTCTACCACCGCTAACATGCATCCCAACGCCCTCCTCAAAACCTCCACATCCACTTCCATCTCCATCTCCATCTCCATCTCCATCTCCATCTCCACCTCCATCTCCATCTCCACCTTCACCCCATCCCCCGCCCACCACCCTCCCCTTCATAAACAACCCTCCCCACCCCCCCTCTATCCAACAAATCCAATGCCTGCAAAAGTACCGGCGGAGGAAAAATAACATGCAACGACATCAAAAGCGCTTTCTTCTCACTTCCTATCCCTTTTAACGGATTTGAATTTTCCGTTTCCTTTGCATTTGAGATTCTTTGTGAGGTTGAACTTATATTTATATTTGTATTTGAGGTGGAATTTAGGGGTGTAGAAGTCGTTGTAGTTGTTGTAATAGAGGGAGAAGAAGAAGAAGTAGTAGTAAGACTATTGAAAAGAGAAGTCATGAAAGTACGAGGTGAGGGTAGGGTGGGAGAGTGAGTGGTGGGCATTTTAGTGTGGTGTAGTGTGATTAGTGGGTGATTTAGAATGGATGGATGTGAAGATGTAATTAATTGGAAAATCCTATGATAGGAAGGAAGTATGTGGGATTTTAAACAGAAATTGTTGGTGGTAGGATGATAGGGTTTTCATTCAAGTTTGAATGAGGAAATGGTGGTGAGGTGGGATGTTGAAGTGTGCTGGAGATGAATGGACGCTACTGGGAGATAGAATAGGAGGGGAAGAGAGATCTCGCTTGCTGGGTTGTTTGCCTAGAACAAACTTTCGATCATTTCACATCTCACTTTGGACATTATATATGATACTAATTGATGGCATTTATTTTTATTCTTTTCTTTTGTATAATAAATACATTTCTAAATCATTTATACGGCTAAAGGCTATCATCTCGCTCGCCATTCTATTCCCTTCTCTAATATCTAAACCCATTCCCTAGGTTCCCTCAAAACATCCACCAATCTCTGTTCCCTACTTCCCTTCTCTGGTTCGTACATATACCTCCAACTAGCTGTCAAAGGTAAACTCATCAAAATACTCTCTACTCTCGCGCTTGGTGTATTTAAACCAAATGCCGTTCCTCTATCATGTACCAGGTTGAATTCCACATATCGACCCCTCCTAATTTGTTGCCACTCCTTTTCCTTTTCGGTAAATGGCATGTCTTTCCTCTTGTTGATGATGGGAAGATACGAGGGAAGGAAAGCTTTTAAACAACTTTGCGCAAATGCAAATAAGTTTTCCTGATCCTTTCCTTCTTCCAAATCATCAAAGAAAATTCCTCCAACGCCCCGCGTTTCCCCTCGATGTTTGTTGGAGAAATAGTTATCGCACCACTTCTTAAATCGAGGATAATATTCTTTATCATGATTGTCGCATGCTTCTTTAATCGTCTTATGGAAATGAATAGCATCTTCGTCAAATAGGTAACTAGGTGTAAGGTCCGTCCCTCCGCCAAACCACCATGCGGCAGGTGAACCATCCGAGTTTTCAGTCTCGAAATATCGATAATTAAGGTGGACCGTTGGCGCCATAGGGTTGACCGGATGCAGAACCATACTTAATCCTGCTGCGAAAAAGTCGAGGGATTGGACATCAGGAGCGATGGACTTGTGGTTGGCTCGCATTTTATCAATTGCAGCTCGAGGTAACGTTCCATATACCACACTGATATTCACTCCTGCCTTTTCGAAAACATTGCCGTCTTGCAATACGGAAGAGATCCCTCCTCCGCCATGTTCCCGGTTCCATGTATCAACTCGAAACTTCTTGCCGTCAACCTGTTCCAATTCATGAACAATTTCCTTTTGCTGTTGTTTAATGAATTCTTCCATTCGCAATCGCATAGGTGAGTTCTCGGTAACGCCGGATTCACGTTTAGTGAGAGTATCCCGTTCTGCAATGGTAGGGGCGTCCAATTTGGCCGGTTCTTCTGTTGCCTGTTGAGGTGTAAGTGAAGCTCGAGGCTTGAGCATTGATCGAATGTTCCATACCATATTGTAGATTAGAGCACCAATAAAGACAATGCCCACAGCAATTCTAGTTTTTGGTGCCCAAACAGTAGGACGCCCAGTTCCTGGTCTTGGAGGGTTTTGATGGCCTGCGAAAGTTCTTCGAGCATATGAGGGCATGGGACGTGTAGAGAAAGAAGTTCTTCCCAAGCTCGAGAATCGAGCTCTTCTTATGGGGAGAGACATTGTGAAAGAAAGGAAATGGTAAGGCTAGAAATAAAGAAGAATCGAACGCTATAATGGGAGAAACATGCCACAAATAAGGAGATGTTGTTGGTGGAAGGATGGTCCAGGGAATGATTTGGAGAATAGGATTTGTTGATGTAAATTTTCGTCCTTTGCCGTGGTACGATTTCTATGATTCCCTACCTAGTCCAGTACATACCTATAACGATGATGAATGGGTCGAGGTCCAAAAGAAGCACTGGCCATCAGGAATTCAGGCAAGAATCACAACGCACAAGCAAAGCAACTTGTGCTTCAATGTTGGGGCAAGGACTTATCAGATGGATTTGAGGGTGTTACGAAAAGGAGGTTCAAAATAGAAAGAAGATATGAGATGGTACCCTGATATGTAGGGGGATTTTAGCATACGGGATCCCGTGAAAATCAACATACTACCTTGGTACCTACGTACTCTGTATCCCGGATATGGTATGATGATGGTTGAGTGTAGGAGCACTGTAAGACTTATCACACTACCGATTACTCCTCATACTTAAATAACTACACCACCTAGCACATGCACTCCATGATAGGGGAACACTATGCCTACTCGAGTGATGATCCTGATATATGTCTTGTTCTCCGGCTAAGGACGGTGACTGTCCAGGTTCTCCTCCAATATTCCATTCCGTACCCATATATCATATCGATTGGAATAAGTTCTCCAGCCTCTTTTGTCAAGTGGGGTTGCTGCCTGTGGTTAGTTTCTAGAAGTGTGTTGGATGGGAGCGACGGTCAAAGAGAAGAGGAACGTGTAAAAGAAAATGACAAAGAAACAGGAATCACCTAGGTAGCAAATGAATGAAGAATGTGATGGGATGTTGATAATCATGTGCCTCTGTAAACAAGTCATTGTCATTTCACCCATTCCTCCCTCATCAGCTGCTATGTACAAACCATACAACTCTCATACCCGGACAATACAATTTACTCATCAGCACAACACCAGCAACCCAGCATTCGGCAGAAGTGTGATTCGTGATTTGTGATTCACAATCAACCCAACCTTTCACCGCTTACGCTACTAAGCTATTACCTAGTACTTAGCCACTTAGGCAGTCAGTCTTGATACTTAGTCTGTCCATCAACCCAACCTACTCTGTACAACTCCAATACCCTTTCCCCTCTATCCATCCATCCATCCATCCATCCTCCATCACAACATCAAGACAACCTCCTCTCGCCAACCATCTACACATACACAACAACTCTACGCTTTTTACCAACGAAACATTTAATAGCTCATTTCACGATGCGATCCAAGTTTAAGGACGAGCATCCCTTCGAGAAGCGCAAGGCTGAAGCAGAACGCATCGTAAGTCGCATTCCAGTCCCTCAACATGCACCTCCTCTTCCCCACCATCCCGATCGCATCTCCAAAACCCTCATTACGAATCATTTCAATCAACTAACTTATATCCCCAGCGCCAAAAATACTCCGACCGTATCCCCGTAATCTGCGAGAAGGTTGAGAAATCGGATATTGCCACTATCGACAAGAAGAAGTATCTCGTTCCCAGCGATCTCACCGTCGGCCAATTTGTCTATGTCATCCGCAAACGTATCAAGCTTTCTCCCGAAAAGGCAATCTTCATTTTCGTCGATGAGGTCTTACCGCCTACTGCCGCTTTGATGAGCTCCATCTACGAGGAACACAAAGATGAGGATGGGTATGTCTTCCACTATCTGCTTTTCATAACGTCATACCGCCCTATCATCACCGTTATCGTGGTTATCGCGATCGGATCAATTTCCAACCCAACGCCATCTATCCACGAACAGAAACAAAGAAAACCCAAAAGAGGCCAGCCATGATCTAAATGCTAACATCATCATCAAATAGATTCCTATACATCTCCTACTCGGGCGAAAACACCTTCGGTGAAGCCTTAGAAGAAGCCAACTAATTCCCTCCTCCGCGTGAACCACTTCAGTATAACACAACATCATTCAGGCGTTTATAAGGCGAGGCGGATGATGGATAGGCAGGGCAGTGTGACTCTACATTACAACCTAAGGCAGTTTTTCTTTCCTCACCATCGACCTCTTCCATGTTTCCCCTTTCCGAAATCTTTACAGTGTATCAACCAACCAGCTCTCATCTGCCTTCAATTATCCTAAGCGACGTCTCCTTACGGTAATGCAGCGAAGGGACCAGCAAGAAAGCAAGGAAGGATGATTATTCTGTACATGGGGCCGTTATCTGTGTCGCTTGCGAGTGGGAACTTGGGGATTCGACGTTGTGAATTATTCATAGGGGTTGTTTCTTTTCCTTGTTTCGTCCTATTAGGGGGTGGGGTTTCTTGGGAATAGGTGCAATATGATACGATGCTTTCTGCCAACACATGCATGGTATGACCGTATGACAACTACAAGTGAAGTTATTTGATTCGTGATCTGTTGTGATTCTGATGATTTCTCCTATACTAATTTAATTTAAACGAATGTGCAATTATCCCTCCAAAAGCCCAGAGAGCTCTGTAATGACTTGAAGCTATTTGATGTAATAGCCCTATACTCGAACACTTAAAAATATTGATAATAATCCCCTCCGCCGTCAATACCTCGATCCATAATCATCCATTTCCGAATCGTGCGTGAATGTTCCACCGAATAAGCACATTTCAAAACCACCCTACCCCATACACGCACAGCATATAAACCATTCCAAAAACGAAACAATGCCACGAGGAATAGAGGGAATCAAAGGGATAAAGTCTGAAGGGAAGCACGCAACAAAAGCATCAACACTTAATCAAACATTACGTTTTCCCGATCTTCCAATGGTCCCAAAGACCGAACTCAGCTTCTTTTTCAACGACTTTGGTGATTCTCCCAACTTCTTACTGATGCTACCAAGCTTTGCACTTGTTCCGCTCATACCACTCATGCCGCTTCCTTCCGTCTTGCTGGATTTTTGGCTTTGGCCACCATTGCTTCTGCTCTTCGTCATGTAGGCACCGCTACCGCCACTACCGTCAAGACTGGAACCATAAGAGGACGAACTATCGGAAGGATGACTAGCTGAAGCAGGGCGAGCGGATCGAGTAGGAGATAGTGGAGGAGGATCTTGGAGGGAGAAGACGACGCGAGTATTCGGATCCTTGGGCGGATCATGAGAGGAGATGTGAGTACAGGGGCTAGAAGCCTCATGTTGTGGGCATTGAGCTAATCTCAAGCGGACGTTTCCGTGGATCTGGGTGACCTGATGGACATCGATGGAGTCTTCAAGGACTTGACTATTTTTGCTGTGCTCGAAGATTTGTTTGGATGGATCGGTGTCAGTGGAAGATGCACCCATGAGTGCTCCAAGGCATTTCGCAATGAACGCTTCATTGTCGTCTGTAGGAGGCTGATCTGTGTTTTGGATGGGCGTACTGCCTAATGAAGCAGGAGCCTTCTTGAAATCATTGTCCCGGAACTGGTTTTCGAATTCTTCGAGGGTGATTTCTTCCGCCATGTAAGATTCGTCAGAGTCAGAGGAATAGTCTCTTGGAATGCAAGACCCATCGACCAACTTCGTATGTGACTTTCCAATAAGCTTCTCCTCATCCTTAGGAGCGAAATCGTCAATGTCTTCGATTCTCATCGAAAGACCTTGTTTTTGAAAGGCGACTTGTAACTGCAACTTCTGCATAGTCTTAACAAAATTATCTTGCTCAATCTTATCCATCCATTCAAAGGCCTCCAAATATTCTTGGGTTAGTTCGAAAGGAGATATACCGGCATTGGTGAGTTTTTGACGGGCGGCGGCTGCTTTTTGGAGCGCTCTTCTGTGCAGAATTGGAATGTGGATATCCATCCACGTGGTCGTGTCATTGCCTTGGCTCAACACCAATTTCACAAACTCACCCTCTGTAAGGTATGACGGATGAAGACCTTTGGGCACGAGGATTTCCCACGCACAGTCCCACAACGGTCCTTTACGTGTACCGTATTCATGTACCGCCGAGTTTGAATTAACAGTAGTGATAAGCTGACTGTAATATACGTGCTGGTCAGCGTAGTCGAACTCATCGACTTCAGTGGAAGGAGGTGTGTCGAATGTGACAGAAGTGAATGGTTTCTTGAGCCTTATTGGCAACACAATCATATCCTCAAAATTGAATCGGAAGTCCGACGACTGTCTACGAAGGTTGTAATCCTCGCATTGGAAATCCGTGTCGGGGTCTTGCTCGTAAAGGTCGAAGGCCATGCAATCATCAAGGTTAGATGGTGAGCCGCTTTGTCCAACTGCCGGGGGAAGACTTTGAGGACGAACGTTTGGCGTAGGCAAGCTTTTGGTATTGGCGCTGGCCTGCTTTGGAACGTAGCTAGACGGCATTTTGCCAGGAAAAGTTTCCGAATTGGTGCACTCATAGAGAGCCTTTGAACGGCTTTTCATATAAAGGTACGAATCTTCGCTGCCTTCTGCCATTGTAGCGTGCGAATATTAGGATCGTATTAATATTGTAAAAGTCTCTCACTATCCAATTCAAAAGACCGCGTGAAAGATAGGAGATGGAGTGAGATTAAAGTGTTGAGAGTACACTGCTGCTTTGACAAGGATGCAAATTTGTGAAATACTTGTTATTGTACAGTCGAAATTTCTTCCAAACAGCAAGGATATAGATGGAGAGCATGACATGCGCCTTCCTTGAAGTATTCCGTCCATGCTGGCCACGCTCCTTCCACAACTTTCAATTCTTCTTCGCCAAAGGATCATTCGAGCGAGGAAAGCCAATTCTTCTACATGATGTAAGTCAATATGAAGCCAGGCAAGATGTACTTTTAAAATGCATACCTGAATGCAGCATCAATTGTTTGCTGCGAGGTATGTCCTTGTTCCTTTTCCTCTCTGTTGATACGAGTCACTGTTGCCCCTACCCCGATGAACAGAGCAAAGATAGGATCGCCAACCCTGGATATTAGATAGACTGGGGAAGGCATGATGATGATTTCACGTGTGTGGACTATTATTTGTGTTTTGTTGAAAGACTCAAGCTTTGGAAAATTGATGCTCAAATAATAAATACCTAGTAACAAGTTGAAAATTGTGGATACGAAAATTCCCGGATTTTGGTTTTGCCGAGATGCCATAGCTCCATGGAGGGGTAATTGAATTATTATTATTAACCATTACCATAAATACCAACTACTCTACATCAATCAAATATAACCTTACACATAATGATTCACAACTGCATACATCATAATGACTTAAGTATCTATGCCATTTATCATTGTGATTGCCATTTGAGTCGAGTGCTTTGCCCTCCCTTCCATATTCGACTCCAAGCTATTTACAAGGAGGGTACAATTTATCGTTTTATATCATTGAACTCCAGTTTTCCTTACCATCCATTCTCAGTATTATTACATCATGATGCTCAATCGCCTACCAGTATCCTATTTGGAAAGAGCGATATCAAAAGCAGGAATTAAAGTTTGTGCAAGCCAGAAAGAGAACACTAATTTTGGTCCGGTCATCAATAGCTGTTAGATGTTAGTGCTATGCTTTTTCTTTTGATGTTCCGAGAAACAGCATACCTTTGGTGTTAAACCCTTGAAGAAACTTGTCATGCCCTCGTTCTTCATCATGCTTGACACGATCCTGAAGCCACTTTCTGGATTCTCGAAGTTACGGTTTTGAATACGGGTCTTGATAACATCGAGGGGTGCAGAGACGACGAGGGATGCAGAAGCACCAGCGATAGAAGCTACAAAGTTCTCGAACCAGGTGGCTTTGTTGTAATCGTTCAAATTGAAAATATATCCTTTGGCAAAGGCAGATCCTCCGAAGAGCTTTCAAAATGTTAGTAGCCATTCAGGTTAATAATAGTGGAACTTACAGCAAATGATCCAGGTGCATTTCTTGCAGCAGTCCATTGCCAACCTCTGTACAATCCAAAACCCTCATCTCTAACGATTCTGACAACTCCTCGTCCTCTGAAAGCCTCAGGGTTTGTCTGTCGCTTGATCTTGAGAACGTCAAGGGGGAGGAGTACAATCTCTCCAATTCCAACAAGACTTCCTGCTACTGAACTCATCATTGCCTTTCCAGTCTTTGCGCCAAATGTGTTATCGAATGTGCTACCGTGGTTCTTGGCAAGGTAATCACGAACAAATGGCTGTCCGCCATACTTGTAGACTCTTTGAAGGACTTTGTATCCTGCAGCATATCCCAGACCTGGGAAGAGGGAAAAGAACTTGGTGCCGATTGGAGCTGTTGCCTTATCCTTGAAGATAACCTCTGCTAATTTGCCCTTGGTCTGCAAAAGAAGTAATTAGCGCTACATGGCAGAAAGAAAAGGTTCAATATTTGGGGGCTGTACCGATCCATGATTGCTCATCAATCTCTTTGCAATTGTGTCGACCTTCCATGGGTCAGTATATTCATTCTCAGTGGAAATTTGTGGTGATCCCATACAGGGTGGAAGACGGCAAGCTCAGCAATACCAGCAGATCCTATAGAGTTTAAGTAAGATATCCCATAACAAACTAGGTTGAGGAATCTAACCCGAGCCCAACAATCTTGCCAATGTAGATTCTGACTTGTAATTTTTGGAAGCCGATGACGGCGCGACTGCAATTGGAGACATTCTTATGGTGAACAAAGTAAATCACAAATAGAAAAAGGTTTAAAATAAACTAAATGAATGGAGTATCGAAAACCGCCACGACGCCGCAAATTGCTTTATTCTGTAAAGAAGGATGGTGGAAAATAGAGAAACAATATTTCGTCTGGTGTTATTCCCAAACTTTTTTTTTCTTTCGACCTTTAGAAAGCCTTGTATGTTGTCCGTGCGCTACCAGGTACATAGCACGAAGCAGTTCGATGTGGGGTGTCACAACTGATAACGGGCGGAAAGTTGCATTATGAATAGAGTAATACTTTCTCATTCTAAAACCATTGATTACTACCTACTAGGTAGATAGATACCTGGGTATTCAACCATTTGTTAAGTGTTAAGTGTTAGTATCTTCGAATCTTGAATGGATTGAATAATGAAAACAAAACGTTCATTCATGTATTGGTCTTCAATGGGTTCAATTAGCCAGGGGGATGAAGCGAAACATCTGCCATTCCTCAGTACATGCAGCATACATTTTGCAAGTTTTTAGTATTTACCTAGGCAACTCATATAGCCTGTGAAGTGATCTTATGATATCTGAAAGTCATGAGTCGACTGGAAATATTCAGTGCTGTTCGACTATACTAGAACGCCTTTCTTATGCAGTAGAATGGCGCCGCCCAATGTGAAAGAAATTAAGAACGCTCAAGTGCCAAACCAAACCCACTATCATGGTTAATAATCCTGAAATACGCCTACCAAATCATCGAGTCTACCAATCTGCCCTAAAAGATCTTCTTCCTTCCTTCGGATCTCACGCAACTGATTCATCTGTTCTGGTCGAAGTATAGCCTCCTCTTGACCTTGAACATCTGTACGCTCTGACAATGCAATAATATCTGCTTTGCGCCGCTTCTCCACGTCAAGTCGTTGGAGACATCTTGCCATGGCCTTGTAAGTTCGATCCAATAATAGGGAGGAAACCCGGTCTTGATCGCAGAACCACAAAAATATAGTACGCACAATCATGCGGCCGGCATCCCTGGGAACTTCCTGAACATCAACCATGCCATGCATTTGCATTTCCACAAGTTTAGTCCGGGAGTCCTGCTGTTTAACCAACGCTACTTTGGCAATATGCTTTTCCTCAAGCTTTCCCATCTTCCTCATAACTCGTATAAGCCGATGACCAATCTGGCCAAAATTCTCATGTATAATCGAGTCTATTTCTAATTCTCGAAGCCGCTCAAACACACGCTCAAAATCGACTGTCCACTCGCCCATTTGTCGGCTGCCGCACTTTCGCAGTAGATGGCAATCATCAGCAGCTAATAACTGAAGATGACTCATCACATGCATCATTCGGGCTTGCCGGCTCTCGGTTGGTGGAGGGGCCCTGTCTTGGTCCTGGAAAGTGACGGCACGTTTGCTTGTGTTGACCCTGGGTTGATCAGCGAAGGGATCATCGTCAATGTCCATCGCATGCCCGTTTCCATTAACGAAGGACCTGTGGTCACCCTCTGACTCCTCATCTGAACTCCCATCATCTTCTACCTCTCGCGCTTTTCTCTTTCGGCCATTCTGGAGCTTGTCAAGTTTGGAAGTATCATTATTTTCGCTGGTAGCTTTGCCAATCCCCGTAGATACGTTGATTGTTTTACTTAGAGCATCGGTTAATTCTTGGGTTGTTATTATAATTGAAGGCCCATCGAGGTCATCTACAACATCATCAATCTTCGGATCGCGTCGACATCTAGGAATTTGTTCTGCCATAAGTCGGAGGAGTTCCGCATAAATATACGATGTAGTTACGCCAATCCGGTTGTTTGCAAGCTCAACAAGCCGTCGATTTCTCAAGAAGACGGTACATTTCTCGTGGTTGATGCGTAAAACTAAATTTCGCTTGTGATAGGTTAGCATGCGATCAGAGTTAGCTATAATGAATGCAGGAAACCTACATCAAGCCTGTTAGTTTCATCATCGCCAAAATCATATCCATTAGAAGCAGTGCCATTGTGGGAGAGCCTCCTTCGTTTTGGAGCAATGTCGTTCAAGCGACCATTGGCAGAAGGCCTGTTGTAACCAACTGGCTTCCAATTTGGAACCTCAGCTCTCAAGTCTTGTAGTCGTTGTCGAATTCTGGACCTTAACTCTTCCTTTTGCTTCGTTCCTCTCGTGGCTCCTCCGTAATCCTCATGAAGAAGGGCCTTCTCAGCCGCATTGTAGCTATCCGTCGGGCTTCGAAACATATTCCGGCCAACAGGTTGAATAAATCCTTCTTCTAGCAACTGAATCAAAATGTGGTTCAATTGACCCGAGTGATATGGATGAACGCCATTGCCATTTGTGGCGCCATTGATTCCGTTGCCATTGGCGCGTGTATCGTGGCTCTTATTCAACTCTGCGATTATGTCGGATACCTTGGCATGGCCCAAGAGCACCAACTGTCCCATGATGTCGGCCGCAACAGATCCAAAGCGTTCTTCTGCAATTTCCAAGATTTTGCCAGACCTAACTAGCGCATATGCGGCATCGATGTTTGCTTCGTAATTGGTGTCAGCCCCTTCGTCTGAGTTATGGTAAACTAGATTTTGTCGAACGAGGACCGTTAAACCGAGTTTCAATTGTCGCGTTGTGAGTTGGGTGTGTCGTTTGAGCGCAATCATAGATAGTCTTCCTCTGCGAAGTAAAATAGTGAAAATGCGCTACATGATGTCAGATTTGATAGAGCAGAGATGATTTCTTCAGCCTTGTCATTTTCATACACGCAAGGCTGGTCGAAATAGTTTCCAGATATAATGGAGAGGAGGATGGACTTACAGAGGACAGTTCGCCGTAAATATCATCGACGAGCAGAGAGCATAGCTCAACTGCATGCTTTGACTATTCATTGAGTCAGCTGGTTGCAAAGGCTTCGCAGTATCGCAATAACTCGATGAGAAAAAGAAGTGACAGTAACGATTCTGACCTGGAAGCAATTGAACATACTCTAGACATGATTTTTATTGCTGCTACTAGAGGATTATCTCAATATCCCTAGAGCTTCCACAACTACTACCGTTGTTTCATTGACAAAAATGAAAATATTAGGTGAAATTATTAACTGGGTAGAAATTCTAGATTATCAAAATACTTAGATATCACTTAGAAATTTTGAGGTGGGGGACCAATGGTCGGATGGGCAAATCAAAATTTGAGAGGATCGAATTACACAAATGACTAAACCTTATAAAGACTAGCGTCATTGTTCCGAGATCTTCCAGCGAAAAGAACTGTAGGATATTGGTATTGAACGTCTTGACATTTTAAGAATACCGAGTCTCCCCTCCTCAACGAATATATCCCAACAATGATCTCACGGTCGGCGATTGGACGACACGCACAGCTTGCTGTCCGCAGGCAATGCTGTGCTCAGCCAGCTAATCGTCGTGGCCTTGCTGCTGTTTCCTCCGGATCAACCTCATTCTCATACGAATCATCTGATGTTGCTGGAGTTAAGGTTGCAAGCAGAGATGTTGCTGGAGCCACCACAAAGCTTGCTGTCGTTGCTAAGGCCGGAACAAGATATCAGACTGCACCAGGTTTAACATCAGGATTAGAGCGATTTGCATTCAAGGTAAACTCATCACAAGAAACCACATTCGAGTAATCGTATATATTTTTGGACATTAACTTATATTTTACGACTTAGAACACCTTTAAACGATCAGCTCTCCGTATCTGCAGAGAATCCGAGCTTCTAGGCGCACAATTGAACGCTTACCACACCCGCGAAGCACTCGTCGTGGAAGCCAAGTTCCTTCGGGAAGACTTACCTTACTTTACCGAGCTCCTTGGTGAAGTTATCTCAGCCACAAAGTATACTCGTAAGTCCAGAGCAGGCAACGTCCATTGAGGGTGTCAACTAACTGATCACAACAGCCCACGAATACCACGAAGAAGTCGAGCACCAGATTAAGTTGCTCCAGAAGAAGCTCCTTGGAAGTGTATCAGACCTTGCTATCAACTCAGCACACGGCGTCGCATTCCATAGAGGACTTGGAACGCCTCTCTTCCCATCTTCGTCTACCCCTCTTACGAAATATCTGAATCCGGACTCCATCGGTGAATTCTCAACCCAAGCATACTCGAAGCCGAATATCGCCGTTGTCGCAAATGGTGCAAGTCAAGCAGAGTTGTCGAAGTGGGTTGGAGAGTTCTTTACCGGCGCTCATAGTGGACAAGCTCTCTCTGGTCCTGGAGCAACCAAGTACTATGGTGGTGAAGAACGCATTGCCCATGATTCTGGTAATTCGTTCGTTCTTGCTTTCCCTGGATCTAGTTCTTTCACAGCAGGAGGTTCATACAAGCCTGAATTCTCTGTCCTTGCCTCTCTTCTCGGTGGAAAATCCAGCATTAAGTGGTCCACTGGATTCTCTCTCTTATCCAAGGCTGCATCTTCATTCCCAGGAGCCAGCGCCACGGCTACTAATTTTGCTTACTCTGATGCTGGACTTTTGGTACTTCAATTCAATGGTTCTGCGTCGGCTGTTAGATCGGCTGCGATTGAGGCTGTCAAAGCCCTGAAGGCAATTTCTGAAGGTTCCATTAGTCAAGAAGATTTCACAAAGGCAGTCGCAAATGCTAAATTCAACGCATTGGAGGAAGGCCAAAACGTTGAGGCTGGACTTGTCACGACGGGCTCTGGACTGGTTCACGGCGGTAAGGCATTCCAGATCGATGAAGTCGGCAAGAGCGTAGAATCGGTTAGCATTGAGAAGTTGAAATCGGTATGTATCTCTTCATTCTTCACATGGCGCAATACTGATATTTCTTATAGGCTGCAAAGGCAATTTTGGAGGGCAAAGCTACCGTTTCAGCAGTCGGTGATCTTTACGTTCTTCCTTATGCAGAGGAGCTTGGTCTTTCAGTGTAAAGCTAGATTTCCAAGATGGGATAACGGTGTGTATTATCAAAAACTCTTAGAGTATATTATAGATGTGATGCTCGCTGTGAATATATGATTGATTTCCTTAAATGTGGATGGTTCAGATTTGAGGCACCATTAAGTAAATATATAATGCTAGATGTAGGCAATATTATAGGATGATCAGCCTGCCTACTAATTATCAGCAAAGAAGTCGGGGTCGGAATATTTTGTTCACGTGACTCGGAAATTTCTCCAGTTTCTTCCCGCGCTCCACCGAAGGTCAACAAGGCACGGCAGCAACCTTTCTTCAAATAACATCGTCCCGATTTACATATCCCCCCATCATACACAATGGCGTTTGCGTGGAAAGCCTCAGGTCTCACGTATGTAATCCTGGTTCTGCAATCAACTTGTAACTCTCTTGCCCGGCGCGATGAAGGCACTGAGCGCTGTGCTCGGGGAAGACTTTTACTGATTTAGTTTTCTTACCTATAGCTATAACAAATACTTGTCCGTCGCTGCACGAACTCTTCGAAGAAGTTTGAAAGATGACAAACGATTGGCTGCTGAGCGTAGAGGGGAGATGGAGTTGAGATTCGCCAAGTGGACTGTGGGTGACTCCTAGAGACTCTCGGAACAAATTGAGGCAGATTTGGCTAACGAGAATGCTGGAACAGAATGGCAAGCAAGGCGATGTGAAGAACGTATCGGAGGCCAACGCGGCATCGATGGCAGAAGCTGCTTCATCATCATCATCTTAAATATGGAAAATGACACTTTTGACGGCTAGGGATGTGGGCAGGAAAGAGCTGTGCGATGAATGAATGGCAGCGCGGACTTGTAAATTTTTAGCATTCGAGACTTTGGGGCCAAGAGAATGGAGAATTCATATCATTCTCGCCACCTTTTCCGGGACTTCATCTTATATTCTGAGTGGCACTATCTGGATGACTTGACGGTCCCAAGGAAAGTCTACAATAACCTTGTTCGTGTATTCCTACATTGAAATGTCCAAACTCCCATAAAAATCTTTCAGCGATATCAGTAGATGGCAAATTATATGATTTGAGGCTTAGAATGTACTCGTCCTTGATAAAAGTTGTAGCACACATAACACACCACTTTAATGTTAAAGCTTATCATCACGCAGTACAGAGAACGAGATTGAATGGTGGAACAAGGTCAAAAAGTCTGATCTATAGAAAACAGATATTGCCTCGATACAATGTAAACAGTCTACCAACTACCAGTGATTAAAAGATTTTTCTGTGATTTGCAAAATGAAATATTGCACTTATGCCACTTTCCATTACAAGCGAGAACTTTATCTTCCCTACAACGTCAAAGCAAAGGTTATGTATTCGGATGCTTTAAGCGATATATCACAGTAGTTGCAGCATAGCCATGCATAATAACGGCGTAGCTGCTATCGCGCAGCGTCAGTATTCTCAGTCTTCTATAGCACTTATCACTGACAGCGAAATTTGCAGAAGTCTCAGACCTTGAGATCGATGAAGGTCCCAGTGACCCGGCGGCAATGATGGCAACGCTCAATCTGGAACGGCCACCCGCTCCCAAGTTGTACAGCGAGGGCGTCATGATCACGAATATTACTCAAAGCTTCACAAATGCTGCCCACCGTGTGTTACCAGTCACAAACCCAAAAGACTTGTGGCATCGATCACGTGCTAACGACTTGCTTGTAGAGCTCAAACTAGGGGATCTCGTCAAGGATCCTTTTTTTACGCTGTTTGATGCTGTTGCTGCACTAGAGGTTCGTATCCTATATTTACAAGCGGCTGGGCTGATCTTCAAGTATAGATTATGGATCCTAAAATGGATAGTGGGTATCTCGCTCCTGGCGAGACCATGGAGGACGATTATGATTTTACCCAGACACTACTTCCAGAGGAAGTCTTGGGTATCATTGATCAGCTTCTCTGCCATGAGGTATGATGGAACTTGATACGGCCCAAAATGCACGCAGTCTGACTATGTGTAGATGGCCTGGCACATGGGACACCCGCTTGCTCAAACAATCTTTACCAGTTTATACATTGATCGAATCCTGTATCCCTCTCCTTCGAGTCTCGAAGAGACCTTCTTTGATAAAAGCGAGAGCTGCTCGGAAAACGAACCTCTCATGTTGCAAATTTTGAGAGCGTACTGTCTGGGTTTGATAAAAACTTGTTGGTATGTCAACAATCGAGTCAGGTCGGAACATTTCTACGAGGTATTTCCCATTTCTCACATATATTTGCATGAAAGCTTATACTCGTGTAGGAGGAAGATTTTGCCACCCACACTTTCCACAGAAATCTTCTCGAGGGTATAGAACATAGTGAAATTCTCGATTTTATCAAGGAGACTAGGGAATTAGTTTTGCGGGTGGACAACATACCCGACGATATGAAGGAAGCTCTGAAGGTTCGTCTTAGTTTCCGACACGCTTTTCTGGAGGCCGTCGATATAGCAGATTCAAGATCTCCAGATGCGAAAGTATTCTGGCGTGCGACGCTTTCGTTCATACCCGAGTTGAGATTATCCAGCAAACTTGCAAAATCTGTTCCTCAGTCATTCAGTGTGAAGTTACAAAGGAAGCTCGCAAGTACAGTACCTCCACGTCCAATTGTTATGATGGGACAAGAGAGTGCCTACGAACATCTGGAGAGGATGTGTAAGGATGGCGAAAACGCAGTTGATATACTTGATTATGCTGATAGTCACAGTCTCATGGTGAGTTCAATATTGATGTTGGAGGTTATCTAGAGTCGTTGGCTGACTATGCATTTACAAGACTTTCGTTTCATTATTCCAAGCACAGAAACCTCAACCAACTGTCTACATTCGGACTTTACTTCAATACTATATGTTTGCAGATATGGTAGTCCTAGGCAAAATGTCTATTCGGAAAGTACTCGATGACGATCTAGCAAGTCTTACCTTGCCAGCAAACCAGCTCCTGGACAGTAACAACGATGAAATTGAAGTCACTCATGATCCAAGATTCCATATGGCTCAAAGAATGGAGATATTTCGATCACGCGCCGCCAACACATACATTGACATCATGCGCACCATGTGCCAGAACCGATGTCGCATGCGTAGAACACTTTGTCACACTATAGTTGATTGGGATAACCTTCAGCTTGATGGTGAGGAAATCGACCAGGAATTAAGAGAATTCACGAAAGAAGAACAATTCATAGATCTGAAAATATCTAATGATCCCATCTACGCTTTCCCTTTATCATCTTGGGCATACTATTACAAGCTTCGCCAGATGGAGTGGATAGTACAATTAGGCTTTGAGCTTCAGGTTTACCAACCAGATGAGTTGTCGGGAATGTACTACTATCTAAATCATCTTTGCAAAACAAGGAGTCGTCATCTTGAGCGAATTCGAAGCGAAGTCATGCGATCTTACTCTACACGTCGCAAAGCATCGCTGCTAGACGCTAGCCAGCAAAAGGAATTTGCCAATGCAATTTCTTTCATTAACTTCTCCATGTTAGAAGTCACTTCGACGTATGGTTTTGCGGATGCATTATCTTCACTACTTGAGGCCCTTCGCCGGCTGGATCTCATACCCATACCTCCAAGACCATACGGCAACGACATCATGCGTTACGAAGTCCGCATGAAGCCATTCTCTACGATTGGCCTTCCTGAACCCATGCCATTCGAGACCTTCACATACAACGTTACGCAGCCGAAAGAATCTACGCTCGATTTACTTTTGATCGCTGCAGAGGCCACTGCTGCAGCCAAGAAAGGATTCGAGATCCTCAGTAAACTCAACCCCAAAGATGCCTATTGTCGCGGATCTCATGAGAGCTGGGTGAAAGATATCAAGAATTGTTTGAAAGCATGCATCTTCACGGGAATCTCGGTTGCAGCTGTGAAGAAAGCCATTGAAGCTGCGGGTGACAGTAAAGTGGAGATCCAGGTAGAAATCCCAACGACGGGCAAAGGGTATCATGATTGGTGGATCGTGCCCAAAGTTCTCGCCGACCAGAAAAGGTAATGATGCATCATCGATTTTTATGTTGGGGACCTGGGCTGTAGTTCGCAAAATGGCTCAAAATGACATCTATGGAATTCGGAGGGGAAGGGGTTCCTCCGAAACCTCCTCGCAGATATACGCTGTGCTTTCCGAAGCTGTTGCATCCTAGTGTGTAGGCGTGCGTAAACTTGTCGGACTGAATCTCCGCGTCTTCTCTCTCTCGGCATCAAGGGGTTTAGGGAAAACCCTCAGATTAGAAAGAAAGTCGCGTCACAGAAAGGCAGGTAATACAACCCTTTTGTACCTGAATATTCCAGACATGTGATTTCTAAACACTTTGAATTCCATATTAAACGTGACCACATACATCTCTGTACCCAAATCTCAATATTGATGATCAAATCTTATCTCCACAACCTCCAAAATATTACACACAAAAAAGATGCTAAAAATAAATTGGCATCCGAAACATGGAAATTTCCCTCAGATTTCGATGTCCCCCAACAATCTCCATGATCCCATAAAGGTTAAATAAACAATCTAATAAACCGATAAACAATCTTTAACAAGACAAAGAATATTAAACAAGAGTAAAACGTTCCCTCACAGTGCACACACACACAACATAACCAAAAAAGTACATACTCCCCGAACTCAACCCAACAAAATATTAAAAAGAATTGAACATCACGACCCTCCACCAATCCCTCCCCAAAATCCCACAAAATACCTTCCCATCCATCACCTTTTTTTTTGTTGCACATCTCAATTTCCATCGGACAACTCGCCGACGGGCAGACTCTCCTCGATGCACTTCCGTAAGCTTTGCAAAATTGGAAACTTGTCGTTCATCGTCGATGCGGTTTTCCTCTGATTATCGCTTGACGGATGCGGACAAATGCGCCGTGAGACCTTTGAGATGTTGCTGATGGGTTTTCTTTTTGCTCTCTCTAAGCGATGGTCCGGGAATCAAATCATTTTACGCTGTGCTGGGTTAAATTCATTTGCGTTTCGTTTCCTCTTGCAGAGACCTGGCGCTGCACGGAGGGATCATGGGCTGAGATGAGATGTTACTGTATGATGCCTAGGTTTGTTTGGCTTTTAGGAATGCCATGGAAAATGATGAATTGATATTTCGGACATCTCTATCGGAAACAGAGGAAAAAGATTCGGCAACATTGAAATCCACTGATTGGTATCATGTCATATAAAAAAGGTGGATAGACATGGACAACAGTGTGGTGTCATTTTCACATCGGTTATGTAGGATGAACCCGTTTAAGCGATGTACATATATGCATTTGTGATATAGGGTACTACTCAACTTTCTGTCAAAAACCATAACTTCGTATGAGATAAAAGAAGGGGAGGGTATACGCAAAAGTCCCAACTAAAGAGAATCGCTCGAATATTCATCCTTAATCAATCTGCAGCCCCAATCTTAGACATCTCTATCCACATATCCATAAAATGCTGCCAACTCGTCAATGTCCCAGCTTTGTCCTAAACTTTCAAAGTGCGTCCTGACCACTCTACTAAACCCCTGATGCATACGAAATACTCAGACCATGAATTCGTTCTTCTCATCCAATGCCGCGCCAAAAATGCAAATTTATGCTACCCGTCCAACCAATTTCTTTTTATAATGTTCCCTATCTAGGCATACCGCTACCATCTTGCATGTCGCATATATCGAATTCAGCGTCTTGGGCCCGAGTTCACGAGTTGTCGTTGTTTGTTAAGCCAACTCTTTGGCGCATCCTGTCTACGCTGTAGCACCACATGATTACTTTGTAAACGGCTCGTGAGATCGTACCAAGCCGTGGCTATCAGGGTATTTTCGCGAGTGAGGTTCTTCACCAAAACATCATTTGCAGCCTTCACATAGAATTGGATCAGTTGTCTGCACTCATTCTTCACATCATAATATGACTCTGAATGTGGACACAAATATTGATTGGAACAGAGATAAAATATCATTGACAATGGTGCTTGAAAGAGAAAAATTCGATACGGTACCTTCTGCGCTTCTGGATCTTCTGCCAGGACGAGTCTTCGTTGGAGCTCTTGAATGGTTGATTCTTTCTTTTGAAGTTGCTGGAAAATTTATCAGTCGATGCCTCTTTTTTATTTTGGTGAAAGTGGAGAGAATGGTGAATTTGCTTGAGAGAAAGACGATGGTGGCAGTTATGCTACTGGCAGAACACCAAATGCTGCCTGTTCCCTGGCAAGTTCTTCATCTTGTTGATCATGATCTGCGGCGTTTCTTTTGGAGTCCTGATATTTTTTGCTACCGAACAATGTTCCGATTCGCTTGATTGCGGATTGTTTCTTTGGTGAAGTTGGTGAAGATGGTTTTGATGTAGAAATATTGTCTACTTGACTTACCTCTTTCAATGCATCAAGTGCTGTTACAGGCTCAGGATTCTCGCCCGTCTCTTCGTTAGAACTAGATGGCTTTTGAAAGATGGTCTTCACTTGTTCCGAGAGCTTATCCTTGGACTTTAGAGCTGCAAGAAGGTGAGACTGCTGGTCAATGAATTCTGCTCTCAAATCATTATGCTGTGCCTGGAGGAGTGCCAGATCCTTTTCATATGAAGATGCTACTAATTCGTTTGCTTCTTTGAGCTGTTCTAATGCAGTGATCTCATCGGAGTCCATAGCACTCACTACCTTCGGTTAGCTGATATACCACGCATATAAAAATTTGATGACCCACAATCTGCGCGTGCTCTCAACAGATCTCGCTCGCTGCTGGTAAGCTTCGCGCTAAGTTCGTTTATTGCCTGGTTCAATCTCTTGATCTCTTGGGTGGCGTCGCTGTATAATGATTGTCCGGCGGACTTCGCTCGTTCTCTGTGATAATCGTCGAGTGTCAGTTGAAAAGGCCCAATAGTCATCATTTTGTCGACTGCTAAAACTAACGCTTCGTCTGTTGATAGTAAGGACCTGTCGCCCATAATCGTTGCAAGTTGATCTTGAGTGACTGCGTGAGCCTCTTTCAACTCTTGAGTTTTCTCGCGAAGTCTGCGGACTTCCATTTCTGATTTCTGCAGCTCGCTTCGAAGTTCAGCATTAGCTTTGCCACCCTCATTACTCTTGAGGACCTGTAACTCTGCTCTAAGTCTTGATATCTCAAGCTGTGGGTTCGGCCCATTCGGACTATCGCTTCGATTCAGTTCATCTTCGAGACTGAATCCACCCGATGGCTCTTCTGGTGATTGTGAGTCTATACGTTCTTGAAGCTCACTGATATACCTCTCATCATGTCGTTGCCTTTCAAGATGTACTTCTATCTCCTCCAATCGCAATCTAAGCTCCTCTTCTAGGCGCATACCTTTACTCCTAAGATCGGTTATGGTGTGCTCCTGCGTTTCGAGTACTTTCATATATTCACCACGGGTCGTTTTGAGTAGTTCATTCTCCAAATGAACCTTGTCATAATCCTTTTGGTTCTCTTGTAGCACGTCTAGCTGCTCACGCAGCCTCGCATTTTCCTTTTCAATGGCGTTTTGCTGGGCAAGTTTCTTTTCATAATGCTCGACCTTATTTGCTCTCTTCAACAAAGCAGAATTCTCGACTTCGAGTTCTTTGAATCTATCCTGAACCTCCAAATCCCGACTGTTTTTAACCGACACCAACTCTTTATTCTTTAGTTCTCTATTTACTCGGGCGTCTTCAAGCTGCTGCTCCTGCGTAGCAATTAGTTGTTCCGAATCTTCGAGTCTCTTTTCAAGTCTCAAAATGTGCTCGTTCTGGCCTCCATGATTAATCATTTCCTGCAGCTGTTTAATTAGGATGTCTTGTTCTTTGTTCTCATCTAGTAAGTGATCTCGGCTTTCCGACAAATTTTCCAATCGTGTAATCAGGTCAGCATTGCGTTTTTTCAAAGCTGCGTGGTCATTAACTACGACAGAAAACTTCTCTTCCAGATCCAGTGCGTCGTATGGCTTGGTGAGACGATTGAGCTCCAAGGTTGGCAAGGCGACTGCGAGATCTTTCTCTATCTAGAGCCACGTTCAGCGCCCTTTCAATAGACTGTACGACTAAATTGACTTACTGTTTCAACATGGACCGCGATGACTGATTGCGCAGACACGCCTAGCTTCGTTCGGACACGATCGATATATCTCATCTGATTAGGACCTTTCAGGGCGACTAACATGAATATGGTGATAAGCTGAAATACTCTGTTAGTTATGGCGATGTTGGGTCTCGTTCTGACTTTTCCTACTACCTTTGTCGATTCGACGGGATCTGAGTATTGTGCCAAAGCATTGAAATCGATAGGATATTCGACAACGGCCGCCTTCACCCAGTTATTACAGTGCTCGTGAACATATCTGAGAAGAGATTTGTAGACGGCCTCCAGGGTTTGTTTGGCGATAACCCATTTTGTAGAACTCGTTGTTTGCGGAATATCTTTGATGGCATATGCGGGGTCGAAGTCCTCTAGATTATATAAATCAGCATCCAAATTGAAGGCTCAAATAGGATGATGAAGACTCCAAAACGTACCCAGCATGTCCGAAAATACAAGACCATCCGTCAAGTCTTCTATTGCCTTGATCTTGCTCAACGTGGCAGGAAAGGTATTGATCTAATTGAAAGGGAATGTCAGTATTGAAAAAAAGGAGCGCGTAAAGGATAGAATGGAATCACATACCCATGCCAATAAAACTGCCCTCGTGGTGTCATTAGGAGGCTCCAAGCTGGAGGGCATTTTTCCTCTGTTGACAATAATCCGTTATGTGGTGGATTTCGGCGGTGTAAAGAAGATGCGAAGAACTGAGTGATGTTTGAAGTCTTATCGTGCAGCTGCAGAATGCAAATGCAAGTGAATTTCTAGATTGGTGATTACAGTACACGGGATTGTGGTTTAGTGATGGACCCCTGAGAGGCCGGAAGTTTTTGGAAAAGTTTTGCTTCGTTGGCTCATATAATGTTAAATTATTAACATCTGGAAAGGAAGTTCTTATTTCATTTTATGCCATTTCATCTATTATCATTATCATGTTTCATTGTCTTTCAATGTACCCAAGTCTTACCT
Organism: Sclerotinia trifoliorum; assembly: GCA_905066765.1. NCBI lineage: Eukaryota > Fungi > Ascomycota > Leotiomycetes > Helotiales > Sclerotiniaceae > Sclerotinia > Sclerotinia trifoliorum. Next base: position 254,502 of record CAJHIA010000010.1, on the reverse strand, counting down.
TTCATTCATTGATTATTGATTATTGATTGCACTTTCTTCGTGTCACCGTACCAAACAAATAAACCCTGGTGCTATAGCCTATCAGTCAGTCAAAGCTAAAGTCCAGGCTCGAGTCCCCTGTTGAACATCTCTTTCACATTGTGGGGTCGGCGCACAATTGATTTGTGGGGGAGAGCATACGGACTGAAAGTGCTTCTTCAAAGGTCCAAAGGAATTCCTTTGAGGACATGCTAGTATCGAGGAAGAATTACAGCTAGGACACCGTTTGCAGCTCAATACACCGGAGGACAAAAGGATCGGTGATATCTAAGCAGTTTTCCGGATGTGCTCTGGTTCGAGGAAAGATATGTTAAGGGGGAATCCATGATATTATTAGTCTGGTGGTCCCATAAGTGTGACTGACCATGGGAATCTGAATTGGCCATTCATCGCCTTGAGCAATAAAGCACTTTAACATCTATGAAGAATTCAATCCCGCCCGAACGAAGAAAATGAAATATGCAGCATCTCCACTGCGAACGGAAAAGTGTGTATGATAAATCGAGAGAATTGTATTGTTATAAAAGAGTGTGTAAAGACAATTCAATTCAGCTCAATCGAAAATGAAAGCCCGCATATACGTGTGGGAAACATGTAAGCTGCAAGACTATAAGATCGTTCTGTGGTGCCAATCGAATTGTCAGTCCTGATCCTCGAGCATGCTGACGAGACCGATCACCATTATTCTAATCATTCTAAACAATGTCCCGAGACCACCAACTCCAGTTTCCCAATGCCTTCATGTACGCCGATCCTGCAATCCAGAGTCAACATTTGATCCCTCGTCAATGCCTGGTATCTCTTTCAAACGTCAGATATTCCGCCATCGACAAATAAAAGCTCCTGAACAGGCCAATTTTCAATATTATCTCATTTTCGAGATCAATTTTCAGTTATTAGCGCTAACGATTTGATCCTCTTCGATAACAGCATGATAATCATTTCCCAACGATTGAATAGTGGCAAGGACCTGAGCTGGAGCTTTGGCTGCAAACCCTCTGTCAAAACAGTTAGATATATACGCAGATAGTTGTGTTAAGCATACTTACTTGATAAGTTTGTACTCATGTGTAATTATGCCCCCGGCAGCCTTGATCGCATCCATAGCCTTTTGTACCTCCTCATTTGGGGTATTGTCAGGATATGAGACAATGACTGCCTTTTGGGGCAATATTGTGCTTAAAGCAGCTGTTACAAATATGAAGGTAGAGAATAGAGTGAGCTTCATGTTGTTGGAAATTGTTTAAATGTTGATGTTTCAATAGAGAAAATGAATTGACTTGTTGATTGATGATTAAAACTAGAAAACAAAGAACGTTGACCATATGACGATAAGTGAGCAGGGTTGGACGCTAGCGGTAAGAATAATTGTGATTAGGTAACTGAATATCTGTTAGTGCCTCAGCCATCCATTATTAGTTTGATCTAGTTAAACTTTCAGGTACAGTAAACATGAAGTTGATCAACATCGTCGCATTTCTACAAACGAACATCTTTGAATTTCAACTTCAAAGCAAATTGAACCCTTCAAGAGTATCAAAAGTTCAGTAACCTACGCGTCGAACTTTCACGAAGTCTGCACAGACAACTACAGCGGAACTAATAAACTTGCGGGAGATCTGACTTTGGAGTTTGGGAAGGAGGATAAAGGCGTGGGGCATCAGGCAACCTGTAAGGACTGGGCCTCAATAGGAAGAAGGAATTGAATACAGAGAATTGAGAGTTACAGAAGGATTTCGGAAGCATTGGCAGTCATCAAAATACACACTTCTAGTTCTTCTCGAGTTGAATACTTTTGCATGGTACTAGTTAGCTGTTGTTTAAAATCTCCTCCTTGTTTAATCGAGTCTGTGGAGATTGGTGGTTTTTCACGACAAAGACCTTTTTTTTTTCTGTGGCTGTCTTTCATCATCAAGATCATCATTACAAGCTCTCACAATCTTTGCAACCTTGCAAGCTTTCGCGGCTTCCCTCTAGCCCATCATGTCATTTGGAGTCCCTTCTGATGAGGTAGCGGAGGACTACAAAAAAGCCCTTGAAGATTTGACTATGAATTCGAGATATGAGATCAGCAATCTAACCGTTATAGCAAAAGAAAACACAGAACATGCTTTGGCCATTTCAGAGGCATTGAAGAACCATATAAAACAGGTAGGATAAATATTCTCATTTTTGTAATACTAGCAAAGCCTAGTAATGATAGTTGTGCTTTGCTTTGTGCCTACACTCTACTTCCATTACTTACGAGTTAATGACAGACTTCTCCGCAAAAGAAATTACCTGCTTTCTACGTCCTCGATTCCGTTGTCAAAAATGTTGGAACACCTTATACCCTATTCTTCGGTCGGCAACTCTATTCAACTTTCATGGAGGCATATGCTTTGGTTTCTCATGACGTGCGGAGGAAAATGGATGAGATGCTGAAGACTTGGAAAGAGCCCGTGCCTGGCTCTATAGACACGCGCCCAGTATTCCCTCCAGAAGTAACTCGACCCATTGAAAATGCTCTTATAAAAGCCAGGACCTCTGCTCTCCAGCAAGAGCAATTGAGAAGCCAACAGCAGCTCATGAATCGAGGTCGATCCGCAGTAGGTCAGGCTCCCTATCGCAATACGCCGACTCCTCCAAATGCATCACGTCAGCCTCTTTATCCATCCCCTGGGCATCCTGGATATCCTCAACAATACCCTCCGCCGATAAATGGCCAATATAACAACCAAGTCAATGGCCATATGCAGCATGGGCTTCCTCAGGTGTGTGAAGCATCCCAAACGTTCCAGCTTGATACTAACGCTTTCAAGCGGCCACCTCCAATTCAACAGTATCCTCAGCAGTCCGGCGGCTCGACATCGTGGCAGCAGTCGCAGCCTCAGGGATACCAATCACCAGAGGCAAGTGTAGATGCATTGAACAGGGATATCTCCTACCTCATCACTTCTTCAAAGGCAGAATTTACCCAGAGCCCGTATGATGGTAGTATACAAACAAGACTCAAAGCCTTACTTGATTTACAAACCATTCTACAAACCCAAAGGCTCCCGCCTGATCAAATAGCAATGATAAAAGACCAAGTTGCGCAACTATCTGGTCAATCCCAGCCCGTCCTCAAAATCCCATCCCCGAGGCCGGCACCTGTAGCTACGCCAGCATCCCAACCTCAACCGCAGCCAACTTTAAGCTCTTTGCTGGGCCCCGGTGGGCTGGCTGCTCTGTTAGCCCGACAGTCCGCAACACCACAGATACCCACGCCTCCACCCACTCAAGCCGCTGTCGCAATCCAATCTCCTCAACCACAACATACACTGCCCTTGCAATTGCCCTTCCAACCAGCTTCCTCAACACCTGTTCCAGCATCCGTGCCGACACCCGTAGCAGATCCCAACTCCCTTCTGGAGAGACTTCGAGCTGCTGGCATGCTGCCTTCAGTACCAGCAGTAGCCAGCACACCTATTCAACCACCAAGTGTTCTAGGCGGCACTATGCCCGCCGGGTTCCCCCCATCCCTGCCCTTCATAAGTGCACCCCCCGTTTCGAGGACACCCGTTTTTGAAATTCCTAATGATGTCGTTCTGAAGCCAGCATCGTTGAAAATGTGGGAACACTCATGTAGTCAAACTTTCATTCTCTGCTAACAATCCCAGGTTCCGTCCCCATCTCATCTCCAGTCTCTACGAAAAGCTTGGCGCGCCTTGTACCCAATGTGGACGGCGTTTCCAGTCGGACGCAGAGGGCCGAAAGAAGAAGACTGCTCACATGGATTGGCACTTCCGTGTCCACCAACGAATGGCTGAAGCCGAGAAGAGGGGCCAACATCGAAGTTGGTATGTCGATGAGATGGTAAGTAACCATGCTACTGTTTCTCTTTCAAATTCTAATACAACACACAGGACTGGATAAAATCGCAAGAACCAGAAGATGATCCAGTAAACGATATGTCGGATAATACTCATGGTGTTGCCAGCTCTTCTTCCGCTGCGGATGCTAAGCCAAAACTTCAATATCTAGCGGTGCCAGATGATCCTGCTCTTGCTGGCAGTGTTTGTCCTATATGTCAAGAGAAGTTTGAGATGAAATGGCTAGATGATGCGCAAGAGTTCGTGTGGATGGATGCCAAGAAAGTGGGCGATCGTATTTACCATGGTAGTTGTTACGCAGAAGCCACAAAAGACAGGGGGACGCCTGATCCAACGATTTTGGGCAAACGGAAGGCAGAGGTGAGTTACCCATACAATCATTTAGAGCGTCAACCATGTGTGATTATAATAACCTATTACAGGATCAAGAGCCCATATTACGAACAAGAATCAAGACGGAGGCATAGTGAATGAATAGTGGTGACTATTGACCACTGTACTTTTCGACTTCTTTTACTTGAACCAGCCACAGGCGCAAAATAGGGACGGAGGTCTTTTTCTTGCATTACTCGAAGACTATTAGAATGATGCATGTGCACAAACATCATGCGAAGTGGGACATTGGCTTACGAAAGGAATTTGCATGCTTTCTGAAATTCATAAACATTGCCATTTGCAGATGGAAGCAGCATAGATACCATGAAAATAAATTACAGTTAATATACAAAACCCAAACCATCATTATTCAAATATATATGTGATGCTGTTAATCTTGCTTATGAAAAATCATCAGGTGTTGGTGCAATGCCATTGCATTTATAGTTCCCCTATGTGAAGATTAATTTAACAGACAATGTGATGTGCGTCGTAGCAGACGAAATCATAGAGCTCAATACATTTCAATGTCTTAATCTTAATTCGAGAATCGAACGATCTCTCAGGCTTTAATGCCTCATGGAGCTTTCCAAGATCTAGATCTAGGTCCGATTGTGGAATAGACTTAAATTGGTATGTTTTTTATTGTTGTCTATCATGCTCCTCTCCCATCTTTTCTTCAGTAGCATGCATACCTTCAATGCTTTTTTTTATATGACTGCGGGTCTTTCCGTCGTCGATACTTGTATTGGAATCTAGAACATCTGCTACCTTGTTTATTTTGGGTGGGCTAAATACTCGTGCGGTGTCGTTTGCTGGAGGGAAGACTTTGCGATGGTCATTTTTGAGATGTGGGAGTGGCTTGGGAAGAGTGAGGAGTAACGACTGAGGAGGAGGTTGATATATGAAAAAAAGGGTATATGGCAATGGTTTTGCAATGGATTCATAGTTGAAAGTTGAATTATGTGAAAAATTAACGTCAAAACTGCAGCATTCGAACATCGACAAGTAGTCACCTTTGCACAAGGTAAGCATTTAACGTATTCACAAGGCCCGCATATCCACTGGTGACAAAATGAAGCATTTTTTAAGCCCCGCGATGTGTTCGGTTTCCCTGGGGCATCATGGAACGAACCAGTCAGTCAGAAAGCTGATTGGTGGCTGCGCCGTTATGATGTCCATAGGTATTCAAGCCAACTTATTTGATGGTCCACCATTACGAATATGGACTACAAACATCGAAGATGATGCATCGTCGCTGTTCAACAACAGAATTCTATCAGCAATGACGAGAAAACAGCATACATAAAATGCATCTTTTTTAGGCCCAGACTTCTGGGTATATAAGGACAGGAAATTCTTCAAAAAAGGAGGTAACATTAAACCTTCCGCTTCTCATGAGGTTGTGAATACTGTTTGGGACGCTGCGCGACACAGTATTATGCACTGCAAGAATTCATACGAAAGTCTCATTGTGTCAGCATGAGGCACACAAAACAACGTTGATGTATTCGTTTGTTACATAAACTTCTGTTTAGGTAAGTAAGTGCCTCCCATTTTTGTACCATTCCTGAATCCAAGCTAAATGAGGTTGGTAAACAAATTCGACATTAGTAACAGTAGAGAGATAAGTATAACGACCCAAACTCCAAAATAGCACCGCGTATATCCCACGGGACGATTTGTCATTACCATTGCTACAATCCACTCGTCTTCAGCCAATCGCCAAAACTTTGAAGTCCCGCATGCTCCCTCCTCAGAGCATCGATATTGGCGCCATAACCCCTCTCTTCGAACCAAGTGAACATCAATCCAAAATCCTTTACAGCCCAAAGAAGAGTTGACCCAAGGAAACTAAATGTTTTCGGAATATCTTTCCCAAGTCTCGACTGAAATATCTCATTCGCTTCCCCGAATGTCAATTCATCGCCCGCTAGACTGATGGCACGCCCATTATATTCCTTTGGCTTGAGCAATGCCTGAGCCGCAAAATATCCAATATCGGCAGTGGCGACGAGCTGGAGTTTTGTTGTTGGAGCTAGAGCAGCACACCAAGCGGTTGTGAAAACCTTGCCAGCGAATCCAGGAGCGAAGTTCTCCATAAATGCCACAGGTCGCAGAATGGTCCATGACATCTGCGTCCCTGCACTTTTCTCCTTCAAATATTTCTCGATATTGGCCTTGCTGATAAAATGAGAAATATTGGTAGGATCATTATCGGAATCATCGCCGTGACGATCCACAGATGTGAATACGAAGTGTTCTACGCCATGCTTTAATGATGCGTCGATAAGAGCTTTACCTTTTTCTTCTTCGCTCGCGCCCGTGTTACCAAAACCGATGTTGGGCATGGTAACGCAAAAAACACGCTTGATTGGCTGAGGGGCCGCTTCGAAGATCGCTGGGCAGTCATCTAAATCACCTTGAAGGAGCTTGATCTTGTCGGATTTCTTAGACAACTTCTCTGCCGCTGCCGATTCTACATTGCGAGTTAAAGCAAATATAGTAATATCAGACGAGCCAGGAGCAGAGAGAAGAGCATCAATCGCGGCTCCCCCCTGCTTACCTGTCGCTCCTGTGATGAGAAAAGTGTTTGACATTATTTTTGATTTTGTTGATTTGATGATTGAGAGATACTTCACCAAGAGTTTTGTTGATGTTTAGTTTTTGCTTGTTTGTTTTCACGCACGTTTGTTTGTCTTGCTTTATGTATTAGTTTGGTTGCTTTGGTAATGTTGCTTTGTGTCACATCTGCAACACGGAACTCCTTCAAAAATTCATGGCTTTATCGCTTGACAGCCATTAGCTCATAACTTACCTATTCCACCAATCGTGTATCACTTTTATCCTTATTACGAAAACAGCAGCTGATTTACCATTACTCTTTTCGACTCCTTTGATTCTGATTAACTTCTCATTAGCACTCAGATATAACTCTCGATCAGCATCAGTATTCCGTTTACAACCACACATACGAACTGCCCGGATGCCACTCCTAAAACAGCCCAGTGCAACATTCTTCCCATGGTCTCGGATGCGGGGTATCACGTGTGACACATGTCTTCGGAGTCACAGAGTTATTGGTAGCCACTCACGGCTATAACTTCAGCTCAAATCCGAAGGCTTGCAGGAAGGCCTCCTATCAGCCTTGGCATTAATCAGAAGGCAGAAATAATCGAGTGATATGTCTGTTTTGCTATTTTGGAGTTGATGAGTCTAGAGCTTCTAACCAGCCATCTTTTTCGAAAGACGGAAACGGAAATGAATACGCTTCTCCAATGAATCCGGCCAGGTCCGCTCCTATTCTGCCCATGGAACAACCTCATATCAAAACTCCACTGAAGGCCGAGGGGACGTTAGATCGTCGAATTTCAATTTAGATATTGAAGATTGTTGAATATGAGTTGGAATACTGAAGAGCATTTTGGAGTATGTGGTTGTGGAATATCAATTTAGATATTGAAAAACTAATATCGCTCATGATGAAGTGTCATTGGCTGTTTTCACTGAAATCTCCGCGCAATCAACGAAAGTTTCATCCAAGTGATTTAAGGGTTGCCGCCTAGTGTTAACCGATGGCGTTGGGTTTTTACCCCTTTCATTTTACAACGGGTCATGATTCGCGCCCAGCAGGCCCCGTATCAGCAGAGGCTCAATATATGTAAAAAAAGACCTTGCCAAAGACAAACGATTTGCTGTGTTACTTCAGCTGTGCTTTCCAAATTATGAATCGAGATTGATGCTTCGCCTCCACTTCTAACACTGCCGTGTCAAGAGAAATTGACAGCAGGCATAAGAGCTATGATATTGGAGGCTTAAGGCATGGAAGTGTGCTGTATAAGTAGGGAGGAGTAGTCATGCTTTGATATCTTTCAACATCACTTCCAGAATCTCATTCTATCGTGATCTATCATCAAAGCATATTTCCTTGTCACATCCGCATGAAATCGCCAGAGTTTTCACATCTCAAAATGCATTTCAATACTCTCCTCACAGCTTCCATTCTGGTGGCCTCTGCATTGGCAACAACTCCAGAGGTTTTGCCCTACAAGTTAGCAGCAAAGTCGCTCAATCCAGCATATGGTCTTACTAAGCGTCAATCGGGCTATCAACCCTCTCAAACTTTCTGCAGTGGTACCGGCACTTGCGCAGAGGCATGCGGAAAGGGTTATGAGACCTGTGCTTCAACTGATGGAGATCTTCATTGTTTTGATCCTACTGCTAAGGAGACCTGTTGCCCAACTGGAACTGGTGGTATGTTTCCTCCTGATAGTCACATATACCTATCTATTTCGTAAGGCATAAGCAAAAACTAACATTCAATAAAGACTCCTGCTCCGAGGGCTACTACTGCACGCAAGCTACTGACCTCACTGTCTGGTGCTGCCCAGATGGCATGGATCTTACTGCCTGCGCAGCTATCTACTCTTTAACCGGTGTCCTTCAATCCGTCGCACCCTCATCCATCGCGTCTGCAACTAGATCAGCCATCCCAACCGTACTTGCAAGTCCCACAACGAGTGATACTCTTAGTTCTCCAGTTTTTACAACCACTACTACACCGCCGGTGGGATCGCATGGTGCCACGAAGACGATTGGAGGGAGCAATGGTACCTTTACGGGAAGTACCACGGCAACGGCTTCTCTACCGGCATTTACAGGTATGGCTGGCAAGATGGACAATTGGGTTGGAGGAAGTGTATTGGTTGCGGCGATTGGAATGGGGTTGTTGTTGTAGAGTTTTAATTGGTGCTCTAGCACAGATGGGGAAGGTGGAGTTTAATGGACTGATGGAGCAAGGGGAAGTGTGATTACAGGATTATTTTGAGTACGGCTTGTGGGACATATATAATCCGATGAGTGATGTCTGTTGAAATGGTGGTAGCTAGGTTACTTTCGGCTGGATGATAATGTTTTATGGTTCATATTGGATGATTAGTTAGAATTATACTGTTTTCACTTCATTCATGGAAACTCGTGCTCTCTTTCATTTACGGAAAACTATGCATCACTTGGCTGTTGCAATGGAGGCTCTTCAACGAATCGGATTTCGGTAACATATCTGGGATAGCTTTCAAACTATCTTACGTGGCAAAAGTGAACAAATTGCTTTGGATAATCAACTGACTAGAGGGATGATTGTGCACGCACATATACTAACAATAGCTAATAACGAAATGACAGCCTCGGCATTTGGATGTCCTGACTGACTTTCAAGGTAGGACTTTTTGGTTTAAAAGGCGGGCCGGTTGCGTACTTGGGTTTAAGTATGTACTAGGTGCTTGAGGCTTGAGACCTAGATGCGGGAAGAGGTATCATATGTCGAATATGAAAGCGATAGTCTGTCACATTTGATTTGGACCTTTGCAGATGTTACCGGTGCTTGTATTACTCGGAGATAGATAGGAGGGAGTTAGAAATAGTACGTAGACAACCGAGGAAAACGTACATTCCGGCATTCCTCCCATGTGCTCGAGGGCTCTTTGTTTGCTTCAACATTATGACATCAGTCGAGAACAGTAAGTAATCATGAACACGTATTGCTATTGAATATTCATCAACATAGGCGTTGATACTATTCGCACTAAGCTATTTTGGATTTCCTTATCCGATCATTTTCTGGAATGAAATTTCGAGGCTTATTTTGGCCAAGAAATCACCAAGGAAAGCCAATACAGTCACGTGTAGATAATCAATCTTACATCGGACGAATGGAAAGTGTTGGTTGGTCACCTGGGTGAGATCATCTTCCAAAATAAACATCGAGTGGTGAATAAAAGAATCTCCGTCTCATTTGATGCCTTGCAAATAATGCAAATCGTTTTTCAAATACTCCCTTTCCGAGAAGCAAAGCTATAGAGAAATCACTCGATCTCTTATCAGAATACTCTTGATACCTACATACTTTCCTGCAAACGAAGGCTTCAGCCCTTTGGAGATCCGCTTTCCAAATCCCAGCGTCTATCCTACCCGAGCATCTCCATCGATCCGCAAGAACGGGGAAACCTGCATTGCCTTGATGCAACATACCCTGGGCATCTTTAAACCAACGAACCGCACATAATCTTTCACATCCGCTTGACCGAAGGAACAGAACGCTTTGGGCTGCTTGCATTTTGGAATTCGTTTCAGGAGACTGATCTAATCACACCCAACTTTTTCGCTGGAATATTGTAATATTCATACTCGCGTCTCTTTCACATGTGAAGACGTGGACGACGAGATTGATCAGGCCTGCTTCCGTGGCTGGGAGACAAGGTGGTTTTCACGTAGATTTATATTCTTACAACTCCAGCATCTTCTAACGAGCACATCTTTCTTATTCATCGAAGCCTTCCTACCCCTGGAGAAGTTTCTAGAAATAGATATCCTCACTAAAAAAAAGGAAATCAAAGTTTAAAGGTATGCAAAAGCTTTACTGTTACTGTGCTGTCCTCGTTTGTTTCAGTGTCATTTGACTCTGATTGCTCAGGTATCAGAGCTTCGGCGTTGCGGATATCATATAAACTCGGAATATCACCCTAACTAGTGTACGGGAGTGGAGACCTGTATCGTGCATGGCCCATATGGCCGGATCCAGTTATCCAATGGTAGGTACACTGCTTGAGCCGATGCAGAAGGGCCAGTTGCGGGGACATGGGGATTCCGATTATCGCTTCATGAATCTGTGCTGCCTCGAGACATAACCAAGGCTGTCGGATGCTGTTTACCGTGAGCAGCTTACCGTGAGCAAAGTGTTTTCCTCATAAGACAGACTAATTTCCCCGAGAAGACATTGTTGTATCTAGTCTAATGCCAACTATTATCTTCACGCTTGTCATTACTTCTACCGCACACCATTGCGAGGATTGAATATCTGCACTTTTATCTCTCCATTATACGCATAACCATAAGGTTTCAAGCTGACCAAAATGGCTACCACAACAACAGTTATCCGCACATTTAGGATGCCCAGATCCTTAAATGATACCTTGATTACACCAGCTCTATCCCTTGTAGCAGACGACGATCGATCAATGGAGGAAGCAAAGAAAATTAACGATGGCTACTCGAAGGATCAGAGGTCACCTGTCTCCAGTAATCCGCCGAAACATGAGCAAGGCATCACTTTCGCTGCACAGGACAAGTTGCCAAAACTACCAATACCAGAGCTAGACAGTACCTTGACGAAATACCTGGCAGCATTAAAACCATTACAGTCACCAAGAGAACATGCAGAAACCAAGCAGGCAGTGGAAGAGTTCTCGAAGAACGATGGACCTGAACTTCACGAGAGGTTGAAGAAGTATGCAAGCGGGAAGACCAGTTATATTGAGCAGTTTTGTAAGTTATCCCCCGAAGAATATTTTATAATGTTCGTACTAATATTAAACCCAGGGTATGACTCTTATCTCAATTACGACAACCCGGTCGTCCTAAACCTCAATCCCTTCTTCCTACTCGAGGATGATCCAACACCTGCAAGAAACAACCAAGTCACTCGCGCAGCCTCACTGGTAGTATCCGCATTATCTTTCGTGCGTGCAGTCAGAAGGGAAGAGTTACCTCCCGATACAGTAAGAGGTACACCTCTTTGCATGTACCAATACTCTCGATTATTCGGCACTGCAAGGGTACCTACCGAGAATGGATGTCACATCGGACAAGATCCCGAATCGAAACATCTCGTCGTACTTTGCCATGGACAGTTCTACTGGTTCGATGTTCTCGATGATAATTCGGATTTGATCATGACTGAAAAAGACATCTCGATTAACCTACAATCAATCGTTGATGATGCACAACAAACCCCGATACAAGATGCCGCTAAAGGTGCCCTTGGAGTACTCAGTACCGAAAATCGCAAGACCTGGTCAGGTCTAAGAGATATTATGACTAGAGAAGAAGGGTCAAACAATGCAGATTGTCTTGGAATAGTCGATTCTGCGTTATTTATCCTCTGTCTTGACTACACAGAGCCCAGCTCCCAAGCAGATTTATGTCAGAACATGCTCTGCGGAACCAGTCAAGTTGAAAAGGGTGTTCAGATCGGAACATGCACCAATCGTTGGTACGATAAGCTACAAATCATCGTCTGTAAGAATGGAAGCGCGGGTATCAATTTCGAACATACTGGAGTAGATGGACATACTGTTCTTAGATTTGCCAGCGATCTGTATACAGATACAATTCTCCGCTTCGCCCGCACAATTAATGGACAGGCGCCCAGTCTTTGGGCATCTACCAGCCCGGATCCCGCCAAACGCGACCCCGCTAGTTTCGGGGATGTGAGCACTACTCCACATAAACTAGAATGGGACATGATACCCGAACTCAGCATTGCTGTTCGTTTTGCCGAAACGCGTCTCGCCGATCTCATTCAACAAAACGAATTTGAAACCCTCGATTTCGCAGCCTATGGAAAGAACTTCATAACTTCGATGGGATTTTCTCCAGATGCCTTCGTGCAGATGGCATTTCAGGCGGCATATTATGGATTATATGGTAGATTGGAGTGTACATATGAGCCAGCGATGACGAAAGTATTTCTTCATGGGAGGACTGAGGCTATACGATCTGTGACGCCTGAATCACTAGATTTCGTACAAACGTTTTGGGCCGAAAATCCTGCGGAACAAAAGGTTGAGGCACTGAAGAAAGCATGTCAGAAACATACAGCTAATACGAAGGACTGCGCAAAAGCGCAAGGATGTGATCGCCACTTATATGCTTTGTTCAGCTTATGGCAAAAAGCAGTTGAAGATGATGCTGAGGCTGCTAGTAGTACCGGATTGAGCAGTAACGGATATTCAAGTCCCGTTGATACGAGTTCATCTCGAGATCCGTCTGTAGTCGGTAGTTCAGGCCGAAATTCACTTCTCAGCAATGGCGATGAAGTCGAGCGTCGCTCAATTCGCTCAACTCGTCCTCGAGGTAATTCCTCCCTCAGTTCGCAACAACATTCCATGCCTCTCATTTTCGCAGACAGTGGTTGGGATAAACTCAATACAACTATCCTCTCAACATCCAACTGCGGTAATCCTTCCCTTCGCCAATTTGGATTCGGTCCTACTTCAGGTGATGGATTCGGAATCGGATACATCATTAAGGATGAAGGGATTAGCATATGTGCCAGTAGTAAACATCGCCAAACGAAAAGATTTGTAGATGCCATAGAAAGTTATCTCTTGGAGATTAGGAGGGTGTTGAAGGCCACTCAAAAGAGAGGCGTGAGTCCGAAGTCGAGTCGAGCTAGAGAGGCAAATGCTCATAGGCCGACTGCGGGTCATAGGCTGAAGAGCAGAGGAAGAGTTATTAGAGCGGCGGAGGCGCCCGGAACGATGACACCGGCGGATGAGAGTGATGATGAGGGATTGGGTGGATGTATGTATTTTTTGTTCCTTCCTCATCTATCGCCTTATTTTTCTACAAAGGACACAAACTAACATATTAATTTACAGATGGATTCTTCGACGCAGGTATGCTTCTGCAAGCTTCGAAAGGTAGAGGCGACGGCCCAGACGACTCAAAAACGAGAGCCAATGCTCATGCTAGAAGAAGAGAAATTGGCAAGAAATTAAGGTTGAGCGAGTATTAGGTTATGACACGGAGTACTGGTTATGGGTGGGTGGGAATATACCGATAGATAAGAGGGGATGGGGTGGGAGGAGGACTTTTGTGCATTTTAGAATCTGGCGTTAATATTGATATCGATATTGTCTATTGTTTTATCAACCAGTTTGAGTATGCGACAAGAGATAAGAGTGAGATGAAATTTGTAAGGTGAGGAAGTAAATATTCTTGATCCTTCTTTGGATGTTGATGTGAATACCAGTGGGTGGGTGCATGGATTCAGAAATTGTTTCCGAGAAAAGGATAATTATTTCAATCTAATAAGATTCTGAAGTCGATTGATTGGGATTGTAGATTCTCATGGTGGGATATGCATGGAATGACTCGGAGGGCTCTGTCGCGAACAAATAAGACTTGCATTAGCATCAAAATAGATATAAAAAATCTATTTATAAAAAAAAGAACAGTAATCTTATAATATTGGTAAAATAAAACAAGCTAGATTATTGTACTTTGGATTCGAATAGAGTAGAGAGTAGAGAGTAGTTGCAAGAATCGCATCCCTTAAATATCTACAACATGTACATTCCATGTTTATATCTCGAATCCGCTTTCTTCAAGAGATTTCCCCAAGGAGAAACCTTGCCTCGCTTCGTTTTCCAAAATTGGTAAGATTACCTCCAAGCCGGACATGACGCGAGTCCAACCCTTGGCCTTGGCGATCATCACATCAATGGGGAGACGTATCCGAGCGGAGAATTCGGATGAACCTTTTTAAAACGTCAATTATCCACATCATTGATTGAAATCTCAATTGTTCCGAAGCAGGGACGGACGATTCTTTGAAAATGCAATGGAAAGTTAAGACGTAATGATTTCTAGAATCGCAAATCGTTTTCATTCTCAAATAAGGTAATTGAAAACGAGATCAGAGATCCGGGGTTGCTGCTGCTGTTGCTGTTGCTGTTGCCGTTGCTGTTGCCGTTGCTGTTGCCGTTGCTAATTGACCATTGATCTATTTTTGGACAACTGCACTCCATGGTTACTCCATGAATGAAAGACTTGTCAAATTTCCCACCTGCTCCACCAAACAAAGTATATACCTTACGAAATATGGCTTGTCTAAGTGGGCAGGTGCGATCAGTTTTCGTATTTGTATTTACTATCCCCAAGCTCTTTTTCGTGTTCCACTTCCACTCCGTATCTCTTTTTTCCCAAACATCTTATCTTGTCTCTCGTTTCCGGGAATTTTTGGCATCAAAACCATTACTTTCGTTTATATAATACGGTTCTTCTTGTCAAAATGAGGACTTCTTTTCCTTCTATCATTAATTTGAGTCTCGTGGCTTTGATCGCTGCTCATGGCTCGAGTGCCAAAAGCACATCTTGTGTCTCTTCTTATCAACAGTGTTTAGACGACGGCGGAGCTGATAACACATGCCAATCTATTAATGCCAAGTGCAAGAACTCATGTGCTGATAGCTATGGATCGTGCCTTTCGTCGTCCGATACATCATCATGCATGAATTCGTACAATATTTGCTTGGATGACTTTACCATATTCACCACCACCCAGGATTCGGCAGGAAAAGACTGTGCATCTCTTTTCTCGGCCTGTCATGATGCGGGAACCCCTGACAATACTTGCAACAGTTATGCAGCTCAATGTAGGCATAGCCTTCTGCTACCGGTGTTGATTAAAGCATATCACTGACGAGACCAGGCAAGGACAAATGCAGCACGATTTATGCCACGGCTCTCACGAGTGGATCTCCAGATACATCAGCAGCTAAGACACAATACAATAATTGTTTAGATTCCCTCAGCGTCTTTTCGACTAGGGAGTCCTCCTCTAGTCGCGATTGGTCAGTTTAAATAGCTCATAAATCTCATGGTTCTCGGAAGCGGGCTCTATTCCCCAACTTCAAAGCCTATTTGTGTCTTACAGTTCACATCTCTTCTTCTCACTTTCCAAAATGAGTTAATTCATTGGCTTCCCCAAAAACTTTCCATTACAAGACTAATTCTAACTTTCTGAACTTAGTGTCTCCCAATTTTCAGCCTGCAGAGCCAACGGCACCGATGATAACACATGCAACTCATACACAGCGCAGTGTAAAGTGAGTGCAATAGTTTCTTTATTATCGAGCCCCGTATCAAAAACTCCTGCTTCCTTCGATCTTGTAAATTCTCAGGCGCATGGAACTCTCATCTTCGAACCATGCGGATCTTATCATCATCCCCATTTTTGCTTCATCATCTCATCTAGGGATCATTCTCCAACTTCTACTATTTGTCATTTTGTCCTGCCGAAATCTAAATCACATGGAAACTTCACCGAGTTGACGAGTTAAGGATTTGACAATATTTGAAAAGTGGCAAGAAGCTAGAATGCCATTCTCTTTCCAAAGAAATATGGAACAGCTTCGTATTGAAAAATGCCGTAAGCTACAAGGTACTTCGAGGTGAAAGTTCACGTGGCGGATAGACACAAGCGTTCCTAATTCACCACTTCATCCATCATGCCTACCGTTCAAGTCGGCGGAATCCAAACCCATGCCCGGATAGTTTGAGGGTGTTACAGACCCATAGTACTATACTTTCCTTTTGCTTCCCATTTTCCTTGAAAAGGTTTCTTCAATGGGCGATAGCTGACTTGGACGATTTTACAGGATAAATGTAGTGCGATTTACGGCATTTGTCTGAGCAGCGGCAGCGCAGATGACTCCTTATGTATGAATCAATATAACAATTGCTTAGATTCCTTCACGGTTTCGACTTCATTGGATTGCGTTAGCAGTTTCACTTGTAAGTTAATCCATTCACTACTCTCTTGATACGCCAATCAATCTTCATTCCTGAATTCCATCATCCATTTGATGTCATATATCGCATAAGATTTCTAATACCTGATATCGCCTTGTCTTCGCCTTACTCAAAAGCTCCCCCAGTTAGGCTATTGCTAACTCCAGAATTTTATAGCATGTAGAAATGAAGGCGGCGAATCGAATACTTGTGCTTCTGAATCTGCCACTTGCAAGAACGACGCTAGCATCAATTATAGCACTTGTCTTTCTAGCGGAAATGCTGATGGAACAGCATGTCTTGAACAATATAATTCAGCCCTCGTCCAATTCAATACTACCACCTTGTTGAACAATACCAGCTGTGTTTCGAGATTCACAAAGTGCAAAAACGAGGGAAAGGAAGACAGCTTATGTCAAAGCCTTAATGCCGACTGCAAGGTTCGTAAACCGTTCAAAAGCGCTTCTACTTTCTACACCTCATTCTGTACTCCAACACGAAACCCCCAGTTTACAGTCCTTTAAACACACACTCTGTATGTCTTAATCGCTGACTCACCGACTTAATTTAGACCGATTGTTCTACTTCGTACTCCACCTGTCTCAGTTCCGGTGATCCAGCTCTTTCATCGCGTTGTCTTGAACAGTATAACTTCTGTCTCGTGACATTTGCCTGGGACACTACAGCTGCCATTACCGGGCAAGA
Source organism: Sclerotinia trifoliorum (assembly GCA_905066765.1). Lineage (NCBI taxonomy): Eukaryota > Fungi > Ascomycota > Leotiomycetes > Helotiales > Sclerotiniaceae > Sclerotinia > Sclerotinia trifoliorum. The sequence goes on along the minus strand of CAJHIA010000010.1, from coordinate 237,172 downwards.
TTGTGTATCTGAGTACATGTCGTCTACCGGAGAGGATAATGCACGCAATTATAAGGCGGCTCACTGCAAGTCGTAAGTCAAATCACTTTTTCATACAACAACCCCTGCTTTTAAAGGTCTATGTGGAAAGTTTTATATCTTGGGACCTTTCCATCTTCTTCCATAACTTTGGTGTCTCCTGGCCTTGGAGCTTTATTTGGTAGCCAATTACTGACTTCCCGATCCTTTAGTGGGTGTTCCACTAGTTATAGCACCTGTTTAAGTTCAGGCGACAAATCTCTCGAGGCGCCTTGTCTTACGCAGTATAACTTATGTCTCGTAGACTTCAAATCCTCGATCACGAAAGCCGACTGCGCCTCCAGTCTTCTCCTTTGTGACGAAGAGTCAAATTCTTGTGCTGCTAATGTAGCCAGTTGTAAGAATACGTGCTCCGTGGCCCTAGATATTTGCCAAAGTTCAGGGGATCCAGCCCTCACTGCACCATGCCAAAAGCAATACCAGTCCTGTCTTGTTTCGTTCAACGCCGCTACGGCTGCTCTTAAAGGAGATTGCGTGGCGTCATTCCTGTCTTGCAGAAATAATGGCGGTGCAGATAATGCATGTTCTTCGGTGAGACTCCCTGAATTTTTCATGAACAATTTTGAACCACCAACGACTAACATCACAATCTTCATTAGGATATGGCCAGTTGCAAGAACAAATGCAGCTCTGTCTACGATATCTCCAGCACCTCTGCCGATAACTCAACCATCGCAGTATCCCAAGCTCTCCGTCTGTACGACAATTGTCTTGTGTCTTTCTCCATGAATGACACCATTCCCACCGGCAAAGACTGCTCCTCCAAATACTACGCCTGTTCTCTCGCTGGCCTCCAAGCTCCCAATGCCTGTGACAGCGATCACGCCACCTGTAAAAACGATTGTGCAGTGATCCTTGACGCATGCCGAAGTTCTGGGGATGAAAGTCTCATCAGTATGTGTGATAGTTTGTACAACGGTTGTTTGGATCCGGTTCTGAATAGCAATATAACGACGAAGGAGAAAGCTAAGATTAATGATACCGCGACTTATGTTTTGCCCACGAAACCTGCTTTCTTCAACTTAACTGGGGCGTATTCAAGCATTGTGGGCGACGCAGTTCCTTCGGCCGCTTCGATATATATTAGCGGTGTTCCAGCAACATCCACAAATGGGACGGGATACTACGGACAAGCTACTTCGATTTCGAAAGCAGCATCTGCGACAGGTAATGTTGAGATTTCTGGCTCAGCACTTCCTTCTGCTATCGTGGCGCCTGTCTATTCAAATGGTACATCTGCAAGCCAAGCATCCAGTACCAGTACTGCCGCTACAGCCAGCTCTGGATACTCTCTTCCGGTTGTTACAGCTTCCGCTAGTTACTCATTGACCAATACGACTTCAACGTCTGCGATCATAATTCCTACAACCAGTACACTTGCGTCTGCTGCTATGATCGAGATTAAGAATTCTGCTGGAGTTGATAGATCAGTCGCTGATGGTACCAGCGATATCGATGAGGAAGAAGAAGATGACGATGCCTGCGAAATTTAAGTTCGCAGAATAATCGTTGAAGTTAGCTCATGGTTAATTATATAATAACTAGCGTGTGTGACAAATTGTCATGAGGATAATAATAACTTTTGCTTATACTTGTTGATATGTTTCTTACTGGTGACTCTATTACGACGATATGCGTTGAAACTTGGTTATGGATGTTATTAGACTTCCGCAGTATGAGCTTGCATGCGTTTACTAACGTGCTGTAGTCAATGTAGAGGCAATTTTCCGGATTGTTGGAGTGCAGTATATATAAAATAATCTGTCCCATTTATTTATCTATTATATTCTTCAAAGGCCTTAGTAGGATTAGCGCTAGGCAACTGGTAGATTACCTGCCGATACCTTTATTATATGCATTTTAATATCTCGAAATCGATACCATACTCGTATACTAATTAAAAGTCACGGAAATAAAAATAAAATAAAATAAAATAAAATAAAATAAAGATAAAATAAAAAATTCTTTGGTAGCTTGTAATTAAGATATATTTCATCATCGTCATAAATAGGAATAACTCCTTTATATCCGGCTCGGCCCGGCCTTCTAAGTCGCTAGCTCCACTTTCGATATCCTAATAATGCGTGCCCTCTGAGCTTCAAAATCTGAACTTGGAATTCTGAGCTTGAAAATTAAACTCTGATTCTTCTTTTGTTGTTATCGTATATTGCGATGGTTTTACTTTTTTTTTTTTCTTTCCATTTTTGTAGAGTCGTGTACGGGATTAATATTGTTCTTCGTAGGTTTAATGCAATGAATGGGTTTTTGGGTTTAAAGTCTGTAAGATTATTTTGGATTTGCGATTTTGACCTGTAAGTGCTGTGGTAGAGAAGATGTGGTGTGGCTTGGAGAGGTTCGTTCGGTCCGGAAGATTGCTTTCTGGATGGGAATTTCGGATGTGAGGTTCATGTTAATGACGCCTTGGTGATGTCTAGAAGTTATGTAGATTGTTGTGCCAGTTAGCTAATCCTAAGCTTACTCATTGTGTTGCAATAGCTAGTATAGTGTACATACAGTCTGCTCAAGAATTCGCTCCGAAATCACCGTGGCACTTTGGAGCGCTTCTGATTCCTCGATACTAGTAGGTATTGGTATGTTACAGGTTTCAGGCATCTTTGGCCATATTTCTATTCTTCCGACTTACTGCAAAGGAAGCGAGATTTTGCAATGATGGTTCGCTGGAGCAATATAGTGAATGTTGAGTTATAAGATTGGGATATTTTTTAAATTTGTTGGTAATTTTACATTTTCAAAGTTCTATGGAGTGGAAAGATCATGAGTTGTTCACAAAGCTCAAAAATAGTGAGGTCTAGGGGGAAGAGTCGGAAGACCTCAATCTAGTTATACATACACTTATTTTTTGTGGAAATCAATTGGTAGAAGATGTCATTTTGAGGTTTTTAAATTTATGACATCAGCTGCTGTGTCATTGAATACAATCCTGCGATGAAAATTGTCAATGTAAGATTGTATGTGTGGGCGCTTTATTGGCTAGTAAGAGTTCTGGTCATTACTCATTGCACCCCCTTTAAATTTCACCTACACTTTTGAAAATTTAATATTAAATCAATATTACAATATTTTTTATTGAAAATCTGATAATATATTAATGAATAATAATTAATCCTTTTATTTCAATTATATCCTTTAATTTACAAATCAATCTCTTAATATATAATCTGAAATTTAAGGGATCAAATATCTTTTATAATCTTTTGAACTCCTTTTTCAATTTCTCAATAAAAGTAGATACAAATAATAGTTTTTTTAGCTCTTTCTTTATTCAATATTATACCTTTTCAATTGGATTGAGATCTGAAGAAAAGGGGGGCTATTGAAAGTTTTTAATATTATACTCTAATTGAACTAGTTTAGTATACTTCAAATGAATTTTTGTATTATCCTTTATAAATATATATTCAGATTCTAATTTATCAAATAAAAGGAATACAATAGAAATAAGGATCTGATTCTGATATACTATTGAATTTATCTTTTTATTATTAGAATTCTTCTTCAAAAAGATTAATAGAGATTTATAATTTCAATTAAAAGCCTTTTATATCATTACAAAGATCCTGTAATGATCTGATTAAGTGTCACGAAATCATTTTATAGAGTGTCACGAGGTAACAGTCAACCTGTCTCTATGAGCTTTGACCTTGTTGAAAAGCAAAGCAACTTGTATACAAATTTGTATAGCAATCGCTTCGTATGATCTCCCCACCTTCAGCAAGCTCGGACATATGGTCTGATCCTAATCATGTGATAAAGCCTCCAGAAGTATAGGCTCCTGTAGGCTCCTTGGAGCCCTTAGAAATATAGGCTTTTGGAAGCTCCCAAAATGGATTAGTATATAATCAGAATAATTTCATAATTTAGGAATTTCATATTCAATTTAATTATCAATTAGTTTACCTATATTCCAATTGATCTAATAATATATTCATCTTCGAATAGATAATCAATGATTATTAACTTTAATCTATAATTACCAATTATACAAAAACTTGAGACAACTATTGCCTCGATCAAATCGTTACACTTTGAATATCGTTATAATTAAGCTATATATAATACAATAACTTTCAATTAGCAATTTATCGAATCGTCTTTATTCAACCCAATCGAAGCCCCTGTTCAAATTATCGCTATTATAGAATACAGACAAACGATTCAGATATTCATCTTTAATTTATTCTATAAAGATTGTAGCAAATATTAAACTTTTGTTGTACAAACTGATTTCTATTATACTTTTAATAGACAACTTTTCTTGACTCTTATACAAAAAATCTTGTAATTGATCTTCTTTTTCCGAAGAATTATATTCAATTGAATTAAATTATTCTTCAATAATCTAATAATCAAGATTATCAATAATCAGCTAAACAAAAATATAAAATCTGAGATTTATCGTTTATTCCTCAATTATGAATTGTTTAGATAGGGATTTGATAAGGTATTCGAGAAAGTAAATCTTGATTATATAATTGAAAGAGCATTATAATAACTCAGGCAGACCAAATCAATTACAATCTACATTGCCAAATTTCAATAATACATTAAATATATTATCTGGGATGATGATTATCTAAAATCACAATTTTATAAAGGATTGAAAGATATTATCAAGAACGAATTAATAAAAGCTCCAAAACTATCTAACCTTTCTAAATTAATCAAAACTTTTATTTTTATTGATAATCGATTCTATAAACAATGAATAAAGAAAAAAGGAATCATTTAAAAAAACAAGAAATTCCAAAAACCTTATTGTCAGAATAGATATTATAATATCAACAATTCAATGGAATTGGATAATACCAAACAATATCATATAAAATTAAGCAATTTAAATATTAATGAAAAAAAAAGATATAAAAAGAATAATTTATATTTTATTTGCAAAAAAAACAGATATATATTCTGAGATTATTCTCAAAAAAAGAAATCATTTATTATAAAAGACAGAAAATAAATAAGATTTGGAAATAAAAGATAAAGTTCTCGAAAAATAGAGATTTTGAAAGAAAGTTTGAGGGAAATAAGATTATTGGAAAAAGATTTATTTCAATCCAATTTTGAATAATTAAAGGAATTGAATATCAATAATCAAAACTCTAGAATTAGTATTGAGAATAATATCGATTATAAGGGAGAACCCTTAAAAGATTTCGAATCAAGAGACGAGGAATCAATCGAAGAATTCGAAGAGGATTAACGATCAATTGAGTCCTGTTATTTGCTTCAGGAAAATGAGTTATAATATCTAATCAATTATCTAAATAAGAAATGAATATAATACTATTATAAAAAGAAGAAACCTAATTTTATCAAGAAATATAGAATCTATAATTATCTTACTTTGTTAATATTCTATATAGTAATATACAATGATATTTATCGTATAATATTTAAGAAAAATATTGAGGCAAACGATATCAAAAGGTATATTGCAGATATAGATTCTTCATCCTTCAATAAAATATAGGAATACAATAAATATAATTTGGAAATTGAGAATATATAAAAGATCTTATTATAAATCGGGATTTGTTATATTTAACAAAGGATCGATAAAGATAACGAAAAAACATCAAATTAAGATTATTATCGAGATTTCCAAATAGAATCAATAAGATTATTATTTATTATATCTTATCGATTATTGAATATAAACAAATATCAATATAAATAACTGAATCTTTTTATTAAAGAATAAATTGTTGAATTATTATTATTAGAATTAAATAATATTATAGGAATCGAACAACTAATTGTAAAAATCAAATTAAAGAATTAATAAATCAATACTTTGATTGATTTTGAAGTTATAAATATATTTATAGATTCCAATTTCGTAAGAAAAAATAGAATTTCTATAGAATTAAAACAGAATCCTTATCAATTGATATTATTAAAAGGAAAGAAAACTGAAATTAATAATTAAGTATATAAAGAAATCAATACTATCAAAATAATTATATCAAATAAACATATCAAATAGATCAAGATAGATTTAGTACTATTAAACAAATATACAATTGTCCTCAGTACTTTATAAATTAAGAAATATAATTCAAATATCGATTGAATAAAAGATATCTTAATATTCGATCATTGCAATTACAATAACAAATGATTATATAGTTCAAAAGAACAGATTTTCTGGAAGATCGGATATTGTATTATAATAATAACAAATCCTTCATTAATCGATAAAACCAATAAAAAAGAAATTCTAATATAATATAAAAGATTCATTAAGCTTTTCGAAGACCTTTAAGATTTGAAGGTTTTATTAGAATATAAGTTTTAGGATTATAAAATCAACTTCAAAAAGGGATTTGTATCCCCTATTAAAAAGTTGAGACTATATAACCTTAATATTATATAAATATAAGAAGAATATAAAATCAAAACTAAAAAGAAAGGATAAATTAAGAAATCCAAATCTCTTTATATATCCAATATATTATTAATATTTAAGAAAGACGATTTAGATGATTAGTCTTGTAAAGATTATCATCGAAATAACGATGAAATAATCAAAGATATATATTTAATACCAAAAGTTTAAGAATTCAAAGATAAATTGAATAGAGTTGTAATCTATACAAAATTAAATCAAAGAAATATTTTCAATTTGATATAAATAAAAGAGAATTATAAATGAAAGATAACTTTCATTTTATTATTAGGTTTATAAGAATATATAATTATACTATTCGGGTTAATTAATATATTAGTTATATATCAATAATAAAATAACGAGATATTTAAAAAATTCAATTCATTTGTAATTTGTTATTTGGATAATATCCTAGTTTTCTTTCAGAAAGAGAAGGAATATAAAGGATATATATTGAAAGTATTCGAAGTATTTAGAAAAATGGATTCAAGATTCAAATTATCGAAATATAAGTTTGGAATATAAAAGGTAATATTCCTAGAATATATTATTTAATTAGAACAAATAAGTATAGATTCTAAAAAAACAAAGAAAATAAAAAATTAAAAAAGATCTAAGAATATTAAGGATATATAATCTATATTAGGATTCATCAATTTTTATCGAATATTTATAAAAGACTTCTCGAAAATAATGGAATCTTTTATTGAAATGATCAAAAAAGGAATAATTTTTATATAAAATGAAAAGGCAAAACAGGTTTTCCAAAAAATCAAGGATAGATTTACAAGAGAATCTATCCTTTACAATTATTATTGTAAGAAAGTTGGAATTATAGACCAAATACATAAAGGTTTTAACTAGTCAATCACATGACCTTCTGTAATTAGATATAAAAGAAGAGCCTTTTGCCTCTTTTTTTTATAATAATCAACCTTCTACATATATACATTTGAACCCATATAGCATCAATCTCAAAACCATTGTAAACCCCGTTTTATCTATAAGTGATATATTACAATATAATCTAATTCAGCTTTCTCTTTCAATTCCCTCCTCACAGTATACTATCAGAACACACATATCTCGACCTACCACTTTTATATTATAATAACCAAAAAAGTATTATCGAAATAGATATCTTTGATATTTATATAACAGAAATCTATTTACAAAAAGACGATAATAGGAAATTATATTTTATTATTTATTATTCAAACAAAATGAACAAAACAGAACAAAATTACAATATTTATAAAAAAGAATTTATAATTATTATAAAAATATTAAAATATTAAAGAATCTATCTTCAAAAGATTAAATTCCTAATAATTATTTATATTGATTATATAAATCTTTGAATCTTTATTATCATTAAGATCTTAAATAATTATAGATTGGTGTCACGATTTACGATTAAGATAAGGATATGTTGAGGGGCAGCAGTCAACGTGTCCACATGAGCTTAGGCCTTATCGAAAAGCAAGGCGATTCGTATACAAATTTGTATAGTAATCGCCTTATGTGGTCTCCCCACCTTTAGCAAGCTCGGACATATAGTCTGATCCTAATCACGTGATAAGGAGCCCTGGAAGCTTCGAAAGCTCCTAAAGCTCCAGGAGCTTTTTGGAGCTCTAGAGCTCCACGAAGCTCCTTTACATTCATTAATATATAGTCAGAATAGTTTCATAGTTTAAGAGCTTCGTGCTCAACTCAGTTATCAATCGGTTTACCTACATTCCAATTGATCTAGTAACGTATTCACCTTCGAGTGGATAACCAGTGATTATTAGCCTTAACCTACAACTACCAACCATACGAAAACCTGAGGCAGCCGTTGCCTCAACCAGATCGTTACAATTGGTTAGATAAATTGAGGAACTAATAGAATTTGATCTGATAATCAAATATATTAAGGAAAAAGATAATATAAAAATAGATACTTTAAATAGATTATTAGATTATAAAAACGATAAAATCTATCAAGAAATAATGATCTTGAAATCTTTATCAAATAAAAATTTTATTCTTAATTTAATAGAAATTGTTATTATAGAAAATAAACCAATAGAAATCTAGAAAGATAAATTTGTAAAAGTATAACAAAATAAAGAAAATATCAAATAATCAGAATTATTAATAATTGTTAAAGGATTGTTTCGAATAAAGAACAAAATATAATTATCAAATAATATTACTTTTGAATATATTATAAAACAATATATATTATTAATCTATAAATATCAAGGAATGTAAAGAATATATTTAAGAATCAAAAAGCAATATTAGAATTCAGGATTTTGTAATATAATTAATAAAGTAATTATTGAGTATAATACTTATATTAAGAATAAGACTTCTCATTATACTTTTTATAATTAGATGAATATTATCGAGATACTATTTATATTATAGAAATCAATATTATAAAACTTTATAAATTTATTATTAAAATCCAAAGATCCAATAATAAGAGTAGTATACAATTATTTTCTTGTTATAATAGATAGATTAATAAAATACCTGATATTTATATTATATCAAACAATATTAATTGTAGAAATATTAATCTTTATATTTCTGAAAAAGATTGTAATAATATATAAATTATCAAAGAAAATACTCTTTAATAAAAATAAACTCTTTATATCAAAATTTTGGATCGTTTTAGTAGTATTATTAGAAATAAAAAAAAAATATTTATTATATTCTATTTATAAATTAATAAAAGAAACAAGAAAATAAACTAAATTGTTGAAGTTTATTTTCGATATTATATAAATTATCAATAAAACAATTAAATAGAATTTTTATTTTTAATATAATTTGTATATAACAGTTCAATATCAAAAGTGATATAAATCATTCTGAATTATATCAATTATAGATATAAATTGATTATATATTATAAATTAAGGATTATAAAGATAAAGAATCAATTTATAATAATATAAATAAAAAGATTCAAAGAAGTTTATAAAGAAATAATAACAAAATTGAAATTCATTATCGAAAGAAATATATATTATTATAATCGGAAATATAATTAGAAATTAATATTAAAAAAGGAGGATAAAGTTTATTTATTTTGAAAAAATATCGAAATAAAAAGATTTAATACAAAATTAGATTATAAGAAATTTAGATTATTTAAAATCAAGAAAGTTAAAAGATCTTTAAATTATAAATTGATATTATCAAAAAGTATGAATATATATTTAATGTTCTATATATTTCTATTCGAATTAGTATTTCCAAAAGTATTTAAAACTTTTGAAACAGAAATTATATTTATAAATCAAGATATTAAATATAAAATGAAAAAGATATTAAATTATAAATATATTAAAAACAAAATCAAATATTTGATGAAATAGAAAGATTACTTTGATTCCGAAAATATATAGGAATTTGAGAAAGAAATTAAATATTTAAAGAAGTATTAGAAGTTTCATCGATAGAATCTGGATGTAACGATCTGGTTGGGGCAGCAACTGCCTCAGGGTTTCGTCTGGTTGGTAGTTGTAGGTTAAGGCTAATAATCATTGATTATCTATTCGAAAGTGAATATATTACTAGATCAATTGGAATGTAGGTAAACTAATTGATAACTAAGTTGAATATGAGGTTTTTAAATTATAAAACTATTCTGATTATATACTAATCTCTTTTCCTATGCTAGCTATGCTAGCTGGGTTAGTATGACTAGTATTCCTATGGTGCTAGCTTTGCTAGCTAGGTTAACAGAGCTAGTATATCATGTGATTGATCCTGAGGCCTCTCATATCCTAAGGTCTTTCCTTTCCTGGAACACTTATCCCAGAAGCTTTCTTTTTAGGGACTCTAATTTTAAGATACGATATTTTTTAAAATGATAGTCTTATTATAATCAATTAGATAGGATATTGTAACGATCTGGTTGGGGCAGCGGCTGCCTCAGGGTTTCGTCTGGTTGGTAGTTGTGGGTTAAGGCTAATAATCACTGGTTATCCACTCGAAGGTGAATACGTTACTAGATCAATTGGAATGTAGATAAACTAATTGATAACTAAATTGAGCACGAAGCTCCTAAACTATGAAACTATTCTGACTATATACTAATCTCTTTTCTCGTGCTAGCTATGCTAGCTGGGCTAGCACGGCTAGCATTCCTGTGATGCTAGCTCTGCTAGCTGGGCTAGCAGAGCTAGCACATCACATGACTGATCCTGAGGCCTCTCATATCCCAAGGCCTTTCCTTTCCTGGAACACTTGTCCCAGGAGCTTTCCCTCTAGGAACCATAGCCCTAGGATACGATATCCTCTAGGGTGATAATCCCATTACAACTAATTAGGTAGGACACTTGTCCTATTCTACTATGGTTGCCTAGGATACTTTATCCTAGGAATCCTAGGGTCCTAGGCTTAGGTAATCAGGACCCCCGAAAGCAACGGTTCAATCACACCCCTCCTGTAGTCGGCCTACAAATCACCGACGTAAATAATACTACTATAAAGAAAACCGTGAATCGTGACAGATATTTGTTCTATTTTATTATAATTATCTAGAATATTTATTTTAGGAATCCTAGGGTTCTAGGTTTAGATAATTAGGATTTCTGAAAGTAATGATTAAATTATATTTTTTTTGTAATCAATATATAAATTATTGATATTAATAATATTATTATAAAGAAAACTATGAATTGTAATATTATCTTTATTTTGATTAAACATTGTTTTTGATTGCTTATAAGATTTGAAAAAAAATATTATTTTTTGTATAATTTATTTCGAATACTTTCTTCTTCATTATACTATTTGTTTGTTTTCAATCCTATATCGATTATAAAACTTTTGAATAAGAAATTAATTTGATTAGAAAGAAGATGGTTTTTTATATTTAATATAAAAATGCTAATATTGAATATATTTCTTTTTGTGATATTAAGTATTATTATTATAATTATTATACTATTCTTAATAAATCTTGTAATATTTATAAATTGAATAAAATATTTATTGTTTTTAATTAAAAAATTATTAATATTTAGATTGAATATATAGATATTAAAAAGAATCTTTTTTATCAATATCAATTTAAAACGATATCCAAAATTCTTTGTTTTAATAAATAACAAAAGTTTCTTTATAAACAAAAACAAAAGATAATTATAACTAATTTGAATTCTATAAATGAATTTGATATTTTAGAAAAAAAAGAAAGAAAAGAAAAAAAATAGAAAATTGTTGTATTCTTTGTATTTGTTGTTCTTTTCGATCCTTTTGATTAATTTGGTTAATTTGATCAATTTGGTCAATTTGATCAATTTGATCAATTTAATCAATTTAATCAATTATTAATTGACCTTACCAACCCCAACGAAAATTTTATAAATGATTTCGATTCTTTCGATCCTTTTTTACAGAAAACGATGAATTCTTCTTTCTTTTGGGTAAATCCGGATTCTATCGATGAAATTCCTGGAATCGCTTCAAATATTTAATTTCTTTTTCGAATTCCTATATATTTTCGAAATCAAAATAATCTTTTTATTTTATTAAATATTTGATTTTATCTTTAATATATTTACAATTTAATATTCTTTTCATTTTGTATTTAATATCTTGATTTGTAGATATGATTTCCATTTCAAAAACTTTAAATACTTCTAAAAGTATTAATTCGAATAAGAATATATAGAATACTAAATATATATTCATACTCTTTAATAATACCAATTTATAATTCAAAAGTTTTTTTACTTTCTTGATCTTGAATAATCCAAATTTTTTGTAATTCAATTTTGTATTAAATCTTTTTGTTTCAATATTTTTTCGAAATAAATAAACTTTATTCCTTTCTTTTAATATTGATTTCTAATTATATTTCCGATTATAATAATATATATTTCTTTCAACAACAAATTTCAATTCTACTATCATTTCTTTATAGATTTCTTTGAATCTTTTTATCTATATTATTACAAATTGATTTTCTATTTCTATAATTCCTAATTTACAATATACAATCAATTCGTACCCATAATTAATATAATTCGAAATGATTTGTATTACTTCTGATATTAAATTATTATATACAAATTATACTAAAAATAAAAGTTCTATCCAATTATTCTATTAATAATTCATATAATATCAAAGATAAACTTCAACAACTTGATTCATTCTCTTATTCCCTTCATTAATTTATAAATAGAATATAATAAATATTTTTCTTTTTACTTTTAATAATATTATTAAAACAATCCAAAATTTCGAAATAAAAAGTTTATCCTTATCAAAAAGTATTTCCTTTGATAATCTATATATTACAACAACCTTTTTCAAGAATATAAAAATTAATATTTCTACAATTAACATTGTTTAGTATAATACAAATATTAGATATTTCGTTAATCTATTTATTATAACAAAAAGATAATTATATATTACTCTTATCATTGGATTCTTAGATTTTAATAATAGATTTATAAAATTTTATAATATTGATTTTTATAATATAAATAATATTTTGATAGTATTCATTTATTTATAAAGAATATAATAGAAAGCCTTATTTCTAATACAAATATTATATTCGATAACTACTTTATTAATTATATTACAGAATCCTGGACTCTAATATTACCTTTTGATTCTTAGATATATTCTTTATATTTCTTAATATCTATAAACTAATAATACATATTATTTTATAATATACTCAAAAACAATATTACTTAATAACCAAATTTTATTTCTTATTCGAAGCAATTTATCAATAATTATTAATAATTCTAGTTATTTGATATCTTCCTTATTCTATTATACTTTTATAAATTTATCTTTTCAAATTTTTATTGATTTATTTTCTATAATAACAATTTTTATTAAATTAAAAATAAAATCTCCATTTGATAAGGATTTCAAGATTATTATTTCCTAATAGGTTTTATTATCTTTATAATCTGATAATCTGTTCAAAGTATCTGCTTTTGTATTGTCTTTTTCTTTGATGTATTTGATTATCAAATCAAATTCTATTAATTCCTTAGTTTATTTAACCAATTTATAATTATTCAAGATTTTAGTAATAATAAAGATTCGAAGATTTATATAATCAATATAAATAATTACTAGGAATTTAATTTTTTGAAGATAAATTCTTCAATATTTTAATATTTTTATAATAACTATAAATTCCTTTTTATAAATATTATAATTTTGCTTTATTTTGTTTATTTTATTTGAATAATAAATAATAGGATATAATTTCCTATTATTATCTTTTTATAAATAAACTCCTACTACATAGATATCAGAGATATTTGTTTCGATAATATTTTCTCGATCATCATAATAATTGTAAAGAATAGATTCCCTTATAAATCTATCCTTGATTTCTTAGAAAACCTATTCTATCTTTTTATTCCATATAAAAGTTATTTTTTTTTTGATCATTTCGATAAAGAGTTCTATCATTTTCAAGAAGTCTTTTATAAATATTCAATAGAAATTAGCAAATCCTAATATAAATTATATATTTTTAATATTCCTAAATCTTTCCTAATTTCTTATTTTCTTTATTTTCTCAAAATTTATATTTATTTATTCTAATTAAATGATATATCCTAAGAATATTATCTTTTATATTCCAAATTTATATTTCGATAGTTTGAATCTTGAATTTATTCTTTTGAATACTTCGAGTATTTTCAATATATATTTTTTATATTCCTCCTTTTTTTGAAAGAAAATTAGAATATCATTTAAATAATAAATTACAAACGAATTGAATTTTTTGAGTATCTTGTTGTTTTGTTATTGATATATAATTGATATATTGATTAGCCCGAATAATATAATTGTATATTCTTATAGATTTAATAATAGAATAAAGGTTATCTTTTATTTGTAATCCTTTTTTATTTATATCAAATTGAAAATATTCCTTTGATTTAATTTTGTATAAATCATTATTTTATTCAATTTATCTCTGAACTTCTAAGTTTTCGGTATTGGATATATATTTCTGATTGTTCTATTATTAACCTGATAGTAATCTTTGTAAGACCAATTATCTGGATTGCCTTTCTTAAATATTAATAATATATTGAATATATAAAGGGATTTGGATTTCCTAATCTATTCTTTCTTCTCAATTTTAATTTTATATTCTTTTTATACCTATATAATATTAGGATTATATAACCTCAATTTCTTAATAAAAAATACAAATTTATCTTTGAAATTAATCTTATAATCCTAAAACTTATATTTTGATAAGGCCCTTAAGTTTTATAAATCTTTGAAAAATTTGATGAATCTTCTATATTATATTGGAATTTCTTTTTTATCGATTCTATCAATCAATAAAGAATCCATTGTTATTATAATATAATATCCAATCTCCCCAAAAATCTATTTCTTCGGATTATATAATTATTCGTTATTACAATTATAATAATTGAATATTAAAGTATCTCTTACCCAATCGATATTTGGATTGTATTTCTTAATCTACAAGATACCGAAAACGATTGTATATTTATCCAATAGTATTAAATCCATTTTGATTTGTTCAATATACCCATTTGATATGATCATCTTGACAATACTAGTTTCTTTATATATTCAACCATCAATT
The DNA here is from genome assembly GCA_905066765.1 of Sclerotinia trifoliorum. Taxonomy (NCBI): domain Eukaryota; kingdom Fungi; phylum Ascomycota; class Leotiomycetes; order Helotiales; family Sclerotiniaceae; genus Sclerotinia; species Sclerotinia trifoliorum. Next base: position 222,050 of record CAJHIA010000010.1, on the reverse strand, counting down.
TTAGTTTTCTTTCCTTCTAATAATATCAACTAATAGGGGTCCTGTTTTAATTCTATAAGAATTCTATTTTCTTTTACAAAATTGAGATCTATAAATATATTTATAATTCCAGAATCAATTAAAACATTGATCTATTGATTTTCTAATTTGATTTCTACGATCAATTATCCGATTCCTATAATACTATTGAATTCTAATAATAATGATTCAATAGTTTGTTCTCTAATAAAGAGATTCAGTTATTCCTATTAATATTCATTTATACTCAATAATCGATAAAATATAATAAACAATAATCTCATTGATCCTGTTTGGAAATCTCAACAATAATCTCGATTTGATACTTCTTTATTATCCCTATCGATTTTTTATTAGATATAACAAATCCTAATTTGTAATAGGATTTCTTATACATCCTTAACTTTTAAATTATATTTATTATATTTCTATACTTTATTAAAAAATAAAGAACTTATATTTACAATATACTTTCTAATATTATTTATCTTAATATTTTCCTTAAATACTATACAATAAATATTATCATATATTATTATATAGAATATTAACAAAATAAGATAATTATAGATTTTGTATTTCTTAATAAAATCGAATTTCTTTTTTCTATAATAATATTATATTTGTTTTTTATTTAGATAATTGACTAAATACTACAATTTGTTTTTTTAAGATAATTAATAAGATTTAATTAATTATTGATTTTTTTCGAATTCCTTGATTGATTCTTTATCTTTTGATTCGAGATTTTTTAAAAATTCTCCCTTATAATTGATATTATTCTTAATATTGATTCTAAGGTTTTAATTATTGATATCCAATTCCTTTAATTACTCGAAATTAGATTAAAATAGATCTCTTTCCAATAATCCCATTTCCCTCAAGTTTCTTTTCAAGATCCTTGTTTTTCGAAAACCCTATCTTTTGTTTTTAAATCTTATCTGTTTTCTATCCTTTACAATGAATAATTTCTTCTTTTGAAAACAATCTTAGGATATATATCTGTTTTTTTTATAAATATAATATAAGTTATTCTTTTTGCATTTTTTCTTTTTATCAATATTTAGATTGTTTAATTTCATATAATATTATTCGATACTATTCAATTCTATTAGATTATTGATATTGTAATATCTATTCTGATAATAAGGTTTTTGGAATTTCTTACTTTCTTAAATGATTCCTTTCTTCTTCATTCGTCATTTATAGAATCGATTATCAATAAGAATAAAGATTTCGATTAATTTGAAAAGATTAGATGGTTTCAAAGCTCTCGTTAATTTGTCTTTAATGATATCCTTCAATCCTTCATAGAATTATGATTTTAAATAATCATTATTCTATATAATACACCTAATATATTGTTGAAATTTGGCAATATAGATTATAACTAACCTAATCTACCTGAATTGTCGTAATACTCTTTCAGTTATATAATCAGGATCTATTTCCCCGAATACCCTATCGAATCCTTATCTGAACAATTTATAATTGAGGAATAAACAATAAATCTCAGATTTTATATTTTTATTCAATTAACCATCGATAATTTTGATTATTAAATTATTGAAAAATAATTCAATCTAATTGAATATAATTCTTTAAAAAAAGAAAATCAATTATAAGATTTTTTATATAAAAATCAAGAAAAATTATTTATTAAAGATATAATAAAGATTAGTTTATATAACAAAAACTTGATATTTATTATAATCTTTATAAAATAGATTAGAGATAAATATTTGAATTGTTCATCTGTATTTCATAATAACAATAATCTAAACAAGAGCCCTATTTGAATTGAATAAAAACAATTCGATAGATTATTGATTAGAAGTTATTTGTACTATATATAGTTTAATTATAATGATACTCAAAGTATAACGATTTGATTGGGGCAATAATTGTTTCAAGGTTTCGTTTGATTAATAATTATAGATTAAGGTTAATAATCATTAATTATCTATTCAAAGATGAATATATTATTAAATCAATTAGAATATAAATAAATTAATTAATAATTAAATTGAATATAAAATTTTTAAATTATAAAACTATTTTGATTATATATTAATCTCTTTTTCTATACTAATTATACTAGTTGGGCTAGCATGGTTAGTATTCCTATGGTGCTAGTTTTGCTAGCTAGGCTAACAGAGCTAGCATATCACATGATTGATCCTGAAGCCTCTCATATCCCAAAGCCTTTCCTTTCCTGGAATACTTGTTCCAAAAGCTTTCCTTTTAGAGACCCTAATCTTAGGATACAATATTTTTTAGGGTGATAGTCCTATTACAATTAATTAGGTAGAATATTTATCCTATTTTACTATAGTTATTTAAAATACTTATCCTAGGAATCCTGGGGTTTTAGGCTTAGGTAATCAGGACCCCCGAAAGTAATGGTTAAATCATATCCCCTTTATAATCGACATATAAATCACCGACATCAATAATACTATTATAAAGAAAACTGTGAATCGTGACACTGGATTTATCTAAAAAGAAAAAGAATTTATTATTTTCTATAAAGAAGGGTTGAAAGAATCGAATTTGTTTATAAGAATTTTATTGAAATTGATAAAATCAATTGATAATTGATCAAATTGATTAAGAGTTAATTGATCAAATTGATCAAATTGATCAAATTGATTAAATTAATCAAATTGATTAGAAAAGTCAGAATTAATAACAGATACTGAGGATACAATAATTTCCTCTTTTTCTTTTCTCTTTTTCTCTTCTAAAGCATTCAATTCATCAAGATATTTGAGATCTTGCTCAATTATCTTTTTATAATAACTTTATAAGTAATCTTGTTATTTTCAAAAACAAAGAATTTTAATTATAACTTTTTTTTTTTTATAAAGTTTTTCTTCTTATTTATTTAAGAATTCTTAATCATTTATTCAAGGAACTTCTTTATTTTAATTATCTTTCAAATACTGTTTTACATTATAAAGGATACAAGATTATATATATTCAGAACAACAAATCTTTTATAAATTATTCAGAATTTTTATATAACGAAAATTCTTTATATAATAATAGATATACGAAATCATTTTAATATCAGAATTCTCGATTTCAATTATAAAATAGGATTTCTTCTTGTTCTTTCAACGAATTTTGTTGAATTATAAATCATTTATAATAAGAAAAAGGATCAAAATATAAAACAATAAAAAACTAATAAGTTATATACTAATTATAAACAATTAAAAACAATATTTGATTAAAAAAAAGATAATATTACAAAATCATTTTATAAAGTATTATAAGATAACAATCAATCTATTTTTATAAACTTTGATTTTGTTGAAAAGCAAAACAACTTGTATACAAATTTGTATAACAATTGCTTTGTATAATCTCCTCATCTTCAACAAGCTCAGATATATAATCTAATCTTAATCATATAATAGAACCTTTAGAAGTATAAACTTTTATAGACTCCTTGAAGCCTTTAGAAGTATAAGCTCTTAAAAGCTCTCAAAATAGATTAATATATAATCAGAATAGTTTTATAGTTTAGAAGCTTCATACTTAATTTAATTATCAATTAGTTTATCTATATTTTAATTGATCTAGTAATATATTCATCTTTGAATGAATAACCAGTGATTATTAGTCTTAACCTACAACTATCAATCATATGAAAACCTGAGGCAGCCGCTGCCTCGATCAGATTGTTATATTAAAGCAGCGGCTGCCTCAGGGTTTCATTTGATTGATAGTTATAGATTAAAATTAATAATTATTGATTATTTATTTAAAGATGAATATATTATTAAATTAATTGAAATATAAATAAATTAATTGATAATTAAATTGAATATAAAGTTTTTAAATTATAAAATTATTTTTATTATATATTAATAAATATAAAGAAGCTTTATAAAACTTTAAAATTTCAAAAAGCTTTTAAAGTTTTAAAAACTTTCGAAATTTTTAAAATTCTTTATTATATAATTAGGATCAGATTATATATTCGAACTTGTTAAAAATGAGGAGATTATATAAAACAATTATTATACAAATTTGTATACGAATCGCTTTGCTTTTCGATAAGATCTAAGCTTATATGAATATGTTGACTACTGCCCCTTAATATATCCTTATCTTAATTGTAAATCGTGATAGATCCTTTCTAATTTATATACTAATTTGATACAACTCTTATATCTCTTTTTTTTAATTCTACAAATTATTTATATTCTATTATGTTTTTCAACCTCGAAAATGCTTTCATTCGACTATATAACCTTCTGTCACGATTCACGATTAAGATTATAGTGTGTTGAGAGGCAACAGTCAACCTGTCTATAGGAGCTTGGACCTCCTCGAAAAGCAAAGCAATTTGTATACAAATTTGTATGACAACCGTTTTATATAATCTCTTTATCTTCAACAAATTTGGATATATAATTTGATTCTAATTATATAATAAAAAGCTTTAAGAACTTCGAAAACTTTTAAAACTCTAAAAGTTTTTTAGAATTTTAAAACTTTACAAAACTCTTTTATATTCATTAATATATAATTAGAATAATTTTATAATTTAAAAACTTTATATTCAATTTAATTATCAATTAGTTTATTTATATTTCAATTAATCTAATAATATATTCATCTTCGAATAAATAATCAATAATTATTAATCTTAATCTACAACTACCAACCAGACGAAAACCTAAGGCAGCCGCTGCCTCTACCTAATTGTTATATCTTCCTTTAATCATTTTCTTTAAACTTTTTGAAGATTATATTAATTATCCTCTATCAATGATATATATATACAAAATCCAATCTTTTTTTTATTTGTTTCTTAAAGATAAATAATTTAAAATAAATTATACAATATTTATAATTATATCGATATAATTCATATCGAATAATATACATCGAAGCCTTAACCTTTAATATATATTTCATTTATTCAAAAATCATTTTTCTTTCTTTTCAATCTTTTATCAATTCCTTTATAATTTGTTGAATCTTTTTAATTATCATTATAAAGAATCAATATACCTTCTTTTTACAAATAATTCTAAATGAATTCGATTTAATGATACTTCTTACAATACTTCAAAATACACTCAAATTTTGTTCGATCCAAAACTACGATTTTCCATCCCTTCTAACCTGAAAGATTCTAATTCTATAAAGGATACCCCAATTTTGATGAAATTTATGATTATCACTTTCATTTTGAATTTTAATAATTATTTTGAGTTTGAATAGAAAATATTGAAAATTCGAATTTTGATGAATTATTTATAATTAAGGATTGAAAATAAGGTTACAATTATTTCTCGATAAAATGTACAGTTAAAAGTTTCCAGAACTCTTACTTAATGCATAATAACAATAAGAAGGTGTCGAAGCGGGGAACCCAATCAACATCTTTTACGCATAAGGTTACTTTGATAATTATCCTTCAGGTACTTTAATATCTCCTCCCCCAATCGTGGATGGAGAAGTTTGACTGTATTGTCTGTATGTTTAAATTGTGTTTGGATAAATCTAGTTCTCTCGCCATCCTACCATCGCTTATCTTCCTCTCCCACCCATCCTTACCTCATCCACAGGATTAATCTCGCCTATTTCTGCTCCTTTTCCAAAATTCCCCTAGCACATTTCAGCATCCGCTTTCCTCCTTCTGGCTCCTTCTCAAAATATCCAAAGCGGTGAAAACCATGCTCAACACATAGCTCGTGAGAAATAGGACCAATTCTCCGAATCGGACACAAAGAAGTGAGTGTGGATTGGGTTGAGAATGGTGTAAGAATGATATATTCCCGGAAGTTGGACAAAACCGACGTCGTGTATAAGTGCGTTCTGGAGCGATGAGTAAGTCGTGCTTTGTCTTCATTTTTAAGTGTATATGCGTGTGATGGCCTGATTATGGGGAATAATAGAATGCCTTGTGTATTGGTGAAATTGACACACCAAACGCATACAGAACGCCAAAAATGGTTAGTGCTGTATTCACACTCCTATCTTTACAGCTCGCTAGTATTGGTGAAAATAATGAGCTCTATCCATTGATGAAAGATTTGTACCCAAAATACGACAGAAAGGAGATGCGGAATTTTTTTACCGATGATTTGACAAAGTCGTTCCATGAACTTGATAAGTTGCCTTTGCTAGATACTGTTTTTGTGTAGACACTTCCACGACATGGACCGAATCCAGGCTCCCGGCCTCGTTATGCATCTAAATTATCCACAAGGTTAGGTGAACATTTTGTTGTGCTTCCATGTACTGTTCTCGGCTTTTCGAGGTAGTTGCTGTTTACATCGCAACGCGGAAGTATTTCCAGATTCGGAAACATGGCTCCGGAGAAGTAGACGAATATTGATATCCCAAAAAAAAAGCTGATGAGAAATTTGTCTTGCGCCTTTGGAGCTGGCTCGAGGGGATATTTTGGAAGATATTTGCTGTTTCCAGTAGGTCTTCATGGTGAACTAGAGGATTGCCATCGAGCTGATGATCTCAAAGACTATAAAAGTGTTAATTGCCGCAGTCTACATTGAGTTCGAGACTCATGTTTCTGATAGCGGTAGAATGGAGCGAACTGATGACCTTATTGCAGGACTTGTTGGTGGAAAGATTTTGTGAAGGTTTCATCGTGTCTAAATGAATAGGATATTATTAAGCACCCGGTATGGGGACGTTGGGTTTGAAATGGTCGGGTATAGTTTGGCATAAGAAGGATTTTGATAATAGAATGTTCAAAAAGGATGAGAGTCTCACAAGATTGCTATACCAGATCCTTAATTAGCAAAGAATGGCGCCTATGAAGCATTTTTGGAATGTGGCGAGTGATGAACTGTCGTTGATTAAAATGGATTTTGAGATTTAGAGCAGTGGTTGACCACATGAGCCAACAATCCTTCGAGATGAATTATCGTGTAAGGTAAGATTACTTGTACGCCAGAGGTTGATTACTCATGAAATTAGCAAAAACTTCCATTTAGTCGGTGCACTATACTCTCACAATAATCATTAAGAAACATGATAACATTTAAAGCCTTCAAAACTATTCAAAAATACTAACTAGATATAAAAATATTCAGGAAATCCACAAATAATCGACTTATGAAATATTTTTCCCAACATAAATATAACGAATAAACAAATAAATATTTTCTCCTCCGGCCGCCGCAGGTGCAACTGCTTTCGCCAAGATTTTCCAATTTAAGTTCTTTTCCGTCATATCACAAGTTTTGGAAAAGAAATCGCCACAGTAAATACCATCAGTCCCTTTATATTCCGGTGCACTTGGATCCACCGATATGCTCAATCTATCTCTTACGTTTTTACTTCGAGACATCAAAGTGAAAGTTTGAACTTGGAGACTTCCCTGATGACGTGACCAGAAAGGCAAACGATTTTTTAGATTACCGAGGTCCAGAGTTGCCGCCGCAGTGCTGAGAAGTTTGCTTTGGAAGTCGCCCCATTTATCACTGAAGTCGTTCTTGAGGTCCCAAAGTGCCCAGTATCCTTGATGTTGACCTTGGGCCTCGATTGTTTGAGCGGCTTGAATCACAGCGTCTTTCGCTGCCTTTCTCAGTGTTGGACCTCCCTCATACGCGGTGTACTGCACGTGTAGTTGTACGTCATTAATGGTCTCGTAATCGAAATGGCGGATTGGCGAGGGGAATTCGAGACGCCATGTTGAAATAGCACCTGCGCCCTCGAATGGCATGTACCGGGGACCAGAGAAATCGAGCTCGAACACTCCGGAGTCTTTGGCACTAGAGCTTACAGCTATTGATGCTATGGGGATACGGTCGGTTCGGAATGCTTCACTGCCGGCAGATGACTGGGAAGCGGCATAGTCAGCAGCGTTTTGGGTCACACGGTACTTATGCTCTAATAACGTCAAGACGGCATTAGTGCTAGTTCCTGCCTCTAAAGTTGATGGTACCGAGACGCTAACAGATCTGATCCTGCGCATGAAATGTCCCGGGAAATCCATGTCGTAAAGCAACTCGCCGATAGAGAAATCAGTGGTTCCTGTAACCCTGAGTTTCATCAAAGCCAGAGGGTCAAAGTCTTTTAGAGACACTGTCTTGCTGATGCTGTAGTCAGCAGCAGGTGCTTCCAGTTGCGCACTTTCGAGTCTTCTTAGGTCCAAATATAGGGTCTCAGCAGCAAGAAGGCCGTCCTGAGCTGGGTTCCAATATCCACCCCTTCTGATTATGGAGCCTTTGCTTCCGCTTTCGAAGTTAAAAGAGCTCTCTGCTCGAAGAGCCATAGTCATGGCTAGTTCGTAGGCTTGGAAATAAAGATTTCTGAGACCTTTTTCCATCCATGTGTATAACTGTTCGCTGGTGTACTTGGTGCGGTACCACTCCTCAGCGCCGGCAGCATCTTCCACTTCGGATTTTTGCATTTCAATTTCCTTCTGAATTGATTTGATATGGATTTTTTGGATTTCAACCTCTTTGTCGATTGACTTAATTTCGCGTCCATTTATATTTGCTTGGAGTCTCCGTTCCTGCAACTGCATTGTAAGGTTGGCTTTTTTGTCTGCTCGGGCTGCTTCATCTGCTAACACGGCAGCAATGCCTCTCGCCAACGTGGACCCCGCCGCTATGGCATCAGCAATGGAGCTGCCAGCGAAGGAAATAGATCCACCAACACCAAGAGGCTCGAAATTGGTTGTTGCTTGTGGTACAACATACAGGGGCATAGCAATTCCGTCAGTGACTACGGCTGCACGATTTTTGGCCGCGGCAGAGAGAGATTTTTTCATCTCCGAATCCTCATATGAAGACATTCGCAACTCGTCCTTTGTTGGTGCATCAAAACTCTGCTGGATATCAACCCAGTCGTCTTTAGGCTTTGGAATCATGGAATCTGGCTCGCCGATAAGTTGGAGGTAGTAATTCAACTGTGCCTCTAGCGAGCCACGGCTCATCAAGAGCGACTCAACAGTTTGCTGTGCCTCTTCAAGCTCGACGTTTTTGATGTCCAGCATCATTTGCTGTATTACTGTGCTATGTTGAGCATTGCCGATGTTGAAAGTCTCAATTTCTTTCTTCTCTACCACGGAAAGAAGGCGTCCGGAAAGTTTTCGCACCTCACTACACAGTGCTAGAGCCTTCCTCAAAAGAGTGTCAAAACGCTGTCGAGGCAGTGGACTATCTCGTTCGCCAGAAACCATACTTAGCACATCGGATACCCCCAAACCTTGTTTGCTAAGGGCAATCAAGGCTCCTGGATCAATAGGTGGTTCACGAAGGCCATAGACTACCGGCTTTCCTTGAATGTCGAAAGAATTCCTGAGATTATACAGACGCTCTTGGACAAGGCTTCGCATTTGCTTGAATTTAGGATTTAAAGGGGCGCAGAAATAGTTTGTCCGAAGGAAACAAGCAATGTTCTCCTTCTTTGGATCCCTGTCTGCCGTCTCAGCCGCGCCTTTTTTCAATTTGGCTGAGAACGGCAAGCCCAAATCAAATATGACCGAGTCGTACATGATATCCTGTTCTCTCAATTGCTCAAAAGTCATCGCCTTCATTTTTCTCTTTCCCAAATCCGGTACTTTTGGTGGCTCGCGCCCCAATACCCGTGCGGCTTCTATATATCGCTGCGTAGCTATCGGTAAGCTCTCGAGGGAAGCTCTGCGGAAATAAACATCACCCATTGCAATGAGAATCTCGGCGTATTTCATTACTATCCATTTCATGTAGCTGACTGGTCTTCCTCTGGCGGCGGCATGCACGAGTGAGCCGTATGAACGGCGCTCTTTGATGGCAAGTTGAATCTCTTTGCTCAAATGATCGAGATTCAAAGGATCAAATGACTCCTCCCCACGGCTAGCAATTTGCCGTGCCATTTCTTGAAATGGAGGGAAACGCCAGCATGACCGGTAGCTTCCTTGGCTATTTGCATCCAGTTCTAGATCTGCAGAAGGATCAAACACCAGTCTTGCAACTTCCAAAGCCTCTTCATACTGCTGCGTGACGGAAAATCGATCAACTGCCAATAACACCGTGTGCAATCCAACTTCCCAGCTACAAACGTGATCAGCTGTTATTCCCAAAAAAAAGTAAAAAAATCAGGAACGTGTTTGAAAAAAAAGTAATCCTTCACCACCAGAAGGTCGACAATATGGAAATTCTCCATCCCGTTCTGCAATTTCCAAGCCAGAAAGATTACTTCCTCGAGCTACGTCCCAAGAGCAAATGTCCAATATTTGCACGACTTCCACTGGGAATTTGTTCCCTACTATACCTGGTTTCCATCTTTTTTATAAAAAAAGATGTATCGGCGTTTAGAAAAATTAACTTACTTGTAAAGTGCGGTAGGACGTCCTAATTCATGATACCTGTAATATTGCGCAGTCAGTTTCCCTGTTCCGAATTTATTTTGTTTGAGAAAGTCAGAAAAATGGATAAGAATTTTTCATGTTCTCCTCAAGACAGACCCGAACATTCACTAGACTTCGGGTTCAGGGGAACTGGAGGATAATTACCATGCTTCGTGACTACCAGCGCCAAAACTCTCTCTCATTGTACCAGCGGGTAGCTGTGCAATCTTGTTATACAAACAGCGTAACGGATCAACGCGATCAGCGGTAGCTTCCATGAGTTCGTGTGAGAATGTATGGTCGATTGAAACTAGTTCCGTATTGTTTTTTATGATTTCTTTGGTCCAGGTTGAGCTGAGAAGTTCCAACTTTGGTATGTTGAAGAAACTTGCCCTTCTGCCCTCACTAACTTTTGCGCTGACCACGAGCCCCGTTACTCTCTGTGGCAATTTTGACAAAGTCCACGACACATCTACCGCTCCCGTGCTCTCTAATTCCGGTGGTACCCAAAGTAGAGCTGTCAGGTTGGTATAATTAGTTCCTCCGGGCAGCGATTCGAGGTCCATGCCTTTCTGCAATGCTTTTTGAAAGTAGGTTTCAAAAGATCCGGCCTGGGCGGAGGTTGTAAAGTTGTTTGCAGTGCTCATTTGGTCATTGCAAAATATGAATGAACCAATGGCTTTGGAAGTAGTTTCTCCAGCCTGCCCATAACTGACCTTAAGTGTCAATGTATTGCCTTGTAAGTCAGGATCAACTCGCAACTGCGATGACGATGCATCCAAACCAACACTGAGACTGCTGGATGAAACACGCTTGGGTGACCAGCCTTCGTTGACGAATTCTGTCCACGCCATTGTTATCTCCCAAATACGCACAGGCTCCGCTATATTTGGTTTTTGAGTGCGCAAAGCATCGAATGAGTTTAGTCCATCTAGGCTTGATATATTCTTCACAATTGTCTTGGGCATAATCGTTGGCATGAACAAGTATAACCTGCCTTTGATCATTATTGGAAGGAGATAACTTCCTGTATCCACAAGTCGCTGGCCTTCCCACTCCGTCTCAATAGATGGGATATCCATCTCAACCTTGGTCCATGGTCGCCAAAACACCTCTGCGGTCCTCAGCCTAGTCAGAGTGCGATAGTAGAAGGTATACGGTCCACTTCGGGTCCGCCCAAATAAGTGGAAAATGTCCGCGGCTGCCGGTTGCGGCTCGTGAACATATGCGACGATATCGAGACTGGAAATCCCGTCTAGATCATATATGTAGCTTTGAATGGCTTGAAGAAAAGTGTTGATGCTTAAGTCTTTCTGCATCAAGGTGGCCTCGAACTGGTCGAATAGCTCACTTTTATCATCTCGAAGTGTAGGGTCGATCCAATTTTCCGGGTACAAGAAAATCTTCCTATGAACCTCCCAGAGGGTGTATTGTTGCAACCAATCCCACTTCTCATGCCCCAGAACTGATTTTGCGACCCCTTCCTCCAGTCCGAGCAGACATCGTTGAACAAACATCTGCACAACTGAAATAGCCTGCTTGATTCGTGAAGTTCGAATTTGGGGGCCCATCTGCACATCGACCAAAAAATACTCAAATAGTCCATCAGCATCCCAAATACCAAGGTCCTGTGTGATGAATTTTTGCTGCAAAAGAAAATTTACGAGTGCCTTTCGCTGACTCTCCATTAACCCTTCATCCGCGGTTTCCCGTTGTGAAGGCGTCAATCTGTTTTGAATATTCTTAGCAGCTTCCATATAGGTATCTCCGCTACGGAGCTGTGGTGGAGGTCGTGCAAGGTCAAAGAGCTCAACCATAAGAGGCTTGGAGGTGACATCGGATGAATCACCTAGCTTCTCGTAAAAGACGATAATAGCTCTAAGGCTTACAAAGGCATCATGGAGGCGCAAAGTAGCTACAAGATCTGCAGGAGTAAAGTTTGGGTATTTTGCATTCAGAACGCTTTCTACCAGTGTATCTTTCCAACCAGTGCTCGCTCCTATCTTGGTTGCAATTGTTTTTACATCCGGGTTGGCGGAGTTATACAGCCACGAAAAGAGACTGGTAAGGTTACTATTCGTATTGACGTTGAGGAGTCCATCCCTTAGCTCACGATACTCTTGAAGGTGGACCAAGTCTATCAAACACGGTGAATTGAGATTCATTGCCAATATTTCGTGCTCTGCTTGTTCTTTTCGGTTGATGTACTGAAGTTCTGATGTCGTCAGTTGTACAGTCTGAGAGATGCACACTGCACGACGAATGGTGCCCAAGGTTGAATTGGCTCGTTGAACAATCGATGATGGCAGAAGCTCTTCCTCCGTGAAAAGGGTCATCATTGATCTGCTTGTTGACCATGCGATTTCCGCAGCAGGGAATCCACCCTGTAGAAGGTATGACTGTCCAGAATTCATGCGAAAGGCATTCCACGCCTGCGACGCAGTATTAAATGTTACCTCAATCCCGTTTATCGTCAAGCTGGGAGCATCTAAAATGCCAGTATAGTGCAATATGAAATCATCGGTGGTTGTGGGTATGAAGTATGCATTTACCTTTTCGCCAGAAATCTCCCGTTTAACCGGTTCACTCAGGTGTTTTAGGGCTGCCATAGCTGATTCAAGTCCATTATTTTGATTCGTTGATACTTTCACAGTATCTGTAAGAAGATATGAGAGGACTGATATATCGACGTCTAGTACAAGATCTTTCATAATGTTGAGGATAGAAGTTGTGAGAGTATCTTGCACGATTGCAGGCCCTGCCAAATCAACAAACGCGGTTCTTCTTTCTCGAACTTGGGACTCGGTCTCGATCAAAATGTCATTTGGAGAAGGAGTCGAAGCAGGCGTGGTTGCCGACGGATTGTTTACACCGAGCTGGCTCGGAGCCCAATCTTGCATGAGGATATTACTTGAAAGCTTCTGAGAGTTGTTCTGAAAGCGCGACTCGATGACAGCCTGAGGAAGAAGCGAATTTTCAACGAGACGTCGCAGCGCAGTAGTTACCGAAGGTAGCACTGAAGAATCAAGCATAATTTTCTGCTTCTCTTCTGTCGTCAAAAGGCCGCAGAGCCTGAATTGAGCAGAATACTTTTGGGCTGTTGAGGAAGGAATCACTAAGATTTTTTTGGGCCAGTCCTTCGACAGGTCTATGATTCTTTGTAAATCTTGCTGTGTGTCAAGTGTTACAACATTTGTTTTAACTTGGGAACCTGCAGAATAGATGTTAGTGTATTAGAACATAAGCAATAGAATACAGGGAATTTCACCTTCAACAAACTCGACCACTAGCTTGGCCGTAACTGAGTCAAAGGCACGTCCGGCACATTCGACGACAGTCTCAGGAGTGGGAATAGCTCCACTGAAAAGGGATGAAAGCGATTTTCTCAATTCTTTGTTCCCTTCCAGTATTGCGCTCGTCAGCTGCAGCCCAGAATTTCCTGCTGTCATACTGCTGTCATTACTTTTATTTTCTCCAAGAACTAAAAGAAGTGTTTCGATAGTCCAACCTGAATTGAGTAGCGTCGTCCAATGTGTTATATTAGCAAGTGTGGTTTTAGGACTTGCCAAGGGATTTTCCTTCTCGAAGAAGACCTTGAAGAATGGCACACATTCCTTGGGGCTGACAGAAAGAATCCGACATATTGTAACATATCGGTATAAATTAGAAAAGGTCTCAATGCTTAGATCAGCATTCGTGAGATTTGTGGCTTGGAGAAGATCTTCGAAGTATTCAAAACGCCAATTGAGGCTTGCGCAGATGTTGGCACCGCATGCTTGAATTTTGTATGTTTTCCCATCAGGCTGAAAGTAAGAAGCATCTTTAGGAACTGCGAATATTGGCCCAAAAGAAGGACGAAGAAATTTGCGGTGAAGGAGTGATTCTTCTCCGAATGAATCAATGGTGCCCCACAGAGGAATAAGAGAAGCAGGTTCTATTCCGCACAGATCATTCAACTTAACAATTGCAGCAATGCCTTTGATCACATAGACGGAAATTGATTGTAATTCAGTTGTAGTGCTCGACTTAAAAGACGGTGAGTTCTCCAATTCCCTGTTGCGTAAGCAGTAAATAGCAGCATCTAGTACTCTGGTCGACCAGCCAAGTTTAGCCTTCAAACGCAGGAATGATTGGAGATTTCTGCATATTTTTGAGGTAAGAGGTTGAAATGGTGGGCTAGATGCGTTCGACAGTAGTCGAAGATCCGCAATTGATTCGGTAAACTCGTTGGACCCAGACTCGTTCGTAATGACTAGTTGCTGGCCGAAAAATTGAGTCTTTACGAGGTCAAGAATGTCTTGAAATTCCAAGCCAGACCTCTGCATAAGTTGGCTTTTAATCTGTGATAAGCCGCTGGCACTTCCTAACATGGTCTCATCATCCTCGTAGCCCCACAACTGGCAAAACTCGTATTCTTGTATGCCCGTATCAATGAGGGTGTCACTCGAAAGACCTCTTAGGAGGTCACTCAAAGACTGGGGAAAAAAGCTTTCCCCTGTAATTGCTGCAAATTCCATCTGGTGCAGGCCCAACGCTTCTGCTGCTCTTTGCCTCTCCAATACCTCTCCTGCTCCCCAGATTAGCGATCTCTCCATGTCATCGTTAGTGATTTTCCCTTTTATTTTGTGCAGAATAAGCTCCGGGGCTTGAAACACATCAACAAAGTCACGATGTGCTACTTGGAAGATGTTGAAGTACGAGATTACCATGTTCCGTGCCTGGTCGTAAGGAAAACAGGTGAAGGGGAATTTTTGATGCGAGATAACCTTAGAATAGACCTCATAGTCTGTATTTCCGGGAAGATTGAGCGGCTGAAGGGAATGACCATCGTCTGGCGCATCAACGGGGGTGTTAAATGCACGAATAGAATCAGGAGAAGAAAGACACTTATGGCGAATGAAAGATTCGAGCACCTCATTTACGAGACTGATGTACGGAATCATAGTCTGCGAGTTTGCACAGGTGAGCTCAAGTTTCCTGAGATCTGGGCGCCGTCGTGACAGATGATTTAGCAGACTATTCCGAGTGCCTGGTGGGTCTTGGACTTTTGGAATTTCCCCTGTTGGAGTCGTATTACTGAGCAAATTCATAAGGTCGGCGAAATAGGCGGAGAGGGAAGTGACCGAGCAGCATTCCTCGCAGGTCAAATCTTCGAGCTGAAAGATATCAGTGAGGTTATTGTGAGACTTGCCCATCCAAGTCTCATCACTTGGCGCATCGATTGTCTCTGCTTCGAAGTAAGGATCAATCATGACCGAGTCTGCCCTACGGGAATTCATCAGATGTAGCCAGAGTTGCTCGTTCCAGCAGTCCACGCGCTCAGCGCAGTCATAGATTTTGAGGGCATTCTCGATGCTAGCACCAGCCGCGAGTAACTCATTCTTGAAGTTATTCTTTGACTGGACCGTGATGCTTCGCACAGAACGATAGTTGGAGTTATAAAGATGTGCCACGTCCTCCGGATCTTCAACGAAGCTGCAGAGAATTTTCAAAGACTTGATAAGTTCAATGGCTGAAGAAAATTCTGCGTCCCCCAAATCGGGGAAGCTTTTCTTCACAAGGGGCAGAAGCTTTTGCGATCCAATATCAAGCTTATAGAGCGCCATCGCAGTTAGAATGCACTCGGCTATACGCTCAGAGCGGTCTGCGATGGAGAACTTATTTTCCCTCAACAAAATAAGCATGACAACGAGTGAATAATCATCTAGGAACTCGGCGCGAACTTGTTCCAATTTAGTGATCGTTAAATTTGTTGTTGCCCAATTATATGGAAAGTCGGCTGGATTTACATCCAGCTTTTGATCCAGCACATTGCGAGGGAAAAGCAACAAAACCAGATCTTCAAGCGTATAAGCTCCCAGAAGAGAGAGGATTCGACCGCAAACATACTCTTCGTCGTCGAAGTAACCCAGGAGTGATCTCACAAAGGTCATAACATTAATTGTCTGCGCAGGCACATTCCCTTCTTCCAAGAACCAATCAATGGCCGATCGAGGATCTCCCGGCCAAAGGTCACTGGCATGAGCCAACCTATCTCGTAGGCCGCCGCCAAGAAGGCTCTCGTCAATAGCCTCAACAAAAGACGGCATAGTGATATCACTGGTTAGTCCAGCATGAGCTGGGAATTTTTTGTAGTTATGAAAAGAAAACGGCAATTTGAGGCTTCAATCGACCCTGAATTTGTGGTTGGTTATTTTTTCCTATAATCTTTGGGTGTTGGTTACCTGCTTTGTATTATTTTTCGATTCCACTCGTACGCAAACTCACAACCCGCTTGAACCCCATGCTTTACAGAGAAACGAAAATCGAACATCTTTCTTGGAAATTAGTTTGATCTACTCAGCTCGTTTGCAAGACGCATTCATCGTATGACATGCCTTCCGCAGGTTCGCACGGAGGCATGTACTCCGTAGGTAGGTCAGTGATACCAGGGATGTGCATCGCATAAAGCTAATGCAGCAAGTGACATAAACTATTGTTTGTGCTATTATATATGTATTTTTCTTTTAATCAATGATTTAACATTTTCAAGCAACTCAGACGGTATGTGGTTTCGTAGTCTTTAAAAGATTTTGTAGAACTTTTAATTTGTTAAAAACAAAGTTAAACGAAATTATTAAAACATTATCTCGATCAAATAATTTTAGATTATAATAAATTCTTTAAAATTAGATTATTTATTATTTATTAATTCTGTATTAATGAATTTAAAAATTAAAATAAAGAATTTTAAATTTTTAATTCAATTTTATAATAGAAAAATATAATCTTACAAAACTGAAATTTAAATAATAATAATAATAAAATTTTATATATTGAAATTCTAATATTAAATTATTAATTTTATATTTTTCAAAATTAAAGTTTTTGTACTGGGATTTCTTCTTGGGTTAGTAATATTAAAAGAAGAAAATAGTTTCAGTAAAAATAACATTCGATGTAAGTAGTTTAAAGTCTAGTTCTGCTCATTATTTAAAAAAAACCCACCTTCGGAGGTGACCCGAAGTTAAAAGCCTCGACGATAAGGTTTCGGGTGATGATCACATTTCGCTAGCAGAAAGCGAAGATCCTTTTTAGAAGGTCTGAAATGTTTAGATTTAGGGCTACCTACTCGGGTGTCGGATCTCTAGACGAACATTTGGACTGTATTGTAAGTGGTGGAAGAACCCGCTGTACACTATAATTAGTTAGTCATAGCCAGCCGCAGCAGCAAAAATGTGGTGAACTTCCAACCCCGCCCCCACTAATGACACACTGTGCTCTGTACCCTTGAGCTAGGTTCCGCGATAGTTATGCAAGTCATACTGATAGGGGTAATATCTTCTAATCGGCTGTCCGGGTGATTACGCACCCCTGAGTTTTAGTTGCCAATAAGGAATTCCTGCAAGTCACACTTCTTATTGTGAGAAAGTTGGAATTATAGGCCAAATACATAAAGGTTTTAGCTAGTCAATCACATGACCTTCTGTAGTTAGATATAAAAGAAGAGCCTTTTGCCTCTTCTTTTCACAATAATCAACCTTCTACATATATACATTTGAACCCATATAGCATCAACCCCAAAACCATTGTGAACCCCGTTTTACCCATAAGTGACGTATTACAATGTAATCTAATTCAGCTTTCTCTTCCAATTCCCTCCTCACAGCGTGCTATCGGGACGCACGTATCTCGACCTACCACTTTTACATTATTATAACCTTAATTTTCTTTAACTTTGATGTTAGCGAGTAATATTGCACATTTTCTGTCGTTTGTGACTATTTTCTTCAATCTGGGTGGAATAATTACATCCCGTTATTTTATCAATTTCTTGAAACTTAGAACCGTTGATATTTGGGGATAATAAGGAAAACATCTCTTTTATTAGCTACTCAACTGTCTCCTCAACATCCAAATAACTTCACCCAAAAATCTTAAAATGTCTCTGAGCCTTTCCTACGGCCCTGCAAAACTCGATACTACTGGCACTGGCGACGGGTTGGAGCATTACGATCAAGTATGTGCCATCTCCCAAGCGGCCATCAACAATGCTTTCATCAAGCTTTTCGAAAAGCAGCCGCTTGCAGCCCGATCAGTGCATTGGGAAAATGAGAGTGTTTTTGATGGCCAATTGGTAGCTACAATGCTGCCTCCTCAAATAGGTAAACAACAACTTCGAATGCTGTTCCTAGATCATTAATGGACGTAACGTCTAATGGAACATAAAAGTTTTATGTTTCGGCGGCTCTGTCATAAAATTCCTCAAAAATCGAATACTAAATTTGTCATTTTGCAGAGCTTGACGTGGAATCTGGGGATAGCGCCAAATTTCTACTCCAACTTTGCTTCGACCAAGGGAGAATTTTCCTTGGGCAAAACACCTATCAGACGATCGATGGTTGGGTGATCGCTCTCTCACTTTCTTTCGAAGATTGTCTAAATGCATCAAGTGGAGATCTTGCCTTAGCGGCGACTTTGGAAGACTTGGAAGAGGACGTTGTGTTCAAATCCGATAAGCCGACTAAGATAATTCCCGGAGAATACTCCATTCACCGGCTGTTCGCTGCCATTGCTGGTCAGTTTTTGTACTTTGTACAAGTAGTGCTGTCCAAGGCTAATTTCATCCACAGATCTCAGCTGGGGAAGCATTATATGGGAGCGCTCATACTTGACACAAACTAATAAGCAGAAGCTCTATCTTGATCAATGGGCTCGAAATCCTGCCAATAATGCTCTATACAATGAGGTTCAGCAATGTCTGAGAGAATGGACCTTGGAAAACAAGCTCGCGTCCTGTTTCACGCAAGGAATGTTGTTGAAAGTCCCCAAAGCAAAAGGTTGGTTCGCTTTCAACGATTATTATCATGGCTGACTTCTCTCAAGTTAGCAACAACAAGGTAACTTTCGGTAAGTCTCATCTGAGAGCCTCTTAATCCAGTTGTATTCTGACCGTGAGCCTAGCTGCGAGAACACTTCGATTGCAGAATTACCCTTATATCGACGAGGGGAAACAGATCAAATTATCAAGTGCTAAGCAAGTGATGAAGGGTGTAAATGGAAGCCCTTATAACTGCCTCTGCTTTTGTGAAGTTGTTGGAAGCAGAGTTGACCTTCCCAGAACCAAATTTTTGCCATTTTCTGTAAGTGGTTATCCGAATGATATCAATCTGGTAAATCAATAGAACCATCAGGCTGACCTTTTGGCACAGGGTAACCTAGCAGGGCCTAGTAAAGGTACAGGTGGTGAGTACTTGGGAACTTTCGTTCTTGACCACCGTCTTTTCGCCGGAGGAAATAAGTTGCTATCGCAATTGCAAGAGCTTTGCCTTGCAATGCAGACAATCCCTCTTAATCCTGGAGTGAGAATCGGCGGTAATTACTTACCGTCTGGCCGGCGACTTCGCGTAGTCGGCAACACGGCAGATTTTACGGCTGGAAAGCCGTATCGTTGGGAGGAACTAAGAAATGATACGGGAGCCGCTACTCGTATTCTTGTGGATGTTCCGAAGAGGAAGTCTAAAACTTCGTCCTTGTCGAAAATCACAATCGAAGCTGGACCACAAACGACAGCGTTCAAGGTGAGCGGATTGTATGGCTATAGCCGTCGGAGTGAATTCTCAAGGCAAGTAATGCATCCCTCATCTTTAGAGTAGGGGTTAACAACATAAAGCCTTGTCATTAGTGATATTGCTCCCTGGACCTTCACTATAAGCATAAACGGTTCCCAGGACACAGCAGGTAATCTCGGAGTTCTCAACAATATCAGTGCCATATTTGCAGGGTGCAATACAGAGAAGGATCCATATACTGGATTGGATATCCTCATACCCAATGATTTATCCGTCAATCTTGCTGGAAACCCGTCAGATCCAACATGGATTCTGATACGGACAGCGATGAAGATCAATATCGGCAGAGCTCTAGCAAAAATGGCGAGCGATTTTAAACCATTTCAAGGAATCAACAAGTTCATATATCCAGGTAACGGTGAGCTCGAATTCGGACCAACTATGTTGAATGAAGATATGAATATATTTTCAACTGTTGATTTCTCGTAAGCATAGACCCTTCCTCCCTAAACTGACCTATTTACTACCAGAATACTAAAAATAGCTTAGTTTAAAAGAAAGCCGAGTTATTTGGCCAGTCCCAGAAGCAGAGAGCCTTGGAAACAAAGCGCCCGATAGCGCGTATATTTCCGATACCTCTGTGACTACTGATACTCCGCATCTGACTTGGACATCTCTTGTGAACACATACGATACCTCCTCGCAAACCATAAAAGTCACCTTGACAGGTTTGAATAACTCGAATGATGCAATGGCATTCAAGTACGTTTCCGCGCTTTGCTTGAAAATGAAAGCTTTGGACGGAAAAACATTGTTTGCAACTGGACCGGAGCACTGGACAGCAAAGGATGTGTCTAATGCCACGTCTACCAATACCTGGTCAATTTTTACTACGAAAATCGACCAAGCACTTAATTTGAAGGCAGGGAATCTCGATAGCGGCCTCCAATTCACCATGTTCCCTAAAGTACTCGGTACCGCACATGATGGTACGGATTTGCCCACTAAATTCATAATACCTCCCAAGGGCTCCTTCTCATTGGAACTAAGCGGAGCAGTTTCCACAAAAGATAATGCAGGTCTCTATATTATGCAGATAGATGAAGTGTGGACAGGTATCAGACCAAGCAGGCCGGTCCAAGGACGGGCAAGTACATTTTTGGTGCTGGAACTCAAAGCGGATGGCCAGCATCCGGCTCCCTATCCGGTCACTCAAGCGGTAGCTGATCAATCAAGAGGAGTATCTCACACTTGATCGCCTGCTGGTAGTGCAAGATGGCATTTGTAGGGTATTGGGGTAACTCTTAACTTATGACTATCTGGTATTGTGCTTCGGGCCTTTGTGGCTGGTTTTGTCAACTACAAAATTTGATTGCCACGTACAATACCTCTTTATTTTCGAATGATAAAACTTTTCTTCTATGAATGGCGTCTTTCTGACAGAAAATAATACATAATATAATACATCATATATTTCTAAAGATATGAATTGTGTGAATTTAACCGTAGATCAACGTAGATCCTAAAACGTCAGTGTTTCGAAGGAAAGAGCCACTAAATAAACTAAAAAAGCCTCGAAATTCAAAAAGACTATGCGTGACTAAAGAGATTGCACATGTATCTGGGAACATGATACGATGGAAGAATCCGAAAGATCAAAAGAGGATTTCTCTCGATTGTGACGGTTAAATGAATGTGGAGCATATTTTCCCCGCCAAACTATCTGCAGTCCCCACATTCCCGTTGATAAAGTCGAAAGCTGAAACCCGCATATCCAAGTCTGCTTCTAGAATGTGGATACGGCTTGGTATTGTGGGCATCTATAATCCCCTCATAGTATGAGGCTCATACTGTGTCCATTGTAGCTTCATGTACTCCTCTTTGGCGCTTTCTATTATGCTAGGACGCACTAGCTTGCCCCTTTACATCGCTTCCGATAAGTTCTTAACACATATGTACAGATTTATTATCCACCGAGCTCCCTCGTATTCTAAACCTGTTTTTCTTACTGATGAGGGTCCAGGAGCGTCGATTAATTCTGAATTCAGCTCCCTATGCATTTTAAGTAAGTGTGGCAAATAAAATCAGTTGGTCTCTTGCATTCCGAGCTTGGGGGCACAAAGTCATTCTATTTTAAGGAAACCTAGGAAGAAACCTACAACGGTCCAACCCTCTGCCCAAACAACCTTTGCTGTAGCTTTACCGTCACAGGCTAATGTGATGAAATATTATAATGCTGTCGATTGCTTGGAGTACTACATAGTAGAACATGCATGGTGCTGAAAAACCCGCACCTCGGGGACAACCGGTATGTACTGGGTTTACCCGGACTGCAGGATGGCACGAGTACGATTAGACGATCGATCATGTTTTGATCGTGGGGTTGATCTAATAGTCGGTGCTCATAACCGACCGAGTAGTTCTTAGTCTGAGTCCCTATAGCATTTTTAATACAAAACACATCAAAATCTTAAAATTGTGGAAAAATGAGTTTTTTTATGTATAATTACAAATGTTTTAATATAATCAAAAATTTATAATTAAAATAATATTATAATTTAAATATGTAAATTAGTTTTCATTATTAATATTCATAATTAAAAGACTTTTAAAAATGAATCGTTTTAAAATCAAGTTAATGAATTATATTAATTCAAGAAAAAAATTATTTCAAGATTTCAAATTGAAAATTTTTTAATATTTGATTCTTTAATTATATAATTTAAGATTCAAAATCTTAAAGAATTAAAATTAAAATTAAAATATAAATAAAATTTTCGATTTATTTTATTTCAAATTATAATCTTTTTCAAATTTTAGTTTTATTTTAATTTCTTATTTAAAATTAATTGTACTTCTAAAAGCTAAAGAATAAAGGAAAAAAACATGCTTTATACAAACCCCGCCTATGTTTCTGTTTGTCATATCCTTCTCCATGCAACTTACTCTTCGTCCTACAACTACGAGGTCATCGAGTACCGTAGGCTCCATCGTACTGGAATTCGAAAAGGGACTTGGAACCCCCGAAGCACAACTGCTACTATGCTCGCATCGGTATCCCCTTCCGGGTCGAACACAACTTGGACACGGAATTCGTTTATATTGCTATCTCCAGCCCCAATTGCTTGTTACAATTCTATAACTACTATATTTTCTTCCACCAATTATATCACATCACAAAATCTAAATCGATAAATTGTGGAAGATCCGACCATCCCACTTAATTACTGTTCCCACAAACTTACCCCCAATCTCTAACTATTCGAATTTTTGAACAGAGAACACAAACTTTGTTCGATTCTTTCTCGCGATTTAGAAAGCAAGATGGCTGTTTCTGCTATTCAAGGAGTCACTATGTCAACCGTAAGGGCAGATCTGGAGTCTATTAACACGGATCAGTGAGTTCATACTTAGGGATTGCAGTCAGGGTTTTGTCCTTTTGTCCATTCTTCTTTCCCAAACTTGCTTTGTTTCTTCTCATCATGAAACCCTTCCCAATTTTGATAAGTCATCGATTTGTATTTACGTCGATATTTTTTCGCTAACCTCTCTTTTCAGAGCTCTTTGGCTGCAAAGTATGTTTTCCCCGGCGTATAGTACTGATCGGGATGTAAGGATTGCCGAGGATTCATTATTCTTTTGAATTCCCATCCTGTCCGGGGAAGGAGATCGGTGCTTGATTTTTAACTTTACCTAATTTTTGGGACAACAGATTGGGAGGCAAACAAGTGGTGTGATGTCGACGAAAATGGCGTTGCGTGAGTTGGTTTCTTTGCAATACGTTTTCGACAACTTCTTCTCAAGACCAAGGTCCTTTCTGGGAAACCATAGTGGTATGGATTCTAGTCGTGAAAAATAGGGTGAATTTCAGCTCGGGTCTAAAAAGCACTTCTACTTCTTGCCCTAGTTCAACCCCGCAATCTTCTTTCCGACTTGGAGTTCCCACTTCAGTCTGTTACTTCTTTTTGTCGCCTATCACTAGCCCGAACTGTGCGGCATCACCTTTGAATCCTCCGCACGGAAGCTAGAAATTGCCATTTTAATCAAATATCAAGAACATGCTCTTCTGCATAGCATTTTTCTTGTGGGTTGAATTTACTAATTCCTGGAAATTTTTAGTGGCGGAGCCTATATTTACGGCAAGCACCTTAAACTCTCTCAACGCTTGTCACTTCTGATTAGCAAGTTCTAATATGAATAGATCCCGTTGTTGTCTCTTTGCCGGGCAACAAGATTCATTGTTTTGCTCTGTAAGAATTTACTTAAGCGTATTGAAAGGACACGCATTGATATCTGATTATAATAGCGGTCTTAACTCCAATGTGTTCCATAAATGGTACAGCCCATCAAGTGGATGGTCAGCTTGGACTTCTATGGATAAAGGGGGCATTTCTGCCCCTATTGCTGTCAAACACGGTGTTGACAATGTCTCTGTGTTTGTGGTCGGGTTCGATAATTTGGCTTGGGTGGGGTTGAACACCTCTGAGTATGTTCCGCATCGTGCTTAAAGAATCGAGGATATTTTTGGAAGCTAAAACTTGAATCAGTACGGCATTCACCTGGAAAGCTGTTGGCGACAGAGTTAAGACTTTGTGAGTTATAGTATCAGCTGTGTGTGTTTAAAAAGAGAATTGCTGACATGTTCAAAGGAGGGGTGGCTCTCTTTCAGCCTGCGCTTACGACGGTCGCCTAGAATTAATCGGTATTGAAAATAGTACTGGTCTGGTTGTGCAGACATACACGTCCCCGGCAAATGTTTGGGCTAATTCATGGACAACCTGGGCTGGCTCCGGCTTTTGCGTGAGTAATCCTGTCATTGTAAGTTGCAAGGCATTGTGTTTGGATATCTTCGTGTTTGGAGAAACACACACGTTGAAACGATTAAGTTACCGAGGCGGCGAAACGTGGGGATCATGGCAGGACTGTTTGGGTACATATTTATATGACGTAAGTACTTCGTGTCTATCTCGAGAAGTTTAAGTTCATTTTTTTGATGTAGCCGACTGCTGTCTCCGTGTCTCCCGGTCGTATTGATGTCTTTGGAATTGGTGCTGATGGAAAACTCTATCAAAATTATGTTACCATTACCGGGATGGAGGTTGGAACACTTACACAGAAATATATTGGGGAACTTTCTATATCTTCTCCAAAAACATTAGTCACATCACCGGGTGTTTTTGCAGTCACTACTGAAAGTGTAAAAGGTGTCTATCAGCAGAAGTTGTAAGTGATTCGATATGATGAGAATCCTTGAGAACTATCTACTGACAGTCCTAGTTATGAGTCTTCTAACGGAGTATGGGCGCCCCAAAATGCATGAGGGTAGTTTAGTCTGGATGATGGAGCCATGAAGAGCGCTGAAGGCACGAGTCCTTGAAAAATGAAAAATGTTGCCACCGTACTTTGGAATGAAGCATTGTAATTTCTTGCCCACTCCAATAGTAGATAACACAAAAAATACCATAACTTTTCACGACCCAAAGACTGCTCTATTATAAACCTTTTCTCTCTTCTACTGTTGAGATTTGAGATCATACTTCCCGAGCCCCAATCAAATCCATTGATAATGATCACAGCTAATAATACCTTAAGCTTACAGCCTGCAACTTCAACCATCTTGACCAAAACATCCAACAATGCTTTTTGATGATCCAATGTCTTGTGCCAACACTTGTCCACTCTATCATTTATAATATAGCGTCTTGAAAGGGGAAAAGAAACCAATGATTCATGCTGAGATCTTCTCAAGGGCTCATAATTAGCTTTCTCGTTCTCACCCGAGTGTTTATCTTCATCGCTCGCTCGTAAGACGGTATTTTTCCACATCCAAACTTAGCCCCTCGTATTGGCTTTCATTCTGCAGGCATTCTTCTTCCAAAATTTTATCACTAAAGTGACTCGAGATAATGATTTTGTAGCTACCAGTACTAAGCAGTACAGACTCTCCTCCATCGCGTGCAGGAATGGCGATTAGCAGGACCGATGGAGAGACTGAAGAAATTAAATATTAGCGGCCAACGAGCAATTCGCTCGGCACCCTCTATGGAGCAATTTCATGCTTTTATTCCACGCAATATGATTGCCGATGACGTTCAAGACAAAGGAAACGAAAGCGAGATATAGATCACGAGCGAAAAGCTATGGAGTTTGCTCAAGCGACTTCTTGACCATTGATCCTGTCATTAATCTGGTGACTGTCAAATTGTTCTGTATTCCCGTTCTGAGCCTCTTGTCTTGTATTGGAATGACTTACAAGCGGCAACAGAAGAAAAAACCAGAGAGCAAATCAAAAACATGCACAGGCTGATCTTTAAGCTTCTTCTGAAACCATTAGTAGTGGATTTGGAGCAGGCTGCGCAACGGGGCTCCGCAGGGCGATTATTGCTTTGATAGATAATCCACGGATAACCCATTCGTAGGGCAGGTTATTGAAGAATTCGAATAGGTAATCTGCAAAATAGATCAATAAACTATTTGCAAATAGTTTACGGATAACCTACAAATATTCTCTAAATAATCTATTTATCTATAGATATTTATAAATAATCTGTTTTACAGATTATCTGCAAAGCTTTATGGATATCTGTAAGGCAGGTTATAAAATCTAATGGGTAACCCATGGGGCGGATAATCCATGGATATCTGTAACCCCCGGGTTATTTTTGCGCCGTCTAGTTTGGAGATAGCAAACTCAACAAGTTATTTCAAAAGTCGCAAATCAGGCATAGATCAAAATATAGTGATGTATGAAACACTTTGGACAGTCTTTCCTCCCGGTACTTTAGTATATGGTCGCTTTTTTCAAGGCAAAAATCAAATATTGCGTGTTTGTGAGAACTTGGGACTTTGGCACGACATTCCAGAGACTGTGATTGGATACTTCTAGCTGGACATACGACTGAGTTGAAGAATATTCCAGCGTTCTCCTTTAAGGCTCTCTATAGAGAGCTTTGAAGGCCAAAAAGCTATTTCCTCCCTGGCATTCTTTCCCATACATTTTCATGATGATAGTGAAGGTGTGGAGAAAATATTGATCGAGTTGAGGAAAAATTCCGTCATTAGTGGACAGCCAAGAATGCAGACTGCATGTTTGATTATGACGGCCAAGCAATACTTGAGCAGCGGGCTTTTCAGGGGCTCAAGATTATGACGATAGAGTTTGTCAAAAATGCTATTTATTCTAAACATTAAGGTATAACTAACAGGTTTTAGGATGGTGATGCTCCTCTATCGTTATAAAACTAGAGAATCAGACACCGCTTGTATCATTACCGATCAACGACTGATCTGAGCAATCTTAAATCGACTCCGAAGCAAGTAAATGTAGGCCGTAGCATCTTGTGAGATCTACAGAGCTGATTGGTCTCCTTAGATTGATAGTAGATTCATGATTTATTTTAAGTCCTATTTCCGCTACGGACCAGCCTTTGCTAGCATTGGCACATTGAAATTAGAGGAGGATTTTAACAACTGCGGATGTCACGCTATGATGGAATAACCAGCCCTCTTCGAGAAAAATATTTAAGTAGTATGAGAAAGTTGGAATTATAGGCCAAATACATAAAGGTTTTTAATTAATCAATTATATGATCTTCTGTAGTTAGATATAAAAGAAGAGTTTTTTATCTTTTCTTTCTACAAAAATCAATCTTCTATATATATATATTTGAATCTATATAATATCAACCTCAAAACCATTGTGAACCCTGTTTTACTTATAAGTGATGTATTACAATATAATCTAATTCAGCTTTCTCTTTCAATTCCCTCCTCACAGCGTGTTATCG
Organism: Sclerotinia trifoliorum; assembly: GCA_905066765.1. Lineage (NCBI taxonomy): Eukaryota > Fungi > Ascomycota > Leotiomycetes > Helotiales > Sclerotiniaceae > Sclerotinia > Sclerotinia trifoliorum. The sequence continues at coordinate 194,367 of CAJHIA010000010.1, read as the reverse complement.
GGACGCACGTATCTCGACCTACCACATTTACAATATACACAGAGGTTTTTAATTAACCAATCATATGACCTTCTTTAATTAGATATATAAAAAAAGACTTTTGTCTCTTCTTTTCAGTAGAATCAACCTTCTATATGTATACATTTTGAATTTATATAACTTCAACCCTAAACCTATTATAAACTCTATTTTCTTCATAAATAATGTATTACAATATAATCTAATCAGCTTTCTTTTTCAATTCCCCCTTACACTGTGCTATCGGGCCGCACGTATCTCGACCTACCACTTTTACAATAGATTTGACGAAGCGGCCTTATCATAAATATAGATGGCATGACGAGCAGTATATGTTGCGTCTGCCTAGTGTTCTTGGCATATTTTCCACGAAAAGCAATGAGCTCAGCTACAGGCCACATTTCTCAAGAACTTTTATGAGAATGACTTTCGCAGCTCATTGTCTGAAAGACTTGTACTTAAGATGGAAATTTACCAAAAAGATCACACTAGATTTAGTGTCTAGTCATGGAGCAAAATTGGATGAATATGAAAACCAGGCGCTAGAAGTGGACGATATTGTTGATAAAAAAGGCAAAGGGCTGGCCATTCTTTTGTATGGTAAGTTCTATCACTCAACCGATTTACTGGGCAAATCTCTCATTCATTTCCTTGAAAGGCTCACCGGCGGTAGGCAAGACCACTACGGCAGAAACACTCGCTATTGTCACTCGTGAACCTCTCTTCTCATTAGTGCAGCTAATGTGGGATGAAAGCCGGAGTTGTTGAAACAGAACCTTGTCAAGATATTTCAATTGGTGGGAAGCAATCCTTCTCGCGCAAGTTTACCAAATACTCCGACTAGATCTAAGAAGGCTAATAAAAACTAGTGAGGAAGCAGATATGTTTCTCGAAAGTAGAGGACAAGTAGTAGCCAATAATGTTGAAAGATATTCTTTGGCCCCAGGTCTGTATCTGATCCCATGCCAAACATCAGCTTATAACACAGGACCAAACTAATTCCCTCCCCCTACCCGACAATCAACTCCTCTCTTCCCTCCTTCAAAAACAATGTTTCCGCGCGTTCCCAAATACTATCAAGAAATTCTCATGCTAAACACGGGCGAAATTGTCCAACTCGACGTTACAAACAGGTCTCGTATTCACGTAGCATTTAAGTACGAGGAAGCCACCGCGGAGCAAATACTTGCAACGTTTGATTGATTCCTCAGGCCACTAGACAGAAAAGGCCTAATTGACAACATGGAGTTCATTAAAGAGTGGCTCACAGTTTGTGTTGTGATGATGATTTGACAATGAAGCTGATGTAAAATCTTAGCAGTAATGGAATTGCCTATACGTACCGAATGAAAGAGATGAATGAGATGGTAGGGAAATATGAAGTTTAAAAATGGTGACTTAAAATGGTTGCTGCTGCATAATTCGTGCATAAAATTAGAAGAAGTGAATGCACAACGTAGGTGGTGGACGACATGTGGACAAAACACGTGACCTCGCGTCAACCTTAGCAGCCGTGACTTTTCATCTGCCAAGTTATCGCGTCGACTGAATCTCCTCAATTCTATTTGCAACCATCACTTATTTTTGACTGTCGTTACCCTTAATACAAAACAATAACAAGAAATCTGCGGGCTAGTATCATAACATTCATTTTATCGCCTGAAGGATTGTAATTCACTTTGGGTTTGAGCAATTGCCATCGAATCGTTTTTTGCCTCTCTTTTGCCTTTCTTTTGCATTGTGCTTTTATTGAGTTGCAAACCAAACCTACAAAATGCCTCCTGCAGCTGACTGTGGAAACCCATTGCTATTGAAATGGCTCGAGGAATGGGTCGTCGAAGCACAGGAACGAGGATACAAATCTCTTCCCACCCTCAAAAAAGCACGCGATTCTATGAAAGCTTGCCCTATGCGATTCGATCATCCCAGTGAAGCTGTATGTCTGAACGGACTTGGAGAAGGCCTTGCAAAGAGGTTGACAGATAGTCTTGAAAAGTATTGCGATGAAATGGGTATTGCCATGCCTAAAAAGCCGAGGGGCAAAAAGAGGAAGTCAGTTGCTGCTGGCGGGTTAGACAACGGAGATGATCCCGCTTCGCCTTCGCCATCACCAAAGAAAGCTAGGAAGACAAAAACTTATGTTCCGAAATTAAGATCTGGCGCTTACGCCATTATGTTGGCTTTAGGGACACAACAACGAAATAGCAGGATTGGGATTACCAAGGAAGAGATCATCGCATTCGCAGAACCTTATAGTGATCACTCCTTCACACAAACAAGACCAAGTGAATTTTTTACGGCATGGAATTCTATGAAAACGTTGATCAACAAAGACCTTGTGTATACAAAAAAGAACCCGGCAACAAGATATTATCTCACAGATGAGGGATGGGATCTCGCTGATACCATCAAAGCTAGTGGAGACCCTACATTAGGACGAGCACATGATTTCCAGCCTGCTGTACCGGGCCCATCTAGTACAACAACAGGAAGCCAAGATGTGGAGTCCGATTCCGAACCCGAAGAAATTGACCCCGAAACCCGTGCACAACCTCAAGCAAATCCAAACATTCCTGACATCCCGGAAGGGGACACCGTCAGCATTCCAACCTTTGAACCCATCATCCTCCGTCCTGGCACCTTCACCGTCGAGCTCATCCTCGACAACCGTGAAGTAGTCAGCAAAAAAGATCGCGATGGAATACCCAACCAACTAACCGATATGGGAGTTCCTCATTCCGTTCGAGCACTTCCGCTTGGAGATTTCCTCTGGGTAGCACGAGTCCGTGAAGACAAAGCCAAATGGCTTAATCTCGGAAAATCCAATCTCATAATGTTGGACTACATCATGGAACGCAAACGACTAGATGATCTCATTGCTTCTCTAAGAGATGGTCGATACGAAGAGCAAAAATTTCGACTCAAAAGATCCAGTATCACCAATGTGAAATATCTTATCGAAAATAAGAAAATCGACGCGGACATTATGGATAAATGGGGTGATGGAATCACAACTTCGATTGCGAAAATGATGATTCAAGATGGTATTAATGTTAAACAAACTCTAGATCTAGGTGAAAGTCTCCGGTACATCGAGCGCATGACGAAACTCCTCAAGAAACAATACGAAGGAAATCCACTCTATATTATCCCCACTACAGCTCTGACGGTTAAAAATTACAGTCCGTTAATGCAACATCTGAGGAGCACACAACCAGATAGGGAATATAGTATCACATTCGATGCATTCGAAGGACTATCTAGTAAATCACAAAATCTCACTTTGAAAGATGTTTATCTCAAAATGCTTATGCGGACCAAAAGTGTTTCAGCTGTAAAAGCAATCGAGATTCAAAAGAGATGGCCTACACCCAGGGCTTTCTTGGAGGCATTTGAGAATCTCGATGGCGGAGGAGCAGCCAATGAAAGAGGCGCAGCGAGTGTAGGAGCAGGAGGTGCGGGCAATGGAATGGGAATGGGAATGGGAATGGGAATATCCAAAGAAAAGTCAAAAAATAAAGGAAAAGGTCCAGCGATAATTCTAGACCCAGACGAGTTAATTAAAAAGAGAAAAAGGGAAATGGTTTCCAAGGAGATAGGTACATTGATTGGGAATAAAAAGGTACAAGGGGCTTTGAGCGCGAAGATTGCGGAGGTGTGGGGTGGTGTTGTTTGAGGGGTTATGCGGAAGAGAAAGCAGAGGGAGGGAATAATGAGGGTTTTTTGGTGTTGGGGGAATATTAGGAATTATTGGGAATGGATAGCAGGATTTGATGTATATTAGGAAGTGAGTAGGTAGATGGGGTACATGTATTGTATACTCATCTCTTTTATCTTTATAAAATCCAAGTCTCTACTACAAAGTTTTCTCGTTTATCCCGTTGTGATTTCTACGGGTATATAGTATGACTATTAAATAGATAGATATATAATTTTAAATAAATAGAAATAATAAAATATTATATATATTTATAATCGTACTCATAATTATGAATACAAGTCCTACAATCAATCCATTTACTCTCTCATCTTTCAATCTTTATTTACAAGTATGATTCTCAAGTTCCAATTTCCAAGTTATGATTTCAAAATTCCAAGTTCCAAGTTTCAAGTTTCAAGTTCCAATTCCCAAATTATACATCAATAACCAAAAATATCAATCAACTAATTTCCCCTCTTCTTATCCTCCTCCTCATTTTTAGGTACGCTGACAAAAGCAGGTACCACGACACTATTGAGGTTTCTCATTGCCTAAATGTCAAACCATGAGATAGATTAGTAAAATATTCATTTCCTTTCTTCTTTTATTCATCTCATTCCATCCCATCTCAAACAAGTAAAAACCCCCTCCACCCTCTCATCCAAGGGGAAACCCTCCCCAAAAAGCCAAAGACGAATAAGAAAAAACAAACCTTAACAAACACCCCCTCCCCCGGCAACTCCCCATTCCACGCATCCACCACCTTCAAAATACTCATATCCTCCTTCGCAAGCGGTCCCTTCCCATCCCCTCCATTCGTAAAAATACTCACCTTACTCTTAATAACCTGTTCAACGCCCAACCCCTTAACCACATACCTCGTATGCAAATCCATTTCGATAGGATTACCCCCGTTCGTTACACGATGCGAGATTTGTTCGATTTGGCTAAATGCGCTTTGGAGCCCGTACCATTGGGCTGCGTATTGTTTGCGGCCTTCGGCTTTGGTGATGGGGTCTTCGAAGATGGCGGTTTCGGCCCAGAGGGAGAGTTTGGGGAGGGAGGGACGGCCGGCGAAGAGCTGAGGTTGGAGGAGGTGTTAGTGGGGTTTTTGTGTGGATGCTTGATTTTTGGATGAGTATGGGGGGAAAAGACAAGGGGGATAATGTTTAGTAGCAGGAAAATAGAAGTCATACATCCAAAATACTACCCACAACGACCTTCTGCTTCTCACTCAGATTGACCCCTTCGGCCGCATTAATCTTCGTATTCTGAATCCCCAACTCCTTGAACGCATCTGCGTTTCCCAAGCTCGAGGTAGTAGTAGTAGAATATGATTTATTTTCTGCCGGTGTTGACATTTTGATGGTTGAATTTGTGTTGAGAGTTCGAGTTTGGCTTTGCGATAAAATTTGGATTGAAAGGGGAATGTGATTGTGTTTATGTAGTGATAAAAAGGGTTTTCGGGGTGAGGATGAAGATGAGGAAAGATATTTAACTAATAATAATCCGGTGATCTTACTCCTTTTCTTGATCGTACTCTTACTCTTAACAAATCCCGCAGAAATCAAAGAATGTTTTGGTAGAGAAGAGAAGAGCAGAGAACGCATTGCAAGTAGAGAAGTTGCAAGAAGATGGGACAAGAACAAAAGCAGGAAACTAAACCAGTATTTACATCTAGCAATAAACTTGGATAACTTGCACGTTACTTGGTATAGATACCCACCTCCCAACCTACCGCTTAGTATGGAATGTATGGAATGGATAGAATGGATAGAATGGATAGATAGTATGGACGCTTAATCGACTATGATGCAGTTAGTTAAAGTGTACTGTACCAGCTAAGTCTCAAGTCTTGACATCATTGATGTTGGAAGCTGCAATGGGTATGGTGTGGTATGGATAATTGGTGCAGTACGGTTTACCCCACATAAGCTGTTGGATTTCCATAGATCTACATCAAATTCTCCGAGTCTCCGCAAAATAATCAAGTATTAATAGATACTCGAGTAGGTAATCAACGGGGGTTTCTCAGTAGTAGGTAGAAATAAGATAATATAATTAACTTTTTGTTAATCAAAAATCAACTGCGATAAATGCTATGTTATCGTTTATATCAATCATGGGTATATTCCCCATGAATCATCTCAACTCCATTTTTTGGTATTCGTCGTATGCGCTGCATAGTCGTGATTCATAACCTTCCACTCTCTCACTCAACCCTCACTACTCCCCTCACTACTCCCCTCAATCACAACTACATCTAACCTTTGATGCTTCCCTCAACCCTACACAAGGATGCTACCTTGGTAGCCAAATCATCAGCTTCACTTCTAGTAGCAGCTTCTGCATATACTCTCAAAGCATCTTCAGTCCCACTTGCTCTAGCGAAACTTCTACCGTCCTTAAACTTAGCAACTAATGCATCGATTTGTGCTTGTGTGCCTTGTGGTTCCACGAGTTTTCTTTCAGCATCGGTTGTCTTGAATAAGTTTCGATCAGCAACTTCGACCCGGACGAGACGATTGGGTAGATCAATGTAGGTAAGATCCCATTCTTTTGGTGTCCAGGTCTTGTGGGCGAGAATTGTTTCCACGAGTAACATATCGGAGAGTGCATCTCCAACGGTTTGATTGATGAGATCGGTGAGGGCACGAAGAGCTTCCAAAGCGCTTGCTTGAGCAGGAGATTCCGGTTCCGTGCTAGCAAATGCTTTTAAGGCTTGTTGTGAGAAGACTACAGTTCCATGACCGTTTGCCTCGAAATAAACACCGACATCGAATTTGGTGGCTGCATGATGTAACCATTTTACACCAGTAGGAGTGCAAACCACGGGCAGCCTCAATGTCTTCTCAACATACTTGGTACTAGCACCATTGGCATATGCAGTCTGTACGACGCCAATTCTTAATTCATCTGCAAGTCCAGCTTCTCTAGCAAGATCACCAATGAATGAAGCTGCGAGTGTAGCAATCCTATCCCCATCCAATAGACGAAATCCATGATCTGGATCACTGAAATAGTAGATAATTCTGTCGGCATCTCCGTCTAATGAACAGCATCGATCATTGTTTCCAGCTTTTGATGAAGGAGGAGCTCGTTGTTTGGTTTTGACAAAATCGGCACCGCACTGTAAAACAAACCATTAGTGGTTGAACCAAACAGTAGAGAAATTACTGACCTCATGGTTTAAATTCTCTGCCTTCAAAACATCGTCATTGACGACCTTAATATCGAGAATACCCTTTGGCAGATACTTAATCAATTCATGCAATTTGGGACCTCCAACACCATTGGCACAATCAACAGTGACCGACCCAACAGCCTTTTTACCCTTCATAGCCCTCCCAAAGGCCTTTGCCAACTTCTCATAGTATCCAACTTCACTGACATCCCCATACGCTTGTGGTGTTCCCTCCGTATTCGTACATCTAGTCAAATAATGCAATTGAGGCGTCGTAAGCAACTTATAATCCGTATAATCAGTTCCGGTAGCGTCGAGAGCATCAACCAAAGCCGCGACCAATTTCGGGCCTGAAGGCCTCGTATCCCTCGCAAAAATTACTCTCGCAGGAGTATCCGGGTTGATTTTCAAATCCTTCTCCAACTTGCGATAAACTTCCACCACATCCTCGTTCTTCGCATTTGCCAGTTGTGTACTATATGCCTCCCAACTATTCTCCAACATTTCGCCCATCGGATCAACTAACTTAACACCATTATCCTCCGGTGGATTGTGTGACGCGGTAATCATAACACCGATTGTTTGACCACCCAACTTGCGCGATCGAAGAGCAGCCACAAGACCAACGCGGAATACCACTGAGTCGAGAAGAGTAGCCTTCATACGAAACCCCGCAGTTCCATATTGAAAGACCCGATCGACGGGTTTTGGGTGATTATTTGAAGCTTCGAGAATTTTGGCATCCATTTTTGAAGATTTGAGGAGAGAGAACAAAGATCTGTGAAAGAGGGAGAGACTTGGGGAGAGAGGAAGAGAATAGGAAGATTGTAAAATCCCAATATAATTATCCAGCTTGGGTCCCTCCTTTGCTTATTTATTACCTTATAAGTATTCACGTACCCGTTGAGAGATTTGTCTATGCGTTTCTATGCGTTGGACATAATTGAGGGGCTGAACTTTATTCAATTTAAATGTAAGGTTCACACCGCTTTTGCTTTTGGCTGCATAATTTGAGCATAAAATGGCGTTATGGATGACCTGGAGGAAGGGAAGTGATGACTAAGCATGAGGAACCATACCAAGTTGCTTTTTCATTTGTACGGAGAAGTGGGTGGGGGCAAGGAAGGAGGGACGACAGGTAATAAGTAATACGTATATTCGTATTTCACGTCTTGATGATATCTACCTAGTATGATCAATGCATCAAGCTCGGGAAAGGATATATGTTTAAATGATCTATACAAGCTCTTAACATCACATTTAAAACGAACCTTCTCGATGAGGTGCTCGAGATCAAGCTAAATATCAGACTACTTATCTAGTACGGTCTCATGCTGCAACTCGAGGGCCAAGTTCCCATTTCCTTTTTAATTGTAAGACTTAATTATTTCTTTTCTTTTCTTAAGCTCCAGGCATTGAGTCCTAAAACAGAAAGTATCTGAAAATATTGGTCAACCTAGGTATCTACACGACATCCCATCGCTGATTGGCGAACGTTTTGTGAAACTCCTGTGCTATTATGCAGTGACCACCCAGATAGCTCCATTCATGCATGAATATGTGCAAAAGTCTCCCCATTCATCAGTCCTCCATGCCACAAAAGTTATAACCTCCACTCGACTTCCCGATGATTTTGAAAATCTGTGTTACAGAGAACACTCAATTGTACAACTCATCCTCATCGATATCACCCATACCTATAGCGTCGTCTTCATCATAATCATCCTCGTCATCGTAGCGCTCTCCATTGACATCTCCTCGCCAATCATCACCACCTGCCTCGCCTTGCTCACCAACGTCATCATCTTCATCAACATCTTCCATTATTTCCTCGCCACCATCAGCAGCACTACCTACCACCGAGCCGGGAGCCGTCGATCCGGCTCTACTTGTAACTTTACTCGTGGCAACACTACCTGGACCAGATCTGGTTCCCACAGTCTTGAATATGTCCCTAATAGCTTCATAGTTGATCTTTTTACTCCAACTTCTTTCCTTCATCGCATTGACAGCTGCTTCTGCTGGCGTACTAGCTACGCTAGTTTGACCTTCTCCAATTCTTGGCTTCTTCTTTCTCTGTCTAGTAACTTTGGGTGGACCCATAGCTGCTTTTCTCTTCTCGAAATCCTTTTGTTGTTGTTTGCGAAGCCAATCTTTATTCGCATTAAGCCAAATTTGTTCTTTCTTGGCGACTTCAGCATCAGGTAGTACGCAATTTATGACTTCTTCGTCATCGGCAAATTCGTCCTCACCAATGTGAGTATCCATGCTGACGTGCTTTTGAGGGTGCAAAGCTTCCGCAAGAAGAAGGTGATAGTGTGCCTTCTTTTGAGCTTTTGCGAAACTGATGGCATGCTCCTGGGTATGTGGATCAGAAACCATTTCTGTTATTTGTTGCTCCAATTCATCTTCTACTGCGAGCCATTCCTCTGGCATTTCGATAGGAGGTTCATCATTCCGTGGACGACCGGGTCCTCTCTTGGGTGCACCTGCGTGTTCTTCAAGTTCCTTCGCGGCTTCCTCGTCAGCTGGTTCAACATCACCAAATTCTGCGACAAGTCTGTTAAATGAGGTGCCTGATTCATCTTCAATGGCATCATCCAAAAGCCGGGGATCAATGTTTTGGTCCTTTGGGGAAGGAATGGCGGGAATAGCAAATCCATCTGCATCGCGTCGAACTTCTGCTGGTAGCATAGGAGCCCCAGATGTAGATTTTTGTCTCTTGTTGCTCCCATCATTTTCCTCTCCTAGCTCCCCTTCGTCGGCTTCGTTCTCAGTCGCGTTGCCCTTGCCCTTGCGCTTACGTTTCTTGTTTTTCTCTTCCATCTCTTTGAGATACGCCTCGGACTTCCTGTAAAAAGAGGGAGGATCGTGGGCCGATTCTAAGAACTCGTTGTTGAGAAACTCTTCAACTGTAAGAGCACTGCTTGGCGTTCTTTTAAATTCCTCCAAACGCTTTTGAATAGTTGCTGTTGTGACTTTGACGACATAGACGACTTCGGTGACTGTTCGGCGAAAATTATTCATTCGTGCTGCAAGGATTAAACAAGCACCACAAACGCCAGAAGGTCTTCTTCCCATGACCATCCAATCCAAACTCATTCTTCGAACCATACGGATTGCATCATCGGCTACCTTTTCGGTTTGTTCGTAGAATTCGAGCTTAGAAGCGAATTTCCAGATTAAGTCTTCCGGAAGGACAGGTAAAATGCCATCTGTAGCCAATGAAATTTGTTTGTGAAGCGCTTTGAAATATCGACCGAGTGTAAAAACATTTACCTATAAATATGAGTAAGGATTCAAAGGATGTGCTAAGGATTCAAGTATACCTGTGACTTGTCAGCAAAATCTATAAGCATCACCCTGCATGGTTTCTCCTTTCTGCAAGCACTGTATAAGCAAACAGCTGCAACTAAATCCGTTCTTCGACCTTGAATGAAATTGTTCATCGATGCAAGTTTAAAGATTTGATGGCCAACACCGACCACATTTTCCGAGATTCCAAGTTGATTTGCTAAAGCTTGCATGATACGTTTTCCTATAGACAGTTAACTTTGAATCATGAAAATAGGGGTCTCGTCAGCACTGACCCTCGCGAAGAGTATTCTCCTTATTACTTTCACCACCACCAGCTCTTCTAAAAGCAGGACCCAAAGTTTGTGCACCTCCCTGATCCGCACCAACATGACTTCCTTGAACCACGGCAGCACCACTACTGCTTTCTCCGAATTGAATCTCGGCGACAATATTTGAATCGTCAACCACGGTACCACAGTTATGACATACACCATCTTCGATTTGAGGTTTACTACATTGTGGATTTGGACAGGCGGGTCTTGGTTTTGCTCTTGTGGTACCCATGGCCGCTTTTCGTGACAGTGCAGTAGGGGCTTTAATTGGCTTCATGTTCCTCAAGGGATTGGGCCTCGCTGGCGGTGGTTTTGGTCGAGAAGGCATTGTGACGGAAGAATTTTGAAAAATTGAAAAATTGGAAATTGTGTGAGGCGAGTGTAATCTAAGCCTCTACCCCGCGATATCTCTATTTTTTCCAACAAGATCGAATTAATTCTCGTTGTCGCAAATCAAATGTCTAAGACTCCTATTACTACACGTGATAGTATCAGTTGCTAGATGAAAAAGATTGGTTGAAATATTTGACTGATGGCGACGTTGGGGTTAGGTAGTTGAGTTGGGTGTTGGTTGGTGGAAGGATGCGAAAGATTCAAAAAAGAGAAATGGCATTTGTGTTGTTTTGGCGTAGTGGTTTGCTTCAAGAACTTTCACTTTTTCGATGGTGGGGTACGGATGGATACGCTAAGCCAATCGCAAACTCATTAGCGAATAATAAAAGTGTGACGGGTTGGAATAATCGTAGGTGATTGACTTTCCCTCGAAGCTTTCTTGTTGTTTCAATTTAAAAATATATAGGAAATTTTGAAGGATGAAGGACTTATACTGTGAGTGATGTCCATTAAACTTTATGTTGTAAGATGTTTCTACATCCTAGGTAGGTAACGACCTAGGTCCTGTACGATAACTGGAGTAGATTTCAAATGCAAGAGAAGAATTCCAGAATTGGCAAATCGACTTTCCGTTCTTCCCCTCCTAGCAGTTAGTGTAACCCGACCAGAAGCCCAGAAAAGATCGATACTTGGCCATGTAAGATGAATTCATGCATGTGTGAACATGATGTCCAGAATGTAAGAATGTCTACCTACCTACGGAGTTGAAGTCGAGAGCAAGCATCATGTCAGATTCGTATTCATTTCTACCATCTTCGTTAATCCATCCTGCCTTGACAACTTTTGGCTATCAATAATCAATACCTCCTCGATGATCTAGGCACCTGACGTTGTTCCACCTTTTGCTAAGACTTACGAGTTATAAATAATCTGCAAACTATTAACGGAAGGCGGTGGCAGAATCTCGGCCGCTTGTGAGAAAAAAATCCCTGACTAGGTAATTGAAGCATTTTATCAAGGTTGAAATCTCTCTCAAATACAGCTGCAATCATTTTATTTTACTTTTCTCTTTTCTCCATCACCATCTTACATTCTCCCTTCCTCTCTCTTCTTACTGTCTTTTGTGCTATCTTCAAGCAAAATCACAATCATGGCTGACGATCCAATGAAGGGATTGGAGCATTCTGAGGCTCATTACTTCAACAGGTAAATACTATCTACCCTTTTTCTACTTCTCGATAAGGATGATTTATATTAATCTGCAAAATAGTTACAATCATCATGGTATGCAAGACGATTCTACAATATACCAATGCAAATGCAAATGCTAATCAATATATAAAGGTATCCATGAAGAGATGTTGGTATGTAATTCTACAAGCAGGCAAAAAAAACTGCTTCCTCTCAAACTTTCTTTACCCCGCCTGCTGACAATCAAATTAGAAAGATGAAGTTCGTACTCGATCATATATGAATGCTATTGTGCAAAACAAGCATCTTTTCAAGGACAAGATCGTACTCGACGTAGGATGCGGTACCTCCATTCTCAGCATGTATGTATTCTCTCTCGAGCATCTCGAACCACCTGAAGCTGATGCCATTAAAGGTTCGCTGTCAAGGCCGGTGCCAAACACGTTATCGGTGTCGACATGTCCACAATTATCGAGAAGGCTCGTGAGATTGTCGCAGTCAACGGCATGTCCGATAAGATTACATTACTCCAGGGAAAGATGGAGGAGGTTGAACTCCCATTCCCAAAAGTCGACATCATCATCTCGGAGTGGATGGGTTATTTCTTACTCTATGAATCCATGTTGGATACCGTTCTCTATGCTAGAGACAAGTATCTTGCGCCAAACGGTCTGATTTTCCCAGATAAGGCTACTATCTTCATGGCTGGTATTGAGGATGGCGAATACAAGGATGAGAAGATTGGGTGTAAGTTTTTTTCTGGGATCCCCACATGGTGAATAAATTCTCTAGATTTCGCGTACTAACCTGTGAAAGTCTGGGATAATGTTTACGGATTCGATTACTCTCCTCTCAAAGCTACCGCTCTTACCGAACCCCTCGTTGATACAGTCGAGATCAAGGCCGTTGTTACCGACCCCACCCCAGTCCTTACCCTCGATCTTTACACATGCACTAAGGAGGATCTCGCTTTCTCCACTCCCTTTAAACTCGATGTCCGTCGCAATGATTTCGTCCATGCTCTTATCGCATGGTTCGATATCGATTTCACGGCCTGTCACAAACCTATTAGATTCAGTACTGGTCCTCATACTAAATATACTCACTGGAAACAAACCGTGTTTTATTTGAGAGAAGTTTTGACGGTTGAGCAAGGAGAGCAAATCGTCGGTCGATTGGACAACAAGCCAAACGAGAAGAACCCAAGAGATTTGGATGTTAAGATTCAGTATAAGTTGGAGACTACAGATCCATTAAGACAGGCCGAAGGTGGTGCTGAGTATAAGATGTGCTAGTGAGCTCTTCAAACTATCGGAGTGAGGAAGGAGAGAAGAGACTTTCGCGGCTGAGAGCGCGGTTTCTTTGAAGGAATTTGACTCTTATCTATCAATCAAAAGATGATTTGATATGTCTATGAATGAACTGAATTGGGAAATTCCCTTTGGCGTCAAAGATGGGCCCATTCAATACAAATAAATGGATGGGTGGGTGGGAATAACGAGATCCTAGATTTAGGCAAAGATCTCGTGAAGTATAGATTGCATTGTAGCGCAAAATAGCAAGCTAGCTATCTAGTTGATGATATCCACATGCAATTAAATACAATAAAGACAAGGATTTTTTGTAACGGTGTGAAGTGTGAATGTGAATGTGGAAGTATATATGTTGCTTGAATATTACTCCATGGGTAGTACCCAATGGAAAGCTCTCAATGGTGCTATTCATCGCTCTTAGTTGAGCTTCTTACAGGAGTAGAGAAAATCAATACGAGCAGTAGACTTGACTTCAGGCATGATTAAATGATCGAAGGATAAATCTTGTATCAAATCAAAGTAAATTTATGGAAGCCTCATTAAATATCTGATAAGATTATCAAAATTCATTCTCGTGGAATGATGTGGGAAGTTAGAGGTAGATAGGTATGCGGAGTTGGGTGAGTGGTGTGGATGAATGTGTACTGGGAGAATTGGAAGGATCGGAAGGGTTTGGCTTTTATATAAATAAATAGATGCTTTGGTGCGTGGTTGTGTGCCATGTTTGTGCTATGTGAGTATATGGATCCAATTTCAGCTAGAGGGATGAACATTGTGAGATGCAATAGCGAAATTTTACTATTCTAGACGATCTATTTGATGAATAGAAAGTTGAGCATTTGATGAAATTATTAGTTGAAATAAGGTTATGAGATACAGGTGCTGTCAGTTGACCCTGATGCCTATTGAAGTTATCTGTGCGAAGAATTACTTTAAGCAATCACTCCTAGCAAAGGTTTTGTGCAGTAGCATCTTCCGATAACATAAAGTAGACCACACTCTCTTCATGGATCAACTGTTTGTCTATTGCAACAAAGAATTTTCCCCTATTTTCAGGTTCTCGTTACCGCGTTTGTTTTGAACAACATCAAATAAAGAGTCCTTATTCCCTTTCCGGCACCAATTATCAAATCTCAAGGAAACCATCCATAAAGACTTTCATGAAAATCACAGCATATTTGTTTTTCCTATCTCAAATCTCAACCTCCCAAAAATGTTGTATCAACATCAATAAATGCCAATTGAACTCCACATTCTATATAGAACCCGTACCCTCGTCGCTATTATCAGCATTAGCACAGTAACTATTCATCACCACCCAAACCATCAATATGACCTCCACAAAAATTGGACCCCAAAAGCGCAAAACGTGTACATGGGAACCCATCCCCGCAATAAGCGTTGACTTACTACCACCCGAAGACCAAGAATCATTCAATCAAAACAGACCCAAAAGAGTCAAGCGACATGGAGCCGAACCCTCTGGATTCGTCCTGGATTATACTCGTGGTCGTCAAGCGGCGCTGAAGAATATGGGAAAAGGAAAACCGCTTACGGATGAAGCGGACGTTGAGAGGAGACAGTCGCGGCCTCTTACAAGTTTGAGACCTACGCCTCTGATTCCTTGGTTGGTGAAGGATCATGCTCCTATATTTCCGAAGAAGGGAGCAACTGCGAAACCGCCGGAAAAACAACCAGGAGGAACTGTCCAAAAGAGAAAACCGAAGGTAACCCAGCCATCCCGTTCCCAAGATCTTCCCAACATAGATTTCAGAGTACCGATGGCTGCCGGAAACGTTGGCTGGGCGATGTCACTTGCAGCTGAAAGACAGCGGCAAGTCGATCTCTCAGCCGGGGAGGCGATATCAATGTACCAATTGTGCAAACAAGGCGAACTTTTGCAAAAGTTCGAGAAAGAATTTTGCCAAAATTCAATATATAAGGACAAAGGAGAAGGCAACACTGGCCATGTTCATTGGTTCATACAAAATTTGGCACGAAAGCAGGCCGGAGTAGAGCCACGACCTTATAATGCGCCTTCTAAAAAGCAATTGGAGGCACTCTATGAGATGAGAAATACGAAGGAAGGGAGAGAGAAGATCATTGCAAATGCCCGCAGCATTGGAGAAAAGAATAAATGGATAAAGCCAGGAACACAAGAGAGTCTTTGGGATAGTCCTCCAAAATCAAGGTCTAGACCAAAAGCTCCAGTTACAACTGGTGTGACTACGGCTGCTGGTACAAGGAGTACTCAAGCTCAAACACCGTTGCCTCCGTCGAAGACGACAGCATTGACTTCTTGCCCAGCGACCACAACCGTTCTATCTCATGAGATTCAAGCAGTAATAGACGGTCTCGTCAAGTCAATCGATACGGATATTCCTATTACGCCTGTGCCGCCAAAGACTCAAGCTTCTACCAAAACTATACCCGGATCCATACCCGCAACGACTTCCGCAAGAGGTTATACACCTGATCAAGTGACGTCAGTGGGTGAATACATGAAAAATCTTGTTGCAGAACTATCCGCAATACCAACCACCAAGGCAAAAGATGAAACTGAGACTCACACTACTCAGCCTGCAAAAACGTTAGGAGAAACACCAACAGTAACATCTTCAGCCGCAGCTAAAACAAAAGGAGCTAGTGCGACTTCTCAAAAAATCAAGGGCGAGGCACCAAAAGGAATTAAAGATGTGATTAGTCCCATGCTTGAAGGTACTATCATTAATACTACCTCGTCTGTTGATCCAAAACCTATTTCTGCCGCTGTAACAACTATACCTTTACCTGCAGCTACTACTGCTCCTGCTATTGCTGTTACTACTGCTATTGCTGTTACTACTGCTATTACTACTATTCCTTCTATTATCACTACTCCTGCTCCCGCCCCTGCTATTCGTGTCAATGCAGCTGCACGTGCCGCTCGAACCGCCGCCGAAATCGAGAAAGTCTTCGGCAAACGAAGCAGTCTCTGCGTACCACCTCCCACCCTCCGACAAAACATCGGTTTCCACTATGTTTCGGATCTCCATCTCGAGCAAACCAGTTACGACAGTTTTGACTTCACCCCCAGCGTGGGCTATCTGATACTCGCTGGAGACATTGGATGGGCGGATTCATCGCACGAAGTCAGATATCGGAAGTTCCTCGCGAGGATGTGTGCTAAACCGAGAATTAAACGTGTATTCCTCGTAGCCGGGAATAGGGATTTCTGGCCCATTGCCACGAATACGGTACCAGGTGCATTGGGGATGATGAGAAGATTCGCAGCGCACCCGGATATGAAAGGGAAATTGACATTTTTGGAGGATGATAGTTTTGTGATTGAAGAAAATGGTGGGAAGATAGTAGTATTAGGCTGTACATTATGGACAGAAACAAAAAGAGGCGGCAGCAACGAGCCACGCGATCAAAACAACGCCCAGCGAACCGCAAGACACAAAGCCTCCTGCGAATGGATCCGCAGAGAAACAGCCAAGATACGAAGTGATCCCAAGGAAGTCCTAACGCGTATACTAATAATAACACACATGCCGCCCTCCAAGAGCGGAACCTCGGATCCCACGCAGACGGCGATAAAACCGCGGGATTTTTCACAGGGTGCTAAGCATGGTAGTGATGTTATTGATGGGTGTAAGGGGAATGGTTATGATCATAGTATGATTGAGACGACGATGCCACAGTTGGATTGGAGGGATGTCTGGATTTGGGGTCATACGCATTGGAATGAACAGGTTTATGGGAGGGTTAGACATGGTGGGATGAGGTTTGAGTCTAATCAGAGGGGTAATGCTTCGGAAACTCCTAAAACTTATCATCCTAGACCTACGGGTGCTTTTCAACCGACTAAGGTTATTTGGGTGTAGTTCTGATGGGAAGTCGAGATTTTTGTGCGTGGGATCTGGGAGAGAACAAAAATTTGGAATATTATCTTTTTTTCATTTTTCATTCATCAACTTATTTATGTGTATTCTGTAATAATAATAATGGCAAGCTGGAAGTACTTATCTTCTTAAATGATGGAAAACCGCTGAAAATATCTCACTCATGATTACTTGAAATGTGAAATTTTCACAGTCCCTGTTTTAAAGGATCAACAACTTCATCTAAAAAAGTATTCTGTATGCAAGTTTGTTCTCGTGATGTGATAATGATGTAGCACAAAACTCCTCAGAAACTAGGACTCCACGCATCAACTTTGTGTAACACTCATCCACCCAAACGAAGTAATCTTACTTACACAGACAGCATTAGTACTCATCTCAATTCCTAGAAAATCCCCGCACAAAAGGCAATCATGCACAACCACAACCACAACCACAACCACAACCACAACCACAACCACAACCACAACCACAACCATATACAAATCAGCCAAAAGAAACTCCAAAAAACTTATCGATCGAAAATCATAACATTTTCTAACATAAATTTTTGCCCAAGTTCGCAAGTCCGCATACGGTTAAATCAGTTGCAAGCTAAATTCTCCAGATTTAGAATTTTTCGCATTGCATACATATGTACATACATACATATATATAGGGTCACTATAAGCAAGGTTGGTATGCACTGATGGTGTTAGATTGGGGGCTGGTGCTACACAAGTAAATATTGATATTGATATATGCAGGTTTGACGCTTGATGCTTGATGCGGATTAGATGGGTACACGACAGGATGGTTTTTGCGATCTATTGAATTGGTGCGTTTTGGTTGTGTTGTAGCTGTGTGTAAGTGGTTTGCTGGGAGAAAGGAAAGGGGTTGGATAGGTGGGGTTTTGGTTGTAATCGAAGGGATGGATGGATTGATTGGTGGATGGATGGATGAAGGATGGAGGGGTTGAGGAAATGGAGTTTGGTGTTACATATGTACTATGCATAGCTTCGATGTCAACTATACGTGGGATATCAGTGTTGTTTTGGGATGATATACGTCGAAATTATAGTAGAAGTAGAGGTCAAAGTTTTCATTGTAATATATTTCTGAATTTCTGAATTCTTCAAACTCCTTTTTTCCCTTTTCCTTTCAATCAAGGCTAATATTAATCCTCTTAAAGTTTAAGAATTCAGTATATTTAGTAGTCGACATACGATGTTACGATACACAATATACACTGCAAACTTGGAATTTGTTCCAAAATGTCTCAAGCATATAAAAAGTAACGAAACAAAATAAAGTCTGATATAATTAATAGAATAAACAAAACAAAAGTGTTTCCAGTTGGGATTATGTACAAGCTCGGTAAAGTATCAGGTATAAAAAGAGCCAATTCAAAACCAGCCCGAGCACCCATAAGTATTCTTCTCTACTCTCGCTACCTTCACTCCTTCCTCACTTGCCATACTTGCCATACTTGCCATATGTGAAAAGCAAAACAACATTGAACGTATAATACTCAATTCCAAGGGAACAAGAGCCGATGATCCAAATATATTACGATGTGATGGCGCAAATGGGGCAAACGACAGCGCTTAGTATCATAATGACGGACGCGGGGTGGCCCCCTATTTTTGCTTGAGGCGTTACGGAACCTCGTTTTTAGCATTTATAATAGCTCCAAGGAACACCTTGAGCACATTCAGGTGTCTTGTCTTTTAACCACAGACCACAGCCCACAGCCCAAAGATTTGGTAGTTTGTTCGCTTTGAAGACCTGAAATCAATCAATTTGAGCCATATACTATCGGGTCAAAAGTGCAATTTTGATAATTGATTTTTTTACATTAGATTTCTATGGAGAATGATGAATAGAATCTAATGATGCTATTGATGGATTTTTTGAAGGTGGATTGAGCTTTTGGTGTTGATTGGAGTTTCGAGGTTCGATTTTTGATGAAGAGGGAAGGTACGAGTACTAAGGGGGGAAACCTCGGGTACTTGCTAGATGTTCGCTAATAAGGGGGAGTATTATTCTAGAAGATTGATGAATGAAGAAGGTATCAAATTCGATAGTGAAGTGAAAGGTAGCATGGAAATCTTATACTTTTAGTTCGCCCTAGAGAATGAGTGATAGATGTGCCAAATAGATATACTTCATTTCAACCCGAGTCCCAAGTCTTCTCTTTCCTCTCACACATGTAAATCTTTCAAAATCATTTACTTCACCACCGATATATTTCACACCTTTCGCCCTTCCATACCAATGTTGGTACTAATTCAATTTCATGTCATCAAATTCTACGAGATGCTCCCCCCGAGCTATATTTAGATTGATACATATTATCAACGGAGGCTGACCTATGGATGAAAACAACAGGATACCTGGATATCCGGATATATTTGATTATATTTGGCATAATCAATAAACGATGAAGAAAGAGCTTGGTTGGACAGCATCGGGGTATTTCGATATTCCTCCGATCAAAGTCAATACCAAGGGACGGGATTCGGGTGTGACAAATGGCCTTCAACAATTCTACTACATGTACGACAAAATCAATAGTAAGATTACCATCGATCAACATCTAGAAAGAGAAATCACTCATGTTTTCATGACACATATTCAGAATATTCTGTATACTCATGCCAGTCATCTCATGTTCTACGTTACATCATAACGGTATCGCGCAACAGGCCAGGGTAGTATTGCATGAAAAAGGGTCATCTGGGGAAGAGGAGAAGTCGTATTTCAATCTTACGAAAGATTCTAGGATTATTATTGAATACTGTTGGTATCACTTTGGTGATACGATTGCAATGCAATGTATTATCTTCTTGTATTTGTTCATGGATGATTATTATCTATCTAGAGGAAAGAGATCTATTTATACTGAAAGTACGGCTCCCTTTCGAGGTTGATCACATGATGTACCGACAAATACCTACCCTGATGCCAAGACTTCTCGGCTTGTGTTCCGCAAACCAAGAATAAGCTCAAGATGAGGATCATGTAATCAATCCGATTCGTCAAAAAACCTTCAACACAGTATTGGTAAATCTCGGCACTTTTACTCAATGGGCCATTTCATTACATGAAAAAACCTTCATTTTGGGTCCGTCCCAAGAAGAAGCCTTGCTGTTAATCATGAATAATGCTCCTGAATGAATTTTGGGCATGCATTTATACATTCAGCTCGGAAGCTGCACGACCAAGGATAAGAACGCAAAAAAAACAAAAACCAATGAGCAGGCAGCTCGTCTATCACAATTTAACACTGTTCCTGACATCAGCTGTGCCAAGAACTGCTAGCCAGTTCACTGGGATACTTTGCGCCGATCAATCAGCTTGGACGTTTATTAGTATCGTGATCGGATATGTTTAAGCGTTGAAGCCACATGCAGCTTCTAGAGGGTAAATCTGCACGTTGAAAATATCATTCATGTAGTGGCTTGATTAAGAATATCACGAAAATGGCAGAAACATGCATGAAAGTTAGGCCAAGTAGCTGTATGGGTTCATCGTATCAATGTTGCATTTGATTCTTTTCTTTTCTTTTCTTTTCAATGAGATCCGCAATCCTCACCCTCTATCAAAACCATTACACATGGTTCTTACACATATACGAGGCTGACTCTATGACGAGGTGCATTGATGCAGGCACAAACATGGCTTTCCAAGGGCAATTCTTGTTGCAACGGGAGATGATTGGCGTTCACTCCATGCTAGCTTCACGCGCGCTCCTATGTTGATCGATCTCTTGAGAATATAAGGGGGTATTTTGACTTCGTGATTATTTTCTCTGGTCCATCATTTTCTGCTTTGTTCTTCATTTGTCAGGCACAATATCTAGCAAATCGCTGCATATTTCCATCTTTGAAGGCTGAGGTAGTTACAATTATTGTTGAAGCTCGTCATGGCATCAAACCTCATCAACAGGTTCGGAGCCTTAATACTCCTACTTAGCTCTGTCATAGCTTCCCCGCTGTCCAAGGATGGGAACTTGAAGGCTCGAGCAGATACTTTTGCTATCACAGGTGTTCAAGATGGTGGCATACAACCACGTCTTGAGATTCGATCACTTGCAGCTAATCCAATTCAATGGAACTTGTTTTTGCTGGCTATGGTAGAATATCAAGCAACGGAACAGAATGACTTATTGTCTTGGTACCAAATTGCAGGTATGTTCTGATGTTATTGACTGCTTCGAGGATGCTCCAATTTCATTTTCTAATGGACATCAGGTATTCACGGTTTTCCATTGGTTGCCTGGGATGGAGTTCAAGCTACAGCATCAAGAAATACCGGATACTGTACTCATGGATCCAATCTTTTTGGGCCTTGGCATAGACCCTATCTTGCAGTATACGAGCAACAGCTTCATGCCCTGGGGTTTAAAATTGCTCAGCAGTTCACCGGTAGTGACTCAGAAGCCTATTTACAGGCATCTTCAACTCTCAGAGTACCATATTGGGATTGGGCAGCCAATCCTGCTAACAATGGGCCAATTCTTCCAGAGGTCTTGAGCAACCCAACTACTTCTGTCACGTATCCTAACGGTAGTACGGCAACTATTCCCAATCCATTATATTCTTATAGTTTTCATCCTTTGGTTCCAAGTGACTTTCGAGTGAGTACAAATTTTCTGGAATTATCATATCTTGCTAACTTTAGACAGAATGGCTACCCGTACTCCGCATATGAGACTACGCTGCGTTGGCCAACAACAGACACCGCAGCTGCTACAAGTCAAAATGATCAAGTAGAATCACAAATGGAAGCCAATTTACGGAATTTTAGAACTCAGATCATGACTTTGTTCGCAAATTGGCAAGTATGTAATTCAACAAAAGCTTTGATTTGGGAAAATATCAACCTATTCATCTTTAAATGACGGTTACTGATATATCTCTTTAGCCCTATAATCATTTCAGCAATAAAGGATCTGGTAGTTCTGGTTTTGGCAACATTGGTAAATACAAACGGGCGTGATACTCACATGGAACGATGAACTAATTTGTCGGTAGAATCTATTCACGACACCGTGCATACATTAACAGGAGGCCTCATGTATCCTGGTCACATGTTAGTATTATCCGCTTATAATACCGTCCCGTCCCGACTATTATCGTCTTCATGACGTAAATAAGACTTTCCTATAAATATTAACATGAATATCAACGCAGGTCCATCGTTCCAGTAGCTGCATTCGACCCAATCTTCTGGTTCCACCACGCAAACGTCGATAGACTTCTCGCCCTTTGGCAAGCTGTCTACCCAGATACTTATGTAGAAACATCACGACAAGGGGCAGCCACATGGACTATTCCACGAGGTTCCTATCAAGACCAAAACTCTCGTGAGTCTCTTTTCGCAATTTCCCAGAGAGGTATTCGCACACTAACACAATAAAGCTTTAGCTCCATTCCACCGAGACACAAACGGCAAATTTTTCTCTTCAGCCGACGTTCGCGATGTCGAAACTCTCGGGTATTCCTACCCTGAAATCATCAATCATCCCGACAACGCCACTCTCCAACAAAACATCCTCGCCTTGTACGCCGGCTCCCCAGCATTCAAAAAGCGTCAAGCAGCCACTCCGTCACTTCCCCGCGACTGGATCGTCAAGATCGAGTTACCATGGACCGCCCTCAACGGCACCTACAGCGTGGGTGTATTCCTCGGAAAAACCAAAGCCTCTCCTCCATTCTGGGCCAAAGATCCCTCTTTCGTCGGCATGCACGCTACGCTCGGAACGCAAAGCATGACACCCAATGATGTAGTTGCATCAAGTAACGTGCATCTAACCGATGCCCTGCTCCAGAAACATGATGAAGGCACTCTTGCGGATTTAAATGAAGATACGATTGTTGATTATCTCACGGCGAATCTAGAATGGAAGGCCCAGAAAGAAGGACAAGAAATTGATATCAGTACGTTGCAAGGTGCGGCTGTGAGGGTGGAATCGGTTGAGGTTGCGGCTCCGGCGGCTCTGGGTACTTTTGCGAATTTTAAGTGGGTGGGTGAGTTTAAGACGTACCCGGGGATTATGGATACTTCTAGAAAGTGATGAAGTTATTTGGGTAGAATGATTGTTAAGGATTTTACTTTTCGATGGATATCTTTTTCGGCTTTTGTATTATTTAATTATTTAACGACTGGTTGGTTTGCGTTGGAAGATGATATTTATCGGTTTGTCGTATATATCATGCAAAATTAGGGGAAAAGTTTCAATATATGTAATGAGATCGAATGAAGTAAATTTGATACTAGAAAACCTAGAGCTCTCTTATCAAATACCATTAACAATGAATAAAATTTGACTATGGCACAGAACTACTGGAGTGAGCAGGTCAAGATTTTAGGAGAAGTAGATTATTTGACACATTTATCCCCAACAGTCTCCCCACTCAAGGAAGTGACAGCTTGTGAGAAGTCTAGTAGTTCTTATATTATAAATCCAAGGATATTATTCTTAAAATTGTCGAGTCGGCGGCACGCGGTGAGCTGGATGCTCGCAGAGTGTTATGGTCATGTTTTTGATATGAAAATAAGATTATTATTTTATATGATCATGGTACATTTTGAATATATTCTTCGTGATTGTGCGTCAATAATCAAACAGTATCTTTTGAGAAGAAATATGATTTAGATGTATTTGATTCTTTATGGTAGCGTTCGGTAAATCTTGTCCTATATTCTTTCCGCGTGGGAGGTGAGGATGGCTGCTATGGAATTGTAAGGCATGGATTCGATGTAATGAATCATGGACAGGATGAATAAGATCAATAAAGCAAACATCAGAATATTTCCCAAAACACCGGAACAAATGGAACCTTTAGATGGCATCTAAAAAACACACATACAATATGACCATTCTCATTCCTGCCAACTTTCAATTATAATATTCATTCCCTCAAAGTTACATATCTTTTCCTGGGAATTAGACATCACTCCTACATGGTGTTTGAACTATATAGCTATGGCAAGTAAGGATTGGGAAATAGCGTAGAATTTGGGCACATTCAGACTATTTTAGATGAGCTAAGGAAAGAGGGTTCTATGAAAAGAAGAGCTCTAATCTAATAGCGAGGCTCTGCTAGTAGCGATTTCATGACGTCCGCATGAACCATGTCTTCTAACAATGAGATATAAGAGAAGAGTATAAATATACCTTTGACAGACTTCAATTAGCGTATATTCTATGACTAGAAAATTCAATCCTGCTTCAGTGTCAATATATAACTAGAAATTCCAGATTTCCAGGTCTTCTTTACTATGAATAGTTAGAGTAACAAAGATTACATTACTCTACAATATAGAAATCAATCCAAGAAAGAAGTTAGTCCAAATTACCTGTATAACGATTGGTTTCCCATAGACAGTTAGAATATAATCCTACTTTCCCTTCACTGGTATAAGCGAGAATAAAAGGAGAGAAGCTTAGAGACACTTATAGTAACAGTTACCAACTTAATCTCATGTACAAGTAAATGAAATAATTCTACATTGTGATCAATCCAATAACTATTTTGAAAAAGAGATGAGTTTATTTGGAGTGGAAAATGTATCTCTCAAATGATCGCATCTTCCAAGATAATTGGAGAGTGAATGTGGAGAACAGCTTCGTCTTTCTAGCTTATTGATGACTGGTGATGTTCTGGCACTTGGTTTCTTCAATCATGGATGCAACAACTATCTTCCAGTGACACATTGCTCGGAGGAACATGAAAATAATACTAGCAAGCCAAAAAAGAACAACTGACAGGCAGTATTGAACCTTAAACTGAAACTGTATATCAAAGCTGTTTCATTGAAACTTTTGAGATATAAACACATATGCCAATACCAACGTGAGTACAGCCGCTGTTACATCGGAAACTTCTGATTCGAGAATTGTCATTGCACGGCGTTCAAATACTATACATAAAGTATTTTCGGCATCAATTTACCAGGAGAGCCTTGTGGGATGGCGAATCTCGGATTTGAGGACAATGAAACTGGTAGCTCTGATCTACAGATTTTTCTGAGCAAAGACAGCTGGATCTTTGGAGAAAGAGTTCTGCGCCATGGGTGATAATGTTCTATGAGGACCAGCTGGACTGGGAAGGTTCGTCAACACCCGTTAACGCAGATGGTCCTTTGAATCTCAACCTAGATCAGAATC
This sequence comes from Sclerotinia trifoliorum, assembly GCA_905066765.1. Taxonomy (NCBI): domain Eukaryota; kingdom Fungi; phylum Ascomycota; class Leotiomycetes; order Helotiales; family Sclerotiniaceae; genus Sclerotinia; species Sclerotinia trifoliorum. Next base: position 168,954 of record CAJHIA010000010.1, on the reverse strand, counting down.
AAGACACGCCTGGACGAATTCAAAGTATGAACATGATCACTGATACTGAATAACGAAACGGGAGATCTTTCAAAGATTTAAACATATGGCTTGTCGGTAAAAGCCTACTCAGTTCTTGAGCGTTGACGTTTCACGCATGACAAGCTGAACGCAGAAACTGGTTTACTCAATGAATTAAAGATCTAGAAAAGACCGCATGTTCCTCATGCAAGTCCGAGGAAGTTCTGTGCCCATGTTAGAACTTTTCTGTCACACTGAGACACATGTTCTCAACAGTGAGAGCTTAGAGCCCCAACACGATCCTGGGCATAAATGAAAAATAGCCGGGAAAGGTTTTGGAGGCTAGATGAGTTTGACCTAATCCCACCAACGGTAGCGGCTATGAATACTTCTTTTATATTATCCAAGCCGGCGCAGTTAAAAGCCTACAACTAACTCGTGGTCTACCACAAACAAGGCTTTGCATTGATTTTGGGAAGAATACAATTTGATATGTATACCAGGATGAGTGTTTTGAAATCAGCTACAACTGATACTGAGACTGATTGATACTGACTGATACCTATGAGCTTGGGGCACAAACATGACATTATAAAGAGTAATACATTCACTAGAACTGCAACTCTGCCGTCTTGATAGGCTTAGCTTAGTCCTGTGGAATGCATTCATGTATATATAGCATGTTACTTGCTATTGGTCCTGTGTAACTCTCCACATTTCCTGCTCAATCAGGCCAAGTTTCCTCCAAAACCAGCAACAGTAAAACGGCAAAAACAATTGACAAAAGGGGCGTTGCCCGGGATTGAACCGGGGACCTCTTACATGAATAATCAATCGATGATGACTGATTTATCCCTAAGCAAGAATTATACCACTAAACCACAACACCTAGTTAATTGTTTGTTGAGGTGCAAAGTAACGAAGTAGAATATGTTGCGTTGTTTTTTTTTTTTTGACTGTCAGATTTTTCCTTGTGGTGGGGTAAAAGTTCTTTTCAGGCGGGGTCGGCATAAGCTAGTGCATGTTTCGGCTTGTTCTGGATTATCTTCGGGTAGATGGTGCTTGTTCCTCACCGAGCATCCCATCCTTTCTCTTTCTCAATCTGTAGTTGTAACTTCAACTTACAATCAAACATCAAACACCATATCCTGGTACATACAGTTACCAACTTACCATGTATTCAGCCCGACAAACTATCCTGCGTACATCATGATTGGAGCGCAAGGGTATCCTCCGTATAGCGTTCGATATACTTCACAATTGGACTGTAGATCATTTGCAAATGCCACCGCTAGTGCGGAGTATGCATTCAGCCTATACATTCGTCCCACTCTGCCTTTAAAGTTGGGGTAATTTATTCATGACGGAATGGGCAAATGTGCGAAAGTTGCGTCTAGATGATCAAAGTTTGTGTTCCTAAAAGTATAAGGATACAGTGGTACTACCTTGGACAAGTACTTCATGGCTCCTATGGCTGTCCACCGATACTTTATCATGTCGATCCATTTCAGATTGTTTCTCATTGTTGCATGCTTGGTGCAGGGAATTTTTGCTCTGACGGTTGGCAATATTCAGAATGCACGCATTCACGTGTCCAAAAGAGATGTTCTACAAGACGTGGTCAGTCAGTTATTTGCAGTGGAGACTTTCAAAAGAAGAATTTTAATCCTTGATATGTTCGCAGGTGTCTTGGGATGAACATTCCATTCTTGTTCGCGGTGAACGTATTATGGTCTATTCGGGTGAATTTCATCCATTCCGTCTGCCGTCGCCAGGATTATGGCTCGATGTCTTTCAAAAAATCAAGGCAATGGGCTTCAGTGGTGTATCTTTCTATACGTACTGGGGCCTACTTGAAGGAAACCCTGGAGAGTTGATTACGAATGGGGTATTCAGTCTCGATGAATTTTTTGATGCTGCAATGGAAGCTGGGATCTACTTAATCGCTCGTCCTGGTCCATATATCAATGCCGAAACAGCAGCTGGGGGAATCCCTGGCTGGGTGCTTAAGATCAGAGGAATAATCAGATCCACGGATCAGGATTACCTTGATTCGACACAGAACTATGCTTCTACTATTGGCAAAATCATAGCCAGAGCACAAATCACAAATGGTGGTCCTGTGATCATGGTCCAACCTGAAAACGAATACTCATCATGGCCAGGTGTTACTAATTTTCCAAGTCAAATGAACAAAGACTACATGGCATTCGTGGAGCAACAGCTTCTCGATGCGGGAATCGTTGTACCATTTATTGTCAATGATAATTTGAATATAGGTAATTTTGCACCCGGCAGTGGGCTTGCAGAGGTGAATATTTATGGGATTGATGCTTATCCTATGCGTTATGACTGTGGGGATCCGTACATTTGGCCAACTTATAGATTTCCCAAGACTTGGGAGATGACTCATGCAAATTATAGTCCATCGACACCTTTTGCAGTCGCCGAGTTCCAGGGTGGAGGTGGAGACGGGTGGTAAGTTTTCAAAAGAAATTGATGCACTCACTGCTGATTTATAAACAGGGGTGGTGTTGGAGAAGATCGATGCGCCATCCTTACTAACAATGATGCGATCAAGGTGCAGTTCAAAAACACTTACAGCTTTGCTGTGACAATCTTCAATGTCTATATGGTAAGATTCATAGCTTGTCCTCAGCACCTGTGGCTTGGTTGCTAACGTCGTGAAAGATTTATGGCGGTACTAACTGGGGTAACCTTGGCTATCATGGAGGATACACATCCTACGATTATGGAGCATCAATCACCGAAGACCGTCAAATTTGGCGTGAGAAGTATAGTGAAATGAAACTCGAAGCCAACTTCTTGAAGGCATCTGCAGCTTACTTGACTACTACAGCGGGGCATGGCGCGAATGGATCTTATGGAGTTCCAGCTGAAATTGCTGTAACTCCATTATTTAGTGCCATTAATGAAACAAACGGCACAAGAACTAACTTTTACGTGGTCCGACATGCGAATTTCACTTCTCTTGCAAGAACATTGTATAATCTCACTGTCACTACCTCTCGTGGCAACATTACGATACCTCAAATTGGTGGATCATTAGTAATGATTGGTCGAGATTCGAAGATACATGTTACAGATTATGATATCGGAGGACTCCATATGATCTATTCATCAGCGGAGATTTTCACTTGGGCTAAGAGTAGTAATTCAGGACGAGTTTTGGTTCTTTATGGCGGAAATGGGGAGATCAACGAAGCTGCTTTCCCAACTTCATTTGGTGTTCCTGAGGTCATTGAAGGGCACGGAGTTGATATTCAAAGACTCGGCGGATCATGGGTCCTTCAATGGGCAGTGGAGTCGGAAAGGCGAGTCGTCCAAATTGGAAAGCTAAGGATTTACCTTTTGTGGCGAAATGAAGCATACAATTACTGGTCTTTGGAATTAGAAGCACCACAACCAGTTGGAAACCACACATCTCCATCGAAATCATCTGTTATCATCAATGGTGGTTACCTCCTACGAACAGCGAGTATTGAAGACAAACAACTTAAACTCACTGGTGATATCAACGCCACGACTAACTTTGAAGTCATTTCAACACCTACCGAAGTAACTTCAGTTTTCTTCAATAACAAGCAACTTCATACCACGAAATCGAAAAACGGAAATCTCCATGGCGCGGTATCATTCAGTCCCCCATCGATAACTCTTCCAGATTTTAAAACTCAATCATGGCACTACATCGATTCCCTCCCCGAACTCCAACCCATTTACGACGATACCCGGTGGACATCATTAGATCATACAACTACAAACAATACTCTCAATCTAACAACTCCTACTTCAATGTATGCCAGTGACTACGGTTATCACACAGGATCCCTCATCTACCGCGGCCGCTTTCTGTCTAGCGGCAATGAAGCCACACTATTCATCAACACGACTGGCGGTGCCGGCTTTGCTCATTCAATTTGGCTCAATTCCACATTCCTAGGATCTTGGATTGGTAGTGGTGGAAACCAAACTTATGCTCAAACCTTTACACTTCCATCTGCCCTCGAAGCGGGCAAGAATTATGTGTTCACGATACTAATAGACCACATGGGTCAAGACGAAGAAGCCCCAGGGACAGATGCTATTAAATTTCCCCGAGGAATCCTCGATTATTCGCTCTCTTCACACCCTCAAGGCGATATCGTCTGGAAGATGACAGGAAATTTGGGCGGCGAACAATACATTGATAAAACACGGGGACCAAGAAACGAAGGGGCGATATTTGCAGAGAGACAAGGATATCATTTACAGAACCCTCCGAGCGGAGAGTGGGACGTGAAAAATCCGGTTGAGGATGGTGTGGAAAGTGCGGGTGTGGGCTTTTTCACTACGACGTTTGACTTGCATGTACCGGAGGGATGGGATGTCCCGATGGGATTTGTGTTTAATGGGACGACTGGTGAAGAAGGAAATGGGGGTAATTATAGAGTACAGCTTTTTGTCAATGGATGGCAATTTGGAAAATATGGTAGGTCTCTCTCCCGTATTTCTGCTCCCCGCTCCCCCCTTCCTTTTTCTTTCCCTTACTCCAATAGTACTAAACTGACACCTCCCCTCGCAATAGTAAACAACCTAGGTCCCCAAACCAATTTCCCCATTCCAGAAGGTATCCTCAATCATAACGGAACAAACACCGTAGCTTTAACTCTTTGGTCTCTGGATAGTAATGGAGCGAAAATTGGTGGGTTTGAATTAGTTCCCAATGCGAAAATTTGGAGTGGATATCGTAAGCCAGCTTTGGTGGAGGGAGAGACGTGGAGTGAGAGGATGGGTGCGTATTGAGAAGAGAAGGAAGGGGGAAGAGAGAAGTATAAAGGAAGGGATCCGGGTAGAGAAGGAGGGAATGGTGCGGTGCAAGTTGTCTTGTCGGGCTATTGATAACTCAGGAGTGTAAATACTAGAAACTTACTTCATTTTTCCAGCTCCATATTTAAGAATACATTTTCTCACAAGTGAATGATATATTTCCTTCCATTTAAATTTTACAAGATATTAAGTTTTCTCGAACATTGCATCATTATTGTAAGTCTTATGAAGCAACATCAAACCTCGAACCTATATTATAGCCACAATCCACAACTCTCAAAAATTCCTCAAAAATCAAACAGCACCCTCATGCACCACTTCAGATATCTTAATATTCATATCAATCCCCCTTAAAAATCCCACAACCCAAACACTATAGTGCTTACTGCTGCTCACTGCTTGCTGAGTCGTGTGTGCGTTTGGTGGGTAGCTTGATGGGTTGGATTGATCTGCACACCAACATTTTCCCATCATATATCTAATTATATAAAATGAATCTTACACCCTTCCATCTATCCATCCAATCATCAAATAAAAACATTCTGTATTCTCACAGAGTTATAGCCGAAAGATTATAGGAGATTGATTGATGATATTATGTGATATGATATAATATTATGATTAGTGGAGCGTAATTCGAGGATGAAAGCGTATAAGAATAAGGATAGGATAAAGTGTGAATATGGATAAATGGTGATGGAGTAAGTAGATAGTTGGATATTTGGATGTTGTAGCAGTTGGGGGAAAGGGTTTGTAGATGCAAATGATTGTAAGGAGGTATCTATCTGACGGTGTTGATGTTATTGTAGATATAGGTTGGCCATGTTACTTTTTGACGTTTAACGCAGAGATTTGTATTTTAAATAAGGGATACTATAAATGTTTTCAAATTTGACGGTTCTTGATATTCTAAAAGTTACTAGAGCCTAAATCAAATATATAAAATGATGTAAAATACATTTTTGAATTTTCAATCGTCTTAATACATCAATCCTCCCTTGCCCCTCCAAACGCAAGGTATTTCATCCCTCCTCCCGTCCATTACCCATACGCGAATGATCCAGGGGGCGCCCAGCTTGGCAAAACAAACAAACGCATGGGATATAGAAAATAATGTCCGACGAAGATTCCAAAGACAAAGTAATATATCCTTCGATGGAGTTTTCCGGACCTGATGACGTTCGTACAGCTGACTGAACACGACCCAGAAAATATGAGATGAAGGAAAGCCCTCTCTGCAAATGCCAGACCCGCCACAGTAAGCTCCGTATTTTTAAGATATGCCGCTCGTTATATTTCGCAAGCATGCGACACGGTAACAGCAATGAGACACTGGAAGGTTAAGCTCCGGGATTTTTGTAGAGAAAGGTTCCCAATACCAAAATATTGGTTTGCTGGAAAAACGCCCATTTTATTCATTTACCATTCCGTCGGCATCGCTCTATACATCTGTACCACTTGGACTCGTATCGCCATGCAAAGCAGGGGAGAATCTGAAGAATGATAGAGGACGAGCGGGTGGCTGGGTCACACAACACTCTTTTGTTTAACAGACACTTTGTGCCCGAATGAAATGAATTCACGAATAAAAGTGGAATTATGGAATGGATGGCTAGGCCGTTATGCAACAATAACATAGCATTGAAGCAGGTGCAAAGATTTCCAGGGCTACGGAACTGGGTCGCGGGTTCGTGCTGTTGTATCACTGAAGTAGAGAAGCTCTCTGGTGCACAGAATATGCAGGTTGCCGTGTCCACTTGGCCAGTCGGAAGAGGTTCAAAAAGGTAACGGGAAGTGTCTCCGTCTTTTCTTGTTAGGTTGAAAGAGGACCCTTTGAAATCATCAAACTCAAAATCAAAATTCACCTAGGAACCTGAAGTGGGAATACTTCTCCGTACGGGGAACGTAGATTCCCACACCCGCACTTGATTGGGATATTGGCGGTGCAGATGGCGATGATTGAAGATCTCACCGTATTATGATAGAGATCATCCATCACATCTAGCGGTTGGTGCGCTGAAGAATTATAATTTGTCTGGGGAAAGAACGAGTACCGTGTGACCCATTGGAATATGTATCAGCCCACAGAATGCTCACAGCGTCTTCAAGAAATGGGCGTCTACGAGTGCTTTCGTCATGTGAAACTAACTGCATATCCATAATCATGAGTATATTCGGGATAGCAAGGATAGATAGTAAGCAATCCGTACATACTCAAAATACCCTGAGGGTGGTTTGATCGTGATCATCAGTGAAGAAGGCCGCCTTAAGCAATTCCAGTTAGATGTGAATCATTAACAGCTTGTGGCTTGTATACTAAGCATAGATTGCAGCGTACCTAGAACGTACTGAGGCTCCTTCACCCATCTGGATCTGATGGGATTTCTGACCTGTCATTTTTTGAATCTAGTATATACCTTGCTTGCATCAACAGGCAGGAACAGACAGGTACCATCTCTTTCATTCCTCCAACGAACGGAAAATTTATATTTGGAAACCCAGACCTTGAAACGTATAAATAAATATGTGTCCTAGGCAACAGAGTAAGTGAAGGATGATATCAGATAAGAACGATGTAAAGGAATAAGACGGGGATATGCATGGAATACGGGACAGCTACACTTTGGAAGAAAGAAGGCGAACGGGGATATCTAGGTTTCTTGGCTCTCGTGCAACGTCGCTAAAGTAAGTGAGCTACCGGCAGGATGAGATGGCTGGTTCCATGACTTGGTTCTCCCTCCTCTTTCATCCTTTCCCTGATATCTACAGAATGTAGGAAGGTATTGTACAGCACATAATACGATGATACTATGCAGGTCAGCAGGTCGAGGGAAAGATCATCATGAAAAGTGTTGACATTGACGACCTGAGCTTGCTGAATCCTGATGAGTTGTACCATCCATAATCCATTCCTCGAGCATGCACAGACGCCGTAAAATATCTTATCCTAGAGAAGTAAATAAACCCTAATCCTGCTCATTGCGTAGTAGCCCTGTTGATCTTGTGTTAACCATAATATTCCAGATCGTGCTCTAAACATCATCACCATCGCCAGCATCGCGAGAATTGATTAACGTGCATGAAGACCCACGGGAAAGTCTATGATTCGGTGTCTTCGGCAATATCGGTACGTGCTGTTCCACTCTCCTTTCTAAAATTCTCAGAATTTGGGGAATGGAGATACAAATCTTGGAAACACAACATCATGCAGGTACGAACATAAAGAGCGACATGCAGATAGTGAGGTATAACAAATGGGGCCGATGATACCTAGCAGATAACATATAAACAAATCAAAACATTTTATGACAACCATCAACAATCATTTTCATAGTACTCATCCCATAATTACTTACCAAACAATCAACCAACAACTAGAACTCACCGTGCCGCTTGTGTTGTAGTCCAAGACTCGGGCGACATCCAATTCGCTCTATCATTGATTATTCCATCCATCAGATCCCTTTCCATTCCCTTATAGGCTTATACTAAATACCAACTCCCGACATTTCGCTGCTAAACAAAAGTTACGCGCGATGATCGTCATTATCATCTTCTGATAGGTTGTCTACTGCTATACCTCTGTAGATACATGCAAATAACATGTTCCCATGTACGTAGAAAGGCAATACAAGAACAACACAAACGATATGATATGGAGAGGCGCAGGTAACATTAGCATTAGCATTAACATTAACATTAACATTACCGTATAAAAATGCCACCTTATTCACGATATTGTGAGTACGAACGACAACTTGTACCTGCATTTCCCTCAAGAACCCCGAGAACCCCAAGAACCCCAAGAACCCCAAGGACCTTTCTCCCCCTTTCTCCCTGCATTTTCCCACTGGCAAGAGTAAACCCCCCGACCTTCCACGTGGCCGCTCAGACTCGTTTGTGTACAGGTCTCCAAGGCTTTTCTTATTTTGTGCTCCTTTTCCAGCTTCATAACTTCCTCGGCTCGTGTTCTTTGTCTCGTACAATTTTATGGAGTATATGAATCCGAAATGTAAGATCTTACTCCGTACAAGGGATTAAATTAACCCCACCACCATTTTTATCGCGTCGCTTTGGCCTCCACGCTTAACTTTGGGGGAAATTACAAGATTGCGCAAATACGCAGTGAGATAGATGTGATCGGACGCGCAACAGGATCATGTTGCTTCTAAAATGCTTACCTTTCTATCATTACTATTATATGGGATTTTTGAGTCGCAGCTTGCCATCGTTATCATCTTCAATGGTATTGCGGGAAACATCATTGTAACCGCTTAGCAAGAATAGAGCCTCCAAATGATACGTGGGGGTTAAAGCGTTTAGCACCCTTTCCTAACTACTTGGTGTGGTGAAGTTGGTGATAGTACGTGCTTGTTTGCATTGGTGTCCCTTGGATTAGGATATGTCTTCAAAAAAAGTTTGCGGAAGACGGCAATTATCCTTTCTTCCTTCCCCCAGTTCAAAGTATCCCTGGACCACGAGGTTTGGTCGGCGAACATGCCGGTACACTCAATCATTTCCTAAGCAAAGATGTTCAAGGCTCAAGGAGGTTTCCATGTTTTTTGACCCAGTTAGGCATCCAAAAAAGCAATGTGAAAATGAATCCTTGCATAGAATGAACCTACGAACCCATAGACAGCTGGGCACATCTCCATCGCTCCGTTATGAGCCGTCTTGAAGAGTCCACCAGACCACCCACTAACCCGTATAAACTCTACAGCCATACCGACAGTCCCTTCCTTTTCGCAATCCATAACCCCCGTCTCCCATTTGAATGGCTCAATTAACAATCTAAGTCTTACGTCTTGCAGGGTGAACAGGGAAAGTGGGAATTTATCATGATTTGATTTTCGACGAGGAATATGCGGGAGCCAAGGATCAAGCACCATCAGAGACACTGGAAGTTGGAACTTCCGTAGATTCAAAAGTTATTCTTGACCGGCGCCAATGCCCAACTCCAGGTAAGAGTTGTAAGTTGTAGTTCCAAGTACATAAGACTTACAATTTGATACAAAATAGCATACTTAGAGACCACGGCAACTACGGATTAGACAGCGGACCGAAGTTCTACACTTTAACACGCCTCGGTCGTACATACACCAATTAAAGTCATTAGAAGTAACGGATGTCACAACTCCTCACAAACTCGCTTCCCCCTCTTGGGGATTTCACTATTCCTTATCCAGGGACACGACCGTATGAATATCCCTTGTACATTATTTTGATCCTCACACCTACTTGCATAAAAATAAAAAATCAGAAAAGAGTCAGTCGCGCGCGCCAGTACAAAGCACTCCGGACCAGTCCGACAATCGAAAAAGGGAAAAGAAAAATGATTGTGAACCGTGATGAAAAGAGCCAGCGAGTAATAAGCAAGAAAGGAGATTAAAGCAGACGCCTAGGTAGTAGGAGCGGCAGCAACGTTGATATCCCGAGTCAGACACCACCCAACCGCTTTGAAAAGCACAAGTAGAAGTACAATACCGTATTCCGTCTCTGCGCTGCAATGCGAAGGGAAAGCGTTATGCTTACTTGAAAAATGTCCGAAGGAAGGTTGGTTGCGCTGTTGGAGGTAATGGTATACCCAATCCCGAATAGGCCGAATTAATCGTCTAATTGTCGGTAGCAGTAAGGTTAGCTAGCAAACCTAGACACAAAACAGAAAGTAAAAGATGCTAAAGATGCTGGGACAGAAAGACTAGAAGCGCCCATCGACCGAACAGACATCGTAAGATCTTACAAGATCAAGGCGAAGAAAGTCAATGTAGCAGGCAGGACAAAGCCAAAAAAAGTATATAGTATATCCCCACGTTACGATCATGACAATTGGTTTTTTCTACCCCATTTCCCAATTTGGCTTTTCTACACGAATTTTGGGGTCCAGCTGAAATTAACTTATCCATAGGAGAAATTAGATTTCGACATCGTCTTTTTTAAAATAAACATTTTTCATTTAATCTTCTAATAAGAGTGTTTTAATATACCGTACTTAAAATATCATCAATAGAAATTATCAGTCTTATTTCCATCTTTTTCAATATCATGAATAATCTGTTAATCAATGATTTATTGTCTCATCTCATCGTGTCGATTATTATAAAAGCGTAGATGTGTATACCAATTTCGGCTTCTCCTACAGATGGATTGCCACATGACGATGATTTGGAAATTGTCGAGGCTGGAACCACGGGGGCACCCTTAAAGAAAGATACAGGGTATCTGGACCTACTGTGGGCACCCTCACTCTGGCGCTGGATGCTCGTGGCATTCGAGGATGTTCACAATGTTCCCGTTGAAATGCGGCGCAGCGGAAGCGTAAGATTTTCTTAATTGCACATCGAAGTATCCGAAAGATGGATTCTGTATGGATGAGAGTTCGCGATTTGCGTGACTAGGGGATGTGTAAATGGATGAGAGCTTTGCTGGGAATACGTCCCATTGGCTATGTCTTATCTAGGAAATGCAAAGGAAAATGTCTTCGTGTTAGGTTTTGGGGTCTTCCGTTCCTTTTTGTTGTGTGTGTCATTTTTCTCCGGCTTCGGGTTTTAGAAGATTATTTCGATTGTTTGTGCTTCTGTCTTCTGTTCAGTGTCCACCAGTCCAGCGATGAAGGAGGGGTTGAGTTCGATATGATGGTTCGCTGAGTATCGCTTCTCCCGGTACGATTGAAATTTGACATAACGCTCAGCTGCGGGAAAAGCTATCATCCCGCACATACCACTAGTTCTAACAAATCCATTTCAAAATCCAAGTAGTCGGCTAAAAACGAGATTTTACTCCATCGACGTATCTTCCTGTCAGATGAAAGTAACGTAGAATTTGGACATTGGATAGGAGATTTCTCACAATGGAACGTTAAGACAGCACAAAATCTCCCAGTCTCCTGCACATTTCAGCATTGTGTGGTCGACTTTTCCTCTGTCTGTTGGCTCGCATATGCACACCCAAGTGTAGTGGAGACCGAAAATAGCTCTCTTTGTGCAACCCTGCAAGCTGTTTATGCTATCTTCAAGGGTAATTATGGCTACTCTTTTATGGCAGTGCATGAGAATAAGCTCAACGCTGCTTTTAATTCCATACATTAGAGGCTTGAAGCTCAGGAACAGGTAGGTTGGCACCCAATTTCTGGGGATCTTGGATTAAAAGATTGGATGAACGAACAATACGATAGCTGACGGATGATCAGCATGATATCATATTCGTCGATTAACCACCATCGGATTGTCACCTCATCTCTTTTACCAGAGAAAACATTAGATCTTCTAGTCATGTTTGCAAGGGGGAGAAACTGGAGGATATGAAATTGAGTTGGGCTTTAGTTTTGCTAAAGAAAATATCATCCGATCATGAACGCCAATCATTAAGGGTAGCTGCCAAAGCTTCACGCAGCCTACTTTTCTTAGTGCTAAAAGTCGACTCTAGGAACTCGGCCTATGCTCCGAGGTACTGACTAGGCCAAGCTATTTCAAGCTTGTTGGACCAGGCCAAAGCCCAAGTAGGAAATTGCATGACAATTTTGGAAGTGGCAACAATCATGATCTGCCCCCAATTGGTCGAGATCGGGCGAAAAAGGTCATCTGAATTACTTCTTCGAGTTGCGGAGGGCTATATCCTGGTGTCCCTAAAGTTGAGAACATATATGTTGATTGAGCTGCTGCACTGTTGCCCAGAACATGGATGCTGAAAGAGGGTGTGTAAGCTTTGCTTAGGTGCGAATGATTACTTAGGACGGCTAGTTGAGGATCATAGAGGACTAGTTAGGTAGGTACTTGGAGCAGATTTGCCAAACTCAAGAGCTAAGAACCATGTTCGTACCTGAGTTGGTGTGATCCACTCCGGCTTTCTGCAGGTGCGAAGCAAAAAGAACTTAGCCACTAAGGAAGCGACCGCAGAACAAAAGGGAACAACATGTTATTATCCCTTCACAATAATAATTCAAAGTGTTAAGATCTGATCGCTTACAAGTTGCAACAAAATTTCACATAATAAACGGAGACCCTTCCAGATAGATATATATCATGATCCGTTCAACCTGACGATTAATAAACCTCATCGTTTCCGAGTCTGAAATCAAAGTGGCTTGTAAATAAATGTCCAAGGATGATTTTCTGGAATACAACACGCTCATTGTTTGGGAATCAACCCACTTTATGTCGGAGCTTAGTTATTAGAGCTCTCTCGCTTTCGGTTTCTCTGTGGGTCATATATGATGTTGCTTTCCACGCACGGTGCAGTTGGGGGCATGAGAATGACATGGATAGGGACGAAACTACTGTGGATGAGTCTGAAATAGATATATTTCTTTTGTCATACAATCAATTTCATACGAATAGAAATGACGGAGGAAGAAAGTTTGGAACTTGAAGTAAATACGAAACTTTCGAGTGATTCAATCATCATCATTATCTGCATTCTCAGCAGCCAGGGAATCAATTGATATGAATGAAGTTGTTTCAGGGGAAAGTGAGGGTCTAGTATTAGAGTAGAATTACAAAGAGACCGACCAAAAGGCAAAATAAAGTAAGACTATAAAATATTTCCGTTGATGAGCCTTATCCTACCTAGGCAAATCAAATAAACGAGGCGATGAAGGGGTCCATACCATGTGCTGAATCTCAGGCCCCCAAGGACGTAAGTATTCCAAGGATTCATTCATAGGTAGATGTCAAAAGAAATGCCCAGTAAGATAAAAAAGAAAAAGGAAAGAGTCCCGGGGAGCAAACCCTTGCAAAGCCACCACACCAGTGATTGTGGTCTGGTAGGTCAAGTCAAGGAGTTAAGGTTAACAATGTATTGCAAAAACAGCGAGGGATTATAATCGTGCCCCTGTCTGAAAAAGCACAGGCTTTCTGTAGGCTTTTAGGCTTGTAAGCTTGCTATACCAACAAGATTATGAGATCGCTCATCAGACAAAACCCCGTACATACATCCATCCATACATGCATCCATACATACATCAATCCATCCATCCATCCATACATACATACATACAGATACACCACCGAACAGCAGCGAGCACACATATCCCATATCCACCCACACCACACACCACCATTAGAATATCCACATTTGATCCATACATACATACATCTTAGCTATACTACTGGCAATCTAAAGCACCTACCTATACATCCATACCCACCTTGGTTCACATCTTACCACCTACTTTCACATCAATCACCACCACACTTCTCTTCCTTTCCTTGAATTGCGCGCTGCTCCTTCTTCCACCCCTCCCGCTCATCCTCACACTCTCACTCCCTCGTCCGTTAAATTCCACTTGCTCGTCTGCATTGTGATATATATTCATTGTTCTTTCCGCAGTTGTATATTTTTACCCCATTCGAATGTATTAGGAAGAAGAATAAAAGAGAGTTTCGATAATATTTTTGGGCATGAACCCCCCGGTACCAGTCAAATACAGCCACAGATCTGATTTCCCGCCAACATACTAAATTCTAGTTAACTACTCCGTTAGTTCTCCCCCTTCATACACTAACTACTCCAACCTTTTTACCAACACCAACATTTTTGCTTACCTCCTTCGTTCCAGTTTGACTGACTTTAATTACAGTCGCCTCCTTCGTTCCTTGCCTCGAGTTTCCTGCTTTACGATATCGAAATTTTCGATTCCTCACCTGCAAGTAGTAAACTTTTTAAGATTCGTTTTATCACACACCTATAATATATACGCGCCCTCATCACTCAATCACTGAAACCAAAGTCGAAACGAGCGGCTGCGAGACTCCTTCAATTCTTTCGGTTTCAATTTACATCTTTCCATACATCTTTAATTCTATCGCCGCCCACATTACTTCAAATTTTTAGACTCCATTCATTTGTCTGTAGAAGTGGTCAGCCAGTCATTTCTTATTCAACGCACCATATACATTCTTACTCACGATCGTTGAACGACATATATCTACGGCTTCCGTAATCTACATGAAATTCGGTCTTTCTAACAATATTATTTGATTCCGAGATCGCTCGATCCGTCGATTTGTGACTTCAAAAACTTGACGCTATTCGGATTAACTTTGGAACCAACAGTGTAATAAAGATGGACTACGTTCAACCCACCTTCCAACATTTCTCGCATCATCCGAGCCTTGATCAATTAGTTTCTCACATGGCATCAGGGGGGCCCTACAATGACCATCAACATATTATTCACGGATATTCCTTATCCCAACACCCATCCAACATGATGAATATGTCTAATGGACAGAAAACCAACGAGACGAAGCCTCGTCTAGGGAAAGAAGAAGTTGACATCTTGGAGCGTGAATTCAAGAGAAATCCAAAGCCCACGACTCAAACTAAACGTATCTTTGCTGAGGATATGGGGGTCGATTTGGCGAGAATTAATGTAAGAACAAAAATGGAGTGAACTTGAACGTCTTAGTACTGACATGTAGCAGAATTGGTTTCAAAATCGTCGAGCCAAACGCAAGCAAGAGAAAAAGACGGAAGCATATGAGGCTGGTCAAGCGCGGGAAGCACTAGGATTCTCAGTTTCCGCGCCCTCATCTCCGGAATTTCCTCAAAATAATTACAATATCGATTATCAAATGGTGCCACAACAACCATCTTCAATGCCATTCTCTACAACCGGTCCCCCACCAGCGACGGCTCCTTATAATCCACAATACCAAGATCCCACTTCGGCGAGTCTCGAGTCTCTTTCACGTACGATGGCTGTTGTTCAAGCCGCGTCCCAAGATGGAGGATTTTCTGAAAACTTTAGTTTACACCACAATGGACCTCAGCTCGCAGACATGTTAGGTATGGCAGAGCCATCTGATCTTGATCGTGCTTCATTCCCTACTACCAATAACTTTCATAACTTCGAAGGCAATCCTTTCGCTTTCCAACCCACTTTTCAAAATGATATGTTCCATGAACCAGACCCATTGGATTCATTTGTTTCTGTAGAATCTGGACATACACCAACAGCGTTCAATACCTTCTCTGATGCAAGCACTACACGGTCGCTCTCAATAGCCTCGGCTTCATCTCATGCAATTCCTCAATCTTTCACAGATCTTACTTTTAGGCCACACGAAAGCGGCGAAGACCAAGGCCTAGACCTCAGTCATGACGCAACATCTTCCCTAACACAGCCCCTCAGCTGGAATGTCAGGTCCGGCTCATCTCCTCCACCAGCCTCGTCTCTCTTCAAATCCCCACCTCCACCAACAGATCTAGCCTCCAGACGAAAGAAGGTCCATGTTAAACCGGCCGCCTTAGGAACAGACACGATGCGAGGTAGACCATCGATGGGCCCAAGGACCGTATCGAACATTGATGGATTCCGTCGCCAAGTAGTCAGCCCTCTACCTTCCCCAATGCGCAGGATCGCTTCAGCAGGCGGCAATGTTTTAACTGGTCGTATTCAAAAGCCTGGAATCGAGTCGGCACAGCGGTCGCCTATCAATATACAAGGATTCGAAAATGCTGGTTCGTTTATGGAACAGCATTTCCACATGATTCGCCAGCCTAGTTTGACAGCCGGTTCATCTCTCACGAGTAGCTTGGCACCACCAACGCCAATGTCGCCTAGGGAAAGACAAATGTCATTGAAGAGGGAAAATTCATCATCTCAAGACAACTTGAACTATTTGTTCAACTTGCAAGGCCATGATGGTCTTTCCGCTTTGGTAGACCCCAACCAAGCCACTGACCAAACACCACCAGAGACTCCACAAGCCTCTCTAGGACTCCAACCAACACCTACGTCCGGATGGCCGACCAACGCCAATCACCACAATGCTGAGCAACACTGGAATTACGAAATTCCAGATGATCCTCTCTATACCCCCAACCACGATTCTTTCGCCAGTGAATTATCGATGCCTCATCCTTCGTACGCCAGTCAACCAGTAACGCCAGCTTTTGGTAGTTTCAACCAAGGAGGCCTTCTCTTGGGTAATAGTCATGACTCCCCGCAATTCAATAACAATGCCAGTCCGTTATATACATTGTCGAATCAGGGCGGATCTGCTGAATATTCGTTTCCGCATGATGGGCTTTCACCATTTCCAAATCTTGGATTAGTCGGCAGTTCTCCAACAATGACAACGAAACAGAAACAATATCAGTTTTCTAATGTTACTCCAGCTGACTATTCGGAGAAATGAGGTGGTATAGACAGAGTCGTTTTCGTACGGTGGTGACTCGTGCTCTTCGTATAGGCAGTGTGATTCCTTTGAATTTTTTTGTCCCCGGATATTGACATACTGGCGAAGCGTCGATATCCCCTAAATCGTAACCAGATCGATTTAAAACCCACTGGCATTGTACAATAGCAATTTCCATGGCTGGGTATCGGCATTCAAGCGTTTCATTCTGTACCTTCGTTTTTTCTCATTTTTCTTGAATCTTTACTTGCAGCAAATTGGTTGTCATACAATGAATGGCACGATGCCTCTCACTTAATTAATAATTTCTAAATGGCATGGATGTTGTGTCGTTTTTGTTAATGTTCATGATGTATAGGAGGGGGAGTGGCAGGGGTAGGAATGTGTATTGAGAGGAGGGAATGGGATGGATTGGAATGGAATGGTATTGGGAAAGGGGGTTGGATATGGAAGGAAGATATACCCCAAAAGCAGGATACATTTTTGGCAAGCAAGTCCACCTGATGATTCCGAGGAGAGGAATTCTTTCTGGAGAAAAATCATGGTTTTTCTTTTTCGTGGGTGGTGCTGGGAGGTGATGGCGTTTCGGGGGATGGAGGAATTGCTTGGATTTGAATTGAATGGATTGCTTGGAATGGATTGGAATGGATTGGTAGGAATGGATTTGGATGGGTGGCTTGGATGGATGGATTGATGGGGAATGGAGTGTGAGGGAGTATTTCCTGTCTGGTCTGTCTGTTCTGTTCCTCTGTCTATCTATTTAGCTATCTATCTATCTTTGTTAAATTTGTATAGTGCTTCATTGAAATAGAAGAACTTCTACATCGGACTTTTTGGATATTGCTTGATTAATTGACTTTATTGAGTGTGCTACTCATTGTGACGGTGATTGTGATGCTTGAGTAAGGATGTCCACTAGATAGATATGCATTAATTGCTTCATCTTCCTCATTCGAGAAAGTAGCTTCTCTTCATATTTATATTCATTCATATTCATATTCATATTCTTATCCCCGCCTGGTTTAAACAAATGATTATTTATTCATCTGATTAACATTTCAATCGTAATCGTAAGAATACTTACTCACAACGTAGGAATTCCTTCATTTACTATGCACCCTTAAAATATTCGCTCAAAACAGGGTAGTGTATGTATAATTATTGTTTTTGTTTCATCCCGGGTTATGTTATGTTCCGTTTGATATATTATAATGTATTGTAGGATTAAATTTAAATGATGATATAATAATAGTGATGGTGATGGTGATAGCGAATGGTGATAAAGGGAGCCGATAAATTTATATAAATTTATATGATATCTGGCTGTTAATAGATAGATAGATAAATAGATATACGAGAAAGCCTTTTATAAAACTTTTTATAGACCTTTTTCCAATAATTAGTTAAGATAGAGGCTGGATGAATATTATTTACAGCAAAGTTTGGGAATCTATGAACAACTTCCTTCCTATTATTTACTATCAGCTCAAACGGTTTAAACAGCTCGAATATTCAAGATTCTTTATAGGAGTAAGATTAAGGTTGATTACATCGAGGTATCATTGTTCTGCTAATCTTCACATATCATACCCCGCCCCAAGTTTTTATATTTCTTAACCTCGAATATTGGCCCTTTAATAAAATATAATCTTACAATCAATATTGAATATTGGCTCTCCAATTTCATACGCAACATGCTTCCAAGGATGGAGACTTGTGGTTTTGTTGTTGAGCGTAGTTAGGTGAAATAGCACGGTAATGAGGAGTTGAGTGGATTTGCAAGGGGTGTATTTTCATGTATATTTCATTGATAAATATGCCTTTCCTTGCCGTTATGATATGTACTTCATTGTATGTCAAGACAGTAAGGTATGAACTCGAGGGAAGATGTAAGGATGCGTGATGTCTCGAAGTTGAGCAGTAGATGTACGAGACAACGATCAATCATTTCAGTATTATCATTTGACATTAGCTCCTCCTCAAAATTCTCAACCCTCCTCGTCCTTCTAGGCTCTCTTCACTCCTTGTAGAATCTAAGCCTTTAATCTCTGTCCAGCAATATCATCTTGCGCATCCTTGATCAAGAAACTATACCAAAGTTAGTACCTTAACGCCTATCACACAGCGTCGCCACCACCCAAATATTCCGGGAGCATACCTATAGAAGATCATAGTTGGAGCCACCGTCCCCAAATGCCATAAACTATGCGCATCCAAACATCCCCACCAAGGTGGAAAATCCACCAATTCCAAACTCATCGCCAAGAAAATCCATGCAACTACCAATCCTGGCAATGCTGTCCACGCCCTTTTACTCTTCCTATACTTTTCGAACGAGAACCAACTCCACAGTGAATTTTGTAATACTCCAACAACAACGTTCGCGGCCATGTTATATGTATAATCCCAGTCCCACCACTTCAGATATACCACATGTGCGATATAGAGAAGTATGCAAAGAAGAGTCCAGGCGCGTAACACAGAGGAAGTACGTTTCCCACCACGATCCATACGAAAGACTCGAATTGGCGTATAATACATGCCATACAAAACACTTCCTCCAGCGGCAAAATAATCCAATTGTTCCGTAAAAGCAAAGTCCCTCGTATGAAATATCATACTGGCGACCCAACTCATCATTCCCGCATATGATAGCATAACATAGTATTTTCGCATACTGTAACTTTCAGGGATTTGAGCAGTGATTTTCGCAAGTCCATTTTGATGCGCGAGGAAATTAAGAAGGGAAAAGAAGACGGAGAAGGGTTCTTGCATGCCGAGGAATCGATAAAAGGGCCATTTGCCATGGAATTGAACGATGGGTTGGGCAGATTCGACACGTTGGTTGGTGATTATATGTTGGCAAGTATAATCGCATTCCGCGGGGCAAGTCCAGAAGAGAAGTCGATGAAGGAGTGCTATATTGTTTTTATTATTATTTTCGCGCAAAAGAATAGGAGCAGGGGATTGACATACGAATCTTCGTAGCACTTCCAGCTCCATTGTCACAATTCTCTCGTTGACAAACCTAAATATTTATTAGTATAAAGTAAACAAACTAAACGAAAGCTCTCGGGATTTCATTCATACCTCAACACATTGTCTAAATTCAGGCAATCGATCACCAGTACTCGCATTTGCAATGCTGAAGAACTCAAGCAATGCAAAGCAGAGTAGAAAGGCGAATCTTTGCCGGATTATCATTGTGTTGTCGTCAACGTGGTTGTTGTTGAGATGAAGTTGAAATCTGACATACTCATATTGATAACATGAATGATGCCTGCCCGGAACGGTTAATCTTCGGTACGGATTGTGCGGAATCTGGGCTTCGGAGACGTTCAAAGCACGTGACAAAGCACGCTCACACAAAAGTATCCTCAGTAACTAGTCAGGGGGCTGTAGAGTTTTTGATAGTCATCGATTGAAATCGGGAATCTAATTCTGACATTTCAACAACTAATCCAAATGCGTCCTTTCATGTTTCTCTTTTTAAATCAGATTAATATTCAAGTAGTCTTCTGCAAAAATAGCAGAATACTGTTTCGTGAGGTAAGCGAGACAGGATTGTATTGGTAGCCCGTGCATTCAACATACCTACCATAATGACTCGAATGTTAATTTTATGTTGTTTAGCAGCGAGACCTTATCCATCTTACTATTTCCGAGCAGAGCATATGAATCGTAGCGAGCTACGGATGAAGTTGCTAGTTATCCGGATCAGAAACGGCAATACCCCGAGCATGAAGTAGTAGCTCAAGCCTACCTCAAGATTTCCCCTCTTCCCCTCTCGTTCCCTCATCACTGCGACCCACATGATTACCTTGAAGTCGAGATATTGCCATTTTGACAGAATGGGAGTCTTCCAGACTTTATCACGGATTTAATTAAAAAAGATAATGGAGAGAACCTTTGCCGCAAGATTAAAGATTACAATCACAGCGCTTGACGACAGATTTCTTACCAGGCTGAAAGAGGACAGGTTAGTGATTGGGAAGATGATAGAGGGGGTGAGGTTAGTGAGAAGATGTTTATGGACAATACAAGAGCTAATGGACCTATCCCTGATTTCTGTTATTAATTTGCTGGATTTCAGGTAGAAGAGATATTAATATACTCCTCCTAAAGCATCAAGCTCATCTTTCCTTAAAGATTTAAGCTGAACTAGAGCATCCGAGCTAAACTTTACGTATTTCATTGGAAAACTAAATATTTTCTTCTAGCAGTACTTTATGTCAAACATTTTTGAGACTGATAAATCTCTCGCACTCTTTCCATCAAGATATTCATTCTCAGCAATTTTGACTGTTTCATCGCATCGAGATAGTTGCTCGATTCAGCTATGAAACTTTGATGTATCTGATTTTAACGTTGCTCGTTAATCAATTACGTCTATACAGACAAGACTATGTTCCAAGAATTGGTTTTCAAGATTCACTCACAAGTATTCTATTCTTGATATTCATTTACGGGAGCTTCAATCTATGTCGGGGAAGAATGAGGTTTCTAGTCGCTTCAATAAATCACCATTCATTTACTGTACTTTACACCAGCTTCTATATGAAATATGTAGAAAGGTTTCACTCAGTAGTCTTTTCCGGTTGCTCGTCAGCAATAGCCGAGAGAGATATATGAGTCAAAATGAGAGCCTCTCGAGACACAATGTCATAATCATGTTGAATAATAAAATACGACTCCTTAAATGTATGATTCCTAGAAAGTCACATATTCAGATGATGCTGACAACCACTTGCTCCGAAGATGTAAATCTCAAAACCCGTGAATCGACAGTT
Source organism: Sclerotinia trifoliorum (assembly GCA_905066765.1). Classification (NCBI taxonomy): domain Eukaryota; kingdom Fungi; phylum Ascomycota; class Leotiomycetes; order Helotiales; family Sclerotiniaceae; genus Sclerotinia; species Sclerotinia trifoliorum. The sequence continues at coordinate 147,194 of CAJHIA010000010.1, read as the reverse complement.
CATCTGAGTTCTAACGCAATATAGTAGAATCTGAGCATGTACCAGTCTTTATTGTTGAGAATCAGATTTAGACTCAGATGGAGGGCTACTGCTCTTGATAAAGAGACGGCTAAAGGATTGTGGTGATTAAGTGGAAAGCCTGTGGGTGAAAAATTTGAGTATTGAGGGTACGTCTCAAGTATGAGATGGAATGGCTGCTGGATTTGAACTGCTATCTCGAACCAGTTTTTGTTGACAGGTAGATGGATTATCTAATGTACAGGCTGGGAAATGTTTTGTCTTTATCCCACCATGAATTCGATCATCACCTAATTCAAAAAGATGTATGTTCAGTATCATACAAGACTACTGAAGACTGCATAAAGGTGCTTCTCGTCATATTGCTGATTATCTTGCTGTATTCATTTCTACAACAAACTGACCCCGGCCAACTTTTAAACCCAGCCATTACGCCTAAACACCATACTGATGATCGTCCACAGGATATTCCATAGTGCCTCATAGCAAAATCTATTCTTCCATAACCTCATCCTTTGAAGAGTTATCTCCCCATAATCCCTCCAATTTGAACTCTTCAGCCCACTCCTTAACGATCTCCTTCTGATCACCTTTAACATCCTCTCCCACAGCAGCACCAGCAATCTTCTCCGGCGCAATAGCCAATATAGGAGCATCCATCCATCCCTGGATTCTTCCATCTCTCCAATCCGTGATAACTGTTGTGGCAGCACTGCTAATATTTGGTACACCTCCCTTCCCAAGTCTTCCTCTCTTTCTAGCGACCTGGATCAAGAAATCTGAGGTTGAATCGCCATTTACGGAAACCAATGGTGGTAATCCATAGACATCCATAAGTTTATTGAGCATATCTTGAGAAGCACTCAATCTCTTTAATAATAAGGTAACCGCGGGGACAGGGTCCTCAATTTGCTTGGGGGGAATAGCATTTAGGAGAACAAGTCTGGCTTGTTCTTCAATTTTCGACGCCTTGGAGGAATCACTAGCGGTTGGGAAAACAATACCAGGAGAATCAAGTAACGTTAATTTGCTATCGATCTTGACAGTTCGAAGAGATGTAGTAACACCTGCTTCAGCACCAACTGGACATGCTGCACCAGCACCACCGAGACGGGATGTGAGGGCATTGATGACGGAAGATTTTCCAACGTTAGGATATCCAATAACACCAACAGAAACGGAGCGCTTGAGTTGTTTTGCCGCAGCGAATGATTTTAAAGCCTTGAAAAGTGTTTGTGATGTACTCTTCACAGTCAATTGACTATGATTGAAAGTATGTGCATTTGCCGCTGGACCAGAAGCTCGTAAGGGCAAGGTGGGGAAATATCTTCGGAGGTGAATGAGCCATGCTTTGAGGACTGGAGGAGGAATAAGATCGATTTTGTTGAGAATAAGAATTAATCTCTTTCCACCACTTGCAGCAGCCATAACCATACGTTCAACTTCTTTCGATCGAGTGCCTTCGGGATCGCGAGCATCGAGAACGTAGAGAACAACATCTGCCTGATCAACAACTTGCTTGAAAACTTTGTCGAAAGCTTTTCTGGATCCGTCTTTTCGTGTGGGCAATCCAGAGAGCTTAACACCATCGAACGCTTCATCATCTTCCGATTCCGATTCGTCATCTTCGTCCATCTCATCTCCACTAATAAGGTCATCCTCGTATTGCGCTGCTGCGGCTTTAGCACTGGCAAGTAAAGCTGCCATAGGATTAGATTCATCAATATCGCCGTCCATTTCCTCGTCCTCATCCATAAGCTCAATATCCTCCTCATCAACACCTTCCATTCTAGCCTCTACCTCTCTCTCAACTTGTTCACCAGTCTTTGTAGCCTTCGCATCAGCTCGTCGTTTCGCAGCATCTTCAGCCTTTCTCCTTCTTCCTTCCTCAATCTCTGCCAAAATCTTATCCTTATATGGGAACAAGTTTGGAATTCCAGGATCCTTCTTTAAACGCGACCGCCACTCTGGATTTTTCTTTCCTTCCTTGCGAGCTTTCTTTTGTTTTGCAACTGAAGCTTTCTCGATTTTGTGACGGAGGCGAACTGAAACACGCTTACTCTTTGGCTCTATTGTTTAAAAAATAATCAATTAGTTATCATAGCAGCAAACGACAAGTGTATCAATGACTTACTTCCGACTTTGGGCATCTTGAATACTGTTGGGCAATTCCCGGGAAATAGATGCTGTTGATATGTAGGTAGTTGATTTATTTTCGATATGGAATTTTTAGATTTTCCACCCGTCCCTTATCGCACAAAAATTATTTTCTAATCCATCAACGCTAAGCCAATTTTCATCTAGCTTACTCAAACTAATCCCAATCACGCATCTCCGACGGAATTGGTCACATGATTCCCTCCGCTTCAACCAGGGACGAGCTCAACTCCTTTCCCTAGACGCCTCTACTTATTGCTTGTGCTCCCCCGCCCACGTCAACCCTTTAATAAATATATTTGAGTCAGAACCAAACATTGATAACTTTCATTCATTCCTCATTCTCTATTTAACATTTCTACTTTCCCTCAGGAAATTTGCAAAAGAGAAACTTCCATTAAACGATTTAACAATCACGAGGTCTGAATCTATCAACGAAGAAAAGTTTTGTTGCATATCTCATTTGAGGAGGAGGATTCGCAAATTTCTAGACCGGTCAAAGGGTCTCTCTCGCCAATTTTACACATCTCAACCACCACCCCACCTATTTCTTATTGGTAACCTACATTTTGATCTCCGCGATCTGTTTATTTCATTCTATTCAATTATTTCATCATTAGAAGAAATCATGGGTTCTCTTCCGAGAGAGTTTTCTGCTCCGCCTCAAAAGGTTGTCTTCAAGGGGTTCCTTTTCGATATGGATGGTACTATTATTGATAGTACCGATGCTATCGTTAAGCATTGGCATCAGTAAGATTACCCTTGTCAGGATTAATGATGAGAACCTTTAAATAACAAAGATTCTCAGATTAGGAAACGAAATAGGAGTAGATCCTAATGTCATTTTACAGACAAGTCATGGAAGAAGAAGTATTGATGTCTTGAAGGCTATTGCTCCAGAGAAAGCAAATTGGGATTGTAAGCTCAAGACTTGGCTTCCCTTTCACCTCAGACTTCAAATCCCATCTACTGGTTTCATTTCCTGCATCTTTCCTCTGCCGAGCATGAACTTTTCTGTTCTGGTTACCCCCTCGACCTATCAGCGAGACATCTAGAAGATGATTAGAAACTCCTAGTTTGATTTTGGATTTCATTTCATACCAATGGGCAACAGGGGATAATGCAAATGAGTCGAGTTTTAAATCCAAGTGGAATCTGTACTCTGTCCAAATGCTAAATTTGGACCTGTTGAGGGAACAGGCCCCTTAACGACTTGTGCATTTATCTTCCCGACCCCACGTATACTTCTCACTCTGAGGTCCCCTTATCCAACTTGATTTACCACCATGATACCATAGAACTAGATTTAACACCCATTTTTAAACGATGATCACTAACATCTTAAATCAGACGTAAAGTATATGGAAGGTCTTCTTCCTAAAAACTATGGCGATGACGCCGTCGAAATCCCAGGTGCTCGTTCCCTTCTCGACTCACTAACCACTGGAAATCATCCCTGGGCCATCGTAACATCCGGTACTTCACCACTCGTTACCGGTTGGCTCAATGTCCTAAAACTACCTATACCCGAACATCTAGTCGTTGCCGAGGATGTTCCGAATGGAAAACCTGATCCAAGTTTGTATTCCCCCCTCCAATTGCTGCCACAAACTAACACCACCAAGCATGCTACAACATGGGAAAATCAAAATTGAACCTCGAAAATGCTCCCCAAGGTTCCATCCTCGTCCTAGAAGATAGTCCGGCCGGTATCCGCGCTGGGAAAGCAGCAGGATGTAAAGTTCTAGCTGTAGTTACTACACACACTATCGAACAAGTAATTGAAGCTGGTGCTGACTGGGTTGTAAAAGACTTGTTGAGTTTGAAAGTTGTCGGAAAGACTGATGAGGGCATTGAGTTGGAGATTTCTAATGCATTGATTTAAATGGATTATTTCAATAGAATTTGGGCATGGAGCATATAGATAAGAGCCCTCTAGAGGATGGTATTAAGATTATAGAATGCGAATACGTACTTATAGATAGAACTGGGATGGCAAATGAATACAAACTATACAAAAAGCACACTCGGCAAGTGGAATATGAATCAATGCCTTTGATCCCGAATTCAAAATTTCCCAAGATGGAAATCACTTCGATTATCATAGCCACAAGTTCCAGAAATAACACATATACGACATTCAATCACTCTTAACGAAAGGATATGCATTTCAAATTTCAAATTTTCCATATTTCTCAAACTAATCATTTGTACCTCTTCATTATACCTTTCACCCACATCTTCTCCACCACACCTTTCCACCACAACACCCCTCTACCCAAAACTTCAGCCATCTATCCACGTCTCTAATCGTCTTCTAAACTCAAATCACCACCCACCACGACCTCTTTTTTTCTCCATCTCCCCCCTATCTATCTAGCTACTTAAATTACTTCTCGTATCAACATCCAATCATTTACTCCCATCATCCTATCCCTTTTAAAGACAGACTTATATTAGGAATTTAATAACAGTGAGAAGTTTTTTCTTACAAATTCATTTCTTTCGATAAATATATTCTTTTTCTGAGTCTTATACTTTAACAAAAGTCTTGTAATAAAATATCTCTTTTCTTAAAAACTTAATATACACATATACACATTATAAAAACAGTGTTACAATAAAATAATATTATCACTCTAAATATTATATCGATCCCCTCTCATTTGCAAGTATTTCCAGTAATCTATTGAAATAATTGCTGAAAGAATAATTTTATATACTCATTATCCCCATCTTCATCCACACCTTCATCTGCTCATTTCATCTCTTCTCTTCCAGCTTTTCCTCCCCGAATTAACATTCACCAAAGCAAAGAACCAAAAACCAAAAGAATAAACACCACCAAGTTCAAAAATCTACACATCAATACCCGCTTTCCTCTCCTCTCCCTCTCCCCGACCTGTCCAAATACAATATAAACTATCCCTTTCTTCACTTCTTCTATCCATTATTCTCATTCTTCATTCCTGATTCCTATTCCTTATCCTTCATCCCCAGTTCCAACTTAACTTTTAACTTACCTTTTCTTTCACCTATTTCTTATCCTATATCCTATCCACCATCCATCTATCCATCCTATCCATCCATCCATTTCCATCCAACCATCCAATCCAATCCAATCCAAATCCCAACTCCCACAAATAACTGAGTATTTTAAATTCCTCCTCTCCTCTTCCCTTCTCTCCTTCCACTTCCTCTCCTTCCTTCCTTTCTCCGTTCCTCTTTCCTCCCCCATACAACAAACTCCCAAACATCATCCAACTATCCAACTATCCATTAATGCCCCTCAATCCCCGCCGATCCCAACACTCTACACCTTCACATCCACATGCCCAACACTCTACACGTTCACAACCACCGCAAACATTCCAAACATTCCAAACCCTCAAAACCCTCACCCAAATCTCTCATTGATTCAATCAATCAACAAGAATAGAATAAGAATAAGAATAAGAATATGAATATTCCAAGTTCCAAGTTCCATCCAAGGTCCACCTACCCATCCATCCACCCACTCAACCATCACATATCTCATCACAAAGACCGCACAAACATCTCCACAAAAAAACAAAAAAATAAATCCATAAGATACCAAATACAAAATACAAACTACCCATCAATCAAAAAGATAAGAATCCTACAAGCCAACGATCTACAGATATAAATCCAAACCAACAGAATCAAATACTGATAATTAACTTTCATTAGGTAGAGTAGGTAAAGGAGGTATTTAAGTAGAGTATAGATATCTGATGAGCCATCATCCATCCATCCGTTCATTCATTCATTCATCCATTCATTAATACTTCCATATTCATATCCATATTATCCATATCCATATCCATCTGTATTTATTTATTAATTCATCCATGCATATATATATACCACTTCATGATTCCCAATATAAGATTACTTCTTTCATCCTTTCACATCTCCTCCTCATCTTCTGCAACACCCCTCTTCCCAATCATCACAGTAAGCAGTAAGCACACGAAGAAAAAAACCACCACCATAATGCATCGACAAGCACCACACAAACTAGTGAATTCTCAGGAACAGAAAAAATGACACAATTTGTCATTCATCAACACTAACATAATGTAAGCACCCTAAGGGAGACGCATGCAAGTTAAAGTAAGGTAAAAACAGCCTTTCAAATGATAATATGTAAGAAAAACAGAGAGGTATCCCATTCCGAACTCCATCCCTCATTCCCACCCACACAATCATCAATCCATCCATACATTAAATATGTACTTTCGTGACATGTATAACCCAATCAAGTTCCTATCAATAGTATGCCAAAGCCTTGCACGCAATGCAAAAATATAATATCCTATCCATCCATAATATTCCGTGCTCTTAAGAATTGAAAGTAATAACAAAAAGCCAATCCATCAATGCATGCTTTGCTCAGATGCAATCTGAACAAAGCTGAGACTATGCCTACGGAAAGAGAAAAAACCCCCCATATGAATATGTGAAGTGAAATAACACAAAGAACTGACAAGTAGTAAAATCAACAATAAGGATGAAGTTGCCAAGACACCTTTAATCTCAAAAAAGGTATTTTGGAAGTGATTAAGTGGTGAGCTGGAAGATAATGAAAAATACAATGAAACGAGAAGTAAAGAATCAAAGGACAAGAATTAAAACTATAGAGGTATCAAGGGTCAAAAAAGCAATAATAGTAACGTTGAAAGGGGAAATATGCCAGTGATACAAAAAAAAACCCATCTGAATGCCTAGTGCTTAAAAATGCTTTAGCACAGAAGCATTCGCCCGATAAATACTATGATTCCAACTCGTTATTCCATCGTTGTGCAATCTTTGAGATGTGTCGATGAAAGTGCAAATTATGATCAATGGGATGTAACCCAGCCATAGTGATACCGAGTAGCGCATCACTTTTTCGATGTCGTTCCGATCTCTCGCAGTTATGTATATCATCATGCCATCCTCGCGAGTCATGCAACATTCGTTTCCATTCTTATTTATTGTGATTGGCCAGCCCAACCCCAGGAAGCGCTAGTTCCCGCAGGCTGCTGTTGGGCCCAACCCTGAGCACCAGGTTGAGGACCGGATGTTGTAGGTTGCATAAAATGTTGATTGTTTGAATCAGGTTGATAGACATTTCGAGGAGTTCCTTGGTAACTTTGACCCATCGCTTGCATACCAGAGTATTGTAATGCGGGTTGCATTTGAGTATTGCTACCTGATTGTCGAAGTTGCGGTGGAGGAGGTTGATGTGGAGACTGTTGTATGTGTGGTGATTGCTGGCTAGGATGGGACGGGTAACTAGGGTTGAACGCGTGTTGCTGAGGAGACTGCTGTGGTTGACTAGATGGCCACATCTGATTTTGAGACGTAAATTGATAAGGAGCCGTTCCTTGGTTCAAATTGCCCGCAGAGGCAATTGACATGCTAGGAGATCGTCCAGCCGTTTGCTCCTGCCTTGATGAAGTAGCTCTAAGCGGAGGTTGTGAAACAATACCGGGTTGATGAGAAGCCTGTGAGTATGAAATATGCTGTGGGCCTTGGTGAGCCAAAGTTGATTGTTGCGCAATACTTTGTGACGCTCTAGGCGAGTGCAATGCTTGTGCAGATGAAAGCCCGTCTTGGGAACTGACAGGCTGCACCATATTACCCCCAGCTACTTCATGAGGTTGTCTCCACCTTCGTTCCAGATAATCATGACTACGACTACGTTGCTGATTGATCTGCTTATTGTATTCAACAGCTTGATTTACGTGATTCGTGAGATCCGTGTTTAAACTTGGCTGAGTCCTATCTTGGTACGCGGTCCCAGCAAGTTCTTGTCTGGGGCGTTGAATACTACTATAGTCTCTCAAGCGCATGTCGTTTTGTTCTGGCGCAAGGGTGGTTATCATAGGAAGTGGATTGTTGGCACCCGATATACCCATCATGGAAGATGGAACGGCTTGTTGCGGGTACGCATAGTGTCCTGGGCCATTGCTGTAAATATCGCCATGATGGTGGCTTGCAGCTAGAGCAGCGGAAGCCTCGGCAGCGGCAGCAGCATCTCTGGCTTTCGCTGCACCAGGTCTCTTCTCTCCAGCTAGATCATCTTCAGTGAAGCCTTGCTTACGTGCCTTTGTTTCCCAATAATCATCTCGGACACGTCGTCCATTAACAATGACTCTGCTTCCAAATTGCCGGAACATCGATTTTGCGGTAACAATGGCTATTTGCCGAGAGCGGTAGGAAAAGGGTAGAATTTCCTGGTGAATCAAATCCTCCTTCTCTGCTTGAGTTGCAATAATCTTGTATAGAGATCTATTCTTGTTGAAAAGGAGATATGAATCTCGATAACCAAGTACCCTAGCACATTCTGTTGCTAACATGAATAGCTTATCTCCCCTATTTGGTACGTAGAAAGTTCGACACCTATATTCGCGTCCGTCCATTAAATGGCCGTTGGCGGAGACTTTTTTCTCGCCCTGCTCATCATATTCTCTGGGAATATATTCGTCTCCTTCTGCACCCAACTGATCTGTTGTGTGATCCCTCACAGTTGGTAAAGCCTTGACAACTGGCTTAGGAGTTGGCTTCGGAATAGGAGTCTGGACTGAATGTATAAGCGGAGTACGGTTGGGAGGCAAGATTGTGTGCTGCGACTGAGGAGTCTGCGGCCGGCCAGTGTGGTTCGGGGTTGAATGCGGCATTTGGCTTTGACTTTGTTGGGAAGGCTCTGAGGTACTGACGGCCACCTTCGTCTTCATAGGCCTACCTCGCTTTCGTGGTTTTGAGTCACCTGGGATAAGAAAGACATCATATCAGTAACATTTCTTGAAAAGGTAAAGTAAGTGCGCCTGTAACATATCGTTACAAAAAGGTGCGAACGAGGCGAAACCCGAAATATGAAGAGTGATAACAACATACCATCATCTGCCTGGATTTCCGCCTGCGGCATTTCACTATATGTATCTGGTGAGTGACTCCTCTTAATCCCTCGAGGACTTTCTTTTGGTGGTGATGCTGAAGATGGGTTGAGAGCTCCTATCGCATCAAACGATTAAGTCAGTCCGAAGTCCACAAGTTAAGACGAGAAGAGACGACAGTCAATTTTTTTTGAAAGAAATCCAATCCCAAAGTCGCATGAATGTTTGCTAGTGAGGAGTCTAGTTACCTTGATTAAGAGCTTGAGGATTAATAGTGGTGGGTTGAAATGGACCTTCGTTACTTCCCCCTCCAAGGCCGTTTGTCACGGCCGAGTACATGACGAAATGCGCAACGCAACGCAACGCAACGTCAACGAACGAATCGATGGAAAAGAAGTACAAAGGAATTTAAAGTTCCAAAGCACTTTCAAGAAAAGTATTGTGCGATGAAATATATGGGAAGTTCATTTGACCCCCGACTCCTGACACCATTCACGTTCGGCGCGTTTGCGCTTTCGTCGCAAAAAAAGTGTAAGAGATGGAGATGCAAGCTCCAATATTTGGTGAGTGCGGCGTAGAAGCCGTTCAGCTGCATTAACCTAACGAACCGATTTGTTCTGCACCATGCATGCGGGTACTTGGATACAGTAGCTGCTTTCCTGGGGATTCAAGGTATTTAATTAATATATGTGTGTGGTAGTGGATAGTTGTGGATAAGTGTGGATAGTAGATATATGGATATGGATAGGTAAATGTGTATATGTATGTGTATGTGTGTGTGGGTATGTTGTCGATACCGGAAAGGACCCTGGAATCGTTTGAAAGCTTGGATGGAAAATGATGAATGATGAATGACGAATGATGTCGATTTATTGGATCCCTAGAAAATGGTCGAATAACGGAATAGGGAAAATGAAGATGCGAGATATAATAATAAATGTGCGACGGGTATCCTATGCTGCCTGCCCTACTGTACTATACTCTCTCAGGTACAGACAGTATGTCGGTATGATGGCTTTCCCCAAGCGTGTCGGTAGTTGTCAATAACGAATAGGTAATGAATAATGAATAATGAATAATGAATCATGTATGGGTAATCGAATATCGAATTATCGAATATTGGAACGGGGAGCTTTGTCCGTTGTACGAGGCAGGCTTGTCTTGTCGTTGCGATCACCTAAGCAGCTTAGCAGGTTAATCTTAGGTACCGTAGTTTGAAAGGTAAGCACGGGCGGCCCCACGATTTTCTCCCACTCTCCCACTGATCAACAGGCGCCCTTTCATTCGCAACGAACTCGTGGGAAATATAAGCAGTGGTAGTGGCGGTGGTGGTAAGAGATTAAAAAAATGTAATGGTCGATATGTAGATACGCAAAGGTAGGCTAAGGTAAGGTTCAGGGAGGGGGAAGGATGAAGAGGAAAGGAAGCTTTGATGTCCTCTTTTAATAGATAAAATTCTTTCTTTGCTATTTGTTTTCCTTCTCGGCTTTGATGATGGAATTGCCTAGGTAGGTCGGTAGGTAGCTAGGTCGGTGGATAGGTAGATAGAGAGATAGATATGTAGGTAGGGGTAGATAGGTAGGGCTCGGTAGCGTCGGTAGGCAGTGATGAATGAAGGAGCCAAAGATTGAGCTTGACTACTATAAATGAAGGGGTTTAGTCAATTTCGAAGCGAGCCTTTCTTTCTGTCCTTTCTGCCCTTTTATTTAGTCTTTTTTCCTTCTCCAATATGATATGGTAAAAGAAAACGAGAAGAGAGAAATGTTCAAATCTATCGAATCCTCGAAAATGATAGGTGGACAGAAACCCGTACTAATAATCAAAGCCGAGTCAGTCCCGTTCAAGTATCTAGGTACTCTCGAAGAAAGTCAACCGGAAAACTAGAAATGGCTCCTCTTTTTTCCCTGATGTCGTTATCAAACACAGACCCGGCTGCGGACACTGTAATCCTAGTAACAATTGCGACAAATGCTACGCAAGGACTTGCTACGCCAGACGCAAGGACGAGGTTTGGTACGGGTAAAGTGTATCTTTGAAGCTGGGCGTTCCAAGGTATCTTTCCGAATTTTCTTTGTGATTGGAAGAACCAGCTGACGAGGAAAAGTTGGAGAATCCAAAATGATATTTTAGCCGCCAATTAGATCGAATAGTTTGAAGTTCCTTCAAATGCCCGAAATGATAAATAGATAATTCACATTACAGGATTTTTGAACGGGTCTAGGGAAAGGAAGGATGGGAACTTTTCTTGGTTGTCACTGGTTGAATCTGAAGTTTGGGATATCTGTGTGGTATTTTTTTATATTCTGATATGTAAGTCGACGTCGTTCTCTTGTAGTTTGACAATTCGTTGCTTTCCAGATTTGCTCCCTTTGATTGACACTGGTAGATAAATGTGATTGGCATCGGAAAGGCGCAAGTGAATCTTAATGGAGCTTCAAGGCTGAGAGGGTCCAAAAAAGTTTATATGTCCCATGTATTTAATGTATCTCAATCCTGGCCAATGTAATGTTGTTATGCACGATTTCATTTGCGTCTTTGGTAACTTTTGGCACTGCACATACTTCTCGTGATAACCTCCGAGATATTAAAGATCCAAGTAGCCTTTGTGCCCGATTTTTCTTTGATAGTTCTAACCATCTATCGCTGTGTCATTGGATAAGAGGTACTTTATTCTCAAAATATCCGATCTCCACAAGATACTGTACAGTATGCGTGTGTATGTATGTTTGAGCATGAGGTCGTAAGATCGGTTCGCTTGATTATGACTCGTGGGTAAACAGTCTGACCAGGGCATTGAAGAATATGGAGATTGATAGGATCCTTCCTTCCTTCAAGCGGGCGGGTATGACGGACAGATCCCACGAGCTTGCTTGCATAAGATGGATGGATTGTTGAAGATATGCGGTGATATGCGGTGATATGGTTCGAGGAAATGGAAAAATAGATCGCTTGTGGAATGGAAGGAAGAGTATGTACTTTGAAGCAACTTATTCAGGCAAGTCTCCGGCTCAGTCACGCTATGGGGAACGAGAAACGGAAATCTTTTAGGTAAATTGAGAGGGATTATAAAATTATGATACTCATAAAAGATCACAAATTTCAAAGACATGTGGTAGGTTATTGAAATTTGAAATAATAAGCGCCGCTTCTCCTATCTTTCGCTCGGGCCAACTTTGGAAAGTCCCATACATTTACCAAACGTTACTTCGGAAGGAGTCGCCCGTTGACACCTTCTTGATTGTATTTGCAGATGAGAGCCGGAGATGAATAAACTAAAAACTTTTATACTTTGCTTATGCCTAGAAATGGTCGAGTTCTCAATGTTGTGGCACGCGATATACGAAATATATCGTCTACCAATTCGATATTACAAGGTAGGCAATCTTACAAGAAGCTCAAAAATGATCTGAACATTATATTACTATTCTTCAATTTGTGTTCGATAATCTAATGATCTCTTAGACTTGCATAGGTTTATTTTATGGAGTTTAGTTTTAGTTTTATTTTTTATTTTTTTATTTTATTTTTCCATACATCGCGTGTATGAGTGCACATACAAACAAAGTACATGAAGGACGTGCAATGTATGATAGGAGGTTTTCCTTTGATCTTCGGGTACAACCTCAACCTTCAAAGTTCCAGATTATGCGCGTCTTGGGCCACCAATCGTATTTCGGTCGCGGGGCTTGAAAGTTTTGGTCACTGGCACATAAAATAATGGAGAAACGATAACATGTCTCAAGTTGTATAATCAATGACGAAGTTATGCTAATTCTCTACCATAGATAGGATCATGCTTGGATTTCTTTGACATCTACATTCGTTTTTGCGGAGAGTAGTACATATCAGCAAGACTTACAGTAGCGAAGGTGATTAAAAAAAATACCCTACCTGTGCCTTCAGGGATTCACGCCTCTTCTTCAAGGATTTCAGTACATATGGATGAGATCAGCCTGCAGTATCCCCGTACGTTTATCACGATATTAGTGGACCACCAAAAGTTGGCAATTGCCTAATTGGGTAATATATGCAGCTTCATATCTTTTTCGACATGTCCCTCGCTCAATCTGGAGGAAACATTTGGGTCCATGAGTCCTTTTCTTTCAAGGATTGAGAATTAATCAAAGTGTCAGGTAATATCTCTGCATATTCTCGGGCTGATTTGGCACGCTGTCACAATGTATCTGGGCTCGAAAATCCCAACTTGAAGGAAGCAGATAGTATGCTCATATCTACTGCAGGATGTACGGAGGTACATCTGAGATGTGAAAGAGCCCCTTGAAACTATTTCCAGCGCTGAAGTGCAGTTGAATCGAAACAAGGTTCCTTTAATGGCATATTAATCATCCGATTGCAGTTTCGTCCCAGACAAATACCAGAATATTTAAATACCGAACAACCGCATGTCAAAGCAGCGAGGCTGATAGGTTGCTCAGCCATGAAGGGATTGAAACATAGAACTTCACATTCGTACTGCCATCCGGATCAAATGTAACGACACATGGCTAAGAATAATTAGTGATTTGAATTGGGATATTGGATATTCGTCCAAAGTATGAAAAGCTAATTTAAAACTTCAGATGAAAACCAGATCAAAAATATTGATGAGATCAAGACCGTATTGGTCAGGAGGATTGCAATCATGATGTCGACGACCGTTTCAAAGCCACTAATTGGTCACATATGAAAGTGGGCTAATGCTGATGAACTCGTCTCGTTCCATTCGAACACAATGGCAAAAGCCACTGGTAGAGTCCCCTGCTATTCTCAAGATATCCACACATTGCAGCGCGGCGTTTCGGGAAACAAAAAAATTCTCCATTTCTTTTGATCAGGGGGAGGCTTCGGCATCCTTTTACGAGGTAGATCTCGGGCGTCTGTCTGCGCCGTCGATGCCGGTTCAAGTTCAAGTTCCTCATCCTTGTTTTATCACCATCAATGCTTGATTTTCAACTCTGGATTCACATGTCTTCCGTTCTGGGCTGTGGAGATCATGAGAAGACATGACTAACTGAATGTTCTGGACATGATTAGTATGAAGACAAGGTCTATGAGAGCCGCGACCTCCTCGCATCCCACAGTGGCTGAAATATACTACTGTCTTCGTATGAGGAACGCCAATCATCTCTCGAAGAATATCCTGCAAGGCTGGTCTGTTTCTGTATTGATATCATCGATATTAAACCGCCATTAGAAATGACTCTTCGGTGCATCTACCCGCGCTAGACACATTCAAGGATTCTAGGGTCTCTTTCGCAGACAGTCCCCCTTACACACGAAGATTTGTATTCTCTGGGATATGATTGGTTGAATGAGACTCACGTTCAGAACATGCGATACAAGAAAGATGACTCGGACAGAGGGGAATCCACTTTTTTGATGGAATGTGGCAGATTCTACCAAGTTTCCCTTTTATTTCTTTGCCAATCTTTCGCGATATTTTTAAAAAAAAAATTGATACGGGGCAGAGCCGCGCTTGCATAGTCTAAATGTTCTGAACGTGTACGAGGCAAATGGTCATAGGATCATTTTAACCTAGTCTATTTTCAAACTAAGACACTTTAGCGACTTTTCTTTGCTCTCCCCCCAATTCTAACCGCAATTGCTTGCCCCGGTCAAAATAGTATCATGGAGGGGTCAAAGTCTTTCGGCAGATAATGAAATTCTGATGGTTGCAGAAAATCTCAGAAGTTCAACCACTAATGTATGCTCGGCGGATAAGAATGATTTCCCTTGGTTGGCTTCCCATGCACAACATCAGGCTGTGCATAGCTAAGCTTACGGGCACATCCCTCCCGATGTCCATCCTGGATGGGATACCCGTCGAGCCCACTACTGTAGGCGAAGAAATGTGTCTAAGCTTTTACTCCCGCAAGTCTCAATTCTCAATTCTCAATTCTCAATTCTCAATTGCGGGTTTCGTGTTTCGCTTCTACAATGGTGGGAGGTGATGGACCATCTGCGGGAGATCTTCTGCAGTCACCCACATATGACGGCGGTTCGCAGCAATTACATGTAAGATGCTAAGCTTGATGGACCCTTTCAAGTTCTTTTGATACCCAAGACCCCGCTGAATAAATTGCTTTAAGACCTTTTTTTCATTCTTCAGCGGAAAGTTAAAAACTTATGACTTTTGAGACATCTTCTCAGCATTTACCGCAACCTCCGCCGCCTCTAGAACTTACGACATACTTGGAAGGAGAAGCTCTCTAAGCTGCGTTCCTTTCCTACTTCGGATCTATTTTGCATGAAGGTGGGCTACTTCGTACAAAGCGAACTAGACAAGCTCTCAAATAGTAAGACAAAGTCTCAAAGTACCCAGGTTCATCAAAGTGACTCATTACAAATCGGAACGTTCCTTTGCCACGAGATACCTGTTTCCAGGATATCGGAAGTCAAGTGACACATGTAGTTTCGCTACTGCTGCCGGGCATCTATACATACACACATACTCATCACGTGTACGACATTGCAGATGAAACGGCCGTTATGCATTATCGGGAGGGGTTTCTTTCACGCATGTATTTGTGTGTATCTTCCTTGTGTCTCTCAAATTTCGAAAGAGGAATGTTTACACGGCATTTGGGAGGGAGGGGTATGAGCATTAGATTTAGATCACTTGAACCCTTAGGAAGGAATTGCTTGGATATTAAATGTACCTGTGACTTTTGAACTTTAAGGCAGTGATCTTTAATATTCGTTTCTGATTATGTTTTTTCATGGATTCAAACCAAATAATATAAGATAAAATCCGTTGAGTAGAATGTGATGATATTTCAATCAAAAATTCCGAAGTTGGTTGTGATATGTTCAGCTTGTCTGAGATGTGATATATTTCAAGCTTTCACTTGAATTGATGGGGTGAGACGATAAGAAGCTTATCGTTCTAACCTAGGTAGTGTCCGATAAGATATGTAGTAGCCGCGATTAGTTAGGCGCCCGTCGCGTCTAAATTTCCTAAATTTGCATCCAAGTTGTCGCAAGCTGTTGAACAACCCTCCCGAACACACCTCCAATTCATCCAATATGACGAGTCTCAAACGATCTATGGGATCGGATCCCTACTCATCTAATATATCAAGTAAAGTCTATGTACGCTCGACCAAAAGTGGCAAAGTTCAGAAGATTGTTCGTGAATTATACCTTCGACAAGATATTCCCTGCTCATCCAAGCTTTGCGACAGCTGCCTCAAAAGTGCGCCACCAGATGCAAGCGGTGTTGGTAAGTTTGGTCTCGATAACGTAAATGTATGTTCATCCATGGTAGAATGCTCACGTTAATGCAGTGCCACCCTTTGTTCTTTCCGAAAAGCCTGCTGGAACGAAAGCGTACCCTC
Source organism: Sclerotinia trifoliorum (assembly GCA_905066765.1). Lineage (NCBI taxonomy): Eukaryota > Fungi > Ascomycota > Leotiomycetes > Helotiales > Sclerotiniaceae > Sclerotinia > Sclerotinia trifoliorum. Next base: position 130,777 of record CAJHIA010000010.1, on the reverse strand, counting down.
AAGGCCATTACCTGGTTCCCGATACCAATGCACTGCTGAACGCCCTCGACCTTTTCGAACAGGCATCTGCTTTCTACGATGTCATCATATTACAAACCGTACTTGAAGAGCTGCGAAATAGGTCCTTGCCACTTTATAATCGTTTGATTGGGCTTACGAAGAGTGAAGACAAACGATTCTATGTTTTCTTTAATGACTTTCGTCTAGAAACTTATGTGGTTCGGGAAACCGGAGAAAGCATAAACGATAGAAACGATAGGGCAGTCCGACGAGCGGTCAAATGGTACGATGAACATATTAGACAAGCAGTAAAGGCGTCGGGAGGACGTTCGAAAAAGACACCTGCTGTTGTCATGCTTAGTGATGATAAAGAGAATCTCAAAAAAGCAAAGCGTGATGGCATTCAAGCATGCTCCCTTCGGGAATATGTTAGTGGATTGGAAAATGCGGATCAACTACTGGATATGATCAGCGCGGCACAGGAAGACAAAGAAGCCCGAGATGCCAGAACTTCTGGAAACTTATACGAGGAGTACTTCTCAGTATCGAAGATGATGACTGGTGTCAAGAACGGCACGTTACATCAAGGTATTTTTAACGTTTCACCATACAACTATCTGGAGGGTTCAGTGAACGTCCCCGCTTTTGACAAACCATTACTTGTTCTTGGCAGAGAGAACATTAATAGATCTGTCCAGGGGGACGTTGTTGTTATTGAGATATTACCAAAGGACCAATGGAAAGAGCCATCTACAAAAATCATTGAAGAGGAAAGCCTAAACAAAGATGAAAATCCTGATGCCGATGAGGGAGAAGCGGTCGTTACTGAAAAGGAAAGACGTGCGCTCAAAGAAGAGGTAAAGAAGACTCACAGCCAGGGTGCGGAGAATCGTCCGCAGCCAACCGCAAGAGTAGTTGGTGTCGTAAAGCGCAATTGGAGACAATATGTCGGTCATGTGGACGAATCATCTGTTAGTCAGTCGGTGAAACAAAGTCGCAAGCAACAAACCGTGTTCCTTATTCCTATGGATAAGAGAATACCGAAAATTCGTGTTAGGACGCGACAAGCGGGTGAGATATTAGGAAAGCGGGTTTTGGTGACCATCGACTCCTGGGATAGAGATTCTAGATATCCGGTTGGTCATTTTGTTCGTTCTCTCGGCGAGCTAGAAACAAAAGGTGCCGAGACAGAAGCTCTACTTTTGGAATACGACGTACAATATAGACCATTCCCGAAGGCAGTTTTAGATTGCTTACCAGCAGAGGGGCATGATTGGATTGTACCTCCAAGTACGGATGATCCTGGATGGAAAAACAGACGCGATCTTCGCGGCCTTAACATTTGCAGTATTGATCCAATAGGCTGTCAAGACATTGATGACGCATTACATGCAAGGCCTTTGCCCAATGGAAATTATGAGGTGGGTGTGCATATTGCGGATGTCTCACATTTCGTCAAGCCAAATAATGCAATGGATGCAGAAGCAAGTATACGAGGCACTACCGTTTATTTAGTAGATAAGCGAATTGATATGTTACCGATGCTACTTGGGACGGATTTGTGTTCCCTCAAGCCATACGTCGAGAGATATGCTTTTTCTTGTTTATGGGAAATTACACCGGATGCCGAGATCGTAAATGCAGAATACACAAAATCTGTCATTAAATCTCGAGAAGCATTCAGTTATGAAGATGCCCAAAAACGTGTCGACGATGCTTCGCAACAAGATGAGCTTACTACCAACATCCGTACGCTTCTCACGCTTTCGAAGAAATTCAAGCAAAAGCGTATGGATGCTGGAGCTTTGAGTCTCTCATCACCTGAAGTTAGAGTGGAGATGGAATCTGAGACTTCAGACCCAATAGACATCAAACAGAAAAAGCACCTTGACACAATGTCGTTAGTCGAAGAGTTTATGCTTCTCGCCAACACCAGCGTAGCAGCCAAGATTTATTCCGCTTTCCCACAAACAGCCATGCTCCGTCGCCACGCCGCCCCTCCCAAAACAAACTTCGAAGAACTCGCCAATCAACTCAAAGTCAAGCGTGGCCTTGAATTAAAGGTTGGCTCGTCAAGGGAACTTGCCGACTCCCTCGATGGATGTGTTGATCCTACCGAACCTTTTTTCAATACCCTCGTCCGTATTATGGCAACTCGCTGCATGATGTCCGCAGAATATTTCTGCTCTGGTACACAGGCCTACCCAGAGTTCCGCCATTATGGTCTAGCCTCTGAAATTTATACTCATTTTACATCGCCAATTCGTCGTTATGCCGATCTCGTTGCTCATCGTCAACTTGCTGCCGCAATTGACTACGAGCCTCTTGCTGCCAGTGTCCGCAGTAAGGGAAAACTAGAAGGTGTTTGCAAGAACATCAACGTCCGTCACCGCAACGCTCAGCAAGCAGGTCGTGCCTCGATTGAATACTATGTCGGTCAAGCACTCAAAGGTCGTATAGTTGAAGAAGAGGGTTTTGTGATGAAAGTTTTCAGTAATGGATTTGTAGTCTTCGTACCTAGATTCGGTATCGAGTCACTTATTCGTCTGAGAGATCTAGCAGAGCCTGAACCGGAGGGTGATTTTGATGCGGAAAACTATGTATTGCAAACGAAGGGAAGTAGAGAAGTTAGAGTGGAATTGTTTGGGAAGGTGGTAGTTAGGATAAGCGATATTAAGGAGGAGAGTACGGGAAAGAGGAAGATTAAGGCGGAGTTGGTGGAGGTGGTGGATGGGAAAGGAAAGAAATAGATTTGCAAAGAGATGAGAATGAGATCTTCGAGTGGGTGTATCAAAATGAATTGAAGGGAATATTAGGAGCAGTCGTCATGCATGTATGATTTAGAAGAGGAGAGATATCAATTTGAGAAAGTTTTCGTGGTAAGTATGTAAGGCTAAATGTTAGCTGCTGTTGTAAGCTGCGGTAACACAAATTCAAGTTGATTGATTGGCTGTATGAGTGACTGGATAAGTATTTTAGGGGATGCATATTGTTTCAATGCAATGGATAGTTTCATCACAGAGGGGTATGCATCGAGGCTTGCGTGCACGTGACGCTGACAAGTCATCCATGCACAAAACATTGTGAGATGACGAGTGCGGCGGCTATTGTTCTTCAGCTGGTGCATCCTTTTTGGAACTATACTCTTCCTACTAGAATATTATTTCTACAACAGATAGAGCTTGGTTTCCAATAACTTGGACTCTTCCGACGATGAGGGGCTCTAAAATATTGGATTCTTTTGTGTACCAAAGCAATTTGAATATCGAACTCACTTACATATTGAATGGGATCTGAGAATGGCTACTACTCCAGAGCCATCCTTGGCTGCCTTGACGAACCAAAACGATGCTTTGTGGGAAGAAGCGTATGAGAAGTTCAAGCGCGATGATCCAGAACTGTATGAGCGATTGCAATCGATCATAAGCAAGGACCCCAATGTCAAAAGTAGTGTAGGACAAGAGCAACAGCTCGGTGATCTCCTTCTCAGAAAACGTCGTATCATGGAGGATAAACAGTGGGTATTTTATTGGCGCAAGAAAGCCATCAAAATTGGACCGCAGTTTGACAAGATTGTCAAAATTTTCGTACTGGTCAAGCCTATTGGTGATACTGTGGCCGCACTTGATCCAGTTCATGCGGGAATTCCCTGGGCTTGCGTTTCGGTTTTATTGCCGGTAAGTATGGTGTTAATCTATATGGCTTGAGCTGACTTTTCATAGCTCATTTTAAACCATTCTGAGGAACAAGAGGCGGCACTGAATGGGTTGCAAAAAGTGGTAGAGATTGTTCAACAATTTACTTCATTCGATTGGGATCATCTTAATATCCCGAAAGAAAAATCCGAGAAGCAACTGAAGGAATCTATCGTGACATTGTACTGGAAAATACTTCGCTATCAGGCGACAGCCATACACAATTTTAGCAGACACACATTATGTACGAGACTCACAACTCATATAAGTTTAAGCTAACATCTTGAATAGCAAGATATGCTGCATCTATTGCCAGGAAGGATGACTGGAAGACTTTGCTCAGCGATGTCGAGGTTTACAAGAACAATTTCATGACCGACCTTCAATTGAATGACTCCCAAAGTAAGATGTATTCATCCTTCCCGTATTACTATTGAAAAAGACGCTCATTGCTATCAAATACGAAGACCAGAAACGTTTCGAATCTGAACTAAGAGAGCTGATACTGGGACTGGACAGAACAGACGAAAGTGAGTCAACCTGGTATAGCATTACGATATCCCTACTAACACTCCATGTGTCTCTAGAGAACCTTGAAATAATTCAGTGGGTATCTGATAAACCATACATCTCCCAGCATTACACCGCTAGACAATTACTCGCGCAGTATCCCCATGCTGGGGAATGGATTATCGAGAAATATACCAGATGGTTAGATAGTGCTGAGGCACCTACTTTCTGGATACGTGGAACGAGTGAGCTTCTCATTTGTTAATTAGTTTTCCTAGGTTCATGCTAATATGATAATGTTAGTTGGAACGGGGAAGACATCTATTATGTGAGTTCTGCTACTTTCATTTGTTTATTTTAGGTGTTCAACAGTCCGAAGTGCAGTCATCATCTTGAAGATTTACACTTGTTCAATTACTGAAAGTCTAAATCTGCTCTGCCAATCTGGATTATTGTGTACCATGTTCGACGTCTGTGTACAGTACATCTAACAGTTACTCAAGATCCACTATTGTTGAGTCGTTCTATTCCGATATTGCCCGGCAAGATGAGAAGCGCATGGTATATTTCTATTGCATCTCGCCAACAACATCAAGCGACGTTATTCGAAGCCTTGTATCCCAGTTAGCATGGAAATTAGACGGCAACGCGATAGAACCAAATATTATTAGTATGTTCAATGCTACGAAACCACCTAACCCTACTATGCCAAAACCTGAGGACTGGTCCGACGCGCTTCTAAAACTATGTCAACGACTCAGCAAGGTCATCATCGTTATTGACGCCCTTGACGAATGCAAAGACTTCAGTAAGCTTTTGACAACACTAAAAAAAATCCAAGTCAAGCAACTTGATTGTGTCAAGTTAGTTTTCTCCAGTCGATTAAATGTTGATGTGGAGAAGGTATTCTCCAACCCAGATGGCGTTATTTTAGCCGTTGAAGATACATCGCGGGATATGTCTACATACATTGAGAACGAAGTAAGAGCTAAAGAGGAAGATATTGAATGTGACGACGAGACAGCCAAACGACAGATTATTGATCGGATAGTGCTTGTTTTAACGAAATTCGCAGGTGGAATGTAGGTTTTATGACTGACTAACACATTCAACGGAGCTAACAGAGTCTTAGGTTCAAATGGGTAACCCTACAACTAGCAATCATGTTTCCGATTGAGACACAAACCTTCCTACCAGAAAACATCGAGATTCAGCTGCTGAATATAAAAGATCGAAATCTATCTTTGGAGCAATCCTTGAACGATGCATACGAAACGGTTTACACGATGAACACCAAGCCGGGGGCCTACAACGCCAGCGTCTTTAAGTCAGTCTGTAAGTGGCTACTGTGTTGCAAAACGCCACTGCCCGCGGAGGAAGTTCTCAAAGTCATTGAGATTTCCTTAGATCATGATCCTAAACTTCAGAAAATAGCACGTAGTCCGTTAAGCACAAAAATTGTTTTACATGTAAGATGAATACTTGTTATGTTGGATTTGAAGATGGATACTGACCTCGTATTCACTAGTGCTGTAGCAATTTTGTTATTCAGAGCTCAGAAGGCACATTTCGATTTGCCCATTTATCTGTTGAGGAGTACCTTATTAACCATTGCGGGTTCAAAGTCGAGTTCCAAACTGAGGAATGTCACTTATTCGTGATGAAGATGTGCTTAAATCTGTTGGTACAGAAAAGAGTCAATTCAGGCACAAAATCAGGGCTCAAACGCGGCTCGGTGGCTTCCGCCATAAAAAAAGACGTTGATGCTCCCCCCAAGAGCCGACCAATTTTCTAGCCTATTCCGTCTCTTATTGGGCTTATCACTCCAATAAAGCAACATCGGAGAGACGATGTAAAGATCTCCTATATAAGCGTTTTACTCTTGGAGCCACGATAAGCCCTTCGCTCCAGTGGTGGTACACTCAAATTGATGCCGGCAACTACTCAGGAAGCACACGATATCACATCATGGATATTGCAGATCGAATTCTTGGGGATCTTCCACGCTCAGATAAATACCCGTCAAAGAGTCGTCTTAGAATGTTAGGAGCAGCCTTCAACCTTCCTGAAATAATACAAAACGCACTCGATAAATATAAAGAATCGATTGATGAGCCATTACGCCATGGAAGTACTCCACTGCTTGTAGCCATTCAACATGGCAGTCCTGATTCTGTAAAGTATCTCCTAGATCGCGGTGCCAATCCTCATCTAATTTCGACCGCTCATAGGCACCATATAAAGTATTACAATATGGGTATGCCGATTGCTGATGAGGATATGGTTTACTGGGTAATTGCGAAGGGTGGCAATCCTCAAGAGAACCTCGAGGAACGTTTACAGATAGAAGAAATTCTCCTAAGTCATGAGTGCAGTCGCCAGGCGTTTATCGAGCAGCTTGAAAGACATCTAGAGAAAGATACCCATTCGGAGCCGTTACGAGCCTTGGAAACTCTCTATAGAGCTGCCGATGGGACTCCATTACCCGCAAAGATACTTGAGCGCAGGATAAAAGATAAAGGCTTGGGAGAATTAGCTGATGTCCTATACCAAATTGATGAAGAGACTTTTAACGACAAAATGGTACTGGGAGTCATCCGTTTCGACTCCTATGAAACAGTGGAAAAATTGTTCGAATTAAAACAAATCGACACTATCACAGAGGAGATGATTAGGTATGCCTTGAAGAGCAGCGATTCTCGTACTCTCGCACACTTCATGAATCAATCCGATAGCAGCCTTCTAAGAAGGGAACTGGTCATTGATGAAGAGCCTAAACAGGAAGATATGTGGAAAGTCATTCTCGATGTAAAAGGTAAAGACTTCGTTGATCAGGAGGTTTTTGACTCATTATTTGTCCGGCCAGATGCCAAAAGTGTCGAATATATTCTGCACTCCTGCGGAATTGAAATGATTAACAGTTCCCACATCGACTCAATAGCTAGGCTGGCTAGATCAGAATCTAGTGTTGATACTTTGAATGTTATCATACGCCTGCGAGGATCCCTGGATGGCCTAATTACAGAGGAAGCTGTTCTCAGCGCTTTAAAAAGTGGTTCTTCTGAACTGTATAATTTGATGTTGGATAATGTGGAGGATCAATCGATATTGACAGCGACGGCGGGAAAGCTCGCGGGAAAGAGGCGTTAGTAGTCTCAATTTTTCAGAGATAATTTGTGGATTTGATTCTGGCTTTTGCATGAAACAGTCGGGGGAACACCAGAACTGCCAGGATAATCGGTTACTTTCGCTGGAGGGGCAGATGAAGAAGGAAGGGGATCTAAAATTGTCAATGTATCCCAAGTGTCCCATTTATCACAAACTTCTGATCCTGTCGATCAAGATATCGGCATATCGAACTCAAGATGTATTCGAAGTTCTACTTTGAGTTATCAAGGACTTTTTGGAGTTTAATTTCTGGATCCAAAAGATATTGCATCTGTTTGAAAATAAAGGTGCTGGCAAACAAATCGATAAAGACAAACTTGTGGATGAAAATTTTTGGGTTTGTCATTGTGATCAATCTCTTCGTCGCGAAGTTCAGGAGGTTGATTTCAACTTCTGTCACGGTCTGGTGTGTCGCGAGCAACTGATATAGTCACACACTCCGTGACAACAAACGCGTATTAGTTAATGGTATCATGTTCGTTCAAAGGACATGATTAGTTTGGGAGCTTCAAAATCAAAGCAGCTTGAGTATTAAAGATTAGTTTACTTCTCATTGTAATCGCTATACCTCGATTGATTAGCTGGCTCGTAGTTTTTTGTAACGAAGCACGTGACGTGTTGGATAAAAAGTACTAGCTCGAAACTCTGACTTCAGGTAAATTTGTCCTATCATACAACGGTATCATCCCCCAGGTTAAACATCTGGTCAATAGTTTCATAACAAAGATCGCTAATTGTTTTGCATTGAAATATCTGAAAGATTGAACAAAAATCTATGTAAGAATAGACCTAATAAGATAAACTCTAGTGTTACATAAGCGAACCCCTGTCTAATGCCCCCACTTGCCGTCTGCATCAACCTCCTTTCCTTGTCTCAGATCATCAAAATGATTGGCTTTCATCCTACCAACGGGACAACTGCCGGAACCAGCTAAGGCTGCATATCAAAAGCAATGTCGATCTACTCATGGATCTCAACAAAACTTGCTTTTCCTTTCAATGATGTATTTATTTTTCAATAAACACAAAAGACTTCTCTCCTCATCTCGAGCTCCTGAAATTCGATGAATTGAAAATTCATACCTCACGAATAAACTCGGTTTAAAATGAAGAAACTCGTTCAGAAAGCTAAAGCTCACATACGCTCAGGCTCCTCCTCTTCTTCTCCGTCTTCTCCTTCAGACTCATCTCACCAGATCACTAATATTCACCTACCCCATCCATCTACTATCTCCCCGCCGACTCCTCTAGAAATTCTGCGCTATCGCCATCATTTTGGCGTCAATCTTGGCTCAATCTTTGTCCTTGAACCATGGCTCTTTCCTAAATTCGCAGGAGGTGCATCATCTGAGCTCGATGCTGTAACTTCTTCGGTGAAGACCATTGGTGTAGAAGCTACACGTCAGAAATGGGAAGAGCATTGGAAAACCAGAGTTACCGATAAAGCGTTTGGATGGTTGGCAAAATCGGCAAAGGCGACTAGTATTCGATTGCCCATTGGATATTTCACTCTCGGACCGGAATTTTGTATTGGAACACCTTTTGAAAACACGAAAGATGTGTACCAAAATTCATGGACAATCGTTAAGGAATTTATTACTCGAGCTCGTGCGTTTGGAGTCGGAGTTCTCATTGATCTTCACGCTTTACCTGGCGGTGCGAATACAGATATGCATTCTGGGTCTAGTACTGGGAAAGCGGAACTTTGGGGCTCAAAAAAGAACCTCGATCTCGCGAAAAAGGCATTGTTATTCATTGCAAAAGAATGTAAGGACTTGGACGGCGTAATTGGCATTCAACTTTGCAACGAAGCATGTTGGGATGCCGGAAAGAGGAATGTATATTTTCTACGACTCCATCATTCGATCAATTTCCGAAATTGATCCGGACATGCCGATCTACATAAGTGATGCTTGGGATCTTTCTCTTGCTTTGAAATGGGTCAAAGAGCGACACTGGAGATCTGGAAAGATTCCTGCCAATCCCGTCGTCATAGATACACATAAATACTACACCTTCGCAGATAAACATCGTTCACAAGCCGCACATGATCTTATTCGTCAGATCCCGAACGAAATGGGTGAATTACCCAATTGTAGTCCCAGTGCCACACATATATCCTCTGGCGGAGAAACACAAGTTATAATTGGTGAATATAGTTGTGTGCTCGATGGAAAAAGCTGGGGAAAATGTCATCCTGATATGAAAGAAGGTTTAGTCCGACAATTCGGACAACTCCAATGCAAGAAATGGTCTGATGGATGTAGTGCAGGAAGTTATTTCTGGACGTGGAAGATGGAATGGATGGACGGCGGTGAATGGGGATTTGTAGAACAAGTGAAGAAAGGAAATGTTGTTGCTCCAGTCTACATGAGTTGGCTTGTAGAAGAAGTTAAAGAGAAATTGAGGAAGGCAGACGAACAAAAGTAGGCCTTATGGAGAAAATGGTTAAAGAACATGCGGATTATTGGAACCATACGAATCCTGGGAAACAATTTCAGCATGATTTGTATCAAAAAGGTGGGAAACCGGGTGGGAGGATGCCAAGGCATTTTTGGGGTCGAGGGGTGAAAAGGGCGGAGCTGATAGAATAGGTTGCTTGGAGATATGGATTAAGAAACGGATGATAGAGTTTGGAGAGGGGGAATTTTATGGGAATGGGAACAAGGGTTTAGGTTGGGGGTTAAGACTTTTGAGAACTGTGTTGAGATTGATTAGTAGGTGAGTTTTGGCTGTAGCAGCTTAGGAGATGAATATTGTGATATCGGGAAGGATAGGATATTAGAATCAAACGAATAAATCGGCCAGAAATTGCTGATTCAATCAGACTAAGTGTAGCTATTCCAGAGTCCAGTTCAAGGCACCAAAGGTGGTATGCAAAGTCACTTGCTCCAAATATGGATATTCTGATCCCATAAAATCATTCATGATAAATGTTACATCAGATTAACCTACCCCGATACGAATAGGAGAAAGATTCAGCTCAAAACCAGAACCAGCTAACCCTACATCTCAAAGGTCTCCACTTGAAGCGCAAAGACAGTTGAGCACAAAAAGTAACTCCAAGCCAGAAAGTGTTTGATTTTTCTTCTTTGATAATTAGCCCGTCGTTCCACACAGCCACACCAACTCCTAAACATTTAGATATTTTCATCTCATCTTATCCCGTATATAGCCTCCAGATTCTATTAGCAAGAGTTATTTTGAATCAAGCTTCCCCCACAAGAACGATAGATCAGACAAATCCAATTATACCTAAATAATGCAAGATTTCGAATTAATCATCTTAATTAATAGAAAGATTCCATATCACTTAGAACTAACTACTGTGAATAATAAATTCTGTGGAGACGCGGATTTCTAAGATGTTGAGATTAGGTAGGTAGACTGGTGAATCGATGTTGTGTACCTGATAAGAATAATATAATTAGAGAACGAGGCTTTTAATTGGTATAGAATAATTAATAACAAGTAATTATAAGATTACAGAAAAGATCTTTCGATCATGGTAATCCTACAAAGCTCGATCTATTACTGTGAGAGTTAATTGGAAGAATTTAATGTGTCCGATAGTCTGGACTGCAGTGCAATAACAAATCCGAAATATCAAAAATTGACTCATTGACAAATTGATGTAAAAAAGTACATTCATTTAGCTAGGTTACGTCGTCTCTGCATTATTTATATCAAAAGCAGCAAATCTGATATCCAGAGTAACTCACTCACTCGCACATATATATATTCATTTCCAAAACGATGCCACCATCCAAGCTCCATTCAAATAACCAATGTTCAAACAGCCAACCAACCAATAGCCTACTATATTTTCTTCCAGAACTCCTTTTCGAAAAGAACAAAAGGAAATTATCTTTCGAGCCAGTCCCATAATGCTCACGAGCTCAATAAATCCTTGACACTCATTCCTCTTACTCCGCTACAATTTGTAGCTCTACGATCTGAATTAAGCATCAATAGGGCCGCACTTGCTTCCTCATCTATATACCTCTGATCTCTTTGTGGCATGAGAGCAGGACTGGTGAGTGCCGAGCCTACAGAATCAATACTTCGAGCATAATCATATACTGATGGGGCCAAAGCTGGAGATGTTGTAGACGAAGTACTGATGCTATAATGACGATTATTTGTTGAGACTGAGGAGTATGAATTCTGTCTATCGCGGAAATCTTGTGCGAGCATGGCTGGAGAAGTTTGCTGAGATGGTGGAATAGGAGTGGCGTAATTGCTTGAGCGATTTTCTGAACCAGTCATTTCTGTATCCTCTTCTGATTCCCGGGCAGAATATTCATGTCGTGACGTGAATTCCCCAGTGTTTGTAGAGAAGTTTCCCCGAGAGTTCTCGGCTTTTAATTTGGAAACACAATCTTCAAGGTATTTAACATAATCAATAGATGCCTATCATACATCAGCGTGCAATTATTAATTGCATCAATAATCCATTGCATACCTGTAGAATTGCCAACTTGTGCATTTCTCCTGTACAAGCTGGTATCATATCCTTCAATACACCAAATTCCTCATTCATCTTTGACCTCCTACGACGCTCAATCAAACTATGTGCGGTTTTTCTTGCAATCTTCCGTCCAGCAACACTTGTTGAGGACGGTTGTTTCTTCTTGGACGCATTTGGAGTAGCTTTCCCACCAGCCTTTGTATTTTCTTCGGGTGGATTCATGGTTTCATCTGCTTGACCTCGAGGTTTCATTTGTATAATTTTTCGGGAACGAGTAGGCGGAGGTGGTAGTGCGAAGGATTTTTGGCGGCAGTTTGTGTAGCAGGTCTTCGACGAAGTTTAACGGCTTCACTTGCAGGAATTGCTGGAGCAATCGCGCAACTAGGTCGATGTGAGGAGGCAGGTGATGTTTCGGTAGAGGAGCTGGTTGGTCGAGACTCCATTCCTGCTACAGCAGGTGGAGGAAGCTCAAATGACATCTGTAGTGAAGAGTACCTTGGACCATCTTTTCCCTTGATTTCTGTAGATGAAGCGGGGGGTCGGCAGATGAGCTGGGCGAGGCATTATAAAATGAGGTATTTATGTAACTTGAGTTGGTCTTGTGCTCGATGAAGAAGGTCCTACGACGTATTACGACAAGAATGACTTCTGAGACTTCAATCTGAGGCAAATAATTCAGAAATACGTATAAGAAATAATCGAAGGAAGGTAGGATAAATCTTTAATAACGAGGGGGATTTTGTAAAGGAGCTGGAATGTTGATGAGATCTTGGAGAAGATAAGATGCCCGCACTCAAACTTAGAGAAACAAGGTAAAACAAGAGAATAAGAAAGCAATGAATGAAACAGAGGAAAGGAGGATTAGAAATACTTAATCTTTCTACAATCTATATCATACTCGCAATTAATAAAACCCAAGGCCTTCCCGGTACTTCTAGAAACAACATCGAAAAACGACAGCATTAGCTTTGCGCACTTATCGAACATCAAACGTGAATCCAACACCCATCAAGGACGGCTTTAATGTCGCGTGCTTCATTCGATTGGTTATGAGGCTTTTGTTGATGTTGCGCAGATTATACCGACCACTGAGATTGCGAGTTGACGGAACGTGGGGTGAGTAAAGGCCGAGAGGTTTGGATTTGGGTAAGCTTGCACGTGCCCAATAGCGTTTTCTGGTTTGCGCGTGCAGTAAGCTCACCGGGAGTTGAAATCTAGACCCCTCTTACACTAGCTGCAGATTCATCTATTGAGATGAAAGATCTTGTGATACCTGGGTAAGAAATAAATGAATCATCACCAAAATTACGGAACAACAAAAATCATCCAAGCCTTCGGATACTTGCCAAGACTGAAAGACGGTCCGGTCCGGTCCAGCATGCGGGCAATTGACCGGATAACAACTCGGCTGGCTTTTTTATCCGGCGTCGATATTCTTCTGATCTATTTTAGGATGAAAAGATTTGAAATTTCTATTACAAAATATTGAGATATAGCAAGATCTGAAGCTTGAGAGACCTTTGGGCGGACTATTAGATACATTGAAAAGAACCGTTGTAACTATGAGTTCGCTATTGTCAACTCTTACACACGCACTCCAAATAGATAATCTTAGCTTTACTTTGGACACAACTACCATCCATACAAACTCACTGGAAATCCAACCAAGTCAAGTAAGCACCATCAAATTCATGAATTAGATATTAAGTAAGGATATACATCCATCCTTATTTGTATCCATCTTCTCCAAACTCAGAAACCGGCACTGACAACAAACTTTTACGACAAAGGCAAGGGTATCTCGTACTAACTGGGGAATATGGAGCAAAAATCGCCAAAAGAAAAACAAAATGGTATCATAACTTCGTCCTTCATATCCTTCACCTTCAGTCGTCGTCTAGTATGCTACTAGCTACTTTGCCAAAGATTGGAACCTCGCATCGGTCTAGGGTATCCGCTGGTTTTGGGATTAGATGTGTAATGTTCGACTAGAAAGTATATTGTCCACCCATGAAAATAAGAAGAACATGGAGATGAAGATGGAGGAAAGATACAAACTTACCATCTAAATATGCTCTCCTAGTGAGCCACACTATTAAAACAATATCTCCAAGGAGCAAGGACCATGACATAAAGAGACCTAGAAAAATAAATCAGTACCATATCCCCGAGCTATTGTGCGTGGTTTGATCTTCGAAGGTCTTGAAACATCCCAAACAGTAAGGAGAGAGCTTACTCCATGAAAACATCAGATGTAAGACAAACATGGCTGTAAACAGTAACGCAGACTGCCAAGCGTGAAACCTATCACCATTGATCAGAATTATTTCATCCAACAGATCATACTGTATCTCCAAGTACAGTCACTTTTCATCCAACCTCCCTCTCTCACAACTAACCTCACATAATCACTCTTCCTCTCCAACACCAAAAGTAGTACGGCCCCAGCTGGCGGTAAAAGTAAATAAGCCAAACAAGCCTCATAATCCAATCTCAGCGGAAGACTCGTCTCAAACTCATGTAAGCCCTCTCTATTACCCCCTCCATACCCCGCACCAGTATTTCCAGCTCCACTTCCCCCGGAAGGATAACCACCCCCAGCCCTCCCACTCTCCACATCCTGATACCCATCCCCATTATTCACAACCGGAAAATAACCATCTCTATCCCTCTGCGCCCATGGATTCGCATAGGCATTCGGAGCATAATTTCCATTCTTCGCGGCAGCATTACTTGTACTCTGCATGAAAGCTGGACTGCGAACACCGGGACTAAAAGATCTACGGATAGGTGAGATGCTCTGACGAGGAGACGAGGTAGAAGTGCGGGGAGGAGGAGAGAGAGCGCGAGTTTCTTCCGGGGAGACTTGATATGGAGCGAAATCCATTTTTGGTGGGAGATTGTTTGATTTTCCAGGTTGATGTTGTTGTAGAGCAGTAAATAAAATATATGGACCAGTTGATCAGTAGAATTAGAAGAGTAGAGGTGCGAAAGAGATTGATTTGGTTGATAGGTGATTTTCAAGGACACCTGCAATCAAGAGAGTTTTATAACAGAAGGAAATTCGTTGTTGAAAAGAGAATAGTTCCAATTTTATCATAGAGGGGTCGTTGAAGAATCCCATGAGATATGAGATGTTGTTTATCGCGATAAACGCTTTACAACATTAATATTATTCGAGAGTGGATTTATCGACTGTTATCACTTTGAGCCTGAGGCATGAATGCATATGGCGAAGTGAAGGGATCACGCCATGAGGTCTCCGTGGAAGAGTGGAGAGAGGACCCGCTCGGAATTGAAATCCGGATTGGGCAGAGCAGAGCATATCAATGTAAACAGGGGATTTAATCATCTAATAAGCCTAATTAGATCAGTAGGTTACCTACATAGGTCCGTAGGTATGTACAGTAGTACGCAGTAGGTCGTAGACCATGTAGTTGCCAGATCACACTTTAGGCAGACGTTTAAGATTGGTATATCGCTAGAAGCACTTGGTATTGTAACTTTGATATGCGACTCATTTCATATATCGCCGTGGCCATTCATCAAATTTCGATGCTTGCTGTGACAATGCTCATTTCCACGCCCCAAAGGAAAATACCGAGCCTTCATAACATCCCTCCACTCGTATGCACGCTTCCATGTATCCATATGTCCCATTAACCTTTAACACCGTGCTCCGCTGCATCTTTCCGTGATGAGAAAAATGAAAGATCCCTAATATTCAAATACCCTCGATCGTTCCTAGAATGTTGGCCAAATATCCGTGCTTCGTGATTCATCTAAATTCCACTGCTTGAAAACATCCTTTGTCTTCAACATGTTTCAACTCTAGTTGTTGAAATCTAGAAATCGTGTTAGCGAAAATATTTGTGGGCACCACGTTATCTACTCACTTCTCGCTCTTGGCATGGAAATAAATTCCGCTAACTCTTCCCTCGACCTGATTGAAGCAGATGTAATAGAACCCTTCGAAACTTGCACCACTAATCGTCCTAACACGGTGATCAGGCACTAAAAAGTGTTCCTTCCATCTCATAAAAATGTTCTCTCGTTGTGCGAGATTTGGTATGTGGCAGTTTCCTTTTTTCGCCGATTTCTGAAAAGGGCGGAAGGCTTGAAATTTTGCCCAATGTGTTAAATCGACTTTGTCTGTCGACCCCCAATCTTCATGTTGGGTAAGAAATGAATATTTCGATCCAATAATTTCACCTTCGAAGTAGGTTGTAAGTGTCGGATGGTCTTCCGTCAGGCCTATTGTTAAAGAGCATGCTTAGCTAGAGGACCCCAATGCTTTATTAAACACGTCACTACTCGCATACCTTGGATGCGCAAGTATCCGCATAGAAATGATTCTCTCATATCTACATGCTTAATTTCGACCTGTACGTCATAGACCTGCCGTTCTGATTGTTGTGTGCCATGAAATTTGCTACCTGGTCGTAATTTGGAGGAAGGTGAAGATGGTAATAACTGAACAAAATGTTAGCAAATCATGGGATGGACCAGCTCGATGTCATTATACTAACTCTAACGTTGGAAAAATCATAACCTAAGGATGGCGAAGGAATCCGGTGATGAGCGATGGCACCTATTTCAGCGTCATCCTGCTTATCTCCATCCGCACTGATAGGAGATAGCATGTCGGGTCCATTTGTTTCTTCATAGATATCCATATTTTTGGTATTTCGCAAGTCAGTTTGAGGTGTTACCGTCGTATCAGCTCTTCGTAAATCATGGGGCGGAGGCGTAGGTTGTTGTGTAGTTCCTGCATCTAGAATTGGAGACTCGAGTGTACCTTCCATCTCCGCTATTCTCCAGATAGACCTGTCATCTTCAGGTGGGCACGATGTGTGCGATATCGTAGCTCCAACGCTGGACTCAGGTGAAGAAGGGGTTGGCATTTGGTCGCGCCGGCACCAGCCAGGCTCGTGTGGAAGAAATTAATGATACAGTTAAAGTGTGAAAACAAAAATTCGTTGAAGATAAGATTAGATGAACATGACCGACGTTATTTGAATGAACTAGATGACTTGAAATTATCGAGGAGACGAGGAGACGAGATGTCAAGATATGATAAAGGCACTGCATACAAAAGCAACTATGGGCAAGTTGATCCAATTGGTGCACGACGCTGAAGCTATCTCTAATGAGGCTTAGCTCAGGTATTCGCTTGTCCCTTTCTCCCCGCAAGTGAATGTTAAAAAAGGAACAAGTCGATAAATGAAATAGCTAGTAGGTAAATGGTGGGCTTCGTTCTGTTGCTGTTATTCTCTCTTCTACTCTTACTCTTACCCTTACTGATAATGTTCTTGCACAATAACTTTTATCAATACCCTCACCAATTTATAGTCCAAGAATCCAACATCATTAGTATCACCTCACCTTCCCTCCCTGGAGTAACTAGTTCTACAGTAATCATCATTCTATGATGATTCAACTTTCGGTGGTCGTCACCTACGGACTTCTTCGTCATTGCAAATCCTTTAGTGTTACTTCGGAAAGAAGGAATTTATCTGATTGAACTATTTAAAAGCCCACATATCAACAGTTACGTACCATTGATGAAGTGGTTATGAGTCGGTGATAACATGGCATCTTCCAATACCGAAGCTAAAACATCTGTTCTCGTAAATGTGAACTTCCCAAATTAGCAAAAAGGAGTCAATTGTACCGCCAGTGATTCGACAACACATCTAGAGAACCACTCTTTAATAATGCATTCCGGAATCTACACAGTGATTTAATCCGATGCACTTCGCCCCCCCAAATCAGACACGGACTGCCCATAGTTACAGAGTTAAAGGAGTAAGATGTGCTTTTGTGAGGTCGTATGCCAAATAGGTAATTCGGTAGAGATAGTTTCATGCAGTGGTGCCAGACATAGTCGTAGCATATTGTACAATAGTGATAATAATAAAGCTCCGATGCAAGTAAAACTTGGCATGTCAGATGGTTACCGGTTACCTCATCCAACCAAAATTTAATGAAGCAGAACGAAGCACACATCTACTCAACGTTGGCAGTTCCAACTGATCGGAGAATATCTACAATCTCAAATTATAATGCCTGACGAAAAGTTTGACAACGAATGTCTGATTTTAAGTATTATTAGCATTTTACACAAGTAACTGGCTTTTCCTCTCTATTGGTATCCATTTGTCTTACATATAGTTCAACGCCTAACTCCTTCGTCCCCTGGACTTTTCATGAAATCAAACCACTTAAATAGGCTTGATCTTGAAGTGAAGTGCTATCAATGAAAACACCAATGCTTTCAAATCTTGCACAAGATAGTAGAACACCCGAAGACCTTCAGGATCTTGAGATTCCGTGACATCAACGAGAGATCCAATTTTGGCAGTCTAGGTTATGTTAGTGCCGTGATCTCGCACTCAAGAGTAATTCTATGCTTACTTCGAAAGAGATCACCTCACTGCCTATTTTGATTTCCAATTCCTGGCGTCCATCTTTGTTCTTCTGGGGCCATTTGCTATCATCTTCCCTATTGAAATCATGAGCTGCGTGCACTACACTGTATAAGCTTGAGAGGTATACTTCATGATCTCACTAGTTTTGATGATCCTCTTGATTTCTTCAACCAATAACGAGCTAATATTCACTGTGGCCCATAAAGTTAGCTGCGAGGGAGATTCTATAGAACATCGTGTATCACGTACTTTCTTTGCGGATCAGGGAATCGTTTCGATAATTGGAATTGTTGGCATAACGTGCGGACGCGCTTCTTCCATCCCCCAAAACTCGAAAGTCGAATTCTTGATTCATTGTTAACAAATCGCGCAAGCTGTGGGCAAGCTTCTAGATACTCACCAAGAAATTCGTGCCCATGTCGACCTTGGTGACCGGAACTAATTATACGAATTAGCAAATCAGTATTAAACTGTGTCATTAACTTACTAATAGCGAATATAAAAGGGCTCGTTGAGAGTTGACATAATGACGGCGGTTGTTAGGTCTGTCTCTTGTAGATTTGATTGAGAAGGCTGAAGCTTTTGATAGCTTTTGAGACTCGACCCCGGCAAAATAGCTTAAGGCTAGAATTTGGCGGGGATCGCTTTTTGTGCCTGAGAATCTAAGGCTGAAACAGGCCACGCTAAGTCTTCTGAACACAGCACCCAGAAAGCTGGACACCGTTTTGATAATATTCCTAAGAATATGTATGTTTGATGCGTAACTCCCCACGCATCTTCTTAATTTGCAATTGATTCTACCGCCATTTTTTTATTTTTCGAAAACTCCCGACCTTTCAATCTACCATAATCTTAAAGGAAGAACCGATCTCGAATTCAAGAAGCCTACCCTTAATACCTAGTCAAGAACAAAAGAAACACCTGCCCGCTCTGCAGTTACGAATACAGCCAATATGGCGACCTTCTTGGAACAGTCGTACAGCTTGGTACATCAAGACAATGCGGCAGACGTACCAACAATGTCAGATTTGAGGACGCAGTTGGAGAAAGGGACAGATGAGAGCAAAGTCGAGACTATGAAGCGCATTCTCACAGTTATGCTGAATGGAGATCCAATGCCCCAATTACTTATGCATATCATTCGATTTGTTATGCCTTCAAAATATAAACCATTGAAGAAGCTTCTCTACTTTTACTACGAAATATGCCCAAAGTTGGATGCCAGTGGAAAGCTCAAGCAGGAAATGATCTTGGTTTGGTAGGAGAACCCTGAGATGCGAAAGTTGTGATTCTTATATTGACATACCCTACAGCAATGGTATAAGAAACGATCTCCAACATCCCAACGAATACATTAGAGGCAACACATTGCGATTTTTGTGTAAGCTCCGCGAATCAGAACTCATCGAACCCTGTCTCGCTCCGACCAAAGCATGTCTTGAGCATCGTCATGCATACGTGCGTAAAAACGCAGTTTTTGCCGTGGCTTCTATCTTTCAACACTCCGAGAGTCTGATCCCAGATGCCCCTGAATTGATAGCCGCGTTTTTGGAGACAGAGAGTGATCATACCTGCAAGCGCAATGCATTTGCTGCATTGGTTAGCATCAGCCATGAAAAAGCTTTGGCATATCTCAGTAGTGTCTTTGATGGCATACCAAATGCGGACGAGCTGCTACAACTTGTGGAGCTGGAGTTCATAAGAAAGGATGCAGTTCAAAATTCACAGAATAAGGTAGTTTCCACTACCAATTCACAAGACCCGGCTAACATGTGTAGGCACGATATTTGCGACTTATTTTTGACCTTTTGGAAGCCGGAGCTTCCACAGTTGTTTATGAAGCTGCTTCTTCTCTCACAGCCTTGACCAACAACCCAGTAGCTGTGAAAGCAGCAGCCTCAAAGTTTATCGAACTCAGTATCAAGGAAGCAGACAACAACGTTAAACTGATTGTGCTCGACAAAGTAGATTTATTGAGACAGAAGAATGAAGGTGTTCTGGATGATTTGACGATGGAGATTTTGCGCGTGTTGTCGAGTCCGGATATCGATGTACGAAAGAAGGCCTTGGATCTAGCTTTGGAGATGGTGTCAAGCAAAAACGTCGAGGATGTTGTCCTGCTTTTGAAGAAAGAATTGTCAAAGACTGTCGACCAGGAATATGAGAAGAACGCTGAATATCGACAACTCTTGATTCACTCCATACATCAATGCGCAATTAAGTTCTCCGAAGTCGCTGAAAGTGTGGTTGATCTCCTAATGGACTTCATCGCCGATTTCAATAACACATCGGCGGTTGATGTTATCTCATTTGTGAAAGAAGTAGTGGAGAAATTCCCCAAACTGCGACCATCCATAGTTGAGCGCTTGGTATCAACCTTAAGCGAGGTCCGTGCTGGAAAGGTGTACAGGGGAGCTCTTTGGATAGTTGGTGAATATTCTCTAGAGGCCAATGACATTAGAGATGCTTGGAGACGTATCAGAGCTAGCTTGGGGGAAATCCCCATCTTGGCTTCTGAACAACGTCTCCTCGACGAAGCAACTGACGGGCAAGAGCCAAAAGAGGCGGAACAGATCAACGGACATTCCAAGGCAGCACCAACAGGCTCACGGAGAGTCCTCGCCGACGGTACATATGCCACTGAAAGTGCCCTTACAAGTCAATCTGCTGTTACGGCTAAGTTGGAGGCGGTCAAAGCCGCCCAAAAGCCACCCCTTCGTCAACTCATCCTCGATGGAGATTATTACCTAGCTTCTGTTCTTTCTTCCACACTTACTAAACTCGTCATGCGCCACTCTGAAATCTCATCGGATACTGCCCGAACCAATGCTTTACGTGCTGAAGCAATGTTGATCATGATTTCCATTATTCGTGTTGGTCAATCGCAGTTCGTGAAAGCGCCAATTGACGAAGATTCGGTTGATAGGATTATGTCTTGTGTTAGATCCCTTGCAGAGGTTGCCCAAAATAAGCAACTCGAAAGCGCGTTCCTGGAAGATACTAGAAAGGCATTCCGAGATATGGTTCAAGTAGAAGAGAAAAAGCGAGCAGCTAAGGAAGCAGTGGAGAAAGCCAAATCGGCCGTCCAAGTTGATGATGTCGTTTCCATCAGACAGCTTGCAAAGAAGAACACAGTCGACGGGGCTGACGAGATTGAACTTGACCTTGAAAAGGCAACCGGGGGAGATTCTTCAGTTGAAGATCTCTCATCAAAGCTCAGTCGAGTTGTACAGCTCACCGGCTTCTCCGATCCAGTCTACGCTGAGGCATACGTTACAGTACATCAATTTGATATTGTATTAGATGTTTTATTGGTAAACCAAACAACCGAGACTCTCCAAAATCTGTCTGTCGAATTTGCAACATTAGGTGATCTCAAGGTTGTAGAAAAGCCAACTACTCAGAACCTTGGGCCACATGATTTCCAAAATGTACAAGCTACCATTAAGGTTTCCTCAACAGACACTGGAGTCATTTTCGGAAACGTCGTCTATGATGGCGCAAGCTCGACTGAGAACAGTGTGGTCATCTTGAACGATGTTCATGTAGACATTATGGACTATATTCAACCTGCTGTATGCACAGAAACTCAATTCCGTACAATGTGGACAGAATTTGAGTGGGAGAATAAGGTCAACATCAATTCAAAGGCGAAGACGTTGCGAGAATTTTTGAATCAACTCATGGCGTGCACAAACATGAACTGCTTAACACCGGAGGCTTCATTAAAGGGCGATTGTCAATTCTTAAGTGCTAATCTTTATGCACGAAGTGTTTTCGGTAAGTTGTATCTTTAATATAGCGTTGAACTAGTTACTAACAACATTCTAGGCGAGGATGCTCTTGCTAACCTCAGCATTGAAAAAGAGGGTGAGGATGGACCAGTCACTGGATTTGTTCGAATTCGAAGCAGGTCTCAAGGTTTAGCACTCAGTTTGGGATCATTAAAAGGGTTGAACAAGGTTGTTGAAGTTGCTTGAGGAAATGGAAAATAATGACAAAATCTGTATCATCATTTTGTCACGTCCGGATTAATGGACATTTGGGACAGGTACAGCTAATAAGACGAAGGTGAAGACGAAGATGGTAAAGGAAGGCGCTGGAGGGCTGAAGCTGGCTCAACTACAGGCGTCAATCTTGTTCAAGTCGTGCTGTGTTATATGTAAGCCTGCCGTTTTTGTTGTTGAAATGATGATGATCGGGGACCTTGCGCCAAAAAGGGCACAAAAAGGAGTTTTATCTAGAATCTGAGGCATTACAAATAAATGTTTTGAATCTCCTAATATTGAGTTTCATTCTCGCTTATAGTGTAAAGAGGTGTAAGGTTAGTGTAAAGAGGTGTAAGGTTAGTGTAAAGAGGTGTAAGGTTATAGATGTGTATAGATGTCGGAACGTTGCTGCTCCCAGCATTTGACATGTGAATCTTGCTTTTGTCACCCTGTTTGGTCATTCAATCAATTGGTATAAAAAGTGTGATTTCCAGGTTCAGCGGCGCATCAGCACTCAATTATATCAGAAAGGACCCTTGTAAGTCTTACCATACCAATCATATGTTCATGGCTTTGTTCTTGTGCTTGGTTCACAGAGAGATATCTTAAGACTTACATTAAACAGTTGAATGAAAGATTTGATGAACGGTAACATCAATAACTCACACCTTCCCGAGCAGCATAAACTTAAAACCCTCATATGTTTTATATTATTGAGTAATAAAATTTCCTATTCAATTTATTTTCGCCTTTGGAAAAGTATCCTGGTGACCTCATGACTGGGTTGAATGATCGGAAGAAGTTGTGCTCCGTGTCATTGGAGCTCGGCATATCTTGACTTCCATTTCATATTAGAAGTAACAACAACCTTAGAACCATTCAACCTTCAATTCAACAAAGGGAGAGAAAAGCACAAGAAATTCTTTTATTTATTTTTCTATTTTCGTACATAACACATTTCGCAAGCACAATATTCAGTCATTCATTATAATAGTCAACATACTAGAGGGGTAGACAGAAACCTGGGTTGTACGAAGAGAGAGAATGCTTGGGCCATCAAAACAATTTAGGTGACCATGACTACTTCTACGGATTCAAATCATCCATTTATCGAGACGTTAGGACTTACTAGTGATGAATTTACGAGGGAGCAGGCATTTGTGACGGATGGAACTTTGACGGTAGGGAGAAACGCTTCCTTGACCTTGGGAACGGATTCTCTAATTGTGCTAGGTGAGTTCTAGATTATGAATTCCGGGAGAATTGGAGGAACTCTGCTGATGGAAGAACAGATGAGGCTTTTGAGAAGGGAACCGCAACTTGTTGTGGACTTTGGCCTTTTGGTTCGAGTGAGTCTAGCTCATTGTATCCTTCCGACTTACTCCATATTGATACACCATATAGGTTCTGCGAATACGAGACCAATTCCTTTTTACAACGTCCTCTCAGCCGAGATATCAGATACGAACGAGCTTTCCATTCGATACGCGACGCCTACTTCGAAGAAAAGGGTACAACCCACAGCGCTAAATTTTGCGGTGGAATCACATTCTAAAGAAGAAGTAGAGAAATGGATAGCCAAATTATTAGATCGATCATATGGCGAATCGCAACAAGGGAAACGGGCGAAAGTCTTGGTGAATCCTCATAGTGGCAAGGGAAAGGCGCAAAAGTACTATGACCGCGACGTAGAACCACTTCTGAAGGCAGCACGCTGTAGTATCGACGTGGTGAAGACGAAATTTCAAGGGGAGGCGGTTACGATAGTCGAAGATATGGATATTGAAGCGTATGATATGGTTGTCTGCTGCTCTGGGGATGGATTGGCGCATGAGGTTTTCAATGGCCTCGGGAAAAGACAGGATGCGAAAAGGGCTCTATCGAAAATCGCGGTGACGCATGTACCATGTGGAAGTGGAAATGCTATGAGCATGAATCTAAGTGGGACAGATAGTGCGAGTATGGCTACGTTGGCCATTATCAAAGGAATTCCCACGCCTCTAGATCTCATATCGATTACTCAAGGAGAGACACGAACGTTTAGTTTTTTATCCCAGTCTGTAGGAATTGTGGCCGAGGCGGATTTAGCTACGGAAAATATGCGTTGGATGGGATCTACACGATTTACCTATGGATTTCTGGAGAGAATTATTGGACAGGCACTTTATCCTTGTGATATTGCCGTCAAGGTTGCGATAGAAGATAAACCCAGCATAAGAGAACATTATAGAAAGGAGATGAGCAATCACGAACCAGCAAGCGAGAGAAGAGGATACAAGTACCTTTTAGATGATGATGCTTCGGCTAGTAGCGGGATGGATGATGGATTACCTCCGTTAAGATATGGTACTGTGAACGATAAATTGCCGGATGGTTGGGAAATGGTTCCATATGACAAACTGGGGAACTTCTATTGTGGGAATGTAAGTTTTGGTTTCCTCTGTTTGCATCCTTATATCAGATGCCGCGCCGGCGCATAGACGTCGAAATGTCAACATTGCTCAAAATCAAAATACTAACCAAAAGAAGATGGCATACATGGCCTCAGACGCCAGTTTCTTCTCGGCTGCTCTTCCAAACGACGGATACATGGATCTGATCTGTATCAATGGCGACATAAGTCGTCTTTCAGCCATCAAGATGATGTTGTCAGTGGAATCGGGAAAATTATTCGATATACCTAATGTATGGTACCGCAAAATCCTCGGGTACCGAATCATTCCGAAGCAGAAGGGCGATGGGTATATAAGTATCGATGGGGAGAGGGTTCCTTTTCAACCGTTTCAAGCGGAGGTACACAAGGGATTGGGTACGGTACTCTCGAAAACGGGTCACATGTATGAGTGGCGTGGTCCTGTTTGAATTTTTGGTTCGGGAATGGAGCTTTTTCATGTCTGCATATTTCATCGTGCACGTTACTTTGGGCCTGACTAGGCTTTAAAGTATGAATGCCACAGTTATATGCAAGCCTTTGGGACTGCAAGGGGCTCGTCAAGAAGGGATTTGGCGAGGCGTTTAGGTTTCTTGTGCATTATGGTTCTTCAAAGCCGACCTAAAATGATACCCAAAGATGGTTTGGTTCGCATCAGCGGCTTGGTTGATATATTTGTCAAAATTAGAGATCTTTTTATTCTGCTATGAGAAATTGAACGTGGAATGACTTTTTACATTGGATATTGAATTTCCTTCCTCAAATAACACCTAGACGCCGTGAAATTTCTTTCATAGATCCATCCTCTGTAAAACTAAAATGTATCTTCTTGGACAATTCAGTCCCTTGTAAATTATTTCTCAATTCTCAATTTTCGACTCTCAATCCTCAATCCCACCCCATCCATCCTCCACCCCATCACTCGCATCACTCATCTCAGCGTCCTCTTCCGCACCGCCCTTTCCATTCCCCGGTAACCTCTCATCCCCAAGCGCCTCCTTAACCTTATTCCTCACCACCTTATTGATACTCTCCTTTCCCAATTTCCTCAACGGCTCCAACAACCTTTCTAATCTCTCCGCACCCTCCTCACTCTCCTTCGCCGCATCAAGAACTCCAAGTTTCTCCAACTCATCAACCCAAATATCAATCACATGAAAACGCATCCCATTCGGCGTACGCTGCGCATCCGGACCCGTCCCACAAGGAATCTCAGCAAGAACACCCAAAACCTCCTCCCCTGCTCCACCCATCCCATCATCCCCTTTCCCACTTTTCTTTGACCCTCCCTTCTTCTTTCCGCTACCCTCAGCGCTCGAAATAATCACCTCAAACCCAGCCGCTAGATACCGACGCACTAGGAGCAAAAATTTCTCCATCCGTAACACATCTATCCGTTCCCATTCTTTACACATGATGTTCCAGAAACCCGTGTAGAAAGATGCTTGTTTGGAGGCGGGAAGAGTGCCCAGGAGTGAGGCGAGTGAATTCGCAAGTGATTGTTGTGGGAGTGGTCGGTCGCACATCCACATGGAGTAGAAGAGTCCAGAGTGGATTTTTAGGTAATCGAGGGGTGTGAGTGGTCGCGAGGAGGATAGATATGTGCGGAGGGATTCGAGGGCTGCGTCGCGGGTTTTTTTGTCTGAGAGGAGGGATGGGGAGGTTAGAATGAGGGGAGAGAATTAGAGAGCTGCTCGGAATGGATTGTTTAATTCTCACGTACCGTTTGCAGCTAATTCTTTAATTAACTTTGTATCCCTAATATCGGTTGCCATTTTTGGGTTGGTGAGGTCGAATTTGGATGGTGGATGGTTGAGAAAGTAATAGAAATTCCCCGCGCATGGAAGTTACTTGATGCATTTGGTACTCTTTGGAGTTCGCAAAAATAAAAATATATTCTGCCGGTCACTAAATTGCTGACCGCTTTTGCTTTGGGATCACCAGGTAGGTCTAAGTGCAGATTCAAGCTATATGCACCCTGTTGCGGGTGTATGAATTTTTGGGTTTATAAATAAACTACCAATACTTTTTACTTTTATCTTTAGTTGATTAAGATCTTACACTAGGCTTTGTATTTCTTTACAATTCAGTCTACGATAACTAAAAAGAATTCATCATCCAAAATTTAATCTCAAACCCAAGGTGTGTATCTATAAAGATGGCCCATGCATCCATTCTCCGACGCGGCGACGAAGCGAACCAATCACAATGAGATTTATGAACGAAACGAACGGGACATAGGGATTTGAAGAAGCTAGGAGAAGCAGCTTATATGTTGGACATTTATTCAACTCATTATGGCTCCGACGTACAGAGATCATTATTTTGGTCACAGTGTTGTAAGTGTTTTCTTCTTTGTACTTTGGTTTAGTTTGGTTTTTTTGCTGGTGGAGTTTACGTTGCTCGAGAGGTTGTGGTGGTTCAGGGCGGGTTTGGAGGGATGAGGTTTGGTTGTTAGGAGATGGGTTGGTTCGGATTGGGAAATGGAGTTCCGTGGTACTGCGAGAGATGAGATGGGGCAAACTGAGTATTTTTGCTTGCTTTTCTCCTAGATTTGAAAATCGTATGGAACGAGACTCAATAGATGGCTCTTCGAAGATTCAGTGATCTTAGGTTGTTGAGGTTTATTTACACCTTTTTTTGTCTTGTTTCTTGCTTTAGAAATCAGCGTGATTCTAAAATATATCAACGGGGTGAGGCATGCCCAAACTTTCGGCCAAGATTGTGGAGCTAGAGTTGAACAACTGAAGAAGTCTTCTGGAGGCATGACTCCCCACTTCCTACGAACTATGTAGCCCTAGCTTGGAGACCTACAGCTAATCCTATTATCTGAATTTATTTCCTCTCCTTTGACTAGCATCTAAATCTTCCGTATCAAACAACAACTAACACACCATCTCAGCCATCCATCAAAGATTGTCACTGGTGCCAACTCCGCAGCTTCTCCAATGCCGACGAATACCCAATTTCCATCGTCTGTAAAGACGAAAATCTAACTCTCCCTGGTGACTTCACCTTCATCCAGAAGTCCATTCTTCGAGAAGGAGTATCCCGAGCTGATCCTGAATTTCGAGTGGGCTGCGAATGCAAAAATAATTGCCATGGAATCACTTGTCACTGTCTACAAGATTCCGAAGTCGATCTACCAGATCATAACGTCTACGCCTATCAAGCAGGGGGTAATAGCGAAGGATGTTTGAAAGAACGGCTTTTGAGTAGCAAAGCGCCTATCTATGAGTGTCATGAAGCTTGCGCTTGTGATAAGACTTGTGATAATCGAATTGTTGCGAGAGGAAGACGTGTACCATTACAAGTTTTTCGCACAGAAACCCGTGGTTGGGGTATGCATCTCCTCTTTTCTCCCAATATCAAATTGAACAATCTAACAAATCCTAGGTGTTCAAAGCAAGGTTCCCATCAAAGCAGGTGCATTCATAGATTGCTACATTGGCGAAATAATCACATCTCAAGAAGCTGAAAGGCGTCGCGATAATGCAATCATCAGTAAGAGAAAAGATCTCTACCTATTCAACATTGATAAGTTCACCGACCCAGATAGTCTCGATGAGACTTTACGTGGTGATCCATATGTTATCGATGGAGAATTTTTCTCGGGACCTAGTCGTTTCTTCAATCACTCCTGCGAACCTAATATGAATATCTTTGCTCGTGTGGGGGATTACTCTGAGAAGAATCTTCATGATTTGGCTTTCTTTGCGTCGGAGGATATTCGACCCATGACGGAACTTACTTTTGATTATGTTGATGGTCATGATAATGGAGAGGAGGGAAGTGAGAAATGTTTATGTGGAACCAAGTCTTGTAGAGGTTGGCTTTGGTAGTTTTTGGTGATGAATAGTAGCGATACACGGAAAGATAATCTATACATAGCAATGATACCCAGTTTTGATTTAGCATGAGGGTAATTGAGTGCTTACACCTATCTCTAAAAGTTTCACAAATATCTCAAAGAGGATAAGAAACAACACTCCCTTTTTCATATAATGTTAATGTATAACTTGAAGACACCTTGGTGGGAATATATAACCCCTATTCTAAACCAGACTCAATCCATTTGATGCAAACCAATGATTGTATATGTAACAAACAAACCACAGCCGATTTCATAGACAAAAATATAGAAATAATAAAAATTCCGGCCAATCATGTTGCAGATAGCATTGCTTTTGTTTACCTTTGAAAGCAAAAACAGCATAATTCTATGATGCTCGGAGGAGAACTAGGTACTCTGCTAGTAGGTAGGTACTAGAAAATTCGAAGTTTTGGCGTTTATCCTAGCCGAGTAACCGCTCATGCAGCACAACATCATTCACTCAACGAACGTGATCTTGTAAATAAAATAAGAATAAAACAATGCTCATCTCTTCTCTTCTCTACCAATGTATCTTTCAAACTACTATGATTAAGATATCTCAGCTATCAAGTTCA
This sequence comes from Sclerotinia trifoliorum, assembly GCA_905066765.1. NCBI lineage: Eukaryota > Fungi > Ascomycota > Leotiomycetes > Helotiales > Sclerotiniaceae > Sclerotinia > Sclerotinia trifoliorum. The sequence continues at coordinate 101,633 of CAJHIA010000010.1, read as the reverse complement.
TCTCAAGAGCTCACATTCAAGACAGTCGGTTTTATCTGTAAAGTTTATTGCTATTGCGGTTTAAATAGCCTCGATCACCTGAGCTGAGTGAGCTAAATCACACTTCGCCACCCTGGAAACAACCACCTTTTGAGCAAATCCTCATGTCACCATCGGAACCCATTCCAAAAGATATGGAGACTTCCACTCCTCAGGAGCAAACAACAAACGATGAGACTGTAGCCTTAGCGCCAGAATCAGAATCAGGTCTTCTATCCCCACCGCAAGATCAACAACAAACAGGAGCAACTCAAGATGAAGTAGGCAAAAATCAAGTTCTAGTAGACGCAGCAGAACTGGCCGAAATAAGAAAACAAGTCGAAAAGATTCTTATCTATCAACGCACCGGAAAAACAAACTCGCCTTCCTTTACTTTATTCCCCACGTTCCCGTTGGAAATTCGTCGTCATATCTGGAAACATGCTCTTATGGGTCCGCATCTCCACGTTATCACGGATCGAGCAGCGACTCGCAGCAGAATTACAGTGATTATGCAAAGCTGTAAAGAAGCTTATGAGGAGGGCATGGTACTACAATTTCCCTATTTCACCTACTGCGATTACAGTTCGTGGGGTGATAAAAACTCCCACGCTTCACTTCCAAAACATTATATGAATCCACATGCGGATATCATGTGGGTGGTTCAGAATAAGCCAGGCAATCTTCTTCCTTGCTCTTTGTCATTATATGATGGTCGTGCTCCGTATCGCATGGTGAAGATTCTGGCTATCGATTATCGGGTATGGAGTGAGCCGAGCCTTAGTCGGGGTAATGGTAATAGGTGGACTCCGGGATCGATAGATTGGGTACCATTTCAAATGTGCGAGGAGATATACATTGTTCTGAACGAAGTTGCTTTTTCCCTATTCAACGGCGTGGAGTTCGTTGAGCCGGAGGATATTCCAAATGAGCGTTTCCCTTCGTATATGCTTACCTCTCAAGGTTACGAGAAGTCCAATTCTGCTCATTTCAGAGAAGCGGAGCAAAGAAGGAAACTCTGGAAATATTTTCGAGAATGGTGCGATAGTCTCCAAGAGGGCGATGTAAGTTCTCTAGTGCGAGCTCAGGATGCACCGCCCATTCGCTATGTAATCGCAAAGTCAAACGCCGACGGAGAATCATTCCGATACACCACAAACCGGAAGCCGATCACGACTGGTCGTAATGCTCTGACTCCTCTGAACAAGGAGACTATGCCAGATGAACTCAGAGTCTTAAACTCAACTTCGGATTTCGATTGCTCGCATCCAATAAACCAGGCTCCGCAAAGCGATAGCGAATACGATGGATATGATGAATTTGCAGGTGGTTTGGAGTTTGACAGTGATGCTGAAGATGACGATGACGATGACGATGACGATGACGATGACGATGACGATGACGATGAGGATGAGGATGAGGATGAGGAAGTGAAAGTGGAAGTGGATGTGGGTTTAGAAATGGATTTGAATTTGGATTTGGATGGAAGTGACATGGGAACCTTTGACCTTTTCTAGGATGTTGACGATTTCGATTTTCATGATGATGCCTGTTTGCAGATAGATAATTGGTATGGAATGGAAATGATTCAACGCTCTTCTAAAGCAGATAGAATTTTAATATATGAGTAAAAAACGCCTCATGTAAGATTATATCACTCCTCCCTGATTCCGTCTAACTATCCCAATCTTAAACATATACCCTCATCAACATATGATCTCATCGATACGTGTCTTTGTTAACACATACCCTCGTATTAGGGTTAGAGTATAGTAATAGATATCAATCTCTCTCTCTCTTTTATATTCAATAACCTCTCATATACCTCTCTTTCTCTTCCACTTATTAAAAGTAAACGATATAAACGAATAAAACAAACCAGTTACTAACTAAGCTCAGCTGCTCGCAAAGAAGATATAATATAACGTAGTCAGTACAATATTAACGTGATTATTATGTATGCACAATTCCTTCGTCTTTTCCTTCCGTCTTCCATCATTCCATTTCCGCCCTTCCCCATCCCACCATTCCCACCATTCCCCCGTCCCCCCATCCCACCGTCCCCAACCCTATCTTCAACCGTCTTCCATTTTTCGACCATCTCAGACTCACAGTTTGATCCTCTCCTATGAGCGTTATACTCAATTCTATCCCAATACCCATACCATCTACATTATTTCACTAACCCCCAACCGTTAATCTCTCACACTCAAGATTGACTCGCTAGAAAGTTGGCTGCCTATAACACCCAAAAGTTAGCATCTCATCCAACAAATTCAAACCCAATAAAGACGACACCGCAATCAATAGCCTTAGAGTCCACTCCCAGATTCAAAAACGTTAAAACCACCAAGGACCCAAAAATTCACCAAAAGAAAAAAAGAAATACTCACCCTCTCCAAGTTATAATCATATTTCTCCAACGCAGCCAAAGCATCATTCCTCTTATACCCCATCCCGGTAAGGTTCTTCAAAATCGGATCGTCATGTTCTCCAGCTTCGGTAAGAGCTCTCCCAACTAGTGGTCTTTCACTCCCACTTGGAGCTCCTCCTAAATAACATGTTAATTTCTCTACTATTTCCATCACATACAAACGTGCTCGTTTTTGGATTTCGACCAATCAATACGGATGAGTCATTCTATTCCAGGAATGAGGCTGCCACCATGTTGGTTGGCCATAAGTGAAGGTGCTAACTGAGGAAACAAAGTGTAGGAGGAAAAACGATCGGAGAAGAAAACAGCCTAGACTTACCAGCAATAGAGTTATCGTTTGAAGCTGCACCAGCACCGTTACCATTACCCTGCGCCGCAGAAGCACTTGCATCACCCCCTGGTGCATCCAAACCGGCAAAAATTGCATCCCAATCATGATTATCATTTACAGCTGTTGCCCCAGTTGCTGTTGGTTTTGGAGGCGAGGTAAAATCTCCAAATCCGGAAGCATCACCACCGAAAGAATTGCCCGAATGATCTTGATGTTTAGATGTTGGGGGACTATCAAACATGGGATTAAAATCATCTAGGCCATTTCTTGATTCATGAATAGATGAAGCTGCATTGGCAAACTCATCATCAGCTTCACCTTCTTTTGCGTCCTCAAGATCATCGAATTCGTCACCGAAGTCATCATCAAAAGGAACTTTAACAGGTGGAGCTGGCTGCGAAGATGTTTGAGGTGCCGCCGTAGCAGAAGAATGTTCGGAAGGTGGAACTTCTCGAGATGGAAGAAGTCCAGAATATTGCTGAACCTCCGAGTGTGCTTGATCGGCTGGGGAAACAGCTTTGTCATAAGCTGGTGGTGAAGCTTGAGCATTAGGAGTTGGAGGATCACCACCAACAGTAGCAGCAGGAGCTGGTGTATTCGAAAGCTCCTTTGCACCTCCAGTTGTACCCTCCGCGGCTTTCCTAACCTGCGCGGGAGAAGCTGGGTTGAAGTCATCGTCAAAACCGCCGCCACCAAATCCACCCTCACTAGCACTATCACTTTCATCATCATTATCTAATTCCGAGATGGGAGGGAACTCTTGACCAAATCCAGGTGAAGCTGCGGTAGCTACTGAGGGCTCAGTAGAGCTTCCTGTATTTGAGCGCTCTGGGGCCTTGCTAGAATTACCAAATCCGGCAAAGGCTGCATCGAAGTCATCCTTTGCTGTACCAGATCGTACTGGCTCCTTAGTCGTCGCAAATGGATCTGCAGCAACCTGTTCGCTTAACGTAGTACCACCAGTAGGGGTAGCAACAATGTTAGAATTGTCATCACCTGGGAATGCTCCCGGAATGCTATCCTTCGACTCGGTAACGGCAGGAGAAGCTGTAGAGCGACGATCAATATCAGGGGAGACTGCTCTGGCTGTTATAACGGGTTCAGTTTGATTCGTAATAGAAGAACCTGTAGGAGTGGTTCCCATGTAGTTTGTCGGAGTCTCACCTCCGGTTGAATTATCTCCGAATCTGCTGTTGGGTGCAGAAACTTGTCGCGATGAGCTTACAGAATCATCGTGGGTTGGAAATGGCAGGAAACTTGAGCTAATTTGTCTTGATGCAGGCATCGGTGGAGCTGCTTCGCCTGTTATAGATGGGGTAGAAAAGCCACCACTTGTTTGTGGTCGGGTTGGAAGATCTTGCTTGAACGAAGTAGGAGGTGCTGCTGTTTCTTGATGTGGTAAGGCGGAACCAAATGCTGGGCCAAATACATTTTCAAATGAACGATCAGTTTGCTGCACGGGCGAAGCAGCAAAAGCAGAGCCCATATCAGTATTACTTCCACCCGTTGCTTGGCGTTTGAAAAATGGGTTATTAGCACTCATGGTAGAAGGTGCAGGACTTGCAACTGAAGCAGGACTTTGTGCTCTAGCCTGAACAGGGCTTTGGCTACGAGCCCTAGCGGCTGCTGCAAGAGCAGCGGTATCTTCTTCAATACTTTTTGTCAAATCTGAGGCCTCACCCTTTAACTTATCCCGTTCACTTTCATTAGTTGCCAATTGCTTCTTGTTGATTGCAACTAAACCCTTCTGCTGACGAGCATCTGACCTCAATTTCTCAAGTGCTGGCTTTAATTGCGTAATTTCTGCATTGACTACACGCATTCGCTCTTTCAAACTAGCATTTTCCTGTTGATCTGCTTGCAGTGCCGTAACGATTTGTCGATGTTGTGTTTGAACATCCGTGTAAGTCGCTTCAAGCATGGCCATTTCTGTTTGAAGCTTCTTAGTCTCATTACGCGAAGCATTCAATCTCTCTTCCAAACTTCGGACATCTTTAACTTCTTGCTCATACAATGCTCGCAGTTGACCAAGACGTGCCTCAAATTGTTGCTTCTGTGAATCGGCTTGGGTTAATTCATTTTGTGTTGCACTCCTTTGACTCTGTACCTGCTGCATCTGTGTCGATAACGTGCCAACTTGGTTAGACAAATTTGCAAGCTCGGTAGTCTCGCTAGTTAACTTGCTGCTGATCTCTGGATCATTATCACCGAGAAGATCCTCACTGACAGATGGTTGTTGCGAAAACGCTCGATTGGGGGCAGAATTGTTAGATCCTCCCGTGAGATGAGCGGTAAGGGTATGACCGAAAGAGGAGGATGGAACGAAAGGCTTAAAGACAGATCCTGTATGCTGGGGAGATTGTTGAACTGGCGAACTTGGTGCTAAAGGTTGGGCGCTGACTCCGAAAGGATCAGCATGTAATTGGCGATTCGGACCAAAAGACGCAGAACCTCCAGTTGATTGTGGTGCTTGAACAGGTGCAGGTGGTGATGAGAGTGCATCCAGCCCAAACAAGTCATCGGCAGCTGACTTGGGCATTGTTGGGGGATGAGATTCAAAAGCTGGAGCTGTGGGCATGGGCGCCGGTCTGACTTGATTTCGCATGCTTGGCGGAATAAGATTTGGAGGTAAAGTAGCAGGTAACGAATCTCGGCCATCCTTTTTACCTCGCTGTTGTCGAATGAGGTACATGGCGACGGCAAATTCATCCGTGGTCAAATGACCAGCTGAATTTATGTCGGCAAGATCCCAAATTTGTGCCAAAACCTCCTCTGGGAGTTTGGAATCCGAGAAGAATGGCACGGCCTCATCTCCTGTAATATATCCCTTGCCGGTTCTGTCGAGGGTATGATATATACCATCGAATCTTTGCTTATCTACAGGACTAATAGCCCATTCACCACCGGTAGGCTGAGGTATCTGCTGAGGCATCTGCTGAGGAGAAGCATATGCGGGTCGACTTAAAGGACTATTGGCCCTTCCGTGCTGGCCACTGAATTGTCTTGGCATCGCCGATATGTTATTACCAGTAGATTGACGGTTAGGGGCTCCTCTCCGTGCAGCAGCTTCATAAAGTCCCGCGGGAAGAATATTTGGTAAAGCTCGAAGTTGACCGGATTTAAAGGAAGCCAGAAGATGCATGGCAATCACAAATTCCGTAGATGTAAGAGCTCCTCGTTGTTCCGTGTCTGCCAAATTCCATATCCTACCCAGTATTTCATTCGGTAAACCCGCGCGCTCGAATATCTGCTTAGCTTGTTCGCCTGGGAGAATGCCTCCTTGAGCCCCCGATTTCTCAAAAAGTTGAGCATATTGTGTCGATTTCTCGGCGGAAAGAGGGGGGACTCGAATTGGTCCAGATCCGCTTGGTTGAGGTTGTAGAGCAGCGGGGGGCGGCCCAGCAGGAGGTTGAAATGTAGGAGTGGGAGTAACTAAACCTCCATCAAATTTTGGTAGTGGTCCAGGGCGCAAAGCTAATTCAGGGGTAGGATCTCGTCCAGCTTGATAATGACCAATCAGTCGTAGTACAATACCAAAGCCCGCCGGTGTCAGAAGTCCTCGATTCTCCTTGTCTGCAATCTGCCATATCTACGAGCAAAGTCAGTATCATATGCATACAAACTCACTTATCTTCCGCGCGCTGCGTCGACTACAACAAACAAAAGCAAAAGTAAACAGCTGAAACCCACCTCCCCCAAAATCCTTGGTTCCAATCTCGTCTTCTCAAAGAATTTAACAGCCACTTCTCCCGTCACCACTCCAATGTTTTCCGTATCCGCCTGTCGAAACAATTGCCCAAAGACACGTTTTTCTTCCGGGCTCAAATTTAAGGCTGGTGCCGCTAGAGTGTGTTAGTATTTGCTGCATTTACTCGTCCACCAGATCCCGTGCAGCTATGGTATAACATAGCATATAGCTATGAACAGCCGCGACCATTCATGGAGCTTTAAATGAATTTATACTTACTAGGATCTTCTGCCATGTTGATCTTATAATTGCTCTGCTGAATATCTAGGTCAAGAATCAGATAATGCGAAATCGACAATAACTCAAGGGAAGCTTCGTAACCGCCGAACGAAGCTGCGATAATGCTAGAGGGAGCTATCTCAAATGACGCGATCTCGAATAATTCAAAGTAAAACAGCCAAAACAAAACGAAAAGCAGGTAGCTTCCTTCCTTCCGTAATTATCAACTTGTATCGAAAGAAAAACGTGGGAGGAGGGCGTTCGTTTGTTCGTTTCTTCCAAGTTCAACCTAAAGCGCAGGTAGCGTTGTGATAGGTAGGTAGGTAGGTAGGTAGATATCTTGGTAAAACTAGGTTACCAATAAAGCGAGGTAGCAGGCCTAAGCAAGGTACTAAGGAAGTAGTTGGGTAGGTAGTTTTATTAGTTTACTCCGTCACCCGTGTGGTTCGTACGGAGTAAACAGAACAGAGCCACGAACAAGCCCGGTCACATTCATAACCTAGCAGCAGCAGATGATACCTACCTATTACCGATTTCCGATTTCTCCGCCTTTCGCTTCTGTAAATGAATGAGAATCAATCATTGCATAAACCCAACCACTCACATTCTTTCATGTAGGAATCTCACCTACTTGGGCCACTTTCTGCTGCCAAATCCTTGGTTCGATTTGCCCAATCTTATTGTTTCTGTGAGGTTACTGCTATGCTATTGTGGTACGTACATATACACTAGTCTTGAATGTGTGACATACAGACATTACATTGCTTGTGCAGCTAGCTTGACGACTTCTCATGAACCCCTTAAAATAGATACTCTACTTATTAATGTGCAAATCTGGTATTTTGCACAAGAAAAACAACAAGTTGTGCCATTTTTAGTCCCCAATTACATTCATTAATCACATTTCACAACATTTTCTTATTGCTATCTGTATTGGCTACTAGGATTGGTGGTATTTGGATTACAAAAAAGCATTCTGATTAAAAAAAAGAGAGATTCCTTCGTGAATTCATTGAAAGGAAGAATGACTCTATCGGCTTGCCGGGAAACATGATCATGCTTTAAAACACGCCTCAAGAACTCACACGCTACCATATCAAGTACTAAATAAAGCTTTGCGGATATGTAACCTCGTAGAAGATTGACATATGAAACAAGGGAATGATTTAGTACTCCGCATCAGCACCCTCGTCACCCTCAAGAGAGTCTGTTGCAACTTCTTCATAATCACGCTCCAAAGCGGCAAGATCCTCACGAGCCTCGGAGAATTCACCTTCCTCCATACCCTCACCGACATACCAATGCACGAAAGCACGCTTGGAGTACATAAGGTCGAATTTGTGGGAAAGGGCGGACCATGCCTCAGCAATGGCAGTTGTGTTTGAAAGCATGCATCTTCAAAAAGGGTTAGCAAGGTATTTTCAATAAAGGGGCGGGTTGAACTTACACAGCACGGTTAACCTTGGCCAAATCACCGTTAGGAACGGTTTGAGGTGGCTGGAAGCAGATACCAATCTTGAAACCAGTTGGGCACCAATCAACAAATTGAATGGTGCGCTTAGTTTTGAGAGTGGCCACAGCAGCGTGAACATCATTTGTTACAACATCACCACGGTACAACAAGCAAGTAGCCATGTACTTTCCGTTGCGTGGGTCACATTTGACCATCTGGTTATTGGGCTCAAAGCAAGACATGGAGATTTCTTGGACGGAATTGGCCTCGTGAGATGCCTTGGCGGCGGAGACAACTGGGGCGTAGGCAACGAGAGGGAAATGGATACGTGGATATGGAACCAAGTTGGTTTGGAACTCGTTAAGATCAACGTTGAGGGAACCATCGAATCGGAGGGAGGCGGTGATGGAAGAAACAACTGTAGATTATTAGCACAAGAAACAATTTCCATTTCCCAGGAACAGCATACCTTGGGCGACCAATCGGTTCAAGTTGACGTAGTCAGGTCTCTCAAGACCAAGATTCTTTCTGCAGATGTCGTAGATAGCCTCATTGTCAACCATAAAAGAACAATCGGAATGTTCAAGAGTAGTGTGGGTTGTAAGGATAGAGTTATATGGTTCAACGACGGAGGTAGCAGTTTGTGGTGCTGGGTAGACACAGAACTCCAACTTTACTTTCTTTCCGAAATCGACTGACAAACGCTCCATAAGGAGAGCACCGAAACCAGATCCAGTTCCACCACCGAAAGAGTGGAAAACGAGGAAACCTTGGAGACCAGAGCAGTTATCGGCAACCCGGCGAACCTTATCCAAAACCTGATCGATCAACTCCTTGCCAACAGTGTAGTGACCACGGGCATAGTTGTTGGAGGCATCCTCCTTTCCTGTGATCATTTGTTCCGGGTGGAACAAGTTGCGGTATGTACCGGTACGGACCTCATCGACGACATTTGGCTCGAGATCACAGTAGATAGTACGTGGAACATATTTTCCTTGACCTTTATTGCAGAATCCTGTCAGTATTCTGACATATCATAATGTTGTAGCTGTATTTTGTATGCATACCGGTTTCGGAGAAAAAGGTGCTGAAGCCTTGGTCGGGGTCGGCGGCTTTACGTTCCTCGGTCAAGTATCCATCGGGCTGTTAGAGACGTTGTCAGTAAAGGCTAGGAGTATTAGAAAGGTTGTTATAAACATTATGCTTACCTGAATACCATGCTCAAGACAGTAGAGCTGCAAGAGAGAAACATCTGTCAGTTATGCGAGCTCCATAGCCATCATCCGCCGCGACGACAATATGGATTTTGTCGACTTGAGAACTTACCTCCCAGCAAGAGTTTGCGATTTGACAACCGGCTTGACCGACTATAGGAGATACACATCAGTATACTTTCATCGTCAACATTGTGTTATTTACAAAACAACCCCTTGTGATAGCGGTGTATAGTATAAACGCGTCGAAAGGATTCTTACCGTTGATGCTAATAACTTCACGCATTTTGATAGTAGATAGGTGAAGAGGTAGTTGTGATTTGAGATTATGTAGAAGAGAAAGATGATCTTAGCAAGGAAATCTCTTGCAAGATGTTGGTCAAATATGGTTACTTTTTTGGGAAGATACGATAGTGGGGAATGAGAAAGCACAGGGGGACTAGGAACTTGGAACTTGGGTGTTGAGGAATTAAAGTCGTCGCTTCTTGAAAAGTGGATCAAAAATAAACAACGGGATATTTTATCTAATAGAATAAAGGGGTGACCGCGTTGGCGATTGGAAAATTAGTAAGGATTAAGAATATATAGTCACTGCTTCTAGAATTTCTCCATTTTTAAATCAATTTAACCCAAAATGGACTAAATATGGAGATGGAGATTGGTAACCTTTGGTAAATTTGAAACATCTCGGAATAACCAGCCTTCTAGAAGAAATTTGGTTGGTATGTACTAGGGACAGTAGCTGGGTACCTAGCTATAGATCGGAGATTCACAACTATTCAACCCCAACTCTTCATACCGGTATTATTCCACACAACACTTCACCATGCAATATACCACCAACCTCCTTCCCATTCCCTCACTGCTCCTCCTATTAACCTCACAAATCCAACAAGCATCAGCAAACACCGAAAAAGCCATATTCCTCGGTCCCTCAGCCCTGCAAATCCCCGCAGCTCATCCAACCCTTTCCGACCTGCATCTCTCCGCCCTCTCACCCCAACACCACATATTACGAACACACATCGATGCCGAATTCCCTACATCCAATTCAAAATATGGCCAATCTTCATGGTATCTTCTCCAGGGATTGGAAGAGGGACAACGATATGAAGTGCGAGTGTGCTGGGCAGCCACGGTACGAGACGCCTCTCCGTATTCCATATTTTCCGAGCTTGAAATGCTTAAAATCTGGATCATTGCTAATGAATCTTAATCAATCCAGGATCCAACTTCATTTCGTCTTAACACTTATGACTTAACAGCCGTTTTCGAAACCCCTGAATTGATTACATCTCTTGCACAATATTCAGAGACTCGTCAGCCTGTGTTCAATGATGTTCAAGATCATATCCCCAAAATCTCCCATGCCGACTTTAAATATAAGCATAAAGATGATATCTCTTCAACATTATTTCTACAGATTTATGCAGCTGCAGATTATTATACCATGAATCGAACTCTTATGGAGGATGTTCCACCTGTATTAGTCGACATTATTCTGGACCCTTACATATTCAATATCCTTCCCAGATCATTAGTACCCACTATCGCATATGTAATTTTACTTGCTGTCGGAAGCTGGTATGCTTCAAAATACGTCATGGATTGGATGTGCACGATTGGTGCCAATGAGTTGAAGAGTGAGAAGAAGAATTCATGAATAGCAGGCTATCATATTTCATAAAGAGTATTCTCTCCAAAAGCCATGCAGTTTTCGCATATACAGGATATCGATCTATCAGAAGAAGCCCTAGCCGTCCCAAACACACCGGAGTTATTAGCTCGCTTACTCTATCCATCATACTACGATTAAAGCACTACCATCCTGGTTGACCAGGATAACCACTGGAAGGAGGAGGAGGGTAACCACCAGATGAACCACCTTGCGAGCCATGTTGTTGATGATGTTGGCCATGATGAGGATGGCTTCCATGTGGTATAGGAGGAGCTCCGCCACCGTACATGCCCCCTGACATCTCTGAACCAGGCGGGCCACCATATTGATGTTGCTGTTGCTGGTGCTGTTGATGTTGCGGATGCCCTTGATGTTGTTGATGTTGAGGCGCACCGTATCCACCTGGAGAACTTGGACCAGATCCATAAACTGGAGGTCCCGGGTATTGATTATGTTGCGATTGCGGAGCATTTCCGAATGTAGACTGATGTTGAGGAGCACCGTACGATGATTGTTGACTCGGAGCACCATATTGTTGTTTTGGTGGCATGCCATGAGATGGATTTTGTGGATCATATTGATGGGATGATGCAGATCCTTGAGAATAAGAATGGTTATGTCCTTGGGAATAGGACTGTGACGATGTTGTATGTGTAGGTCCTTGGCCATAGGATTGTGCGGGAGCTGGAGAGCTGTATGAGTTCTGACTTGCGCCGGCAGGCTGATAAGAACTTGGAGGAGCTGCTCCAGAATAACCTCCTTGGCTTGCGCTGCTGTTGTTCGAATATCCGAAGTTTTCACCCTGCTATTTAGATATTAGCACAATACCAAAAATCGACGAAACAGTTCCACCTACAGATTGACCTTGATGTCCAAACATTCCACCCAAACTTCCCATCAATCCGCTAGCACCACCCTGACCATGTTGACCAGTCTGCGAGCTGGAATAACTCGAACTCTGTGCTGGTGGTTTGTCTGTTTTCTTTCCACCACCCAATAAACTACCCAAAGCACCCGCGATCCCAGATGTGCCACTGCCACTTGTTGAATGCGAATTATTATTATTGTTATGACTTGATCCTGAAGATCCTCCCAAGAATGAACTTGCGAGTCCACCTAGACTTCCCAAACCACTTCCTTGATTGGAACTACTACTTCCACCTAGGATTCCTCCGGTTTGCTTTTTCAAATATTGGTTTGTAATAAAGGACTATTGCAACATTATAGATTAGTATCCCACACCTTGAAGTAAAATAATCAAAAATATAAAGAAAAAACCACAAAATAATCAAAAACTCACCCCAATACCTCTCTCCCCATCTCCACCCGCATTCTCCCCTCCAAATCCCCTCGTCCCATCACCACCCATCTCAGCAGGCTGCGCATGCGCGTGCATACTATTCATATTATTTCCATATTCTCCCCCGTGACTTTCCCCAGGTAATCCATAGGGATGTTCAGTTCCCTGCGGTGTAGCTTGAGGTGTGGGTCCCGTAGGTGCAGCATGGATAGGTGTATCCCATTGCGAAGCTCCGGTGCTTAGTTGCACGAAATAATATTTCTTGCTGTTGCCGTCCCATTGGGCGATCCAGCCTGAGGGGAGTGGTGGTGGTGCGAAGGAGGGCCCTTCTTGCCCGGGTCTGTGGTTGGGTGTGTTTGTTAGTAGGTTGTTTCTTTGAGTTTTGAGTGAGGGAGGGGTTGAGTTTGTTAGTTGGAAAAGAGGAGAGGAGTGGTTACGTTGACGGTCCTGTCATTTTTTCGCAACGGGTGGTTGTGTCGATTTGCGATTTGAGATTTCTTTGCGGGAAATAGATAGGAAGGTAAATGTCGATACTAAATCGAGGTTATTGAAATCTTTGGAGAAAGATAGTGAAGGATGTTGGACAAAAAGGTGGTTCGCACAGCCCCGCCACTCTTCGTTCATAGAGAATTCAGCCACACATCTGACAGGTAAATCTGACTCTTCTCAGCTGGACAAGGAGCAATTGGTAATTGGTCAGTAACTGTTCAAATGACAAGGTTAAAAGTTAGTATTTATTGCAAGTTAGATTTTATATGGATATTCCCTGATGACTGTAATAATGCCTAACTTTTGCTTACTACCTATCTACCCAGTATGCATACACCTGTGGGCATCTTCGTCCGATCATTAAAGATACCAAACTCCAAGGTAACAGCCCACATTCAAAAGTGTGGCTCAAAAATCAAACAGGTGTGGCTCGATTTGTATGGAAAGCCAACATTCCCATCATCGAAGTTTGATCCCCAAAATGACAAATAATCTTTGATTTATGCCCACACCTTCTGAGTTTGAGCAGGCAATAGGTAAGACCATTGCCAGGAAAGTAGGTAGCTAGCAAGTAAGCAAGTCGATCAGGTAAACAAAACTTTCTTTTCTGCCAGAAACAACTTATCTTCTGTAATAGCAGTATCCAAGTCACATCGCTCGACCCTTCGCCATGACGAACTCACACCCAGATGCAGATGTCTTTCCTCACGCTACCGGCTTTGCAGCTCAGATGGTAGGAGAGCATTCTAGAGAAGAGCCAGTCAAACTGTACGCTGGATGGGTATACAATCCCCAAGTCTAATCCTAAACAAGCTCCTCCACTCACGCAAAACAGTTCTGTCCCTTCGTGCAACGCGTGCTCCTCGTTCTCCTAGAAAAGAATATTGCCTTCCAATACATAGAAGTAAACCCATACCACAAACCTTCCTCTCTACTCAAACTCAATCCCCGCGGTTTGATTCCCACTCTGGAATATGAAGGCAAAGCACTCTACGAAAGCACCATCATTTGCGAATTCCTCGAGGATGCATATCCATCTCACTGGCCGCGTTTACTGACTCGAGAGCCATTCGAGAAAGCTCGTCTGAGGATTTGGATCGATCACACTACTTCTCGTATTATCCCTGCTTTTCACCGCTTTCTTCAATATCAACCTCTATCTTCTCAGGATCCCAAATTCCTTTCTCTCCGCACTAAATTCCTTATGTCCATCTATGACTTCACCCAGGAAATGGACCCCATCGGACCTTATTTCACAGGGAAAGATCCGTGTCTGGTAGATTTTACCCTAGCACCTTGGGCTCTCCGCATTTGGGTTTTTGATTATTTCAAAGGTGGTTTGCATATCGAGGAATTAGGCGATATGAGAGAAAGATGGGAGAAATGGGTAGAGGCTATTGAGGAAAGGAAGAGTATTCAGATGAGTTTGAGTGAGACGAAATATTATTTGCCGATTTATCAAAGGTATGCGGATGATCTTGCTCAGTCGGAGTTGGGGAAGGCAATGAGGGAGGGGAATGAAGTGCCTTGAATGGAAGAGAGGGAGAGAGTAAGGAGTAGGATGCCGTGAAAAAGCAGAGAGGGACGCGGAACTGGCCTGGGCTAGTTAGAAGAGAGGTGGAGATTATTAGTGACTTACATGAAAGCCTAAGTAGGAGTTTAAAGAACAAATAAACAACTTTATATTCTATATTCTATACTCCATACTCCATACCCATCCCATTCTTTATATTCTATAATCCATAATCTATAACCTATAAATAAATCCCAAGATTCCAGTTCTCCCTAGCACTTTGTACTTTCCACATTTCAATTTACCTACCTATATCTCTCTACCTACCTGCCTGCCTACTACCTATCTATCTACCAACTTATTATATCAATAGCTCTCCATACACAGTATATATTATAATAATACTCAAAACACCATCTATAAAACATTTATCTCGTTTATAGCCACAAAGCTAAGATTATGATTATGATTATGATTAGGCATTTGAAAGAGATGAATATTAACTACTATCACCATCACCATCACCATCACCATCACAATCTGAACATAATACAGAAATACCCTCATGAATTTTGCTTCAATTAAATATCATATGATACCCACCGCTATGGACGTCCATAACCTACGTACGCCTAAAATTGCTTGGGCCACAAATATATGGCCATCTAAACGAACTGCGAAAAGTGAAGTGGAAAAAACTTTAAACATCTCAATGCTTAGCCATGCTTATTTGCTTATGCTACAAGAGAAAATTAATTCATAGCCAGGATTAAATGTACATTTATAGTCAACCTAAAATCCAAATGGATTTTGAGGAGCTAGATAGTATTAGCACTTTGCATTCATAACTTAGCATAAACGGAATCTTACTGGCTTGTGCAAGGTTCGCGCGTCTCCCAGTGGGTTGAGGCGCAATATTATTAGTGCCATTGACTCCGAACCGAACTGCAATAGGAGTTAGTTAAATGCTTGCACGGAGATTCTGATAAGAGCACAAAATTACCTGGTGGTGCTGGCCCGGTCGCCTGCGGGAGTAATGCGGCTTGTTGCTGCTGCGGCATAGGTGGGATTGGTGGTGGAGTAAAAGTCTGATTGAAGCCATTGGCTCCATTTATCATGCCAGTTGGTTGAGGTTGCAGAGCTGGAGGCAAGTATGAATTTACACCAGTGGGTTGAGGATATTGTTGCCCAGGAGGGAATGCGCTCTGAAAACCAGTAGGCTGGGCTTGAAGCGGTTGTGGTTGGAATGGTTGTGCTGGGGGGTTTGCGAATGGTGTACCGGTTTGGTTGGGCATGAAAGGCTGTTGGGGGTTACCTGTCTGCATAGGAAATTGTTGAAAGTTGTTAGGTACTCCTGGATTAAATTGATTGAATCCCGTAGGTTGTTGCATCATGCCTGTTTGTTGTTGCTGTTGTAGCATAAACTGTTGTTGTTGCATCTGCTGCTGCTGCTGCTGCTGTTGTTGTTGTTGCATGCGTTGTTGATTGAGGTCATGAAGACTTTGTCCAGGAGGAGCAATTTGAGGTTGGAAGGCTCCATAACCAGTAGCTTGAGCTTGCAATGGAGGTGGAGCATAAGCACTGGCAGCTTGAGGAGCTGATAGAGGACGCGAAGGGGGAAGTGGTGGTATCAGAGTAGAGTTTGCGGTCATTTGAGGGGGGCCAGGACGTTGGCGTGCTAAGTTTGCGGGAAATAAAGGTCCTGAAGGAAGGGTTTGTAGTTGAGGAAGTCCGGTTTGTTGATTTCCAATTCCCGCAAACATTGAAGGTGTAACGGCCGGTGGAGCTTGAGGCTGCGGTGATGCTTGAGCAGTTGGCTGTGCCTTGACCGGCTCTAAAGGTGTAGATAATAATGAGAGCTCTTGCATTGAGCCCGTGATAGCAGGTTGCTGAGGAGCTGGAGCAGGAATGGGTTGGGCATGAGGACTGCTCGTGGTTTCTTGTTTCGATGGCTTAACATCCCATGCATCATCGTCAAATCCTTCCCTTTTGACGTCCTTTTCCGCTGGGGTTGGAGCGTTTGCAAGAGGCGTGGCAACTCCTTGAAGTGAGGATTTCTCAGTGCCATTTTGCGAGAAAGCATTGGCATCCACCACATCATTAGTTTGGACGGCAGGAGCCGGGCGACCTTTCCTGGTGTTATTCTTCAGGGCACCACCTGGTCCAGAAAAGAGGCCAGCTTCGCCCTCATCCTCACCTCCAAAGCTGACATTCCGCTTGCCATCTTTCCGCGTATATTTCTTGTCCAAAAACCTTATTATTTTAATGATATCTCCCTCGCGTATCCCAAGATTTCGTAGTACGGTTGCATCGATATCAGGTAAAACGCTTTCATCCATAGAATCCCGCTTGAATGCCTGCGCATATCTCTCACAAAGTCCCACATTGACGTCGCAAGACAGAAAGAATTGGAACCAATCATACTCAGGGGTTTGGATACTTGCACCTGCACCCGTCCTTGCACTCGTACCTGCACCCACACCTGAACTTACACCATTGCTCGAGTCTCGCTCGGCTGCTCGTGATTTCTGCTGCTTTTTGATGTCTGACAAAGGCTTATCTTCATCCAAAGATATACCGGTCATCCGTTCAACATACTCTAGATCTTCAACCGACATCTTGACAACTGGGACGGCAATTTTCACACCATTCATCTTATGAAGATTTATCTTACCATCTTTCAGCGCCAAGAATTGTGCCTCAACACTGAATGACTTCGAACGGTCTGTCCAAGTTCGTACTTTAGCGGGATCGGGTTCTATGAATGTTAGCCTCAGCATGTTATGTTGCAGAAGAATATCTCTTACTGGATTTCGAAGACCTTGATTGACCACTTTCTCGGACACTTTCTCGTCTCTTCTGTTGCCCAGATTGGTTACCATTGTCACGAGCAAATAAGCTGCTACCCCGTTCGGGTAGTCGCATTCCAGGGCCTACCTCAACTTCGTCTTTCTTCGCTGTCTTTAGGGCTTCCCTTGCTAATCGCGCTTCTTCGAGCCTGTTTTGTTCAACGGTCGATCGCCCAGCGTTTATTCCAGCCGAACTTGATGATTGTACTGCGCCCATGATTTCAATGTAACTACTTGGGACAACTCCTTCTTTTGCATTCTTGACCCTCCGTACCATCCACCATTCCTCACTCTTCACATCATCAATGATAACGACCTCATCTCCAACATTCACATCTACTTCATCGTCTCCTTGTGCTACGAAATCATAAAGAACTTGTCCTCTCTTTTGGCCGGAGCCAGATCCTGCGGCGATAACCTCTCTTAATCCTTCGGCACGGGCAGCACCTGCAAGCTCTCCCAATGCACTAACAATTTCGGTTGCGGTGTCTTTAGCTCCGGCGTGGAAATCAATACTTTTACTTGGGCGTACTAATTCCATGAAAACATGCTTGCCTTCCAACGAGTAATGCGTCATCTTTTCAGCTGTCCAAGTTTGTTCTGGTCCATCCCGGGCTTGTTCGGGAGCAATCAGAACTGTGCCTGTAGCAATATTGATGCCCAGAGTTGTAGGCATTTTCTTCTTTTTACCCATCACATGCACCATCTCGCTGATATTATACATGTGGAATCCACCAGGCGCGCGAGCCGCTTGATGTTCATCTACATCATTCACTACACCCATTGTAGAGAAAGATACTCTGTTATGAGGGGGAGACGCGGTAACAACAGGAGATGCAGGAAGTCTCGGAGAATAACGGCGGGCAGGCTCTCGCTCCCGATCTTGTTCCCGCTCTCGATTAGGCTGCGGCAATGGCACTTGCGACACGGGTCTCGCGGGTAATGTTGGTGTAGGTGGCTCTTCATCTGAGGCTTCGGGTGTAAATTCTGGTGGAGCTCGAGCTGCCGGAGCGGAAGCTTGCCTCTGCTTTAATATACCAGCAATCGCAGCAGCCGGAGTTGCTACCGGTGATTCGGCAGGCTGAGGCGATACAGGAGACTGAGGCGCTTCTGGCGCCTCTTCTTCTACTGGAACTGGTGCTGGTCTTGGCCGACTTGGAAGACTTGGAGCAGGTGCTTCCTTGGGCTGTTCTTCCTCGGACAACTCGATATAATTCGCAGGTACGAAACCATACTCTCCCTCAAAGCCCACTAATATCCAATCCGGATCCGATGTATCAAAGACCTCGAGTTGTGCATCTTCTGTGAATGACAGCTCCTCATCCGTCTGTCTTGTGTAATCGTAGAGAGCGCGAGCTTTGCCAGATGGTGCTGACTGTAAACAGAAGTTAATATATGCCATGCCATCTCGGACATAGCAAGTATGTGCATATTGTTATGTGAAAGGGTATGTCAGTCCGTAGATGACATTGTCACAATCCCCAAATGAAATTAGAATATGCATACCTCCTGGATGTAATTATTCGGGATCAATCCCACAGGTTCATCCTCATCTTCCGCAGAAGCCTTCTTCTTTGCTCTCCACCAGTCGTCTTCCGTGCTCTTCTCTAGTACGTAGAGAATGTCCCCTTCTTTAATAGTGAGCTCACCCTCACCTGCCGGCACATAATCGTATGCTGCGGTATAAACACCCAAGAAACCCATCTTGAATGAATCGTCGGAAAAGTAGCTATGAGGAGAGAAAACTCTCCTGCTTGACTGGAAATTGTTATCGTCCTGCGAAGTGGTCTAAGTACTGCCCCATGTAATTTCGGAAATCCAGTAGTTCGTTCCAAGTTCGCGATGCCGTATTTACCCAGTTCTGGATTGAACGTGCTGCCTCGAACAAATGTGACGGGGTGTATTAGATTATTGGAGCCGACGGTTTATGTATGAGGAGGAATTAAATGATACCAAATTAAATGAATATTCTAAGATCTTAGGAGCAATACCTAGGTAGTTTTGAACAAATGAGTGTAAACACGGATATTGCGAGGTGTAAGTTGATAGGAAATGACGTTGCGCGAGTGGTCTTAATAAATGTCCGTATCTAGGGTCACGTCTAGATGTGATATTATAAAATTAATAAATCACAGCGTCGGTCCGTCCGTTCCCATTATCTGCACAACAAGGAGACATGTTATCTGAGGATGCAACATCTAATTCAGTAGTTTTGGAACAAAGTCAAACTTGTGTTGATAATATTTAAGAACCCAAATATATGTCATTCATCGCATTCACCAGCCATCGATATAGCGATGTCGTGGTTAAGTGGCATCCATCAACTGCGTCAGTCAGCATTGGAACTTCTACACCAGGCCTTTGTGTATCAGTCAACATTTATGCATTTATCTTAGGATATCCCAACGGACGACCAAGCATAAACTATATCATGTAAGAGTTACTGGGGTATAGATATCTATACCGGTATATGATAACGACATGAAGATCGATAACAACAAGTGTTGTATTCATGGGGAATCCATTCGATAGATCCGATGAACGATGGTCGAGCTTTCAACGCGCCACAGACTTCGATGGAGTGACCGAATTTCCGGATATGTGGAAATCAAGACAAGTAAGTTTAAACTGACAAACCGATTATTGAACAGAATTCTCGATATATATTTCACTAGTACGGTGGTTATGAAATCAGTTATCTGTATTAAGACGACATTGTCATTTTCACATGCCTGCAAAATCGGCTTACGCAGTACTCGGACTTCCCCTCTGTCTGCTCCGCCTCGAATGCGAAACCGTAGGTAGTCATATCCGACATTCTAATACATAGCTACACAAGAGAATTCTTCCTTCTACTGACCAAAGATATATTCTCTAATTCAATAGGTATACCTGAAGTCTATGGTCCTCTCAAGCAATACCATCCCCTTCCTCTGTCGGCCATTCGCATGCCAGAAATATATCGAGAGCATACCAACGATAGCAATAATGACGATATGAGATCCAATACTGACCCAAATCGCCGTCATGTATCGAGGCGCCTCATTATATCTGATAATGAATGCACCGGCAATTCCTCCTAATCCGTTGCAAGCAGTACTTGCAGCAGCGAAAGTTGCTCTTTTCCATTGTCCAACGATATTGGATGATTGATATGCATTCATAGCCGCCCAGTTCGATACATATCCTCCCGTGGAGAGGTAGGTTCCGATATAACGAACTGTGTCCTGGCTAGCAAATCCCAACATAGCGAATCCTACAATGGTACAGATGCTGTTGAAAATTATTACCAAGCCCCGAAGTTGATAATAATCTCCAACTATTGAGGAGATTATGACGGGGATTACGGCATAGAAATAGGGTGGTGCGGACAACATGATTGAACTATCCTCAGAAAACCCCATTCCACTTTTCAGAATGATGGGTAGGAAGTAGGACATGCCTTTGGTTGATGTCAGCACACTGATTTCAAAAAGTAAATTGAAGTCAACACTCACTCGTCGATACCAAGTTCAAACAAAACAACAAAGCACAGAAGCCGTAGATCTTTGGATCTAGAAAATGGACGAGGCAATTCCAAAGCGAAAATTCCTCAGCTTTCACATCACCCCTATCGTCTGAAATTCTCGCCACTGCAAGATTTTGCTCCTCGGCCGTCAAGAAGCGAAGACTTTTATGAGCATTTTCCGGGAAATCCACCATCCAAAAATAGGTTACGAATCCCAGAACTATTATCACATTAACTCTTGACTCCCTAAGTTCCTTTGAGCAGGATAACATACCTATAGCAAGTAAACCCTGCACCAGAAACATCCACCTCCAACCGGCCAAGTTCCCTTTACCGTTCAAATGGTTCACACCATAATTGAGAAAGATTCCCAGGCCCACGACAATAACTTCACCTGTTTGCAAAAATGCGAAACGAAGCTGTTGTTCTTTCCTCGTATACCAAGTCGAAATGAGATAACTCAAGCCAGGAAAGATAGCTGATTGGGCAATTCCAAGTAGAAGACGAAGGACTACCATCTGTTCCCAGGTATTGATGAATGCAGTACACTTTTTCCTCTTATTAGAACCTTTCTTCAATGTTGAATAATCGTGTGTCGAGTCAAGAGATACATACCATGGTAATAATTCCAAAGCCAACTGTAATCAACGAGAATACAAATCGTGGACCACACATCCTCACACAAAGTGTAGCTGGCAACTGAAATGTTACACTTGCCACTGTGTACACCAAGATTGAGACCGACTATTTACTTCATCAGCACATATGCAAAAGTGGCTTCAATCAGCGAAATGTAAGAACTCACATATCTATTTCCGACACCCAATCCCAAAGTAGTGAAGAAATCATCCGCGACACTGGCCGAACTAATGATTCCCGAATCCATCAAATTCAAACTGCATAATATTCCCGCGATGGTACATAATCTCCAATCCACCTTTCTCACCAATCTCCTCTCCAAAATCTTCCTCGAAGCCTCATCAATATCCAAATCTTCATCTCGAGATATGACAGGAGCGGTATATGGTGTCTTGTCCTCATCGTATTGAAAAGAATCATGATGCAGAGAGGGAGAAGCTGTTGCGAAATCGGTGGAGCCCATTATTGACCGAATCCCGAATCCTTTGCCGCTCTTTCGTTTCGTTTCTTCACAAAATAAAAACACGGCGTAACCTCACAAAAGTACAGAAACCGCCGCACGAAAATGACACGCTCAACAATTAATATACCTGCCTAAATCTCCTCTGAAATGAAAAATTCGACAACACCGGATAATGTCTCCGTAATGAATTATAAATCGACATCTAATCAATCCAATGGATTTTGATTTACAAGTTTACATAAGGAGGCGGGCATATGTATGTACCTAGTAGGTACTAGCTACTTCTTTCTTACAAAGCACCCGCTGCAGACATGTCCAGATATGTACAGGTAACGCAGGTCCCTCCCCCATGCGGGAATATCACGGTTGAGGAGCTGATTGGGAAGGAAGGGTTGGTGGATTGGTGGATGGGAGGTGTGAGGTGTGAGGTGTGAGATCGGGTCCCGGGTTGTGGTTTCTGTGGCGGATCTGATCTACGGACGTACGAGGACTTGTATTTTATGGATTAGGAATGGAATATGGAGTATGGAGTATATGTGTGGATGAATACCGGTAGTGTGTACTCGGTATGTATATAAATGATGTTTCCTTGCGATGTATATGGAGATGTTCTGCGTATTTGAAGAAACGGAGTGGGATAAGACCGATACATACCTTGAAATGTCGGAATGATTCTGATTATGAATATGAATGAGAATGAGCATGGGATTCGGAATTAGTTGCTCACACGTGAAAATCGTGGCCCCTGGAGGTAACCTTACTGTGGGGTGGGGGGGGAATCTTCAGCTGTATACTGGTGTACTAGAGTTAAAGATGGTGGACTCGAATAAGGTTTACCAGTTACGGATTTTGTCAGTTTATTCTTTCCTGTACCGGTACCGGTACTGGGCTGGCTGAGTTTTATAGTTAGTTTATTGATTGATTGTTTTGTTACTTTATTTATATGTGTTGTATGCATTTGTTACAATAGCTCGGTGTATGAGGTAAGTGCTTTCTACTCTAGCTTGATAGAAAGAAGTTAAGTAAGATCTTAATATAGTTTTATTAAGATGTTCGTAGATATCGATTCTATCGCTGTCTTTGGTTTCCTTTCGTAAGAAGCCTTGAAACCAATCATCACCTTGCAAAAAGATCGATATCTGCGCTGGGTCGGTATACGGAGTGGTCGAATAGCTGATTTAGGGTTAATGATGCGATCAATTACTGGAGGGAAATAAGATCTTACTGCGTATATTTCTTTCTTTCCTTTTTTTCCTGGTTAGAATTCGCTGAGTTCAAGTAAGTAAGTAATAAGGATTGGAGTAGTTTCCATAATTTTCACTTCGTCGGCGTTTTAGTTCTGGTTTCTGTTTTAATGTCTTATTATTTTTCTGAGGGTTTTTTTTTTTTTTATAAGAGAGATCAAGATGCTGAATACTTACTTCGTCCGAGTACCTCATCTCTACCTTTATCCTTATACCGTTCCTCTCAAGCGTACCGCAGTTTCAAGGAAATGCACAAATGCGTGTGTGTATCCATAATCTTTTTTCCAAAATTAGATATCTAAATTATTAATAGATAAATACCAGAGGGATTTAGCTAACACGCTAATAAATCACATTTCCATTTGCCGCTTTATGAAGTCTTACTATTTCACAATTATGTATTTTTATAGTTTAGTCTCGTTCTCATACTAAAGAGAACTTCCTCTGGTTTTTTTGCTCGTTATTTGAGAAGTCGACGTCCTCTGTTGTTGATGAAACAGAGATCTTTGTTTGCTCGAGTTCCTGCAGTTGATGGTTCTTGGTCTTCATGCTCATGCTATCTAGTTAATACGAAGCTTTATCACCTTTAAATGTGATTCATTAGTCTTGAATAGCCTTCGGATCGTGTGGTGCTCTGGTTTTTCTAAGTATGAGACTGGCTACCTTTCTTGGAGTTTGTAGACTTTTTCCCGGTTGGATTTTCAGGATTCTCTTTAAGCAAGTGAGTGGTGTTTTCGCTTTGGTTGCTACAGATAGAGAAGGTATTGCTTTGATAGGATGTTCTGAAATGTTATGGAGCTTAATTTTCATTTCTAGGAGATCAAATCAATATTGCTGTCGAGCACATAGCATAGAATTTGCGAAGGGCAAACCATATTTTGTGTTCATGATGTATTGGTGTTTTAAGACAGCTTGGTGTGATAATGCTAAGATACTGCATTTAAGTGATGAATGAAAGGTAATGGTCTGGTGACCCATTTTAGACCTTGTGATAGATACTGGAAAGAAGATCTAAGTTAAGAAGATGCAAGACTCGAAAAATCAGGTGTTAGTCCCGTAATGTTGATTAGATGTCTGCAGTAACAAACAACACTTTATACCAATAATGCCGAGAACATCATCAAATACGTTTGTTTTGACAGCAATGTTGACTTGAACGGAAAAAAAGATTTTTGCGGAGGGAAGGTTTATTTTCGCAAATAATTCTCTGCGGAGGTTTCAAAATTTTGACTTGCCAATTATAGGATGATCGCTTAAATAGACTTCGCTCAGGTCCTTGGTATATGAGGAGGTGAGCTCATCTCTCGCTAAACATTTTGGTGTTGTAAAGGGATGGTTTTAAAGTCATTTTTGATGTTCTAATTATTGACATCGAGAGATGCATGGATGGGGTTTAAGCCCAAAAGGTAGGAAAAATGTAGGAATTTCATCCCAGAGCCAGCGAAGTAAATCTTTCTTGGTTTGTTGTGATAATCTAATGGTTATCTAACTTTTAGGGCAGCTTCTTAGTTAGAGGTTTGAATAAGTCAATACACGGAGACTTCTCTCGAGGAAAATAATTTTGATATTTAAATTTTTTAATTCTATTAGATATCTATGGTCATAATGCGTACTAGATCTGATTCAGGAATGGGTATTGAGGTTTTTATTCAAATTTCAAGAAAAGAAGAGAGGAATGGATTACAGGGAATACATTTGTGGAGGTGGGATAGGAGTAAGATATAGGATAAATAGGTGATTATTGACAGGTTGGGAGTATAGTTAGAATTAGGGATGAGAAGAGAGATAAACAGTTTTTATTTTGGTATAAGGACTTTTAGATTGTCAGATGCTCGACACGTTTCTTTCTTAGAGGTCGTAGAGATGGAGAAATTTGGTATACTCATCATTTCATATGGTTAAATATCATTGATCTCTAACAAGATCCTATATCGGCCGTTGAAAGCTGTATGGTGATAGATTTATTTTGAGAGGTTAAAAAGTGAGTGCTTGCCATAATCCAAAAATCATATCAGGAGTATTGTATAGCCTTTAATAATAGCATACAAGTAATGATTATTTAACATTTGCTATCGAAGTGAGAGATTAGAAATTAGTATTGTGCAGGGGAGAGGAAAGCATTGGTGCTTGGATTAGTAGATCACTGATGTTGATCTTAGCTATTCCTCAAGAATGGGTATTCAAGTCTAATTTGGTATATTTTAGAACCCCTCCTATCCTACCTCAAATTTTCGCCTATACTTTTACAATTCCACAGCCATAATAATACTTGTGATTATATCATTAATTATTCATAAGTTCTGCTCCCTCCCTTACAACACCAACCACTGCTCCCGTCTGTATAACTTCACTTCCACCACCACTCAACCTATATTCCACTTCTGCTAACCCTTGAAGCCATGTAATCATAACTGATGCTGGAACATCCAATTTTGTGAGCTCTTCCGAGAGAGCGGTTATGATATCTGCCAAAGCGAGACCTTGTGTGGATTTAATGGCATTGATCATTTGTAAACATGATTTCACATCTGAGGTTTTGAGAATCGTGTTCATGATTTTCGATATATCGGCTGGATGAGGTGAGGCGATACAATCGTATATAGTGGTTTCGGTGATGAGATCTCGTACAATGTCTTTTTCTTCGATCTTGGGTGTGCCTTTGATGTGAATTGGTGTACCTGACGAAAATATATTAGTTCTCAGATATCATTCCTCAATCCATGAAAAAACTTACTGCTGGCATGACAAGCCTGTAATACATTCAACGCTCGTCTCATATCTCCTTTACTTAACCTAACCAAAGCATCTGTGGCCTCTGCATTAATCTGCACATTCTCCTCCATAATAACCTTATCAACCAACACCCTAATATCACTCTCCTTCAACGGACTAAACCTAAACCTCGTACATCTACTCAACAAAGCTGGACTCAATTTATGCGTATAATTAGCAATAACACAAAATCGTGTATTCGCCGTATATTTCTCCATCACTCGTCTTAAAGCCATCTGTGCAGTCGAAGTCATCGCATCCGCCTCATCAAGAATAATAAGTTTGTAGGCACCAGGAGATGTGGTGGCAGAGTTCATGGAGAATATTTGTTTAGTGGAGGCAAATGTTTTGATTTGTTCGCGCACAACTTCGATACCGCGGTCATCGGAGGCATTGAGTTCGAGGACCATTTGTCGCATGTTTTTGGGTCCATATATGCGTCGTGCAAGGGCTAGGATAGTGGAGGTTTTACCCGTTCCTGGGGGACCGTAGAATAAGAGATGTGGGAGTCTCTGCATGTAACTGTCAGGCTAGATTTAAAGATACAGGGAGGAATGGCGTACATTTGTGTCGACAAATTTATTAATAGTAGCAAGAATATCCTGATGACCAGAAACATCTTCTAAAGTATCTGGACGGTATTTCTCGACCCTTGAAAAGTATATCAGTACATGCACTATCCATCTACAATCAAGATCACAAAACATCTCACCATGGAAGACTATCCTCTGCCTCCACGGGTAAATTTACTGCGCTTCGTTTGCCTTTTGAATTCGTATTATCAGAGTTGAACATTATTGAATCTCCTACAGGAGGAGCATCAATATCCATATCATCTTCATAGTCCGACATTTCTGCGACAGCTGTTTGTGGTGCGTTGAAAAATTGTTGTTGTGAGTTGAGTTTACGTTAAAAGAATATTCCCCATTACCTATCTTTGAGTTGTGAGACGCGTCGAGATTTTGGGCGCGTTAAGTGGTTTATGTAATGAGAGCCTCAGGATGTTGTGGCAATATCGCAATATCTGGCGGTGAAAAGTTTCGGTCACCCCCTTTACTAATTAGCCGTAAAGTTCACGTAAAATAATCTTGGCATACTCGATGCATTTTTGGGTAGTCTCCTAGATATTACTCCTTTCTAAGGTTTGATACTCATGATCAACCTGTATAAGCTTTCTATCTTCGTACCTGAAATTCTCCATCGTTCGCGCATGGAAGAACCGCGGTCCAGACCAGAAAAATCCATGTTATTGTCTTGACAGTTTTCTAAAATTCCTTTGCTCCTAAAGTAAGGAATGGAAAGAACTCCACTGTATTAGTATGATTCTGTCATGTGCAAGTGCAAAGACAATATCGACTATTATTTTTAGTCTTAGTCTGCGATCTAGATCTCAGGGTTCAAAAACCCCGTATCTATGATATCGATTAGACTCCTGCTTTTCGATGTCGTGTTGATTTTATACCTCAACTATCGGCAGGTACTCGCAGGTACTCGGGGCGCGCGGAAGGCTAGAATGTAATCGGCATTTACTCGAGAGTTCTGGTATGATCTAGCTTTTGCTTATGTTTCACTTGCTTTATCGTCCTGATACGAAAGGTCTTGTACTAAAGTTTCGTACATTTTAAGCATAAAAAGTCGAAAGATGAGCTTTCATTAATCGTGTCTTAGCTTATGCCTCCATAGGAAAAGCATACTAATTTAGTGTGCCTACCAATTCAGAAAAGTTACTGGAAAGCATCGCCATTCTTTAGTGTACAACTACCAAGAATTTGCTCCGATGATAGGTTGTTTATAAGATTTGTTCTAACTACTTAGTTGTCATCGCGGAATCTCCCCACGCCCCTCCCTCAGATCTTCGTGTCAATATACAATTGATCTAGAGTACAATACATCATACGCTTCGTTCCGGATGGAAGACTTTAGATTAGTGAGTTAGAACTTAGGCTGTTGGAGTTTCTGGAACGGTCTATTCTGTATTCTTGGGAAAACCGTTAAGGAATGCCGAGGTCATCACCATGCCAACATTGCTTGGAAAACCCGTATTGATGTAAAGATTCTTTTTGTCATATCATCAACTGCACAACATATTTGATGCCTATTCATCTTGTACAGAAAAGGTTCGCTACTCCCTGTTTACATTTGTGTAAGCTAGAATATCCGCTTAGCGCGAAGGAAGTAACTGCCGGCTGTAGCGGGGAAACTAAATGTTATCACCTTAACCTTATTTTCACGTTACTTCGGAACTTTCAAATTTATATTTGATGCTCAGACTTGACCTAAAGATAAGCTTATGTATAGAATTCTATTCCGAGCTTTTATAGCAAATGGAGATATCCTTATTCTAGGCCTTACACCAAAATTGGGATTGCAAGTGTTGAGATAACGTAAGACCTGTTCCGAGTGACAACTTACTTCCTAACTTATGCTCATGCTATGTCTAGATAAGGCCACTGTAGCTTCCTTCTAATTTCATAGTTGACCATAAAATCAATATTTCTCATGACGTATCTCATAATTGGACAGTGTTAAACTTGAGCCGGTCGAGATACTGGCAACATCTTAACCATTTTAGTAGCCTCGAAGATCATGCTTAATAGCTTATTAGAACAAATCATGAAGATTAGACAGTCCTTAGTCGATTATGTTTCCTGATAGTTAGAACCGATATGTTTGTCCGGCAAATATTGAGTGCCGAAATCGCTTCAATGGCTGATTGTATTTAGCTTTCGGCAACTTTTCATTGATTCAATGATCGCAATTGCTCCATTTTTAAGTCTCCGGTCCTTATCTTACCATATTTATGAATATGGTTAGATAAATTATGCAATTTTCCATGACCGACTACATGCTTCCAAGCCGTCTAGATTTTTTCCAAACAATTTTAGCTCATCTTAACGAAGCCGGTAAGCCCAGATCTCAGATATGAAGTTTTCCCTAGCTCCGGCTGTTACTGATATAAGTCTTGTCGGTAATTAAGACGTCAGACAAAGAAGGTCTTCACTAAAATCACTACTTTTAGCACAGATGATCTTATTATGACCACCGATCTACTTGGTAGAGTGTCCCATTCATTAATAAAGTAGTAAAGAAAAAATTACTATCATACAAAACCCCGAAATCGTACTACACGTCATAGATACTCCAATATACTAGTAATAGTTAACGGGGTAGTCACTTCTTGGATTCTAGATAAGAAATGACAGTTACCGCGTAGAAAGATACGTCAGTACTACGTTAGCGTCTAGCCCTAACGGCAGCAGTTGATGAGTTGATCATATAAAGAGTAGTGTAACATCGATCGACATACCTGGTGGAATCTCAAGATATCTAAAGTTCGTAATGCTTTGAATCCCAAAAAGTTGTTGAAAACTTGAGATGAGCTTGTTATTCTTGTTGGGATCAGTATCACATCTCAATTCGATATTACAGGTCAGTTGAGTGATGTAAATTGATTCACCATCTCATATTAGTTCAGTATCTAAAGTTAGAAGGCTATCTGAGATGAATCCAATACTTCAAACTATTTTAGTGTCCAAAATTGAAATGGCATCTTGAATCAACCTAATGTTCAAGTTTAATCCAGTATTTTACATAAACTCAATATTTTAGCGTACTTCAGTATCTCAAATCAAAATAGTACTTCAAACCACTTCCATGTCTAAACTAAATTCATTATCTTATATGACTCAATATCCCAACCCACCTCAAGCTCTCAAACCGAAGTAAGATTCCATATCTTTTCAGTGTCTAACTAAATTTGTCATGTTACACAAGTCAATATCTCCAATCACTTTAGCAATTCCGATCCATTCGGCACTTGAACTTGACTAATGGCATAAGATCCCCTGAGTTTCTACTTTTCAGTTGGACAATGTAACTAACATAGTCCCAAACGCAAATCCAACATCTGAGCGTTTCCTATCAAAACTATCGGCAACTAGACTTTTAGTTTCAATTAGCTTACGAAACGGTGCGTAGTAGTTACGTTCTTAGATTTTTCAATCTTCTATATAAAGCCCCTTCCCCTTCCAATCCTCTTCTGTTCTTCGTACGCAAAACAGATCACTTTTATAGCTATCTGTATCATACTTTAGTTACAAAACTTTTTTTTCAAACTCACGATTATTTTCGACCCCTTTCCACCCTTCGACCAACCACATCTCGAGATGTGGTATTTAGGCCTTAACAAGGCGGCTTCTTTTGCCTGGGCTTCGCTCAGGCAAACCCTTCAAAAACAGGCTAAGGATCCCCCTTTCCAATCTGACTTTTCTATCCCAGTTGACACAGTTCGCAGCACTTCTGTACATCCTCAACGGGTGTTCATTGTTGACTCAGGTCATCAATGTTATCTCATCGAGGGTGGAACATTCAGACAACCTTGGTTGCCTGGATGTGGGTCGGCCATTCTCCCTGTGGGAATGCGCTCCCAAAATGCCTTTGATGGCATGCGGCTCTGGGGGTTCGAAAGGACCTTGGACTATTGGGGTGCGTCTTCGGACAAACCCATGAATCCAACTTTCCGAAAACCTCTTGGGGTTAGTACGAAAAAGGTCTCTTTCAAGGGGCTTCATGGGAGATGGTCCATCCATGAAGTTCGTCCGTTCCAAAAGACGTCGGGGGATCAAGAAGATTTGAGTCCATCCTCACTTTTTCTCCCCCTTGATGAGGCTGTATTTATACAGCCCTCATCCGACAACACGTTAAAGTCGTCTAGTCTTAGGCGCTGTGGGATCTGTGGGGAGTATTACAACACCGCGAATCCGGAAGCGTATACTCCCGCGCCCAATATGGAGGGTTACGAAATCCGCTCCGAACCGAGCTCTTGTAGCACGGATGGGTGCGGACTAGTTCCTCTTGAGGGATACACAGATGAGGCTATCGTCCTCTCGGGACCCAGATCTTCTGGCCCGTTGAATACGTTTTCGGACTTTCAACGGTGTTCTATGAAGTTGATGGGTGATGAAACCGAGGGATTGGGCAACCTTCCTGAGGCGGTAGTCGAACCCGTGACGGAAGCGGACAACTCGTCAGCCCAGGAACGTGACTTCAAGTTGGTCGGCTCGTCACCAATCATACCTTCTATGAATGGGGAAGGTTTGAAGTCATTTTCCTGGGCGGATGATTCTGACGAGGATTGGTAGAGTTCTTCTATACAATCATTGTGGGCACGAGGGCTTTTTTTCTTTTGTTCTTTTCTTTTTTTCTTTTGTCCTTTTTTTTTCCTTTTGTTCTTTTTCTTTAATTTTTCTAGAAAAGTCCCCGGACACCAAAACATCAAAAAAACATCAAAATACAAAACCTACAAAAACATTCCTTTGTTTTTTTCCTTTCGGCTTCTTTCGGCGTTCTTTTGATTTTTCTCAAAAATTAAAAATAAAAACAAATTGGTATGAAATCTATAAAATCCTAATATTTCCCCCGGCTTACTAACCCTCTTAAGTCAATTTCCTTTGGCGTTCTCGGCG
The DNA here is from genome assembly GCA_905066765.1 of Sclerotinia trifoliorum. NCBI lineage: Eukaryota > Fungi > Ascomycota > Leotiomycetes > Helotiales > Sclerotiniaceae > Sclerotinia > Sclerotinia trifoliorum. Next base: position 70,296 of record CAJHIA010000010.1, on the reverse strand, counting down.
TTCTTCTTTTGGTCTTTTTACTTTACTTTTCTTTTGTTTTCAATTTACCCCAAAAAAATACCATGGATCCCATCCATTAGCGATATAATCAATTTATTTTCTTTTCCATGGACATTTCCGGCTCCATTAGCGATATACAACCATTTATCTCCCATGGATTACCATCCATCAGCGATTTACTAACTTCCAAAAAATTCAAAAAAATCTCAAAAAAAAACCCCCTATGGATGGATTATGTGTGGAGGAGGAGGAATGTCTTTTAGGACATACATATCTTTTAGGATAAGTAATTTCCTCTCCTCTAACTACTAATTCGTCTATAGGGCGGCTGGCTTTGATCACACGTCCCCGTTCGTGCTGGCTGGTAATTCTCATATGAGAAGCTAAGTGATCACTCGACTTCGAATCCGGTATGAAGTTATCGATTATGGATGAGATATGATATGTGGGAGATGAGGGTTAAGAAACGAGGGTTAAGAAATGAGGGTTAGAAAATAAGGGGGTCAAGAAATGAAGCTTAAAAAATGAAGGTTCACAAATAAGGGTTAAAAGCCGACAGTTGAGAGACGAGACCTAAAAGACGAGACTCAAGGCTCAAGAGACGAACACTGAGCGTTGCGCGTTGAGAATTAAATCTTCTAAAGCAATCTTACGATCTTTAACACCACAAAACCTCTCGAATTAGTAAATCACCAAATAAGTCTTACATAAATAATCAAACTCACTGCTCCCACACTCCTCCCACACTCACTTCTCAAGATCCACCCACCATCCTCAGAAGTTACCAAAACATAATCTCAATCTCAATCCCAATTCCAATCTTAATCCTACAGACCCAAACAAACATTCAGAACTTCAAGGCCATTCATTAGATGAACTAATACTCTATATCCAATACACCGGTTTATAAATACAGAGCCTGGGGCCTACCAACTACTAATAAGAGTGAGTACATTTTGAAGATTAGAAAACTAGATATCGAAATTGAAATCAAAAGCTGTATCAAAATTAAAGTTGGAGTCAGAGAGAAATAGAGACTGAAAATGAAAATTATCTATCAATCGGATTCGAGAAAGAGCAAGAAGGACGAGTAACCTTACAAGATAGGACTTGAAAAAGCTAATGAGTGTTTAATGAGTATATATATCTGTCTGTATATAAGATTATAAATATAAAAATATAAAAATATAAAAAGATAAGGATTTCTATTTATAATTATAATGTACTTTAGAATAAACTATATCATTCTCATTTTCAATTTTCAATTTTCAAATATCTATTTATATCAGAGATACCTAACTCATCTAATAGATCCTGTAACTTCCCAAGATAGAGACACTGATATCCAAACTGAACTAACTATGATTCATGCCATAAAATACAAAACGCTCTTGCTATTCAAACGCTTCAGAATCCCGCCCAGATATGAACCACCAAACTATATAACAAGAAAAAATATCGTTTCTTGATTTATTCATGCTTATATTTTCGATCCCGCACCAGCAGTAACCTCATTCCCCATTACCACCTCCGCAGGTTCGATATCCATCGGTTTCTTGATTTCTCCTTCATCCCCTCCTTTTCCAACCTCAACTTGTTTTTCATCCAATTTCTTATCCGCAATTTCTGATTCCTCGCCCTCGTCTACATTCGTCCCTACACCATCCTCAGAAATACCCAACCAATTCCATCCTCTAACACCTCCATCCTTTCCAAATATTTTGACATCATCATTTGTCTCCTCTCCATCCCCCTCGAGTTCCAAATCTTTCTTAGACGTTTTACCGACTTCTATTCCTCTTTCCCTAACTAATTGCATCATAGCTCTAACATTTAATCTCATAATCCTTTCTGGTTCCTCTGCTGCAAAAACCTTTTTCGTAACCCATGGGAAAAGAATGCCGAAATCTGATTGACTCAAATGTGCGCTCGATGTAGGATAGTAAAAATGAGGTTCTGATTTTCCATTACTGGATGGATTATGGGAAGATGGATCGGCAGAAAGAAGACGTTTGGTTGCATTAAAATGCTCGGTCCATTTATAGAACGCTTGCGATTCTACTGCAAGGATTGCAGAACCACCAGGACCTGAGGGTGCGTATGATGGAAGAGGATGATTCCATAACCAGCGGGTTGCCTGGGAACGGAGTGGAAAGCACCAACAATCTAGGAGAACAATTGGATTGTTGGGTGTAATTTGAGAGCAAATAGGAGAATTCGGAGATGGTGAATAAATCGGCTTATAAGATTTGGGAGCGGAAGAAGCCTCAGGTGAATAGAAAACTGATTTTATGAATTGTACCACTGTTGCTGCTCCAAAAGAATGTCCCGCAAAAGTAATTTTGCCAGGTTCATGAACATCCATTTGATCTCTGAATATTGATAATGAAGTAGAAGATGTGTTGAGATTGGTAAGTTTCTTTCCCTCATCCATCTTTAATAAACTATCATGAATCAATCCCATTTCCCAAAGTCGAATCTTCAATTGTTCATTTCTTCCTTCTTCAACTTCCGGACTTGGAGTATGTGATAATCTAACATAGTCGACCGTCTTTTTTGTCTGTTTCTTCGGGAGTTTCTCCTTTTCCGCTGCGGAAACACCGGAAAGTGGTTCTCGAATATATGATATAGGTGTTGAGCCGTCACGATGTTCGGTTGCAATAACTATCATGCCATGACTTGCTACTGATCCCACTATATGTGAATATGCATTTCTTGAACCACCCAGGCCATGCGAGAATATCATAACGGGCCAACGATTATTATTCGTTTTTGGTTGGAGGAGTGGCGCATTCTTGCGAACGGGAATTGTAACATAATGAAGAAGTCTAGGGAAATATCTATCACACGGAATATATTAGCATTTGCCCCTTGTCCCAAGAATCACTCGACTTACGAGATAACCTCTGCCAATGTACTACCAGCTCCTAGAAATCTCGAATATGCACTTATATAATCTCTCTGGGGCGCAGGTATCCAATTCACACTCTTTCCTTTATGTTTCGATTCCGCTTCGCATGGGTAGAAGATTCGGTATTGAATTGTTGGGATATTTTCTACATTACCTGGTGCTTGAGACGGTGAATCGAGTTCTGAGATGGGAATTTCGACATCAATTGTTCCTACTTTATGAGGTCCAGTATATTCTGGGAATCCTGGAATCGGACTGAGCCGTGAGAAGTAGGATGTCATTGGTGATGGTGTTATGAAGTGGCAATCGTAGTCGTAAAGGGAGTTTGATGATAGAAGGAAGAATGTTGAATGAAAGGGGAGACACTTTTGCGAATATGATAAGTAGAAGGAAATTGGATATATGAATATAATCAAAAAGAAACGAATTTAAATTTAGATTATGGCTATGTATTTGAATCTATCTTGTATTAATATGTAAAAAAAAACTTGTTGTAAGACTTAAATAAATTTATGGGAAAGTTTTGGGCATTATTTTGGAACGGGCCGAGGTCTCGTGTCCCCCTGCCCGAAACGTCATAGCTAAACGTGGCGCGGCATGGTGTGGCGTCAGTTTTTGGGTTCCGTCCAGCCACAAAGCTGATAAGGCTAATCTTCTAGAGTGAGATCGTGTGAACCGAACAGCGATGATGACCTCATCTACTTTTGTTATATCTACTAGGTACTTGCATCGTATATTATTTCACTTAATTCTATTCGATTGTATATTCAGAAACATCTTCTCATACAAAAAAGTAGAAAAGTAAAAGATGGACAGCATTGTGAAAATCATACAGAATCTTGAGGATAGGATGAATTGAAATACTACAAAGCGGATGATATAACCACAGGGGATATCAAAATCTAATCAAGATCCAATAAAATCAACTCAATCTAGCAATATCACCACTCCCCCCACAAAATAAAGAATCAACCCCAAACTCCATCCAATATTCATATGTATATAAATGGTATACCCCGCCCACATACTCCGTAAAAAGTGCCTGTATATGTATCTCCAACCCCCGAAATACAAAACTCATAACCCCTAAACTCCACGCTAAATAGACATGAAAATATCACCATCATTTCTCCTCCCAATCGGTTAGCGACTAGACTAAAAACCGACAATCTTCAAATCCTAAACACCCCACCCCTCTTCCCTTTCCTTCTGACCCTCCCCAAGCATTCCCTCCTCCTTCCCCAGCCCCTTCCTCCCACATCACCTTCTCCACCCCACAATCCGAAACTCCCTCCCACCCCTATCCTTCCCATGCGCCATACCCTGTTCATCCACGCCCCCACCATCCAAATCCACAAACCTCAACTGAGTCCTTAACACCGAATGCGGCAGGGGAATCTTCCCTCTCAATTTTCCAGGTAACAAATGTCCAAACTCCTTGTCTCTCGTCGCGGCGAGTATAGCCGAGAAAGATTTATTATGTGAGCGACCATTAATATGATACGCATACGCACCAAGAGCATTTGCGATGAGGGCAGCTAGGATAGCGAGACCGTAGGAGAGGAGGAGGGTGGAGGAATGGTAGGCGTAGATATTTATAGATGTTGTGGAGAGGATGGAGGTGTTGCGATAGGGACTGGGAGGTTTGGTTATTTAGTTTATTGCTTGATAGATATGATAGATGGATCTGAGATGGGGGATACGTACGATAATAAATTACTATTCATGAAACTACATGTGATATTCCAACTTAATTCCTCTACCAAGGTCTCCAATGTTGCATTTCCGGAGAGGTTGATGTCTTGTGTTCTTTGCTCTCCCGCTGTGGTATTATTACTTCCCATAGGATTAGTTGATTTTCTCTCAAAAAAAGCATCTAAATCGGAACTGCCAAGTAACGATGTATGAGAAATTTGACTAGTGATTTCAGAAAAATATGTACTGGGAAGACCTGGATAAGAAGGAGTAGCTTTGAAGATACCCATTGACCCGACGATGAGATCAGTAAGGGACCACATGTAGGCGGAGTATGCGTGTTGGACCATGAGATTATTGGAGGCTGGGCTTTTGATATCTGGGTAAGGTACCATATTTAGGACATGGAGAGATTTGTTGGTGATGGTCTGAGTACCTTCTTGGAGGGTGATATTGAGATTATAAGAGGCGTTGTAGAGTGAACAGACTGTGTAATGATCCTCGGTTTGAAATGACTTTGACTCGACATAACGTGTATAACCCATCCAGAGTTCATTTGAAGCATTTTGAGGTTGTTCGAGTCGCATTTGAGGGATAACGGTCACGCCGTTATTGGGTAGAGAACTATTGGTATAATTACTCAGGTTAGGAACGAATGCGTAGTAATAGTTTGAGACTTCCGTGATTGGTGCTGTAAAGCCTGCAATAAACTGGTTTCGAAGATTTTGTATGATTTTGGCGGTAGCTGCATCAGCCTCTTTGCATTTAACAATGGGTCCGTAAAATTGTACCTCATAACTTGAATTGAAAAGTGGTGCGCTTATCGGTAAGATTTGGCCTTGAGTTGCGGTGGCAGTGGACAAACGAGTGATAATTGTTCGTGGTCCAAGGAATATTTCGTTTTGCAGATTCTCCGTCAAGTTCACTGGGACAGAATATGTAAATCTTGAAGGTTGGTCGGAACCATACATATCGAGAGAGGAGACATTGGCATGTGTTCGGACAATTTTGGTACTGGGCATAACAAACAGTGTGCCAGGAGTGAGTATAGAAGCCATTGGTAGAGTCCTATAGGGTCATTATTATAAGGTTTTCACTGGAGGGGAGATGTAAAGTTTTACTCCCAGTCCCATTCAACATCTGGAAATTCGATGAACAAGAGCCGAGTTACAAACATTGACATGTCGAAAAGAAATAAACTAACTTTATAACCGTCGCAAGTAATGAGGTAAGCTTAAGCTTCCAAAGCATTTCTTTATTGAAGAATGATATAACGGATGTATCGGCAACGAAAGCAGCATCAAGGCATTTAATGGAGACTTTGGTATCCTTGTGATACAAAGATTTCCAAAGCCATTGAGTGTAAGCAAAACCAACAGAGCTGACAAGACATACTTGTGAGATAAAAGCAGATGATGTTCCATATCTATGTTATTGTATCAGTTCATCTATTGCTATTTGAAAAGTAAAACTAGTTGCTGAAGCCTTTCGCCCAAAGAAAATGACTAACCTCAATGTCCATTGCTGCGAAAGTTCATCTCCAACTTGCTTCCCTACCATGGAAGTATTAAACACATGATGAGAAATACTAGCAAGAATTCCAATTAAAAGATTTCCACCCATCGTAATCGGCGAACGCCAAAAAATCCCATCGTGATAAGTGTGATGACTTGGTTTCGAACTTTCGACTGAATCATCCTCTGATTCATTAAAATGTCTTATTGTTGAATGAATACTCTCTCCATCGGAATTTTCCGACTTGACAGAAAGATTTGAATGTATCGAATCCACTCGAATGGGATATTGCCGGTTTTCTTGGCCCAATATTTCTACATGTTGAAAATAAAAGGCTTCTTTTTGATGTATTGTTTTTGGACAATGATGTGTTCTCGTTTCCTGCTCATCCATTTCGATTATATCCTCTGAATTTAAGACCTCGTGATTGCTATTCGCCATACGAACATAGTTATCCAATCCCACGAGATGAGAAGACTGAAGGTCTGCCACAACGATCGAATGGCAAAGTGTTGGCTGTTGAAAAAGTTACCCGCCAGTTAAATTATATTCCGAAACCGTTGAAATCTGAAGCGAAGGGGTCGCCGAGAGACTCTCCCAAATACTAAAAAATAGATCAAAGAATTTTTTTGGTGAATATTGAGTGATGAATATATCACAAGTCGACTGGAGTCTCGACTTTCAATCCACTTTTGACTCTAAGCTTAATTGATTAAAGCTTCACGACGGCCGGTGAATGAAAAAAAAAAGGTTCCCTTTGATGATGAGTTTCGATTTTCGAGCGTATTAAGCATTCTTTTGAAACGTTGGAAAGCGCGTACAGACTACTGCAAACATTTACGCTAGATATAAGAAGAGAGCGAACACATTTCCCCGCTTGACTAGACGGCAGCGTGGGTCAGGATTGTGACCCACAAAGAAAGGAATATCCATTGGAGTTGAAATTGTAACTATGGACCAATTCCTGAATCATGGAGGTGCGCAGAGCCCCAAAAAGCTTTGATTATATATCGATGAAAAATGAATGATTGGTTCATGTAAATACGTGGAAAGAAAAGATAGGTACATGCTTCCTGCGGCTGTAACTCTGAGCTGTGGGAAGGATTTGAAAAAGACAAGATTAGGCCTCGCCCAACACCACTGGTGTGCCTAAATATAAGCACGTTGATGAGACATTGATAATGCAAGCAATCAACTCTTTGAAGTTCATGCTTAGGTCCCGTTGCTGCACTCGTAGTCGAGTGCAGATCCATCTTCAAAGCCCAACTGGACATTTGCAAGGACTACAAGCAGGGCAGAATCCCAGCATCATGGTGATATTCGGCCAGCAGTGAAATAATCTCCATAATAGGATCTTCGATTGAATCAGATGCATGGAAAGTTCTTAATTACGTAGAGGATATAAGACGATGGAATGTGGATGGTGTTGATGGATGGTGATGTGTTGATGGATGAAGGATGGTGTTGTCGTCGAGATAAACTGCCACGCAATTCCATATCTGTTCCAAGCCCTGGCCCCTCAAAAGATAACGAACCATTTTTGAGGCTCTTTTGTTGATCTTGAACCAATCACAATTAAAAGCGACGATTCCTTTTTCCATCCGTCATAATATTGTATACCTAGTTAGTAATGGTGATGGTAAGATTATATTTTTTCGACTTCTTCTCTGCCCGGGACAGATACCAATTCTTCATCGTTCCAATATTAAAACCGTCCATCCTTTCATCACCACCACCATCCTTTCGAGCGATGGAACATTTCCATGACCACAAGTCAAGATACCTCCTCTCAAATGATACCTCCTCTCAAATGATACCTCCTCTCAAATCCCTCCCATCTTTCTCGCTCTCACAACAAACAGTGGATCCTCATACCTACCCTCCTTCAAAACTACTTCTTCAATATTCTCCCATCCCCCACTTGCCCAAAAATAACCTCCAACCCATTTCCTCCTGTCCCCATCATCCATCGTCAACCATCTCTCCACAGCCTTGGTCGGAAAATATCGATTACTAAAAGCAATATGAGCCGCACCCCCCTCCTTCAACACTCTCCTCATTCCCTCAAATACTCTAATCGGTTGCGTTAAGTAGTCCACCGATACATTACAAATAACCACATCCATCGATGCATCAATGACCTCCTGAAATGTTGGATCAACATTTAAATCTTTGACCAAATAGCTGGTTAAATGTTCATTTCGTTCTAATTCTGCTTCGTTCATACCAATTCCTATCATCAGGATCGGTTTGAGCGGAGAGGGTAAGTGGGAAACCCATGATGAACAAATGTCCAGAACAAATGATGCCGGTGTGATGATATGGGAATAGTAGTGTTTCAATGTGAAGATAGCGCCCTCATCAATGTGTTGAACAAATCGTGGTTGAGAATACCATTCAGTGTCTGGTGATTCATCTTGTCGACGGAAATCTGACCGAGTGAAGTTGAAAGATGTTGGATAGAGAGAGCGAGGGAGTGGTGTAATTTTTGGAAAGGGGAGTAATGGTAAGGGGTTGCTGGTCATGGTTCTGTTGCCAGTAAAGCTTTGAGTGACAAGTGAAAGATTTATCATAGGTCGAGAGAAGGTTGATTTCCAAAAATGACCATGTATTGACATTTTAGTAAAAGGAATCTGTATCTTTTGTGAATTTTATGAATTGTTTCGAGCTTCATTTGGGGGAAAGAGAGTTTGGTGGCAATTTTGAAGGGCAGGAAGATAGTATCGCCATGGACCAACAAAGCTTATTTTACTGTTCGATGAACCTTAGAGCTTCAAACGAGAAATGGGAAGGCGAATTCGACTGATCGCAACTCCTTTCGTCCCATCATATATTTTTATCCAAATTGTTGATTTTCGCACCTTCATTCATGCCGTCGAAGTTAATCCGCACCTTCCAGTAATATACAAACCATACATTCAATCGCGAAGAGGATTTCCACCAAAGATTCCTCAAATGCCTCACATTCCTCAAACCACATCGATTAAGACTACTTTACTTTGAACATCTCAAGCCTTTATATCTCTCCGTCTCAAACTTCATCTCCAATCTCAAGTACAACAGACAAATCTCATTCATTGGATATTTCGCCAATCCAGGAACCATAATACATAATATTTGTACGGGCACTAACACGTTTAGATACCTGTCAAAGTCTGGACGTCGGAAACTTGTGTCAATTTGTCACGGAAAACTCACCATATTTCTTTTCGCACTGATGTTTCATTAGAAGCTAGGTTTGGTTTTCAGCCCTGTGAATCTTGTCGGAATGGATCTTGAGGGTCGGGACCTGTCAGGATATCGAGAATAAAACCTCGGATCACTATTGAGGCTCGAGAATTTGATATATCTATCGCTTGGTGTTCGTGTGTTAGATCTTCTCTGCTGTAAGATCTCACTACTTTGTGTTTTTTCTACGTCTAAAATATATTTCCCATCAATCATTACATCAAAATCCTGAATAGCACTTTCTTTTGAATTCGAATCTTCAATTAGATACAATAGAACCGTTTTCGCAAATACAATATTCGAGTCCAACTATCTAATCTTTAAATTTAATCTATCAATCAACAAACACCACCAAGTAAACCCATCACGAATTCCTCTACCAATCTCTCTCCGCATCAATCATATCATCTAAATAACCATGACAATATATTCCCTCCTACTCTAACAACACCTCCGCATCCAACCCCAAATTCCGCGTCTATACATCCACACCCTTTGCCTCCGGCGCGGTATACCCCTCCCCATTATCCGAGCATTAACATGTAAAATTCCCACATGACATTTGACTCCTCCTTCCATATCCACCCATCTTATCTCGCTCTCATCCACCCACATCCACCCTCATCCGAAATCCATGATATCCGTGATCGAAATATAGACATTATAAACATTATAGCCCAGCACACCATAAACCGTAGCACAATTATCTTTCGCCTTCCCCCCCTTCCCTCAGAATATCTTTCCACAATCCATCTTTCCCATATCCCCATCCCATTCCCATTCCCATCCCATCCCCCTAACCCTAACACCACACCTCCTAACCCTAACCCTAACTCTAACCGCAAACGCAACCCCAAGTCAAAACATCAAACCCCCCTCACCCAATTCTTCCACCTCACCTCTCTCTCTTCCACCTCATCCTTCCAACATCCAACTTTCCCAGAAATCTCCCAGAAACCCTCTAGAAATCTCCCAAGAAACTCTCTATCCTCTCCTTCCACAAACCGCATTCTCAAATACAAATACAAATACACAAAGAGTATTAACTAGCAGAGTAATAGATATTGTCTGTCTCAACACCAACATCAAAATCAACATCTTTAACGAAGAAAAATATTTCGCTCAAAAGCAAGAATATGGTAACCTTAACCTATTCTTATATATCGCCAAAACCGCACGCTTAAATGACGATTATGACTGGTGCACTTGAGGGGAAGGACTGTGGACGTATATGTGGGGATGATGAGGAATGATGTAACTTAGTTTGCAAATTGGAATTATAAGGAGGAATAGTAAAGAGGATTGTGGATATAGATTTTGATATTTTTATATAAGTTTAATGTAAGTTACTAGATTTATATACTATGTTATGCTATGCTGCTGTACTATGTTATGCTATGTCCAACCCAAGTCCAGTATATTGCGCCTATTCCAAATACATACGCCTAAAAGTCAAATTGTTATGTAGTATATACATACACCAATTATAAATCCCCACCCGTCTCCATTCATCTTGACCAATTCCAATTCGCCAATATGCAATTTATACAAACCCTTCTTTGGAGTCTTTTCGCCCCTACCTATTACCTTCCAAACCTCATCCCCCTCACTCATAACTCATACAATCAATCCTCACAACCTATGATCCCCACCCCACTAATTAAGCCCCTCCATCGCATGACCCGTAGGCCCCTGAACCGCATAATCACACGTAACAAACGCCCTATCGACCTCCGGCAACCCCTCACAACAATACTGCAACGTTTCCGCCACATCATGCGCTTCCTCCAGCGTCGTCCCCTCACTAAGAAGTATATCCACTTCAACCCATACCCCATCACCTGCATGATAAGCCGTGATACTTTTGTATCCATTTACGAGGGGACTAAAGCGCCATGCGAGGAATGTGAGTTTTTGTTGTAAACGATCATCTACTGCGGCGCCGGTTAGTCGGAATATGTTTTCGAGACAGGTGGATGTCCAGTCGTAGATTATGAAGAGGGAGAGGAGTCCTGCGCCTAGGGGGTCCAGCCACCAGATGTTGGCGGCGTTGCCGACGTAGGGGAAGATGAGGGAGAGGGTGTTGAAGATTACGTCGGTTTTGCAGTCTTTAGGATGTTAGTTCATTCATTATCTAATGTTGTTGTTGAAAAGCGAAATTCCAGAAAATTACATACCTTGAGCCAAAGCTTGTACCTGTGTAGTTTTTATTTTAATACATCCAAACCAAATGAGACCCTTGAGACCAATTGTACCAGCCATAGAAGCAATTGCAATAATTGGTAATTCTTTTGCTTCATGTGGACCCTTGGACATGAGTTTCTGAGCCGATTCTTGAAGAATTTGTACGAATGAAATAATCATTATAATTGAAAATACCAAAATTCCAATAGGTTCCAATCTCTTTCTTCCCACTGGGAATTTCCGTTTCAGACTCATTAATCGCCATTCTACTAATCGATTTGTCGTAAATACTATAACCGTACATAGAAGATCGAGAGCTGAATCAACGAGAGAAGCTACCAGAGAAAGTGACGAGGAATAAAAAGCCGCGACACCTTTAGCGGCGAGGAGAATAATATTGGCGATAACATTAATATTGATAGCCCATTTAGCACTCCTGCGAGCTTTTTGACGTTTCTCCTGTTCGGCATCTGGTAAGAAGGGTTCGACGAATCCTTGGGTATCTTGTAAAGCACCACCTCCTTCTGCAACTCCATCTCCATTATCATCTCTAGGATCGAAGGATTCGAGAATATCATCTGCAAGTGCTTGGACAATGGCATTGACTTCGAGCCAATCATCTAGACGATTATTTTGTTCTTCGTAGAAACTGCGGATACATTTTGGCATTTCTTTCAACTGTATAGTGAAGGTATGGAATTAGTAAGGGTCAAAATGGTACATCTGGGAAAGAATAAAAAGATAAGGCTACCTCATTATCCTTCTTGCGAAAATCTTCCAAATTCGAACTTTCCACACCATCTAACAATTTCTTCTTAAACTCGACACGTCTTCGATCATCTGGTTCTAAAGGTCCTTGATCTCTAAATCTGTATTTTCGATCTTTTGATGGTCTTCCTTGCTCCAAGTCTTTCCGTAGATATGTAGTTTGTTTGGTCTTGTATCCATTATCATTTCCGCTTGTCCAATTTCGATGGCCTGCCATTCTGAATGAAGTATATCGAGAGAGCTGATGCAGAGAGAGAGAGGCAAAATAGAAAGTAAAAAGGTCAATTGGTATATTCTACCATGAATTGATGTATCCTCTGAGATGTCGGCTCTATGATCTATTCATTCATTCATTTCTTTACTTCTCTGGGTACGTACCTACTTATTGACCTTGATTTTGGTTGGTGGAGTGGTGGAACATGTATGATGTCACTTTTGCCGGCCGGTAAGTCGACGTGGATCATTTCCTGCAGCGAGATGCAATTCAATTCTTATGGCGAGACAACACAACACGACTTGCGACTTCATACTGAGTACGATATCTCTCATAAATTGATAAATGATTTCTCTGACAGCTTCCCATACTTGAGTGATGGGATATATAACGGTACCGTACTGAGGATATACAGAGTGTATATTGTTTGTAGAGTTTCCTATCTGGAAGCTGCAGATTGTTTATATTGAACATGTTCCGCAGTACACCCGTCACTGGCATCATCCATGCGGAGGAAGCGGAGAATAGATATTTTTGGCAGCAATTGCGAATTCTCGGATGGGAAAGCATTGGCAATTAACCGTGTGTTCTGTTGCTAAGAATGATACCGTGTCAAGGCAATTGAAAAACGACAGCAATGGTTTCTCACCAACAAGAACCCAATAATTTACATGAAGCATGAACCAGTCCAAGGATATAAACGAAGGTCAGGACATGTTGCTTGATTTTGGTGCCTGCCAAGTCTTATGGAAGAAGCCAAGAAAAGAAGCTTTCAAGAAAGGGCTGATGGATCCAAGACTGCCACGTGACAAGAACAAACCAATACAACTTCACTCAGTCACGACCTTGGCGAGAAAACTCCAAAATACACAATTGGATCTCAGACATCCATCACATTCAATGACTACATACTAACGATACATTTATTTTGCTCTGGCACTTTCTATCCTTCCTCTTATCCTTTTTGTCCTCCCTCTTCTCCTTCTTCTGGACAGATATAGAAACTGTAGGTTATGGAAGATTCGATATACACTTGAGTATCACTAACACTTTTATAGAATACGAATATATTTTACAAAGAATCGAGGATGAATTTGCTTCTCTATGGTGGGTAATGAATCATAAATAGTCAAAGAGTTTGTCTTGAAATTCGAGAGAAATGGTTAGCTAGAGAGGTTGTTGAGTGAGTAGTGAGTATACTGACGGATTTGCGTGACGGGCTTTTTGTGGATGTTCGGATTCCTATGCATTGAAGTGCTGATCTTTTGGGGGAGAGATATCGATGGGGAATGGAGAAGGAAGGAGATAGGAGAAAAGAAAAAGAATGAAGATTCTCTTTTCAATGAGTGTATAATGAGTTATATCATACCACCCTTCTTGTAGGCCATCCATAAACCTTCCAATGCCAAATTACCTTAAGAAATTAACCTCACGCAAATTACCCCGGGTATCAAAGAACTCAACCGAAAACCACATACCCAACCCCAAACCAAGCACCAAAGATCAAGAAAAGAACCATAATCAAAGAGACCATTACCAAACAAAAAAATACAGAAAGAACAGAAGAAAACCCTCACATCATTCCCTCCCTCTCCAAAATCTCAACCTGCGTAAACTTAAACTCCCCTCTCAGAATCTCCTCTCGAGTAATCTGTCTCGCATCCTCATCAAATTCTTCTTCTGCTGCGAAATCCTCTTCAATTTTATATCGATCATCTCCCGTGGTGATTTGTTGGGTTTTCTCAATCATATCCTGCGTCTCTGTGATCTGCTCATGTTCATGTTCATCCTGATTCTCAACTTCATCATCTTCAACATCATCAGCCGAATATGTAATCGGACATTTCGGTCCTCCAAGTATATTCTCCACATCATCAAATACAAACCAGCGGGCTCCAACCCCAGAACTGCTGATTTCTTCCTGACACCAGCCGCTGTCTATGAAGCGGGGGTTTATTTTGCTGGTTTGGGGCCAGGTGTATTCTTCTTCTTCTTCTTCTTCCTCTTCTTCTTCTTCCTCCTCATCATTTTCATCTTCATCCTCATCCATTCCATCCTCCTCTCCACCCCTCCCACCCATCCTCCTCACCTCCTCAATCTCCTCATCCAACTGCTCACTCCTCCACCCACTAACCCACTTCAATACCTCCAAATCTCTCATTAATCCCTCTACAAATTCTGGTATTTCTTCATCGGGTATCAAATCTTCTTTTTTGATAGAAGGAAGCGTAGTGCGGATTTCGTCGAGGGTGGCTGTGGTGTACCATCCTAGGGGTTTTTTTTCTTGTTCTAGTTCTAGAGAAGGAATCGGTAGTGAAATTTGTGGAGAAGGAGAGGGTGAGGGAGATCGAGCGGGTAGTTTACCGCGTTGTTTTGCGGTTAATTTGGGCTGATCATGAGGTGTGTGGGTTGATCTTGATGTTGAGATCGATGTTGATATTTTCGGATAGGGAAGAATACTATTTGAAAGAAATGTCGATCTAGAATTAGAAGTTGATTGAGAAGTGGTAGAATAAGCTCTAGCACTTCTTTTCCCCTTTTGTAATCTTATTTTTCGCCCTTCCTCTCCTATCCTATTTCCTCTCCCAACGATCCCAACATTCCGCCCAGCACCACCATGTTCATCAAAACTTCCACAACTCCCGTCACTAGAACGAAAATCCTTACCATTACCACCCAATTGTCTCAAAATCTCCTGTATCTCCTCAGGCGTCTTTTTAATCATTCCAGTAGGCGCACCGATTAATATCTTATCCACAGATCCAGAGCTCGCTGCAGAGTCTACAGAGTCTCTAAGCATCACCTTAGCAGAAACTCCAGAACCAGAACCTGAACCTGGACTCTTTTTGCGTAAAGAAAGTCCACCAATATTGGAAGGAGAAGCATGCGTACGCATACTAGAAAAAGCTTTTTGCATTCCCTGACGCGCGGTATTGAGGCGAAAGCGATGTTTTCGTGATGTTTCAAGAGGATGAGATGTTGTTGGGGTAAGAAAAGAGGTGCTCGAGGAGGAATCCATGGTATTTTGCATAGTAGCTTTAATTTCGGAAGCAAGTATTACGTGGCGTAGACCACTGGGACGAGAGGAGCTAGCAATTGTTGGAGGAGGAGGTGGTGGATTTGTTGGGGCAGCTGGTAAGATTCGTGAATATCGATCTACGCGACTTATGGCTCCATCTCTATTTAGTGTATTTTCGTGCGCTTCGTTGGTAGTGGGATCAAAAGGAGGAGATGAGAGATCGGGGGAAGTCGCGGACCGTGGGAGGTGGGAGGGCCGCATGGTGATGCGTGGTTTGAGGCGGTGGGAAGTTTTGCTACTTGGTATAGGGAGGGGTTTTTAAAATAGCTGTGTAGTGCTGCAAGATTGTTGGTAAGAGACGGAACGGCGGTTTGAGATGCCGAAAAGTGAATATTGGCGGTGCTGACATCCAACTCAGCATTGCCTGACTTAGAGTGGTTGATTTGAGAGTTTTAGACAATGGAATCAACTTCAACGCCCTGTCTCGGTTCAGGAACTGAAACAGGAATATTAACGGCTGTTGAAGGGGATGATGGCGCTGGGGTTAGAGTTTGGTTGGGAGCTTGGGGGATTATGGGAGGAGGGTGTGGAAAAGAAGGGCATGAGAGAAATTTAACGAGACGTTGGTGATTAGAACCAGGTTATTGTTCACGTCGAACTAGTTACTTCTCGTAGTAGGATCGGGAATTTCCTAAAATAATAAGTCAGTGTTCAAAGTCAAGTTAGAAGACTATGGTACTCTTAGCGGAGTATATTGTGTTCGAAATTTAAAGTATATTATAAAACACAAAAGTATACGAACATCCTTTTTTCCGCTAATAGTCAAAAATGGAAATGAATGAGAGAATTCAATAAGAAATATCTGAGCAAACCAATAAAATAGAGCTAAAGCTCACAATAAACCAACCAGGTCAGCATACAGTAGTAGTAGCATAGAGTAAAGAGCAAAGGGAAAAAGCAAGCATAAGGAACAAGAAGTAACAAACCCCAAAGACTAAGAAAATAATAATAAGAAGAAGATCAATATTGGTATTATAGGACCGGTAATCTATTATACATTGAGTAAACTTTACTGTTGTGCAACATAAGACGGAGACGTAGATTCAGGATAAATCTGTTTTTTTTTTGGAAATATCTACCCTTATTGCACACATCTGATTGAGTAACTACATAATGAAAAGTAAGAGAGTTTTGAGATTGATCGTTAGATATATAATCCTCGCTTCTGAGTACACTAGTATGAAGAGTTATATTACCAAACAAGTCTTTGATTAGTATTATAAATAATTCTTTTTCACGTATTATATTATTATTCATATAAAAAGAGCCTATTTAAAATCAAATGAATACATTCCACTTGTTTTACTATGTTTTGATACATTTAATGTTTTTTGACATCTTTTCCTCTCCTCTTCCATTCTCGGGTAATCCACATCACGTGTAAGGGGCTGTATATATAAAATTCTTCATAGCTATCAATCATCATATATGCACATCCACTTTGAATATCCGAACCTCCATCATGGGAAACGCATCAAGTAGGTTTGGAAACACTTATTGCTTATATTTGCTGATGGGTGGTGAGGATACGGATAAAGCATGCAGAATCGAGCGTCGTCCCATATGCTTTCCCGCTTCGTAATACTTTTCTCTCCTGCTTTTCCTCGGACCCTAAAACAAGTCTTCTTAATCCCGTGGAATTGTTTTCTAATCTCTCTCCTCTTCAAAACTTTGTCTCTCTGAACCGCGAACATCAAATCCAAACCCTAAATTCCTTAACTCCTTCCTCATCCTCAAGTCTCTAATCACTAATCTAAGCGCATCACCTAGTGGAAAAGTGAGGTCGAAATATGTGTTAGAAGGCTCTAGTTAGAGATTTTAAAATGAATAGCCTCTTCTCTAGTACGGAGTATGTGCATCGGAAACTAGAAAATGTTCATTCCCTCTTATCAAAAACGTTATGAACACCCGTCTCTTTACCACCGGGTGCAAAGGATGTTGTGAGAAAGTTGGAATTATAGGCTAGATACATAAAGGTTTTTAACTAGTCAATTATATAATCTTTTGTAATTAAATATAAAAAAAAACTTTTGATTCTTCTTTTTATAATAATCAATCTTTTATATATATATATTTGAATTTATATAATCTCAACTTCAAAATTTTTATGAACCTTGTTTTCTTTATAAATGATATATTACGATATAATCTAATTAGCTTTCTCTTTCAATTTCCCTTCATAATATGTTATCGGGACGCACATATCTCGACCTACCACTTTTACAATATATTGAAAGAAGAATCCAAATCTCTGCCCGTTTTCGGATAAAATGAATTATCATGTATACCCACAAGCTCATAAGCAGACAGCCAACAAGCGAGAGGTTGAACAGGTAGGTAACAACAGAGGTACATCAGAAATAGGTGTAAGGAAAATAGGAGTTCTGCATTCCCATCCTCTATATCTATTACTCAACCAATCCAGTCTCCAGTAGATTAAAATCGGTATAATCTAAGACTCATTAGCTATAGAATTAACGGCAAGCTCTCAGATTCTTGTCTGGGTCTCGATAAGAAAGTGAAGAAATTGAAATGCTGTTACCGACATGATTGACTCTAAATGTGGTTGTGATATACTCATCTTTTGTGACAACTAATATTAATAACAATTCATAGTGAGTAACCTTAATCGACTGTATTTTACAGTCTATCTTGATGAAGACCTTCTCCACGCATTTCTGCCGCTACAAGTTCTCGATGCCTGCGCTTTCCGGCGCCAAATCAATCCACTCGCTGCTTATGTTCTTGTATGTTAACAATCAGTTATGGGGGAAAAAATGAATGATAACAACAAGTGCGAGTGATAAAGATGAAGATAGAGTATTTATATGACAGCCTAGAGAATTTAGCGAGCAACTCAACACCGGGAACCACAGCAGCGAGTGATTAATCCACCAAGTTCAGACTAGCATGTTACATCAGACATGGCACTCACCAGTCTAGCCTAATCCCCCTATAGCTAGCAGCGCAATAAATTACTAATATAGAAGGTTGTTTCACGCATGTAGATAGACCTCGACGCTGAAATGTATCTTGCCATCGGTTAGGTAAGATCTTAGTACTGATTGCTATCAACTATCTGAGCTAGGCGGGATGTACGCCACCTTCTTCAGACCTCTTCACACTCCCGTAGCGATAATGCAGTTTTCAATCACGACAGGCCAAGCGATTAGAAGGTCCCGACAATTCTTTGCTTAATGCTGTCAATATGAGATATTTGGACGGTTTTATGTATGAACATTGATGCATAGACGGAAGCAATATCATACCTTGATCTCAGCAGAATAACTTTCCCATCGAAGACGGCGGTCTAGAAATGCTTTCACTTCATGGTAGCACTTCTTACTGCAACACTGAAAAAGTAATTTCAGGCATAGATCACGGTAATTATGGTCCAGAGGCTGTGCAGGAACAGAAATTCTATATTAGGGCTTGAAAAACGTTAACCACATCTATAACAAAAACAAATGTATACCTAAAACATCAACGCCAACCTCGTCATAAATCATACATATATCAACATATGGACTGACGTTCCATCATATTATAATCAAACGCCACCTCTATTCTTCTTCCTTTCACCCTTAGCTTGCCTAGTTCTAACCAATTGATCTACAGCTAAACGATCCTGTGTATCTTGTTCATCATCATCGTCGTCATCATCATCCTCACTACTCGTGACATGACCAGCATCAGCCTCACCGCCCGCGTTTAGTTCCTTCCCAGTATTTGTGGAAGGCCTCCTCTTCTTTTGGAAATCTTGAGTATGAGCATCCGCCAGGACTTTCGTAAAGGTTCTGTGTGGACGACGGCGTACAGATGCGGTATTGGTCTGCTGTTGTGAAAGACCGCTGGTATGGGTGCGTTCTCTTTCGAGTACCGAAGATCTTTCGTCCGGCTCGACAGGAGTGGTGGTTTGAGATTCTTCGGAATCCCCGGATTCCAGATCGTATGGCAATGCCACATCGCGAAATGCCTTGAAGCGAACGACATTGGAGCAATGTTCATTTTCGACACGGAACAACGTCCACATTCCTCTACGACTGATTTCAGACAACCCGACGAAAAATGATACAGAACTGCTGTGCTGCAGGTCGTGGGTATATATTGAGTAAAATATCCAATTAAAACGGAGGAGAGGATCAATGATCATAGCCGCATAATACCACCAAGTGGCTTTGAAGCCTCTGACATCGCGAAGAAATGGTTTATTCGCTCCGGGTTGAAGTAGAGACCAATCCATTAAGAGATCCCATATGCCTAAAGTATTTAGTAAAAAATCATGGTCCGTTGAAGATGTGATACTCACTGACGTATACTGCATTCAGTGCAGCAAAGAAGCTGAACACAATTAAATTTGTTCTATTTCTCTCTATCCTGTAGATGCTCAACGTGACGTAGTAGACGATAGTCATAGCGTATTTACCACCATTAACTATGATGCCGGGTTAATAAACAAACGACTACAAATTTCAATTGTGGAGCAGTATTCACCTAAATGAGGAAACATATTCTTGGTATCACGATAACGTCGAAGGCATTGAAGTAAACGCCATATGGCCGGTAAGGTAGAAAAGAACCCGAGAAGTCGTGAGTTGGTAGAATTACATTTCGTAGGACTATGCCAAGACGTTGCGTAAAGACAAAAGAAGAGCTCTATATTCTGTGGGATATCAGAAAAAACGTTCGTGGTAATCGGATAATAGCAGCTTACACTTGTTAAATAGGTGAGAGAGCAATACATGTCACCCAAGAAAAAATCTCGAAACTCCACGGGGTATAATCCAGCCAGAAGTAAACGCCACTATCAGCAGTTAGCATCATTTAGGCAAGAGAATCATAGTAAGAGACCTACATGAGAATATACAAACCATTTCCGACTTTTATAAAAAAGCACAGGAGCGGGCATAAATATTATAAGGACTGTAACGAAGATCAAAATGACAGGGTAGTATATGAACATTTCTGGTGTCCCATATCCCGAGAAGTTGACCCATAAAAATAATCCAAATAGAAGAATGAAAAATGCTGGGAATTCGCTGAGTTGGCGCCAATCCAAATCGTGTCGGGGATCCAATTCGAAGACGAATTTGTAGTTGATTTTGTTTCGAGTCCAAATACTGCAATCGAAACAAAACAAAGAAAATAAATACAAAGCGAGAAAGTAGCCACCATATATTTGCAGCAGATAGCCGGTTTGAAATCTAATCATAGAGTCAGGATGCTTTAGATATTCAGTGCCGGAAATGATTCCCTGAATTGAAAAGACAGCACCGATTCCAATAAAGACCCCGTTCCTGAATGCACTACCAGACTGATCCGTTGTCTTTCCAGCAGTTTTCCGCAGTTTCCCGACAGCGACCTTGTGATTGCCCTTTTCAAAATACCTTGCATAGAGATCCTCAACGGCATGTATGTGTCCGTCAAGTACATCACTATTGACAAACCATGCCTTGTTAACATTTTCCGTCATGAATCGAAGTGGTGGATGCGCATTGACAGCCTTGTCATATTTTTTGTTGATCTTACGGAATGCTGTGCGGTTCAAAAGCGCGTAGGACTTGAGGAGTTCCATACCTCGATAATATTCTTGGAGCGCTAGCTTCAATTTTCGTTTCGCAGTTCGATAGGACACATCGTTCTCATGAGGCCGTCTTACATAGTCACGGTTACCATTCGTGGTAATTAAGTCATCCGGGTGAGGCTTAAATTGCAACTCAGGTGAGTTTTTCATGCTTGCTAAAGCCCTCGAGTTGGATCCTGGATGTGGCCCCAGGGCTGTCGCCTTTGCGTTGTCTACCAATCTTCCAAGCGGCAGTAACCAAGCATTTCGATGATCTTTAGAGGAATGTTCGTTTGAATCTTCATCTCTAGGATTTACACGAGATATCCTCCGGCTTATGGAGCGTTCATCATCCTTACGCATTGCCTTTGCATGTTCCGCGTCCGCAACTTCTTGTATTCTGCGATTACGCATTTCATGCAGTTGCTCCCTTAGAACCTGTAATCGAATTCCTGCCTCATCCTCCTTGGATCTATAAAATAGTTCAACCTTTTCGAGTTCCTTCTCCATCCATGAGAAGAATTCTTGCTGACGTATTCGTATATGATCAAAGGCAACCATGTCCACGTCTGGGCGACTGTGGGGTTTAGACAAGGGAGTACCGACTGAGAAAATTCGTTTCAAATTTGGCCTTCCGTCCTGCGAACTAGGGCGCGAACCAGGGCGTCTCAGTGAAGCGAACGTAGGTTTAATAGGACTTGATGTTGTTCCAACTTCATATGCATTCTGGGGCAGTGCCGTAGGCGTCCTTTCTGGTATTTCTATCTCAAGAGAACGTCTTCGGGGGGTAATTGTGGATATGGAATGCTCTAAAGTTTCGAGTGGAGAGTCCGGTCGTATTGCTGGATCTGGAAGTTCAAACGCATGCATGTCCACTGTAGGAGGGGTTGGCACAAAGCTACCGTATGTCCCATTATTTGTATGATCTGTCGGTACAAGCTTTTTTGCGATAGGTATTGACGAAGTACGATTTGATGGCGGCGCATTCTCCGCAGTTTCCCGTGTCGCGCCATTCTGCCTTGCTGGAGACGATTCCGGAAGGTTGGTTGATTCATTGAATGTTCGAGACGATTGAGGATTTCTTGGGACGACAGGAGATGTAGCACCGTATAGGCTACCGTTTTGAGGATTCAGGTTCGATCTTGCATCTGTTTTAGGGGTTGAATTGACACGATGGGCAGCACGAGCAACTGCCTTGACCTTTTTCTTGCCTTGTTTGTAATCGAGATATTTTGCGCGCCATTCTATGCGATAATTAGTAAGATTTCAATTGCCATAAAATCAACATTCTGGTGAATCTCTCACCTGGCACAAGACTCTGCTCAAGTTCTTTTGCGAACTTCATGGTGACAAGAGACTATCGAATGGTCGGACGGATTCTTAATTTTGTCTCAATCTCGTGTGCGGGATGGGATGTTGGACGACATATATCTCTATGTGTTTCTCTGTGTCACCTTACCGTCCTATCCAAGTAGGTTTAGAATAATGCATGGTCATCTCATGGGAATTTTGTATGACCATTGCTTTGATTGAGTCGTGGGTATTGTTGATCAATTGATGCTTCAGTATAACCAATCGTGCCCGGGCATTATATTAAGTATCAATTTCTAGATTTGGATGTTTTTTTATCAAAAAAGTGGAGAATAGTTTTTTGTATAATCCCCGATTGGCTGACAGGGGAAATGACTTCATAGACCTGGCTTTTTCGAAATGGCTTGATTATGTAATAGATTAGTACATACGGATATGAGCTTATAATAATGTATACAACTACAACATTAGAACTATTACCAAGTATTCTCCCCTTCACCCTATTAGATATCTGCTTCAAGTCCTTGAAATGATATGAAATGATATGAAATTCTCCACAGCCAAACTTTCATCAACAGCCTCATTTTTAGTGGCGGGGACCCTGATCATGACTCGGCCTTCACATGTGTCCCTGCACCATACCCCTTTCCCTTTATTTGGAACATTCTTTTCTATCTATAGGCTCAGCGGTCAAGCCCAAAATGTGCCATGGCTTAGGGTTGGGTTGTACCATTCATTTATTGGTCAGTCCGGATTATGATTGGTTTGATCAGCCACTATTTCATGAGCATGGAAAGAATAGCGATAGCGATAAGTGATGTTTTCAACCCCCTTGATAGATTTGGATCAAGCGTAGAAGGCGATCCACGGTAGGGCTACGCTTCTAGATCATCAAGTCCGTACACTATCTCAGCAAGGGTATACGGCGCTACCTATTTGAGACTCAAAACTCACGGGCACGTGATCCCATCACATGATGCCGTTCAATGTTCAATATTATGAACTTTGTGTGTTCAGCAATGTGCCTAGTGGTATTTTCTGTAGTTGACCGATTTATGGTCTTGTCAGTTAACTGTATAGTCTATTAGCTGTGATCTTACATTGGCTCCATAGCCTATCTTCGAAAAGCCCGACTCTCCTTGAGTACTGTTGACAAAACTACGTAGCATGGAGATATAAATTGTTCGCTGTATTTGGTATACATACTGGTCTTCTCGCCATTGCTATATTCCTAGCTAAGAATTTCTATGAATCCTACAATAGGGATGAAAGTCAGCGCATCTCTTTGGACCACCAGCTCTCTAGTTTCTGACTACAACACTATATAATTCACTTTCAGTCTCTTCGTGCAGCACTGTTGTGATTGACTAGAAATCTTGAGATCTTTCTTAGTGGCTATGTGTTATTGGATCTTTTCCCCTGAGTATTTTTCTCTCTTTCAACATCTAGCTACGATTTGTAGCGCTCCTGAAGATAAGTAGTAGTTTGATGGAATCAGAATCTGCCAATCACAGCGAGACATATAGGCCGATCTAATGGGTCAAAATCTGTCTTGAAAACTCAAAGCTGGCATAGTTTCTCGATGGCTGCCTTCACAGCTCAAAGACTGGCAGATTAGTCTCAACTCTGTTTAGTTATTCCCCAATATTTAGTTTTTGGACCTCATCCCGTTCGACGGTGTGATCTCAGCTGTTGCCCCCAGGATATCTCATCTGTAAAATACTTCCCACCGAAGATAGCTCAACGCAAAGTCCGTATGCTCAACGACTAAAAGACTAGTCACATCACCCTTCCATCCTTCAGCTCCCAATGTCAACTCAAGCTAACCCTAATCACAGCATTTACATCATGAATCTCATCATACAACTCTTCCTTCTCCCCATTATAGTAAAACAGGATATAGGTATATTTTTCTTGTGATTAGCGTTCTAAAGCTACATACGTATGTGTGAAATCATAGTTAGAAGCATTACGCTCCTTAAAAAAATCAACTAATACGATCTTATCGATCGAGGATATAGATGGTGTAGGTATTTTTGCAGATGGCTTTTTTTCAAGAACAGAATGAATGAAAGCAAAGAAAAAAGTTATGGTATGAGTTAACTTGATATATATATTTGCTGTGTCTGTTGAAGTCCTTATTCCCGCAAAAATGGCTGTACCAAAAAAAAGAGTAAGATCATGACAGAGCTACTCCTTATTCAAAAATGCTGTGATTTCGCGATGACGAGCTGGCTTCGCCTCATGCAAAGCGAGAGGATACTAGCGCTGCCCTAGCAACTAGTACCTCTATATACAGGTTACTGAATGACGCCACTGGGTGGAAGTCGTATCCAACCCCAGACTAAACTCACTCACTCCAGCGCATGCCACTATCAAGTATCATTAAGAGCAAATAATGAACTGAGTAATGAGCAATGCGCATCTTCTTTGAAATACCGCATCCCCTCTTTTAGCAATCCAAAAATGACAAATGAATAATCAGTCAATACTAGAAAAATATTAACACACAATAGCCATCTGAGCTTTGATTTCTACCAGGAGAAGGATAGAATCAAACAGAACGCCATATTGCTTCAATTTAATGATCAGATATGTGCATTCCCTACATAATACCTCCAGTTGCCATTAGGCCAATTCACCACGCAGACTGCATGCAAAATATCAAGCACC
Source organism: Sclerotinia trifoliorum (assembly GCA_905066765.1). Taxonomy (NCBI): domain Eukaryota; kingdom Fungi; phylum Ascomycota; class Leotiomycetes; order Helotiales; family Sclerotiniaceae; genus Sclerotinia; species Sclerotinia trifoliorum. The sequence continues at coordinate 45,155 of CAJHIA010000010.1, read as the reverse complement.
TTCATCAACACAAGTAGAAACTATCAGCATCCTAATCCCCAGAACAACCGCAGAGATATAGAAACATCTTAGTTATCATATACTCTTGTCGTAAACATTGAACTGTACATTCTCTCCGCCAATCCACCGCCTTCGCTTCCACCACCCATTGGTAGTTAGGACACATACCTTCATCATGATTGGTATGCGAAGAAGCTCGTTTCCATCACAAGGCACATAGTGGGACCAAGGCAAATGGCTGAAATTTTACCTTTAACGCGAGTTCTGACCGACTCGCATCAAAGATCAGCTGCGGTTCATCGCAGTTCATGATGACAAGAGAAAGATAGCGCATCACTACCGTTTTTGTGATTTTTCTGGCCGGTTGATTTTGTTTGGAGATCTTCCTCAAAGGATGGTGAATTTATGAGACGGAGCTTGCTTTCTTGCTTGATATATTTAGCGACATGTTTATGGTATTGCTTAGACGGGTTGATCTGTTTGTCAGAGAGAAATTCTTAAATAATGTTTTTATGATACTTTGGCCCCTTTGTTTTGCCTTTCTAGCTCTCTATTGAGCCAGGTCTCTAAAAGGTCGCCATTACCAATAACTTGAATTTCCGCCTTTGTATTTAGCATCAACATAATTTGAAGTTGTCTTCTCCATTCCTTTTCAACTCCATCATCCTGGCATACGTCTCTCTGCAGCATCCCCACCGCGATTCGCCTATCTCTTTTCGTTAATTTGAGTAGGCCTTCACTTTCTTCCCCTCTATGCATCATATCCGTGCTTTTAAGTCCAAGCCAGCGTATTGAAGGAACCGAAAGGTCTTCGTTTTCATGTGCGAGCGTGACAGAGCCGTATTTGTATGTGGACATAATACCTATGCCATCGGGATCGAAGTCTACCAGAGCATATATTGGTATCAGTGGATGATTTTCTGCCAGATAGTGGAGAAACTGTCGACTTTGAATATCAGGATAACCTTTAGCCTAGAATTATTAGGATCAAGGAAATACCACAAGAAGATTCGACGAACAGTAAGTAATATCCCTTTCCCTGAGACCGAATATTCCCAGTATCTTTTTTCTACCAATGAGCGAAAGGTAGCCTATATGGAGTTAGAGATGTTGCAACCCTGCAAATTAACGTGTACAACCTCTTTCTCAATCACCAAGATCCATTTGACCTGAAAGAGGTCAATTTCTTCAATTTCTCTGATCCACGGCATCAATTGTGACTAAGAAGGTTAGTAAAAACAAAAAATGAGATAGTACGGTGAGCCAACATCTGCTGCTGTTGAATAGTCAATGACAGACTTGTTCCTTCTTCTGATAGCAAACGAGCCTGCGACTAACCCTTTGGCGGCTGCCACCTGCGGAGTATGAGTGAGATATAAAGAAAAAAGCGGGTTTGGACGAAATCCACTGACCACATTCATAGCATCGCGCTTTAATCCAAGGGTGTAGGCGATGTCATCCACAAAACGATCGACGATTGCTTGTTTCGTAAAGAGTTCTGGATCTCGATAATACATGTCTCTGATTATGAACAGTCAGTTTGAAAGAGATATCGCCACGAAATGGCAATGGCATACCTTTTCGTAATGATGTTGCCAGTGACAAGCGCCTCATGAGAAAGCGTCACTATTCGCAGCAAAGCAGCTAAATTGGTATTAGTATGGGCTACCAAGGAACAACCTCCAACCTACTAAATTTCCACGCCTCTCGAGGGGAGGCATTCGGAAACTGCACAACTCTACTCCTTGAAATGGGAAGTTCTTTGTTGTCTTCACCTGCATTTCTTGGGCTGAGGTTTCGAGATTTCAGATCGAAAGAAAACTGTTTCCTTCGCCCGATAATACAGTCTGTCATGGCTTCGTAAATCTCTTCAATTTTTGATATGGCAGATCCTGTTTGGTAGGATGACACGGAAATGTTTTTAGGACCAACCTTTTCGCTTTTCACAGGAGTCGTCGATGTTGGCGATGTCGACAAACTAGTATTGCTAATATAATCCGTGTGATGAGATATCGAAAATTGCTGCTGACCGCTGTGATTACTGTGGCCACTGTGATCTACAAAACGAGTTTCACTTATTAGTCTGCTGGAAGGTAAATTATGTAGCAATTGAGATGATGAATACGACGCGTCTTTCACAATGTCCTGTGAAAGATCAAAGTCCATGGCATCCTCGACGTTGACTCAAAATAGATCTGATCGAAGTGCATGTTCGTCAATTGAAGATGTTTGAGAAATGATTCCACATGATGTACTTGTACTTCGTCTGTGAATAATTGATGTGAGACGCCTTGATAATTCGGTACATTTGGAGATGCGGGGAGGCGGCGGGAGACGGGAGCCAGGAACAGGTGGGTTTACGCTAATTTGGACCCCGAACTGCCAGCCCTGACCGCCCATACATCAACCCCTGGAATGTCAAAGATCCATAGAATAGATCCATAATTAGAATCATACAAATGATCTTTTGACAGCTCATAATAGATCAATTCCAATTCAACATTTCTCATTATGGCACGAATGAAGATTAATGCACCGGGCGGCAACGAGAACCAGATGAAAACAGGAGAAAAGAGGTCATTGGATTCCTCAATTACTACACAATCTATGAAACGACCAAAGTTGCAAGAACGTACCGATTATTCTCGATGGCGTTTGCTCGACGAAAGAGGTAGGCAAACCTGGCATTACCTTGAGAATGACGAAGATGCTGCCGAATGGCCTCAAACAACCGCAGACAAGTATTTTTTGGGGCTGCCGACTGTACGAATATTGTACTAGGCTCTAACATAGTTGCTAATAATGTGAATAGGATCTACCCGATCTTCCTAAAGCGCAAAGTCCTCTAGATTCCGTCAAAAATTGCCTTGAATTCTTCCAACACCTTCAACTTCCTCCTGGAAACTGGGCATGTGAGTATGGTGGACCAATGTTTTTGCTTCCTGGCTTGGTTATCACTTGGACTGTCACCGAAACCCCAATCCCCGATCATATTGCAACCGAAATAAAGAATTACCTTTTTGCACGAGCACACCCCAGTGACGGAGGGTGGGGATTACATATTGAGGGAGATAGCAGTGTTTTTGGGACTGCTATGAATTATACAGTTCTCCGGTTAGTTGGGGTCAGCGAAGAGGATGAACGAATGGTCAAAGCTAGAGGAACATTACACAAGCTTGGTGGTGCTAAGAACGGACCACATTGGGCAAAGTTCTGGCTGAGCGTACTTGGTGTATGTCAATGGGATATTGTCAATCCCGTGCCACCAGAGTTCTGGTTGTTGCCTGATTGGGTACCTTTCCATCCGTGGAGATGGTGGATTCATATGCGCCAAGTTTATACGCCAATGTCATTCATCTGGTCTAAGAAGTTCACTTACAAACCAACACCCATTGTTGAGCAATTGCGACAGGAATTGTTTGTAGAACCATATACCGCTATAGATTGGGCTGGAAACCGGAACAGTATTCATCCGAAAGATAATTATCACCCAAAGTCATGGCTTCTGAACACAGCAAATTGGTTTCTAGTTAATATCTACAATCCGTATCTCCGGACTGATGCATTAGCCAAGCAAGCTGAAGATTGGGTGTTCAAGCTAATTCAAATGGAAGACAAAAATACTGATTTCTCCAATCTCGGACCGGTGAATGGACCCATGAACTTTCTTGCATGCTATATCCGAGAGGGACCTAATGCATACTCCGTGCAAAGGCATCGAGAAAGGATGGCTGACTTTATGTGGGTTAAGGACGAGGGTATGTTGATGAATGGAACGAACGGAGTTCAGTGCTGGGACACGGCATTCTTGATACAGGCCGTGATGGATGCCGGTTTGGCTGAGGATGCAAGATGGAGACCAATGCTCACTAAAGCACTCGAATTTCTTGAAGATCAGCAAATTCGAGAGAATGTTGACGATCAAGAGGTTTGCTACCGCCAGCAGCGAAAAGGGGCTTGGGGTTTCAGTAATAAAGATCAAGGATATGCTGTTAGCGATTGTATCTCTGAAGCGTTAAAAGCTGTTATACTTTTACAAAGAACCCCTGGATATCCGACTTTGCTGGAGGACCAACGTATCTTCGATGCCATTGACACCCTACTCACTTACCAGAACAAATCTGGTGGCTGCGCATCATACGAACCAACCCGGGGCTCAGAGAAATTGGAGATGCTGAATGCGGCTGAGGTATTTGGTAGGATTATGATCGAATACGATTATCCCGAATGCACAACTGCTGTGGTCACTGCCTTGTCTCTGTTCACGAAATACTACCCGGATTATCGCGCATCAGAAATCAAAGCTTTCAAGAGTCGAGCTATTGAATATATCAGAAGGGCTCAATATGCCGATGGTAGCTGGTATGGTAGTTGGGGCATTTGTTTCACATACGCAGGAATGTTCGCTCTCGAGAGTCTTGCAAGTATTGGAGAGACCTACGAAAACAGTGAGCATGTGAGGAAAGGATGTGACTTCTTCATTTCAAAACAAAGAAGTGATGGTGGATGGTCTGAAAGCTATAAAGTATGTGCATCCCTTGGCATGAATGCATGTAATGCTAACAACTCTTTAGTCCTGCGAACAAGCAAAATATATCGAGCACCCATCCGGCTCCCAGGTTGTACAGACAGCTTGGGCATGTATTGCTTTAATTGAGGCCAACTACCCAGACCGTACACCAATCGAGAAAGGTCTGAAGCTTATTATGAGTAGACAGCAAGCCAATGGGGAATGGCTACAAGAAGCTATTGAGGGTGTTTTCAACAAAAGTTGCATGATCTCATATCCTAATTACAAGTTCATCTTTCCGATGAAAGCTTTAGGGATGTTTGCCAAGAAATATGGTGATGTTAAGCTTCTTTCATGATCCAAGGGAGGAAGCTATTTGGACAACGACGTATGATTATGAATACATATATAAATATAATAGCTTAATTTAATAATGACAAATTTACTTTGCACCTACACAACTCTCATTGAGCTTTACTTCACGGCAGTCATAGTAAAGAAAATGACCCTGGAACTCAAGGGGCCAACGGGAATGAAACATTTTGGTTCTACAGCTATGGTGGGTCCAGTGTCGATTCCAGCGCTAAACGAGGCTTATCCTACCCCGCCAACCCTAGCAATAAAAGAACGTTTTTGATTGGTACAGCACTCTCGGTACCACACTACACCGTACAGTACAGGCTACCGACGAGGCTGGGCCATCGAACTTTCCAGTCCAAATACCGTAGAACAATTATAAAAAGAAGTCATTCCACGGCTTCGTGCATTTTCTGAAACATCACAATCTAACATTCCCGAGACATTTAAATTCAAAAGATATACCCAACATCTAACATGGCATCCCATGCAGCCCTCGGATCTGCCGCCATCGATAAGAAAGAATACCCCGCGGCCATTACACACTTAACCAAAGCTATCGCTGAAAACCCAGCCTCCCCAAACTACTTCATCCTCCGCTCCACAGCATACCAACGTGCCAAAAATCACGAAGCAGCTCTTGCGGATGCTGATGCTGCCGTCAATGCAGCTGTTGCTCGTTCTCGTCGCGAACTCATCGCTACAGCACAATTCCGTCGCGCGGTTGCTCTTCACGGTCTAGGCAGATTTGGAGACGCGAGATTGTGTTTGAATTGGTGTAGACAGAAGAATGAGAAGGAGAAGGGATTAACTCTTTGGCAGGCAAAAGTTAAGGCCGATTATGACAATGCCGGTGGTGAAGAGGCTGAGTGTAATAAGTGTACTGTGAAGGAGATTCCTGAGAAACAGGTTGCCAAGGTGGAGAAGGGCAAAGAGCTTGAAAAGTCAGCTGTTGCTTCAGCTGCTCCAGTACCGGCTGCAGCAACTACTCCGAAGGAAAAGATTAGACACGAGTATGTTAACCAATTGTTTAGCAAGATGTCACAAAGCTAACAGATTTTACAGATGGTTTCAATCAAGCTCGAAGGTTACTATTACTATTTTCGCAAAGGGCGTTGCGAAAGATACTGCACAAATTACGATCGAAGAAGGACAGGTATGTCAATCATGGAAATTGAAAACTCACATAAGCTAATACGTCACAGGTTGAGGTTTCATTCCCAATTGGAGAAACTGGCACTACATACGATTTTACAGCCTCACCACTCTACGCTCAAATCGATCCTGCCCAAAGCAAGTTCACTATCACTCCAAACAAAGTTGAAATTGATTTACAGAAGTCAAAGCAAGGGCTCAAGTGGTCTAGCTTGGAAGGAACCGAGCCTATAATCGGCACATCCACCGAAGAAAAGAAATCAGAGATTCCAGCTGCCGTTCTAAATCCCTCAGTCGGAAAGGCCCCTTCTTACCCAACCTCATCTCGTAATGGACCCAAAGACTGGGATGCCCTCGCATCATCAGCTCTCGAATCCGAGAAGAAAGAAGGAGGCAAGGAAACAACTGGAGACGATGACGATGAAAGTGGTGATCCAATGGATGCCTTCTTCAAGAAACTCTATAAAGATGCTGATCCAGATACTAAGAGGGCTATGATGAAGAGTTTCCAAGAAAGTAATGGTACTGCATTGAGCACCAACTGGTCTGATGTTAAGAAGGGCACCGTTGAGACGAATCCACCTGAAGGAGTTGAAGCAAAGAAATGGTAGAGAGTGAGACGTGGTGGGAGAGAGCAAATTCGAATCATCATGCTTACTGGCTATGGAAGGGAGTCTAGGAGTGAGGTGTCATACTATGGCGTTTGTGCTTCGTTACATAAAAGTATTCGGTAGATACCTAGGTACTCAAAGTTGCAATTTAATTTTAAAAACTTACATATTCATTCCCTCATTTAAAATTGAGGTAAGGCAGTATTCTATGATATACCGGATGGCTACTATATCATGGAGAAAGCCCGGCTTCCTATAGAACCCTACATAACGTGCTACTACGCCAGAAAAAAGTTTTTTCTAGACCATCTAGATCACCTAAACTATCGGTTTCTCAATTTGAATTGGGAACGGATTCGAAGCTCATTCATTCAATGATACATATCGATATTAAAACTCAGGTGTAGTATCTACTATCCCCAAAGACCGTTATCTGTGATATAATTATATATCTGTAAAGCAGCCTGCAGGATATCTACCATGTCTCTCAATATCTCGAGCTGCGAAGAATACTGCAAGTTCTACTTTCTTTCTCAATCCAGGCTTTCAAGACATAATCGAGTTCTATTCCTTCGGATTTTATGCTCCTGGAAATTTCGAAGCGATGCCCCTTTTTCCCCTTCCCACTATACGACCTTAGAAGTAATAACAGCATACCAAGATGAAGAAGTTTAGAGCAGTAATTCAAGAGATTTCTCGAATTAGTTACTTAGTTAACAAAACATCGATTGCAAGAACTAACCATAAAATCTACCATACATGCATGTCACATGCATGTCCTATACCGCACCCCTAGGCCGTGATCAAACGCCATATCACATAATTAATACAATTCAATATTCCCTTAACGTTTCCTCCCGCCATACCCATACTGCTTCCTCTCATAATCTTTTGTAACCATTGATTTCTTGTTCGCTAGTCTCTCGTAAGTTTCCTCATCTCTAATATAGAAACTCTGACGTGCGCATACCTTTTTTTCCTGCATCCTCTATATTTATCTGCGTATTATTCTCGCTACTATTTTGATCCTATATCTCATGAGGACCATCCTGACTCCACATAAAATAAAAACAAAAAATATCATGTACACACCTCGAAGCTTTCATTCCCATCTTTTCCCTTCATTGTTTCCACATCTTGTACTTCTTCCTCATCCATTACGCCTATCTTCATATCCTCAGAAAACCCCATCATCCACGTATATTCCTCTGCTCCTATATCAGGGAGCTCCATCGACACCTCCAGCGCAACTTTCTCGCTTTCCACAGATTCGATATTGATCGGCGGTACAAAGCGCGGTGTTTCGCGCTTTGGAACTTGATAGTCGTATTCGTAGTCCCACATATCTGCCATACATATTATTAGTTAAATTTAGTTGAAGTATTGTTGGTTATCAGATCAGATCAAATCAGGGTCAAATCACAGAGAGAAAAAGGAAAGAGATCTTGTATCACGCTTGGGAGTAATGAAATGAGGGAAATAGGGGGAAAAAAAGACCCACCATTAGCATCCAGCCTCCCTCTATAAAAAACTTGATAATCTTCACTCCAGAACCAATCTGACCACGGTCCAGATAGCCCTTCAAATAGCTCTTCTCTAACAACCTCTTCCTTACTATCTGATACTTCGACAATGTACTTTCTCGGGCCTTTATTACCTTTATGAATACCCCACGATGAAGATTTCGATTTCGATCTCTTCCAACCCCGCTTCTCACCATTTTCTTTCATACTAGCCGACTTTATGCTGCCCATTTTTCCTACTCCATGTACTCTGCAGCAGTTAATCAGACCATTAGTCGTGGCACTCGAGTACATATGCAGGGTACGTGAGTACAGCAGTTTTCACTTGAACAAAAACGTAACACCGATCAGCAAAGTCGCGGCACAGCCTTAGGATTCTTCCCTCAGAAATCTGTGATCGACTTTGATTTTGCGATCATTCGAGCGAGCGACTTTTGAAATAAAAGGTGCAAGTTGGATGCAGACAACCTAAGATTACATATTGTGTCCCAGAGCCAAAATCCAAACATGACTACAAATTCAGATATGTAGTGCCGCCTAGCAGATCCTGGTATTTTGTGATGCGGCGTCAGGGGATAGGAAATGTCCCTGGAGTGCGAATTCAAACACGCCATTGTTAAGGAGATGCTAGAAGGAAGGGGGAGAATAGTACAGAGAAGTATCGTTCATTGAAAGAAAAGAAAAAGGACATTGGATAACACGTATGACTGCAGAAAGAAGGTATGCAGGGCTTCAGAGGGGCTATGCGGTGATGCCCAAGCCAACACGAAATATAAAATGTAGATAAAGAAACATGAAAAGGATAGCAATAGAAGATAAGGCTAATAGTCGTTCGCGAAGCCCTTCGCTATGCAAACGGTAAGCAATCGGCGGTGATTTGGAGGGTCACTTTTACGAGCATTTGATAGGATTGAAATGCTGGAAAATAAGGTGGGAATATTCCGATGCCATTGACCCATCTCTTTTGCAGACTGAGGGGACCCCGGATTGACACTTGTGCCGGCATATGTAAAGAAATGTTACTGTCGTTGTTCTACGCAAAGCCAAAAAGCAGATGTAGTACAACATCGTGAACTGTATATTATGTCATTATCGGGTATTAGCTGATTCTTGTACAAGGTCGTTTAATCCTGTCTATCTTTACTGTACGAGCGGCCATTTTCGATTTCAGGAGTGGATGATTTTTTCCCATCCTTAATCTCGACCACTTTCATGTCGAGGTTAACGCGGAATTTCTTGCCTCTCCACATCACCGTTGTTCCACCAAGACAAGCCCATGTCCATATGGGTAACGCAAGAATTTCTCTGCCGAGCCATGCAGATGCCCACTCCTTAAAAGGCCTTCTGTACCCACTCCGAGGAGGTTGTGCGAAGGAAGGCGTATTTACATCCAGCTCAATAGAAGCACCAGAATGAAGGTTGGCATAGACAAACCAATCAAGTGTCATCCAAGCAACAACATTTGATAACCAAACTATGGAAAAAGCAAGCCACGTTTGAGGCACACCCAAATTTTCATGGAACCAAGGTAATGTTGTGATTGCGAAAGAACCATAAGCTGAGCACAAAAGGGGTTCGACTCCAGGTTCAACAAATGTGGCCAGTGTAACAGTCCATTTTCGAACCCTGAGCCAACGTACTCGGCGTGCAATGTATTCTCGAACTGACATACCAGCCATCGGTTGGATAGCCAAATCGCCAAGAACTAAACCGTGTTTATTCCACTTTTCCCCTGCCTTTTCTTTCGGCACTTGCTTTCGCCATAATAAGTCTCCAATTAAGTGATCTTCGCAAATGTTTTCCGAGAAAAAGTCGATTCCCGGAGCATAATCAGGAGATGTGGAGGTGAGAAAATTTAAGTGAGATCGTCTAAACATATTTGACTTGCCAACAATGCAAGGCGCAATTGCAACTGTATTGATTGCAGTGTAGAACTTCGCATGGGATGATGCCATGAAAGATTCTTCGAAACGGCCACCGCCAATCCTTGCGCTCGCATCAAAGTTGGACTCGTGTTTGGGTGCAATTGAAATGTTAGAGGTCATTGTATTTGTGGATGAAACTTGCTGTCCGGCGGTGAAAAGTCCTTCATTCTCTTCAATTGTGCTGGTTCCAAGGGTATCTACAACTAATGGTAGTAAGTGAACGAATTTGTAAGGTGTTGCTTTGGTGCCGTCTGCCTTAAAGCCACATAATTTATCAACCATTCTTCCAGCAGTACCGGTTGACACCCACACATTGCAATCGATAATCCATAAAATATCTCCCTTTGCCTCTCTGTATCCACGGCTCATATTTCGAATCTTGGGATTGGGACCAAGATTCCCAACCTGCCCTCCATGACCACTCAGGTTTGGATCCTGCTCTTCTATGAAAATCTTTACATCGAATTCAGAAAAGTCTGCCAGGAGACGCTGAAGAACTGGGTATGCAGGATCGGTGGATGAGTCAATACAGAAGTATATCGTTAACTTTTCCGCTGGGTATGTCTGTCTAAATGTGGCCGCGAGGCATTCATATAACTGTGGCTCGAGTCCTTTAACTGGTCGTAAAATGGTAATATGGGGAATATCATTGGTGTCTAAATTCGGAGAGATGGCCGGCTTTGGATTCGAAGAGTAGTGACGAAATCTTGAAGGCACCAGTATGTTAGAATTCCATGTGTCTATGATGCCAGTAGTATTAGAAGGAATCTTACAATTGAGTAGAACCTATTCCTTGTACGAGTAGGATAAAGAAATACCACGTCCAACACGCCAAGGCTATGCAGTATATTAAGGTTTCCGTCTCCATCTCAGTGTGTTGGGGCAGGACTGGAGTTAACACTAAGAATCTAAGATAATCAAGTAATTTTCTCCTCCTAATTCCATGAATGATACTTAGGAAGATCAAATACTCATAGTTCCACTCCAGTCAGGTATGCTTTATATCTGTGTATAGCAAGACATAGGGGATGAGATTGAGTTTGAAGAAGGAATGAAAGAAAGATAACAATAGAAAGCTCAAACAAAATGAATGTTCTACGCTCAGTCGCTCAGTCAGGGCTCGTGCTAACAAGAATGATGCTAACAATTAAACATCGTGAAGATTATGTAATGTTATGTATCAGATAATGGATAAGAGCTTGAAGCTTGGGCCAGACAGAAGTTACCGAGAAAATCTTTTTTTTTTTTTTCGCGACTTACAAAACTAGAAACTTTTTCTTGAAAAAATATTCTTCTTTTCAACAACATCAAAAACTTCAATTGAAACCAATTTCATCGACCACAATTTCTTCTCCCACCAGTCGGAGAAGAGTTTGGGTGTTTTGTAAGTCATGTCCCTATTTTCTTATACCAGCCTGATGGTATATACTATCCTAACAGCACAATTTAATTTGGCTGTAATGCAATGCGGTGATGACTCAATTCGATGCTTAGAGTGACGGCTCTGACTTTGTTCGTCCTCCCTGTACGCTCAATTCTCTTCGGAGAAGACTACAACGGTATCTGAGCATTGCAAATAATTCCATATTCTTGTTTCAATTGACACACGTAGATTACAACAGTCACTAATCAATTGATCAAATAGGGAATCGCAATGACCTCACGATAGCTTCCATTTCAATCATGGCAGATACAGAAACTGTGGTTCCAACTGGTCCTGCTATTGAGGCCTCAACGCCTGCAAGACCCAAAAATGCTGGACCAAGACCGCCGTCTAAGTTCCAACAATTAAACAAACTTTACGGACTTCCTGCGCCCATACGCACATTTCCTCTTCCTACTCTCATACCTCATAATCCACTTTCACTTTTTCATATTCTTTATGTTTGGTTGTCAGAGACAATTAATCGCCCTTCGTCACATTTTGATACCCTTTACAGTGGATGGTTCTCGCCTGAGACGCGGTCCATTCACATCACTGACTCTCGGTCTATCAGAGGTCTCTGGGAGCAAGGTTTCTATGGGAAAGGAAGTCTGAGTCGCAGTGAACCCAGTTGGGTGACGCGAGAGAAAAAGCGAAGAGGTGTCTCAAAAGCGATTGCCAGTGAGGATGTTACAAGAAAGCGTCGCGCCGATCGTCAACAAACCAAGTGGGAGCGGGCGAGAAAAGAAAGGGAGGCTATTGATCAGACTCTCTTGGCAGAAGCACAGGCAAATGAACTGCCAAATACCAAGACTGTCATCGCATCCGATGAGAAATTTATAGTTCCACTTGACAATCTTCCTGCTCTTGCTGAACAAGACCAGAAGATGGAAACCATCAAAGAACCCATGTCCAATTGCTTAGCTGATGCAAATGTTGCTTTTACTAGTACCGCATCATCTGATGCGCCTACTGGTCCAATGCAACTCCTTGCTCTACCAAACTCGTCCATCGAGGTTATCAGGGTGGAAACAATTGAGGACTTATCGTCTCAGCATGTAGTGAATGCCATTGAAGTTGCTTCGTCCAGTGTCGCATCATTCAACGCACCTACCGGACCTTTGGGGATTCTTGCTCTACCAAATTCTGCATTCGAACTTAATTCTGTAAGGGAAAAAAACTGTACAAACTCCTCAGGCCAATCGCTATTTGTTTCGACGGTGGCAGTATCCGTCACTACGTCCAATATCTCAGCTCCGGTGGGTCCACTGGAATTGCTCGCTCTACCAAACTCCGCTGCTGATGCTTTCGCAACAAATGATAAAATCAATGATGATTCTGAGAAGAACGATGTTGTTCCAGAAGAATTTACCACTCCGCCCACCTTAGTTGAGATTGATATCAGTTCTGTCTCTACACCGGAAAGCCACGAAGCAGGAACACAGGAGAAGGATGAACTACTCAATGGCAGCGTTGTCGATAACAATACTTGTGTTCCAATGACGCCAGTATCATCGATTTCGGCCCATAATAGTGGATCTGATGTTGAAGTGCTTGAGACTGGCTCATCAACATCTGTGTCAGATCGTCAGAAGAGTGTTCGATTCTCCCCGATCGTAGAGCAAACCACCTTCTTACCGTCACAACCACCAAGTCCTGGGCGCACTGTTGCAAGTACAGAAGAGAAACCTGACGAAATATCTAAACTTGTTCTGGATGAAGAGATGGTCATTGAAGATCAGGAACATTTCCAATTGACAATGGAAGAAGCCTTCTTTCTTTCTTATGGATTGGGAGCTCTCACAGTTCTTGACCCTGTCACCAAATCCGGCATTTCAAATCAGGATTTGTTTTCTCTTTTCAGGAAGTCATCCTATTTCCCGCCTGTTTCAAATCCTAGTTTGTCGACGGATGACCCATTCCTAATAAATTACGTTGTTTATCATCATTTCCGTTCCCTAGGCTGGGTTGTGCGTGGTGGCATAAAGTTCTCTGTTGACTATCTACTCTATAATCGCGGGCCAGTTTTCAGTCATGCTGAGTTTGCTGTTTTGATTCTTCCATCATACAGTGACCCTTACTGGTCTAGTGGTCCATTTTTACAAAATTACGTGAAAGGCAAGCAAGAAAGAAGCTGGTCATGGATGCATTGCATCAATCGAGTCATTACACAGGTGAAGAAGACCTTGATTTTGGTTTACGTGGATATACCTGCTCCTGTTGATGGAAGCATAAAAGAAAACAGTGTTGATGAATTACTTCAAAAGTATAAGGTCAGAGAAGTTGTCCTCAAACGTTGGTCACCCAATCGTAGCCGGGACTAGGTGATCCTGCATAAATTTGTATCATTATTTCAGGTATCCAATAGTACACATTTTCACAAATTAAATTAACAATGTGAATGACTTTGACTCCGCTCTTACCCATGTGATCACGTGAATCTCGGCACATTTTTCCTCCAGGTCGTAAAGAAACACCGACAGTGACCGTTTGAACAGCTTGGGGCAAAACGTTACATCCATTTTTGTGACATTCATTTATCAACCCAAATCTATAGGACAGCAGACATCTTATCGAAAGTGGGGTAAATGATCATCGATGAATGCACCCCTCGATCAAAGCATTTTCAGCCAATCAACACAAAATTTGAGTTGCACTACATACTATTTACCGGCCAACATGCATAATTACATTTTCTTGAAAAAGTCATTCGCTGTTCCTGGGTCAGCGATTACCGATATTTAGACCGGAGATGGAAGGAGTACATGTTACCTTCCTGAAGGCGCTGTTTTGAAAATTTGTGGTAGACTCTTGAAAGACTTCGAACGTATCCTTCATGATCTTCGTTCATTGATGGTGGTGAATTATGATGACAAATGAGCATATGGGATATATGTCATAGTATTTAAAATTACGCATCCTTCGAAAAGCTTCAGTGGTTTTACTAGGCAGCTTCAATTAACCCTCTCAATCTCTTGGTATTGTATTTCGTACTCCTCACTTCATCTACAAATATACAACGCAAAAATACACGATAGAAATGGCAGATCCGAAACCAGCAGAAATAAATCCTTCCCAGGAAAAACAGAAATCGGACACCTTTCCACCTCAGCAGCACATCCACCAACGGGATGAACCCTCTACCCAGATCAAAACCGTACAAAATGTCGCCCTGGCAGACGCGACAGCGAAACAAAAACCTAGTCTATGGACATGGCGCATGGGTCAACTCTATCTAATTCTCCTTCTTGCAACACTTAATGCTGCTGTTAATGGCTATGATGGTAGTGTAATGGGCTCGATCAATTCGTACGCGCAGTATAGGAGTTATTTTGGATTTTCGCTCACAGAGGGAACGCCGGCTACGGGGATTGTTTATGCAATTTTTACTATTGGGAGTAAGGTTTATCCTACGATAGTGTTTCTTCTTTGGTTCTTTCCGGAAATTTGATTTGGAGATTTGGAGGCCTTGACTGACTTCGTGTTTGTAGATTTGGTGGGAGCGGGCTTTGCAGGTCCGGCTGCTGATGTACGTTTTCGTCAGTTCATCGCTCTTGTCGTTCTTCTCTGGAGAATGCGATAGGCTTTTTGAGGCTTCAATTATTGACAAAGATACAGTGGAAAGGGAGACGATGGGGTATGTTCTTAGGTGCTGGTGTTATTATTGTGGGATCGATTGTCCAGGCTACGAGCCAGAGTTTGGCCGCTTTTATGATTGGAAGGTTTTTGCTTGGTATGTACTCCCTATGCATCGTTGAGTCAAGCAGTGTAGATGCGACGTGCTGATCAAACAGGCGTTGGTGCTGCCATGGGTCCTAGCTCGGCATTACCTTAGTAAGTAATCTCCAAAAGGGGGAAAGAAAGAAAATGTTGATCATTTTCAGCGTAAGCGAAATGGCACATCCGTCATTTCGTGGTGCTATGACAGGTGTTTACACTACGTTCTATTTCGTGGGTGCAATACCTGGAACGTTCAGTTAGTCATTCCTGTTTCTTTCTTAGAACGAGATAGGTGTTAAAGATGTATAGTACCATATGGCACGAGCTACATATCTGGATCGCAAGCTTGGAGAATTCCTTTGTGGCTACAGATGTCGTTTTCTGGTATTGTGTTCATTTCGGTTTTGTTCTTACCGGAGGTATGTAATTTGTTTGCTTTGAGCTTGAAGCCCGGAGACAATGCATGCGGATGTTGATGAGATATAGAGTCCGAGATGGCTGATTGCAAATGATCGACACGAGGAAGCTCTTGATATTATGGCCAAATACCACGGTGAAGGTAACTAACTAATCATTTCACAAAACCTTGAAAACGACATTAACTTTTGAATGTCCCATAGGCAATCGTAATTCCCCCTTAGTGCAACTAGAACTTCGCGAAATGATGGAAGAGATATCGAAAACAGGTGCTGATAAACGATGGTGGGATTTCAGAGAGTTGTTTGACTCAAGGGAAGTTAGATATCGAACTATGTTGACTTGTGCTATTGCTTTGTTTGGACAATGGACTGGTAATGGTAGGCTCGCTATCTACTATCCCGCTCTGAATATTTGGAAAGTGGATGATAAAGAAGGGGCTTGATTACTGATGCTTGATCAGGTCCTGTTAGTTACTACTACCCGCAAATGCTAGCGGGTGCAGGAATCGAGAATAACCATACACAGTTACTCCTGGTAAGCATCCAATACAGTCATCTAACCAAGAACCTCACCTAAGAAAAAACAGCAAGGAATGCAATCCGTGCTCTCCTTCGCCGGAGCGCTCATAGGAGCAGCCTACACCGACCACTGGGGCCGACGCCCTCAACTCCTCATCTCTACATCCCTCATCTCTCTCCTCTTCCTCATAATCCTAATCCTCAACGCTCTCAACACCACAACATCCCCTAGCACCCACACCATAGTCGCCAAATCAGCCGCTGCATCCGGCGCCGAAATCGCTATGATATTCCTATTCAGTTTCGTGTTTGCAGTGGGTTGGACACCCCTGCAGGGACTTTATGCTGTGGAGGTATTGAGATATGAAAGTAGAGCTAAGGGGATGGCACTTTATACTCTGGTGGGAAATGTGGCGGGTTTTTATAATACTTTTGTAACTGGAATTGCGTTTTCAAGGGCCGGGTGGAAGTATTATTATTTGTGGGTTGTTTTTGTTTTTGTTTTTGGTTTGGGAGTTGGGATATGGGATATGGGAGTGATGCTGATCTATTCGTGGTGTAGGTTTATCTTTTGGGATTTGTTGGAAGTGGCTTTTATTTATGTGAGTTTGTTTCTTACTTCTCCTTTCACCCTTCCCTTCCAGATTTATAAATCAGATGAAAACAGCTAACACCTCACAGTTCTTCTTCGTAGAAACAAAAGGAAGAACGGTAACGCCTCTCCTTTTCCTTCCCTATAAAGCTATGCACCCCATCCGTTTCACCTAACCCATCATCCCCTATATCCCATTCATCCCATCCACTCCATCCACACATCCACACGAAATAAAAACTAACCCTAAAACCAAAGCTCGAAGAACTAACCGAAATCTTCAACGCCGCGAAACCAGTCAAATATTCATTGCGCAAATCAGAAATATTAGTCCATGGAAATGAAGGCGTGACTGAGGTTTTTGAAAAGGAAAAGGAGAACTCGGGTTGAGTTGATGCATGCATGCATGCATGGAATTAGTGATGTATGGGGTCCCCGGTGATCGATATGGGGTTAACGTTGTGGATTGGATTTTAGGTTAGAGTTTATGGAGGGTTGGGATGTGGTTAGTACTTAAATATTTGGGGATATAGTATTTAAGTTCGAGAGTCGATATATTGGACAGTTTTCTGAATTAAAGTTAAAATTTGTTTTGTTTCGTGTTAGCCATAGCACTGCAGTAAGCTTTTGTATTCTCTGGGAATTTGTTCGGGCAGTCTTCGAGGTGATCTCCAATATACGTGCACTGGATTTTGAATCATGTGGATTATATACATGGTTTATTTGCATATCTTCTCGATATGCCTACCATCCCACTAATAGCTAGATCACAAGCTGAGATCCCATATAAATTACAATCTCTTCACAAAAATAAGCGTTTACTCATTCAAACAATAAAACAACTACACCCCAGCACACTGCCATCAGTATGGATAATCGGTGAACTTATCTTTAAAGCTTCAGTTAAGCCTGTCGCACGAGTGTCAGGTTTTACGAGGACAGTTGGAGTTTTAAATCATAATTTTGAACTTCAATTCGTAGAAACAGTTCAAGAGTGAGAAGCTGTGCTAGATAAACGAGATGCTACTTTTGTAACTCAAATTCACGGAGACACAGGGAACGAGAGAAAGCGAGAGGAGACGGAAATAAAAGAACTAGTAAAATGGAGGTGGAAAAAGGAGTTAGGGACAATGCGAGGTTTAGCATACTGCTTTTAGCAGTATTCGTGCCTGTAGACTTGTAGACTGTTTGTGCAGTTTACATTTAAGTGGAGATTGATAAAATTAATGATTAGATGTAAGATTATAAACTAAGGATACGAAAGAATATGACTAGCACTGTAATATCAAATAGAGATCATAAAAGGAATTCCGTCGCGAGCAACGCCAGATGTACAAAGATCAACTATAATCTCGTACGTTTCAAAACTCATTACAAAAGCAGACAAATATGTTTTCCACCTCGGTGTACGAATATGATCCACGCTCCTTCACCTCGTTTTCCCGGACCATCGCATTCAAACTTCCTCATGTGGTGATATTCGCAGATAGTCTTTCCCTCATTTTCTCCTCCATTAAATCCGTCTTTAGCCCACTAACTGTCGCTCTCCCCGCTCTTGCCCTCTTCTCCTCATTAGCATCTACTTTTGTCCGTTCTGGCGAACTTCTAAGGAATCCATCCTGATCGTACAATCCTAAGCTCTCTGGGCTATCTCTCCCTTTATCCCACTCGCTATCTAACGAATTCTCTTTATCTCTTGTTGGACTTCCACTCCATCTCTCTTTTGCCACACTTACAGCTTGACTCCAGCCCCACTTCGGTGGTGTTTGTGGGCTTGGATGTTCCATTTTACTCTCTCGACGGGTATTTTTCGTGAGTGGTTTGATCATTGCATCAGACCATCGTGTTTCTTTTTCTTTTCTGGGTTTTGCTTCTTTTTCTGCATTTGCGCTTGCTTTTGACAACGATAAGGGTTCGATAACCTGCTCATCCTCCTCCTGATAATCCATCATATACCCGACTCCTCCGTCAGGAAGAACAGTAAGACTTGTCAATGATAATTTCTTCTCCTTAACATTTAATGCATACCTCCCCATTGCCACCGGACTACTTCCCCCGCGACTGGCGTTTATATCCTCGAGGATGTCTTGCAAATTCCCGTAATTGGGATTCATTAAATCACTCCTAGATTGCCGCCTTTCACCAATGCTATTGATACTGGTACTTGAATCATTGCCTTGCGGAAAATAAGAGCTAGAATATGCAGAATAGGAATTTGGATAGAGCATACTGAGAGAAGATCGATGGTTTGGGACAGGTGCACCATCAATAGGTGAGCCGATCGAGAGGTAGAAACGAGATGCACGGCTCATGCGGCGACGATCACCCCAATCCAGACCAATTCCAGGCACCATGGGAGAAGAATCGGTGTCTCCAGCACTAATACAAGAAATCTCGGAATTCATTCGACGCAAGAGACCAATGCTTGTGGCGATTGAGTCACGCGTGGAGTTCGGTGTATTGTATGTGAAAGAAGTCATCGCGGAGCTATAGGAGGCTGATTTGTGGGCCTCCGGGCGAGGTCCAGTAAGATGAGCAGGGATCGGGAGAGGATTGCTGAGAAGTGGAGGAGCTGGCAAGGAGACGGATGAAATGGTTAAAGGTAATGGAGCCTTGGGGCGAGATAGGGGTCTGGGACCTAGGACTAGTGCATTATTGGCAGTGTTCGTGAACGATTGAGGGAGGCGAGTGGGGCTAGATGATCTGTTAATGGGGATTTCACTGAAAGATACTCGTTTAGGGCTTGGTGGTCTAATCATTGTGATGTTGGTATTTGATAGCCGTGGAAAACTGGATGTGTTGCTAGCTAGTGATGGTGGACGTCCTAATCTCAAAGATTCTAGAACACCCGGGGGGTTAGTTCGGTCTCCTTTTCCATTTGCAGGTTGTTGCGAAGGAATTGCCGGGAAAGAAACCAAGGTATCAGTGGGAGTATCGGGGCTTA
The DNA here is from genome assembly GCA_905066765.1 of Sclerotinia trifoliorum. Lineage (NCBI taxonomy): Eukaryota > Fungi > Ascomycota > Leotiomycetes > Helotiales > Sclerotiniaceae > Sclerotinia > Sclerotinia trifoliorum. The sequence continues at coordinate 25,457 of CAJHIA010000010.1, read as the reverse complement.
TGATTTCCTCGTCAATGTTTTGACAATGACGGCGGACCTGGGACTTCATAGCAAGTGACGATCGAGCGTGTTTAAAGAATTCGACTTCGGAATTAAGGTTTTCGGCGTAATAATTACAAACTGACAAGGTAGGAGAGTATTCCTCTAGGTCTGGCGACTCGGATATATACCGTTCTACTGGCTTCAAGGATGGAACATTTAGAAGTGGATTAACTTTTGACGACGGTGGCGTGGGAGAGTACTCTTCTGATTCTGGAGCTGCATGTCTCTCCACGGGCTTAAGTGATGGAATATTGAAGGTAGGATCGATCTTCAGAGGAGGTTGTGTTTTGGATTCATGACTACTCAAAGATACCTGTCGTGACTCTGGTTTTAAAGACGGTACGGAAATGCTTGGGTTGAAAGTAGACACGGATGGTGGCCGTGGCACCAGTGCACTAGATTGTCGACTAGCGAGTGAAGTACACGAAGGACTTGGCTCTACTACACGAAGTGTTGGACGAGATATTGTTGTTGTCATGCCAGGTGAGTCACCTTCTGACTCTTCATGAACAACACTAACGCTTGTGGGTCTGGACAAGCCAGAAATTCTGACAACATTTGATCGCTTATGACCTTTCCTTTTTGATATAACCTTTTTGGGACTTGCTGACACACGTCGAGACTGCCTAGCCTCCTTAGGTGACCATTGGAACGTATTGAGCTCCGAAGATTGAGGTGGATGTCGAGGTTCTTTGACCAGTGGCCCCAAGTGATTGCCTGAGATATTTTTCAAGGGTAAATCTCCATGAATTTCTGGCTTCTCCTTTGTTTCTTCTTGCCCGAAAGTAGCCTTTCTCATGTAACGCGGCTGTGGTCCGTATATTGTAGTAGATGGAGTAATTTTTGCGCTCTTCACGGAGGAGAAGAAAGGATCGCTTGTGAGTGATGATTTTGGGGCAAGATATGTTTTTACTGCACTAGCAGAACCTTTCGTGGGAGAGAGATTCATTCGATGCCGCTGTTCAAGCCTTCGTCCACTTTTACTTGGCGACGTAAGCTGTGCTGGAATAACAAGATCGGGGGTATCGATTCCGCAAAGGCTGTCGTCGGAGTCTCCAGAAGGTGTTGGCGAACGTCCTCGTTTCTTAAATGCTCTACCAGCAGTTCTTGGAACCCTTTTCCCTGGGCTTGGAGTTCGTGGTGATTGTAATTCCTGAAGGGAGTCGTTATCTGGCGTATAGCATTGAGGAGCGAGTAAGACCTCCCTGCTTTCAGTGGCTTTGTTTATTGGCGGGCTCGGTAGCCTCTGTTTGGGAGGAGATCCTGGAAATTTGCCAAGGTTGTTCCAACTCTTCCTCACAGAGTGTCTGTGGGTGTCTCTTAGACGTTGAGATGTCGACTTCAGAATCGAAGATAATTGGTTTTCAGAGTTCGATCGGTGCCTGCTGTGCCTTATTCTTGGTTCTCCATCAACGATTGTGATGTCCTCTACTGAATCTGAATTTTTGACAGGAGACTTTCTGGAAAATGTTCTCTTCGGACGTTGCGGCTCGGGTAGAACATATCCTGGAGGGGCGACACAATTGATTCGTATGTTTTTCTCTGACTGAACACGTGAAAGTGGTGCTGTGGTAGTTTGAACCCTAGATGCCAATGGCCACGAATCTCTAATGCTAGACCTCCGTTTTTGAAAAACGCTTTTCGGTCCTGATGATCTTTTCGTGCCTGGTCTGACTATGTTATCATCCTCCTCATCTTCATCCTCATCAATAAAGCTTGTGTGTACGACCGTGCTACGTCGTCGAGGGGCATTTCTAGGCGGTAGATAATGGTAAGGAGTCGCGAAAATAGGAAGGGAATATGGCGATGAATTTGCTCGAGCAGCGAAGCTCGTCTCCTTGCCGTCTCCAGCTTCGCTCTCTCGAAGTTTGAGTGCATTTCGATGGTTTCGTTTAACATATGTAACTGCTGCAACCCCAATCACAATCAACGCGATGGTACCGCCAATGGCAATACCAATAATCCCCCCAAGAGATATGGTTGTCGAACCGATTGGGATCTCGGTTCCTATAGACGGAGGAGGCATGTTGAAATATTAATTGTACAAGATAGTTATTTTAACGAATTGGGAATTTTTTAGCTCTATTTTCGATGCCCTTGTTTCGGTGGTAGAATCTAAATGAACGTGGATAATAAGATCGTAAAGGAAACTTCTCTATCTGTTGCATGATATCTGCACTTGCAATATCAATCTATTGTGGGATTTATTGTAAAGACAGTGTTGATAGGAAAATGACAGGAAAAAGAAACAACAGACAACATTGCCAAGACGTAGAAGTTGTCATGGTGCTTCCGAGAAAGAATGCGAGAATACATTCCTACTTGTACGTGGATTGATCTCTCCCGGATATCTAATTGGCGTTTGAACATTTCTCCCTTCTATCTTGGGCGGTTGGAATGTATCGGTATTTCAGTATTGACAGCCCTTGACCCATCAACGGATACGTGGCGAAAGAAATACACCAGTTAATTTGTAACAATAATGCCTTCGTATCTCTCCAATTATCCACGTGAGGTGAGGATATAAAGAAGAAAGCCGGCGATGAAGAAAAAGCGTTGAGCGTGCGACTTTAGCGATTGGCTGGTTAATTTTAGCGACGCTAGGCTATGACTATCATAGGCCCCTGCTAAACTTTGCAGTTGATTTATATTCCCACACTTGACGTGACACGCGAAATTTGTAGAATTCTCAATGGGATATCCAACCTCTATTAATATTACAGACCAGTATACATCTCTAGAAATCAAGTATTTTTTCATTCCTCCAGCAGCTCATAGCTACAACCCTCACAAAAAGTGAAATAACATCACCATGCCACTCAAGCCTACTGAAACAATTGCGCAAGCCAAAGTAAAAGTGTTACAAGCCAAGTTTAGATGTCAGAGACTGGTAGAGTAAATATTTAGCTATAGATACCAGTCGAGTGTGGTCTATCTAGCTTTGGTTATCCACACTTTAAACTCTGCTGTCCTGTTCTTAAAATGTGCTAAACGAGGAAGACTGCCAGTGCTGCTAGCAAATTGCTCGACGGGTGGAAATTTAAAGAGTCTCACCTGAATCTTGTGCTTAAGGGTACATTTTGATGAGATCTTCTTCCGAGCTCATTTTTGAGTTGGAGTGCCAACTCGAGCTGGTACTTCCGTTCAGTTGAATGGCGGACGCGAAGGACAGCTTAAGTCCAATATGTGTATATATTTTATTCCTGGGGTTTGCTTTCTTGCCCTTTCATATCAAGGATGCGTATATGAATGTGAAGCAGATTCATTTTGCTGTGGTCTAAACGAGTGTCTCACCACTTTCAATTAGGGCTGGGCAGCCTTACCCTACCTGGGGTATTTGATCTTTTTAAGGTGGTTAACGTACTCCATAAAGATTTTATAGAGTGGTTACTAATAAATGTTAGGGTACTATAGAATAAATATTGTATAATTGTTTGATATTATTATTTAATATCTAAATATAATTATATGATATAATATATAAATATATATTTATAAATGTTATAATATCTGAAGTATTTTGTAGGATGGTTATTTTATTTTATAAAGTTTTAATAGGGTAGTTTTTCGATTAGGGTTATTCTGGGTTATCTTAGTTATACCCTACTCTTTACCCAGCCCTGCTTTCAATGGTAGAATGGGTGCATTGATTCATTAAAGGAAATGCACACTATGTTCGAATTTAAAGGTAGTTAGGGATAAACCAAGGTGTTTATTCATGGATAGCTGAAATATAGAGTCATACACAGGATGTAATCTTATTTATAGTCAGGTTAAAAGTATCAGCTGGACCACACGGCCTAACAGAGCTAATTCGTATCTGCGCGCAATATGATCAACCGTCTCCGGCTATGATTATCTCTTCCCAATGCCTAAATATCCAAACGCATAGGACTTGACGATTAATATATGCCTCAGCAATAGACATACTCACTTGGTCATCATCATTAATTCTTTCCCTGTTCAGCTATTCCTGCCAAGAAGACCTCTGCAGTTTATTTATGCATACAAAGTGATTATTCCAAACCGGTCATGTCGAATATCACTCTATCAATACCTCATCTTACCTCTTCACCTACCGATTCACTGCATTTGCATTTATCATCACTGTCACCACTAGCAAAACCATACTGCTCCCCACTTTAACCCCGAATATTGAACTCTGAAAGCTCCAGTATGAAAGTCTAAACCTCCACCACATCATGGATAGCAATTATTCGCAATTGATTAGATCAAATAGTTTCATTTCACACAACTACCTGTGATACCATTGAAAGTTCAAGACAGGATTATATTTACAGCTTATGGTACATCTAGCGCTCTATCACTGTGTATCCCACCTCCGTAAACCATTCACCATGAGCTATTATCTTTTCCATCCTCAATCGACCGTCTTGACCAGGAAAAACATCTCCCAGAAAACATAATGAGCACTCTCATAGGTGGAGAAATTTAGTCTTGGATATTGATTGACTAAACTAGACTATAGGGGGTTAAACCCTTCGAAAACGTATGTGTGGTGTTACTCAGCAGTTAAAGACAGAGTATTGGCTTCAGTTGAGAAGTCAATTTCTACTGGGAACTCTCATCCTCAAAGTGCCACCTGAACTTGTGTCGTAAAATCATATCTGGTACTTGGAAAGCTTGTAAATAAACGAAACGAAAAGAAAACTGTCTTTGTTGCCCTGTCATTGGCTACTGCTGGGGTTAGATGTTGGGGGCTTGATATTATCATCTCTAGTAGATAGCATAAAAGGAAATACAGAAGTATGATAAAGCATCGACACAGAACTCCCCAGTGCCTTCACTGCATCTCATGAAGATTATGCTAAGTCACCGCGAAAACAGTCACATGTCCCAACCTGACTCCACCTTCCTTCCTTACATGTTGGAACAACGGGATATGTATTTCCCAACCTTGTTTCCCTTCTTCTTCTTCACATCTGTCATGCTCACCCTTGCCTGCGCTTCTGACTCCAGCCTAGCCAATTTCATCGCCTCAACCTCCTGTCTTTCGTTCTCTGCATCCTCAGCCTGTTGAAGCGCACATTCTTTCTCCCAACGCTCATCAGAATTCTTGTAACCCAATCTCTTAGACTCAGCTTCAAGTCTCACGCGAAAAGCCGCAAATTCTTCTTCAGGGGTGGTTACGCGAATGCCACCATCACGGTAGGGTTTTTGATCTTTGTAATCGGATCGTGAGGATATGGCGCCACAATTGCAATTAGGGCAGGAAGGGTGTACATTGTCGCGGTATATGAGACCATAGCTGTCGGGTGTGAGTGTGCCGGGGTCGAAGTATTGAGGAAGGGGATTGTCGATTCGAGGATCTTTTGCAGGAAAGGCTCTGTAATTTACATGTTCCTTTTCATTTGGTCCTCCGCCTTTATTGAAGGAAAATTAGCTCAGTGTTACTTTAAAGATGTGACATGATAAATTATATGCTTACAAAAAGTCTCCCATGCTTCACGGTCGACAAGGAACTGTACATAATCTGGTCGAAGAATTTGGAGTTGAAGGAATACCTTCTTGCTCTGGATTTGAGCGGTTGCTTTCTCCACTGCAGAGGCAAATTCATCCACTGTAACAGCTTTTCCGTCTATGGATGGTAAGTGTTGACCAAGAAGCAGACGTCCAAGTTCTGGAATCACCGTTTTATATGTTTTCGAGGTTGGTTCCCCGCATCCTGGGAGTGCGGCTTCTTTGTTGGCCATTTTGAAGATATCTTTGACTTGATCCTTCGAATGTAGCTGGTACTTATGGTGTGCCTTCTAAAAGAAAAGTGGTTGATGCTGAGCGGGTGTTTTGTTTGTGAAGATGAGGTTGTTACTGAGACGGATTTATGCAGAAGCTGGAATTTATGATGGATCAAGAAAAAAGGTTGTAGGTTTCAGTGGGAATAATTGTAGTTAAATTACTTAAGCTCGAAGCTTCCAAAGATTTACAAAAGTATCTATGAGGTTGTAGCAGAAATCCCAAATAAAGGTACTTTGCAGTCATAGAAGTCAACATCACACCTAAATCGTACGTATATGGCCTGATTCTCTCACTCGCTAAGCTCTGTTGCTGGACTACTAGACCAAGTATGATTGTTTCTTCTTCAACGGCAATCTCAGCCTCGGCCCACTCGGTTCATTAAAAGAATTGTCGCTTATATCGGCCGTACAACATCGGTTAGAAATGTGAATACTCAGTATTCCGACTGGCCTACTGCTCTTGATTTGAATGCCATACAAATCTATATTTAAAATTTGTTTTAATTCCAGCTCTGCTATTGGTTTTAAGTATGTTTTTTTTATCATGGTTCAGATGAAAATAAAGGAAAAGCTTTTTCCAAATTGCCAGTAGATCGTCGTCCAGCCTTGCAGTCAGCTAAATGCTATGTCACTTGGAAAAACCTTACTTGTATGATCGTCCGGGCTGCCAATGCAAACCCATGTGCGATCTCTCATGCTGCAATTGTTCGAGAATACTTTGTTTATTGTGTCAAACCGTGATTGGAATTCCATCAATCACCCTGTCTCTATTGAAATTGAATCTCTCTTCAGATTGAGTATCATGGGGCAAAACTACGCCTCTTTCGCCGATCGGACCATTGATAGCTCATTTAATTGCGGCGGAGCAGGAAGATAGACGAACTTGCTGACACCTGCTCATTGTTTAAAATGCTTAGAAGTGATGAAGCCGTTGTATCAATTGTAGTAGTAAGTATTGAAGTGTTGATTGACTGGATAGTTATGCCTTGAATGCTCAACAAAAGGTATTTGTCAAACTATGGGAAGACCTTTCTTTTGTGAAGGTGTGGCTGCCACTTAGTTAAAAAGAATGAAAACTTATTGAACTTAAAAAATGCCTTTCTAGGTGGGGAATGGTGACGGTGAAATGAACAAATTGCCCACAACACCCGAGGTTATGAGCTGAGCTAATTTTTAGTTTTATCAGAGAAGAAGTTGATCAATCTCGGGTTTTTATTAGCAAAATAAATTAGCTACAAAATTTAAAAGTGTCTATCTACATATTGTGCAAGTTAGCATCCCCTTACCCGTTTTTACCTTGAATTCGAGACCTTATATGCTCTATTCTGATCATATTAAAATTTCTAGATAGACTTTAGATTTAGTTTGGCCAATGGATTCAAGTACTCCCGTTTTGGACTCATATAAGGAGCCAAGGGAGGTCTTGTATTCTGGGTAACAATTTTGCTTACACGGAGACTACCCTTGCGAGCAGATTTGATATGAGTGCTGTCTTCGATGTGAACATCGCCATTCCCAGTAGGAAATGGTTCTAATTACCAAGATTATTGTTTAAGTTGCTCACCACCAAACCTCTGAATGCCGTCACTAACCCCTATTTTTCCAAAAGATCAAGAATTTCCTTTCCTTGCCAGTTTTATACATACGAAAATCCTCTTAGTGATCCATTTTGATGATGGTTTAGTACTAGTGCCTCAAGATAAACGCTATTTACATAAGCTTTTTTGACGGAAACAGCGAATTAATATTACAAGTTAAGAGGAGAGTCTCGCTGCCACGACGAAAGTCTTCCGAAGCCTGCCTCAAAAAGTCGTAGAATCAAGACTTAGATGCCCTGTGTTATACAAACTGCAATTGAACGAGGAACCAGCTACTGAGAAAATGTTCTGGGGGAGGCAAAGTTATTGTAACCAAGCAACTCATTCTTTTCGCAGACGTTTGGCCACCTGCTCAAGCCTCTCGCACTTTCTCTTTGCCTCAAGAAATTCCTTTTTGGCCTTTTCTCTCTCCCGCTCCAAAGATTCCAGGCCTTTTACTACTCCTTGGAGTCTTTTAGCCTTGGCGCTCAACTTTCTAGCATCCAGCTTCGACTTAGCATCCTCTTTAAAAGCGATCTTCCACAATCTCTGATATTCGGTACCAGCTTTTCGTTCCAACTTTTGACGTTGGAACCCGGCAGCAAGTATTTGGCCCTTCGCCTTAACCCGAAGTTCAGCGATTTTGATAATCAACCTCTCCTTTTGCTGAGCAAGGGATTCTGCTGGATGGTCTTTGTTTCCTTCTTCGTCCTTAACAACTGCTGGAGAGTCAGATTCGAGATTGGTATCATTTGATCTTAGCGTAGTTTCTGATTTGATTAATGGGTTATTGGATTGATCAAAACATGGTTCTACACCTGGAACATCAAGAGCCGGCAGCCCTTTGAACTTTTCTTTTCCTCCTAATATTCCAAAAGATTTCGGTTCGGATATTTTTTCCAGGGGATGAATTTAAAAACACTTACGGGAAGATTCCCACACATTTTTTTCCTTTTTGTATTGATACATGTTCCTTGCCTGATCTACAGGAAGATTAAAAGTACCAGGTTTTGGAAACTCTTTGGTTTTCTCCCATTGATTTTTAGGACCGTAAAGGCGTGCATCGCTGGAAATTCCAAGACTTCCACTGTTCAGCTTGGCAATACGACTGTCTGTGATTGAAATACAACGGTCCACGCTGCCAAGACAACTGTCCGCGGTGGCAACACAGCGGTCAAGCGATTGCATTATTGATGCGTATGACATTTTGTGATTCTTGCATACATCAGTTTTTGGATGAGTCTGAAATTTATTGATTGAAAAGAAATATCATGAGGTGAAAAAGTGAGAAATCGAGGTGCCTGGATGTTCTTTTAAGGCACCGTAATATTCAAGATATGAATCGTGACCTATTCGAAGATTTTACCTGCTTTCCATGAAAATATTCACTGTCCAAAAGTGATTCAAGAATACGGGCGCTGAGCAAGTGAATCACTGCGGCTGCGGAAATCGGCGATGTTTTGGCAAGTTAGGCATTTGCGTGATGGTGCGGAATACGAGATTATGACCTGCAATCCGATCAACACTTGGCTGAATGTCTTCAAGCTAAATGTTTATTTTTCATTTTAAAGTCAAAAAAAGGGTCTCCCAAAGCTTTAGAGACATAAAAAACAATACTTGAAGTAATTCACTGGTGTTACTGGCCAAGGTAGTCAAATTAGAAGACAGAATCTTAAGTTATAGTTCAGTGAAGTGACAAAATTATATTTCCACTCTGCATCATACTCAACAAACCTATCATTTCGTTAGATGCCCGGGGTTTGTCCGCAAAGTAGATTCCAGTTCCTAGTTTCTCTATATTTTTTCCTAGCTGTTTTCCTATGCCCTTTCGACAAGGTTTATTATTAGACCACTTTGGTTATATCTTATCTTATAGATTTTAAGCTTTATATTCCATACTACTATCCTCTACTACTTTTTCTAGTGTATTTTCCTCGGCTTGAATATCTCCTTCCTGTTAGAATTCAAAACTGGGAGCATCAAAAGTGGAGCTTTGCCAAGCCTTGTAGGCGACGCTTGATTCGGAAAAGACATCAATACATCTGTCTGTAGTCGCGACAAAGAGACAATTTTTGGGATATGTAATGTCGTTTTCTGCTATTAGGTGGAAGTGGAGTTTTGTTCTACATTAGAAGAAAGAGGGATTTGTTAGGAAAAAGCGACTGCTACCAAAAAAATAGGCGGGTAATGTAAGATGAAGTACGTATATCACTCGAAAACTTACCACACATGAAGGTATAAATTAGAGCTTATGGACAAAAAAATTTTGGCTTCTGATTTACACAACTAGGATCATGACATCTTATAGAACCTGCTCGGAGTGCCAGAACTAGTGTTTTGCAGTGCAAAATCCTTTCCATCGGCTGTTTTCAAGTGAAAGGAAGTGCACCTCTTCATTTTGATACCTTTCTTTGTGCTCATGAGCTAGGATAAATGCCTCGAATAGGAGTAGACTCCATAGGATAATTCTCATATAACGCAGTATTACTTTATAAAGATCCATATGTTCTCCAAGTCCTTTTCAAGAAAGCTCTACCCTATCCTGCGCGGAACACAGCTCCTCCGCCATTAAAAACATCATCACAATGTGCTGGCAAAGAGTGCTAAAGCCAAAAAAATCCCACCCAAATTCAGCTCCCGTATTACAGCCCACGTTATACAATCCACAACCTATTTCCTATCCTTAGGGCTTTATGGAATGACCAGACGAGGCTCCGACTCCTCGTATTAAAAGGTCATCAACCTCTCGCCGCGTTAATTGCTCCATTTAATCTATTGAAAAACCGTGATGGTACGCACGAAGTTGACTATTAGTTGATGTAGGTTGAGCGTGAGCAGCTGCACCCACACCATTGTTAACCGACGTCTTTTGGCCTGGTACAATAGCTGGCTGTGTGGTGGACGAGGAGTGTAAGAGAAAACTGGGAACGGATTCAAATCAGCCATGCTGAGTGGTCCCGGAGGATCAACCCTCGTGAAAGGCACCTAGTCTATGGCGGTATTCATGGCGACTGTAATACACTGTTAGACTCTGCCATGTAGCAGAATAATTCAAGGAAGATAAATGTTGACCTACAGAAGTGCTCCCAGATCTTAAAATCGATAATGTATATAGTGAAGTCTGGACGACCTAGAGCTAGATGATATTCATCTTTCTGAACCATTTCACTCAAATATTGAGCAACCTCCAGAAATTCTTTATTTGTGACTTTTCCGGGGAATGAACGAGCCTCAGCGACAACCATTGGTTGCAAATTACGGCCGATTGATTGATAGATAGAGAAGTCTGCCATATTTGAAAGTTATGAATATACTATTATTATTTGGTGAGATTTGTTGTGGATTTAATAGAAATAGCTGACTGTGTTGCTGAGGGAGATTGGATTTGATTCAAAAAAAAAATAACCTGGGGAGATGGAGCTTCTGGCGTCGCTATTCTAAAGCAGGAAGATTGAAGAATACATTGAAATCACGCCATATCTTTTGCGCTGGTACTGCTCTCATTGCTAAATTCCATACTGCGATACTTGACTCATCCCTCAAACTGCTTGCCTGTATTTGAAGGCAACCTACCGCAGCTTTGCGCTGGGCCGTTAAATAGTGAATTTAACCATTTTAAATGGTAGACTTTAGAGCTTCGTGTGTATAACATAAAATATGGAGCCTCGGGGATGTAGATTGATGAAAATCTAGATAAACGCACATCGATCAAGCTCGTTTCCAGGTAGGAGACTGACTATTTATTGTGTTATCATTCCAACGATTACTTGCATTTAGCTACTTCAAATGCACCCAAGTGAGTAATAATAAGGAAGCCATCATTCAAAATACACGTCTCATCTTCCATTCACTTATTCAGTGGTTTGTTTTAGATTCACGGTTAATTGTACGACTCTGTTTATCATGGACAGTGAGTTCCATACAATATATGCCATTTGAATATGATGTACTGAAAACCCAGCATCAGTTGGATGTGGCGTTGTGTTTTCCAGTCCTGGTTTTCAGCTCCAATCTTCCTCCTGAGTCCATGAGCCTGACTGCAACATTATGATAAACATTTTAGCGTTACCAACTACTTCCGTAACACCCATTTTCTAACAGAAATACCTTCATACAAAACAAACCTCATACTCCACGTCAAAACTTTGCGCAACAACCTTTGAGATTTGCTTTTGGGCTCAATCCTGACTTGCTCGAAGTAGTCAACCTCAAAATTCCTGGCCATGGCAATGACAAGGAGGACAAAGTAGCTGGCCATACTAGGGAGCATGGTCTATTACAAATCAAGCGACAAACTGTTCCTGTTACAATGAGAATGAATTCGGAGTCTCGTCTCCAAGCCAAGAAGATCTTCCATCTTCTCAGTCTTTCTCACGTGCCAGTGGCTAAGATCCATGCTAGCATTCATCCGAGCGCATCTTAGAATCCTCTTACTTGGTTCCACCCGGGAGTTTTCACTGTATTATTTTAAGAAGACTCATGTATGCAGGGCATCATCAAGCTTTTCATTAATCCCAAGAAGTGCAGGTGTCCAACGACTTTCTGTCTTTCTTCATTGTTGTAAGATCTTAAATTTTAATTCATCTCATAAAAGACGATCAGCTCAAAATAGTCTTATAATCTTTGGAGAAACGATCTGTGTTGTCTGAACAGACATATTTCTAGACTTGGGACAGGGCTTTCAAATGAGAAATTTCAACATCAATTAGGTCATTGATATAAAACGCACAAAGATATGGATTCGACAATTGCAGCCTACCCCAAAGTGATACCAAATTGAGGACTGCCTCATCATGCTAAAATAATTCTCGCCTAATATTGATAGCTCATAAAAAGCTATCAATGGGGATCTTCTCACAATCAGAACCTGTAGAATATTTATTAGAGCCATGTATGGCTTCTAATCAGAAACAGCCGTGAAACAAAAACAAACATATTCTCCAAATTAAGCAAAACTCACTTGGGAAACGCAGGCCCAAGTTTAGAGTTTTGTTTTTCGCGTCGAGATCTTACCATAGAACAGGATTTAATTCTATAGTTGAGAGTCCTCCGGTATTGTAATATTGCTTCATTGCTGTTAAGATAGTAGAAGTAAATAGCTTTAATAGAATAGTAGAATTCTTTGGTAGAATACCAAAGAAGAGTCTTTTTTGTTCTTCAATAATGCTCGCTGTCTGGTTTCTGTGTTGGGAGTTAATTATGTATATACGAAAGGAGTAATGAGGGCAAATATAAATATGTTATTAAAAACACTGTAATATAGCTTCAGACGAGTGGTAATTTGATAACTTGATAAAAGATAATAAATATAGTATTCATTGATTGATGCATAAATTCATTCAAAAATACATCAAAACAGCATCCTCAGGTATAAAAATCCAGAAATTGTTTATTTGTATTAATTCGTAGACCTTAAAAAAATGAAACCATCCATCATTGAAATACACACATGCTCACTTGCTATCTCGTTCCTTAAACAACCCCATTAAAATACGCAAAGAACCCGAAACATTCCAACTGAATTATTAGCCGCCAGTACCATGTTTGGGAATAGTAATGCCTACCTCGTCCATTTAAATAAAGCTCTTAAATCACTCCGTGATCACTCCAATCTCCTTATTTTCTGCAAACTTTCCTCATCCATTTTTTTGTCGTTCTGCGCGAGATACTTGTCCATTCTTGGTTTCCACTTGGTTTTGAGGAAAATACTCAGGGAACCTTCGAAGGCTCGGAACATTTCTTGGGACTCTGCACCAGTTCTCGAGTTGTTCGATTAAGCTGGCTTCTTCTTCTTGAATTTCTGCTATTTCATCCGCAGTCGAATGGGTAGATTGATGTTTCTCGCAGAAGCATGTGTGGGTGAGTTCAAGCATATAAACTTTCAAGGCTCGTAAGAAACTTTCAGCTATCCACGAATGATCCGTGGCCTCATTGTCCAAAAAGACACTCATCTCACATGCAGTTTCCCATCCGTAGTCAAAATTAATTCGCCTATTTCCCTCTTTATCTAGCCGGAACTCCACTTTTCGTTGCAGATTCATCATTCTGGTGACTAGAAGGCAACCGCCAGTTGAGCAAGTGCATGTGCAATTATCATGAACTTCCTCAACCACAAACCTTCTTAGTGCGAGAATGTGGGGCTTTTTGATGATAGAAAAGTGCTTACAAACTGCTTCTACATAGAGTCTAAGTCTTGTCCCAATATGATGAAGCAATGTGTGGCTGTATTGACCATAAACTTTGGCGAAATCAACCCCTTTAGAAATGTACCACAAAATCAGAGCCACATGATCGAGTGTGAATATAATTCGAACATAATTTGTGGTATATTAGGCGCCTATCCATTAAATACACCTCATACATGGGGTATATGCATAGTCGTCATACTCATTGATATTCTTAAAACCAGCTTGGTATAGATACTCTGCGGCTTCTCGAGACAAGTATTCTGCGTGGTAAATACTCCAACTTGCCATCACCAGGCAGGGCAAGAGTGCGGGCTGGACGGAGACCCCATGATCGAGGAGAAGCCTTGTTACCTTCCAGGCAAAGGCATCAAGAATTTTACTATTTTCGAGGTAGGAAGGTATGTCTATCTGCATTTCTTGACATGCGGACATTGCAAGTTCATACAGACGTTGTCTTCTGTTCACAACACCCGCTGATACGATTTTGAGGATATCCATGTCCTCATAAGGCTCAATTCTCATCGTGAAAACAGGAGACTCGCATTCGCCTAACATACTATCATTAGCGAGAAGCATTCGAATTGAAGGCATGCATTTTGCCCTAACTGCATAGGATATTGGCGGCCTCATGTGGCGGTCCAGTTTGTTAACATCCGCTTCGGCCTTTAGTAACAATTCAATACCTAGCGGCCAAGAATCAGAAGCATGCAAAGGCGTTGTCCCATCCTCAAGGGTAAAATTTACCGCAGCAGCGTCACAAGACAGAATCTTCTCCAATTCACACTTTGATCTTGTCAGTATAGCTTTGAAAACTTCCGGTACGTCAAGAGCTTTGAAACCAAATTGATTATTGTTCCAGTTAACGGTATTGGTGTACACATACCGTCTGCTTGTTTGGTTTTATAAATGAAGTGCTCAATTTTGCGTTGCGCCGACCCAAATCCATTGTCATCATAGAGATGCAAATTAGTGAGATCGATTCGAGAGCCAAGATCACAAAGAGTCTCCGCAGTATCGTAAAATTCGCTAATATCGAGTTTTTCCGGGAGGCGTGACTGGTAAAAGAAAATTACGTAGTCCCTATGAGTTGTGCGCACTTAGCATAATATTTTCAGAAATAATTAATTATTTTCGTAAATGGTCTTAAAGAGACAACAATTCATATTAGGGACACTGATAAAGGGTTGAGGACTGCTCGAACATCATAAAGACCAATGAGAGTCCTTTACTCCGGAGCCGAAGCATGCAGATGGTACACGCTCTATGAAAAGGACAGGAGAAATCATACTCGTAGTATTTGCAAGCTTCAAAATTGCACTCAGCAGATTTGAATATGCTTATTACTTCCCGATATACTGTAAAAGTGGTAGATCGAGATACATACATCCCGATAGCATACTGTGAGGGGGAATTGGAAGAGAAAGCTGATTAGATCATATCGTAATATATCATTTATACAGAAAACGGATTTCACAATGGTTTTGGGGTTGAAGCTATATAGGTTCAAATGCATAATAGAAGATTAACTATTCTAGAAAGAAAAGACAAAAGCTATCCTTTTATATCTAATTACAGAAGGTCATATAATTGACTAATCAAAAACCCCTATGTATCTGGCTTATAATTCCGACTTTCTCACAATACATTGGCCAAAATACGTATATTTTTCTGAAGCCGAGGGAGGTATTTGCTTTTAAACTCGCTGCGAAGATAAGAAGATCGCCAAAGGTAACCCTTCATCAAGGACCACCACCAAATATTTGCGGCCTTCAAAGCCAATATGGCAGTTAAAGATGTGATAACATAAGAACTCACAGCAAATAATGTCAATCCACCAACTGTGATATCATTGGCGCCGGCTTTGCGTTGGTGAAACATGAGGCGAAGCTTTGTCAACTGCAAATTCAAAACTGGTTCAGGTAAGACTTTCGCTGGCATCCAATTAATCTTTCCACTGCACGTCCACGACGAAGACTTATAATTTGGTTCGTGGCCACAGAAAATTTCAAAGGATGGAGCATAATGAGGAACTACATAGCTCATATTCAGATGAGGGCTGATGGAAAAGCTACCTGCACCCCTAGTTACGGACAAGGCGATGGCCACTGAATATCTTAGTAATTCATTGTAGGGTAGAAACTTGGCTTCGACTACGACGGTTCGGTGCCCTGATTTATACCATGGAGAATCGCGTCTATGATCAGACACTTGTTGCCAGAATAAGTATGAGAGGATCGGGTAACCCGTATGAAAGATTATATCCCACTCAGATGTGTATTCTGCTCTTCGGCAAGGACAAGCATCAATATTATGGAAGGGCGAGAAACTTTATTTCGGGGCTTTCTTTGGGATTGAGGGACAAATTTTGTTCTGGAATGGCTCGGGCTTTATGCAAGCTCCCTGCTGTAGTAAGACTATTTGTTCAAGTACACCTGAAAGGAACGAAGCAGTAATTTCTGCAACAATCAGACACGCGATTTAGACAGGAGACTAGTACAATACCGTATTGTCATTATTCGCCGCAACCATTGTGGTGAGGCAATCAAGCTTCTGCATAGTTTCTGTCTTGTACTGCGAGGTCGTTTGCGACAATTCGATGACATGCTCGTAGGTGTCTCTGTTCAGCATTAAAAAATTGAATTTCATTGTCTAGATGATTTTGGATGACCTACACGCTGAAATTGTGAAGGGCAAGCGTAAGATTGTTCTGTAGACTATCCAACATTGCATTTGCAAGTGTCAAAGAGTCCTTGATAAAAGGATATGCAATTCGATTCGAGATAGTGTTCCTACCATGTTTTTGAAGTTCCTTGTCAAGACCTCGTAACCCGGCTTCGCATTTTTCAATCGTTTCAATAACAGAGGTAGGCAGAGTCCATTTTTCCTGCTCAAAGGGCTTTAGCTTATCTCCAAGCTGTTGTAAAATAGCATTTAGAGTCTCTGCTTTGGATTTGAACGTGATAATATCTTTGTTAAAGCTCTTGCATTGTGAACAATACTTGACTAGGCTTTGGGATACTTGGAGGCCAAGGGAAATGACTCCTACTGCACCGCTTGCTACGGAAGTGGGCCCGCAATTTTCACAACAAGTCTTTTAAATTTTCACGAGAAAAACTTTATGATACTCGACCATTGAGGAGAAATATGCAACAAAATCTACACACAAACAATGCTTTGGTGGGTGATTGATGGGGAAACACGGAAAGCAACGGAGTGAAACCAAACAGGAAGGGCAAGAAGAAGTAAGAATTTTTAGCTGAAAAGAACTGAGCTATTGAGCAAGCAGGCAAGAGCCGGGCGCAGACCGAAACCACCCTTCCTCTTGGCTCGAAAGCATAACAGCATCTTATGGCTAAAAATGACTAGACTAAAATGCACTTTTCCGTATTGCATGGCCATTCAAAATCTTTCCAAAGTGAGTAAGTAGGACACAAAACCTTGCTATGCTTCAATCTGCGTAATGATGGAGCAATCCTTGAACGATGCATACGAAACGGTTTTACGATGAACACCAAGCCGGGGGCCTACAACGCCAGCGTCTTTAAGTCAGTCTGTAAGTGGCTACTGTGTTGCAAAACGCCACTGCCCGCGGAGGAAGTTCTCAAAGTCATTGAGATTTCCTTAGATCATGATCCTAAACTTCAGAAAATAGCACGTAGTCCGTTAAGCACAAAAATTGTTTTATGTAAGATGAATACTTGTTATGTTGGATTTGAAGATGGATACTGACCTCGTATTCACTAGTGCTGTAGCAATTTTGTTATTCAGAGCTCAGAAGGCACATTTCGATTTGCCCATTTATCTGTTGAGGAGTACCTTATTAACCATTGCGGGTTCAAAGTCGAGTTCCAAACTGAGGAATGTCACTTATTCGTGATGAAGATGTGCTTAAATCTGTTGGTACAGAAAAGAGTCAATTCAGGCACAAAATCAGGGCTCAAACGCGGCTCGGTGGCTTCCGCCATAAAAAAGACGTTGATGCTCCCCCAAGAGCCGACCAATTTTCTAGCCTATTCCGTCTCTTATTGGGCTTATCACTCCAATAAAGCAACATCGGAGAGACGATGTAAAGATCTCCTATATAAGCGTTTTACTCTTGGAGCCACGATAAGCCCTTCGCTCCAGTGGTGGTACACTCAAATTGATGCCGGCAACTACTCAGGAAGCACACGATATCACATCATGGATATTGCAGATCGAATTCTTGGGGATCTTCCACGCTCAGATAAATACCCGTCAAAGAGTCGTCTTAGAATGTTAGGAGCAGCCTTCAACCTTCCTGAAATAATACAAAACGCACTCGATAAATATAAAGAATCGATTGATGAGCCATTACGCCATGGAAGTACTCCACTGCTTGTAGCCATTCAACATGGCAGTCCTGATTCTGTAAAGTATCTCCTAGATCGCGGTGCCAATCCTCATCTAATTTCGACCGCTCATAGGCACCATATAAAGTATTACAATATGGGTATGCCGATTGCTGATGAGGATATGGTTTACTGGGTAATTGCGAAGGGTGGCAATCCTCAAGAGAACCTCGAGGAACGTTTACAGATAGAAGAAATTCTCCTAAGTCATGAGTGCAGTCGCCAGGCGTTTATCGAGCAGCTTGAAAGACATCTAGAGAAAGATACCCATTCGGAGCCGTTACGAGCCTTGGAAACTCTCTATAGAGCTGCCGATGGGACTCCATTACCCGCAAAGATACTTGAGCGCAGGATAAAAGATAAAGGCTTGGGAGAATTAGCTGATGTCCTATACCAAATTGATGAAGAGACTTTTAACGACAAAATGGTACTGGGAGTCATCCGTTTCGACTCCTATGAAACAGTGGAAAAATTGTTCGAATTAAAACAAATCGACACTATCACAGAGGAGATGATTAGGTATGCCTTGAAGAGCAGCGATTCTCGTACTCTCGCACACTTCATGAATCAATCCGATAGCAGCCTTCTAAGAAGGGAACTGGTCATTGATGAAGAGCCTAAACAGGAAGATATGTGGAAAGTCATTCTCGATGTAAAAGGTAAAGACTTCGTTGATCAGGAGGTTTTTGACTCATTATTTGTCCGGCCAGATGCCAAAAGTGTCGAATATATTCTGCACTCCTGCGGAATTGAAATGATTAACAGTTCCCACATCGACTCAATAGCTAGGCTGGCTAGATCAGAATCTAGTGTTGATACTTTGAATGTTATCATACGCCTGCGAGGATCCCTGGATGGCCTAATTACAGAGGAAGCTGTTCTCAGCGCTTTAAAAAGTGGTTCTTCTGAACTGTATAATTTGATGTTGGATAATGTGGAGGATCAATCGATATTGACAGCGACGGCGGGAAAGCTCGCGGGAAAGAGGCGTTAGTAGTCTCAATTTTTCAGAGATAATTTGTGGATTTGATTCTGGCTTTGCATGAAACAGTCGGGGAACACCAGAACTGCCAGGATAATCGGTTACTTTCGCTGGAGGGGCAGATGAAGAAGGAAGGGGATCTAAAATTGTCAATGTATCCCAAGTGTCCCATTTATCACAAACTTCTGATCCTGTCGATCAAGATATCGGCATATCGAACTCAAGATGTATTCGAAGTTCTACTTTGAGTTATCAAGGACTTTTTGGAGTTTAATTTCTGGATCCAAAAGATATTGCATCTGTTTGAAAATAAAGGTGCTGGCAAACAAATCGATAAAGACAAACTTGTGGATGAAAAATTTTGGGTTTGTCATTGTGATCAATCTCTTCGTCGCGAAGTTCAGGAGGTTGATTTCAACTTCTGTCACGGTCTGGTGTGTCGCGAGCAACTGATATAGTCACACACTCCGTGACAACAAACGCGTATTAGTTAATGGTATCATGTTCGTTCAAAGGACATGATTAGTTTGGGAGCTTCAAAATCAAAGCAGCTTGAGTATTAAAGATTAGTTTACTTCTCATTGTAATCGCTATACCTCGATTGATTAGCTGGCTCGTAGTTTTGTAACGAAGCACGTGACGTGTTGGATAAAAGTACTAGCTCGAAACTCTGACTTCAGGTAAATTTGTCCTATCATACAACGGTATCATCCCCCAGGTTAAACATCTGGTCAATAGTTTCATAACAAAGATCGCTAATTGTTTTGCATTGAAATATCTGAAAGATTGAACAAAAATCTATGTAAGAATAGACCTAATAAGATAAACTCTAGTGTTACATAAGCGAACCCTGTCTAATGCCCCCACTTGCCGTCTGCATCAACCTCCTTTCCTTGTCTCAGATCATCAAAATGATTGGCTTTCATCCTACCAACGGGACAACTGCCGGAACCAGCTAAGGCTGCATATCAAAAGCAATGTCGATCTACTCATGGATCTCAACAAAACTTGCTTTTCCTTTCAATGATGTATTTATTTTTCAATAAACACAAAAGACTTCTCTCCTCATCTCGAGCTCCTGAAATTCGATGAATTGAAAATTCATACCTCACGAATAAACTCGGTTTAAAATGAAGAAACTCGTTCAGAAAGCTAAAGCTCACATACGCTCAGGCTCCTCCTCTTCTTCTCCGTCTTCTCCTTCAGACTCATCTCACCAGATCACTAATATTCACCTACCCCATCCATCTACTATCTCCCCGCCGACTCCTCTAGAAATTCTGCGCTATCGCCATCATTTTGGCGTCAATCTTGGCTCAATCTTTGTCCTTGAACCATGGCTCTTTCCTAAATTCGCAGGAGGTGCATCATCTGAGCTCGATGCTGTAACTTCTTCGGTGAAGACCATTGGTGTAGAAGCTACACGTCAGAAATGGGAAGAGCATTGGAAAACCAGAGTTACCGATAAAGCGTTTGGATGGTTGGCAAAATCGGCAAAGGCGACTAGTATTCGATTGCCCATTGGATATTTCACTCTCGGACCGGAATTTTGTATTGGAACACCTTTTGAAAACACGAAAGATGTGTACCAAAATTCATGGACAATCGTTAAGGAATTTATTACTCGAGCTCGTGCGTTTGGAGTCGGAGTTCTCATTGATCTTCACGCTTTACCTGGCGGTGCGAATACAGATATGCATTCTGGGTCTAGTACTGGGAAAGCGGAACTTTGGGGCTCAAAAAAGAACCTCGATCTCGCGAAAAGGCATTGTTATTCATTGCAAAAGAATGTAAGGACTTGGACGGCGTAATTGGCATTCAACTTTGCAACGAAGCATGTTGGGATGCCGGAAAAAGAGGAATGTATATTTTCTACGACTCCATCATTCGATCAATTTCCGAAATTGATCCGGACATGCCGATCTACATAAGTGATGCTTGGGATCTTTCTCTTGCTTTGAAATGGGTCAAAGAGCGACACTGGAGATCTGGAAAGATTCCTGCCAATCCCGTCGTCATAGATACACATAAATACTACACCTTCGCAGATAAACATCGTTCACAAGCCGCACATGATCTTATTCGTCAGATCCCGAACGAAATGGGTGAATTACCCAATTGTAGTCCCAGTGCCACACATATATCCTCTGGCGGAGAAACACAAGTTATAATTGGTGAATATAGTTGTGTGCTCGATGGAAAAAGCTGGGAAAATGTCATCCTGATATGAAAGAAGGTTTAGTCCGACAATTCGGACAACTCCAATGCAAGAAATGGTCTGATGGATGTAGTGCAGGAAGTTATTTCTGGACGTGGAAGATGGAATGGATGGACGGCGGTGAATGGGGATTTGTAGAACAAGTGAAGAAAGGAAATGTTGTTGCTCCAGTCTACATGAGTTGGCTTGTAGAAGAAGTTAAAGAGAAATTGAGGAAGGCAGACGAACAAAAAGTAGGCCTTATGGAGAAAATGGTTAAAGAACATGCGGATTATTGGAACCATACGAATCCTGGGAAACAATTTCAGCATGATTTGTATCAAAAGGGTGGGAAACCGGGTGGGAGGATGCCAAGGCATTTTTGGGGTCGAGGGGTGAAAAGGGCGGAGCTGATAGAATAGGTTGCTTGGAGATATGGATTAAGAAACGGATGATAGAGTTTGGAGAGAGGGGGGAATTTTTATGGGAATGGGAACAAGGGTTTAGGTTGGGGGTTAAGACTTTTGAGAACTGTGTTGAGATTGATTAGTAGGTGAGTTTTGGCTGTAGCAGCTTAGGAGATGAATATTGTGATATCGGGAAGGATAGGATATTAGAATCAAACGAATAAATCGGCCAGAAATTGCTGATTCAATCAGACTAAGTGTAGCTATTCCAGAGTCCAGTTCAAGGCACCAAAGGTGGTATGCAAAGTCACTTGCTCCAAATATGGATATTCTGATCCCATAAAATCATTCATGATAAATGTTACATCAGATTAACCTACCCCGATACGAATAGGAGAAAGATTCAGCTCAAAAACCAGAACCAGCTAACCCTACATCTCAAAGGTCTCCACTTGAAGCGCAAAGACAGTTGAGCACAAAAAGTAACTCCAAGCCAGAAAGTGTTTGATTTTTCTTCTTTGATAATTAGCCCGTCGTTCCACACAGCCACACCAACTCCTAAACATTTAGATATTTTCATCTCATCTTATCCCGTATATAGCCTCCAGATTCTATTAGCAAGAGTTATTTTGAATCAAGCTTCCCCCACAAGAACGATAGATCAGACAAATCCAATTATACCTAAATAATGCAAGATTTCGAATTAATCATCTTAATTAATAGAAAGATTCCATATCACTTAGAACTAACTACTGTGAATAATAAATTCTGTGGAGACGCGGATTTCTAAGATGTTGAGATTAGGTAGGTAGACTGGTGAATCGATGTTGTGTACCTGATAAGAATAATATAATTAGAGAACGAGGCTTTTAATTGGTATAGAATAATTAATAACAAGTAATTATAAGATTACAGAAAAGATCTTTCGATCATGGTAATCCTACAAAGCTCGATCTATTACTGTGAGAGTTAATTGGAAGAATTTAATGTGTCCGATAGTCTGGACTGCAGTGCAATAACAAATCCGAAATATCAAAAATTGACTCATTGACAAATTGATGTAAAAAAGTACATTCATTTAGCTAGGTTACGTCGTCTCTGCATTATTTATATCAAAAGCAGCAAATCTGATATCCAGAGTAACTCACTCACTCGCACATATATATATTCATTTCCAAAACGATGCCACCATCCAAGCTCCATTCAAATAACCAATGTTCAAACAGCCAACCAACCAATAGCCTACTATATTTTCTTCCAGAACTCCTTTTCGAAAAGAACAAAAGGAAATTATCTTTCGAGCCAGTCCCATAATGCTCACGAGCTCAATAAATCCTTGACACTCATTCCTCTTACTCCTACAATTTGTAGCTCTACGATCTGAATTAAGCATCAATAGGGCCGCACTTGCTTCCTCATCTATATACCTCTGATCTCTTTGTGGCATGAGAGCAGGACTGGTGAGTGCCGAGCCTACAGAATCAATACTTCGAGCATAATCATATACTGATGGGGCCAAAGCTGGAGATGTTGTAGACGAAGTACTGATGCTATAATGACGATTATTTGTTGAGACTGAGGAGTATGAATTCTGTCTATCGCGGAAATCTTGTGCGAGCATGGCTGGAGAAGTTTGCTGAGATGGTGGAATAGGAGTGGCGTAATTGCTTGAGCGATTTTCTGAACCAGTCATTTCTGTATCCTCTTCTGATTCCCGGGCAGAATATTCATGTCGTGACGTGAATTCCCCAGTGTTTGAGAAGTTTCCCCGAGAGTTCTCGGCTTTTAATTTGAAACACAATCTTCAAGGTATTTAACATAATCAATAGATGCCTATCATACATCAGCGTGCAATTATTAATTGCATCAATAATCCATTGCATACCTGTAGAATTGCCAACTTGTGCATTTCTCCTGTACAAGCTGGTATCATATCCTTCAATACACCAAATTCCTCATTCATCTTTGACCTCCTACGACGCTCAATCAAACTATGTGCGGTTTTTCTTGCAATCTTCCGTCCAGCAACACTTGTTGAGGACGGTTGTTTCTTCTTGGACGCATTTGGAGTAGCTTCCCACCAGCCTTTGTATTTTCTTCGGGTGGATTCATGGTTTCATCTGCTTGACCTCGAGGTTTCATTTGTATAATTTTTCGGGAACGAGTAGGCGGAGGTGGTAGTGCGAAGGAATTTTTGGCGGCAGTTTGTGTAGCAGGTCTTCGACGAAGTTTAACGGCTTCACTTGCAGGAATTGCTGGAGCAATCGCGCAACTAGGTCGATGTGAGGAGGCAGGTGATGTTTCGGTAGAGGAGCTGGTTGGTCGAGACTCCATTCCTGCTACAGCAGGTGGAGGAAGCTCAAATGACATCTGTAGTGAAGAGTACCTTGGACCATCTTTTCCCTTGATTTCTGTAGATGAAGCGGGGGTCGGCAGATGAGCTGGGCGAGGCATTATAAAATGAGGTATTTATGTAACTTGAGTTGGTCTTGTGCTCGATGAAGAAGGTCCTACGACGTATTACGACAAGAATGACTTCTGAGACTTCAATCTGAGGCAAATAATTCAGAAATACGTATAAGAAATAATCGAAGGAAGGTAGGATAAATCTTTAATAACGAGGGGATTTTGTAAAGGAGCTGGAATGTTGATGAGATCTTGGAGAAGATAAGATGCCCGCACTCAAACTTAGAGAAACAAGGTAAAACAAGAGAATAAGAAAGCAATGAATGAAACAGAGGAAAGGAGGATTAGAAATACTTAATCTTTCTACAATCTATATCATACTCGCAATTAATAAAACCCAAGGCCTTCCCGGTACTTCTAGAAACAACATCGAAAAACGACAGCATTAGCTTTGCGCACTTATCGAACATCAAACGTGAATCCAACACCCATCAAGGACGGCTTTAATGTCGCGTGCTTCATTCGATTGGTTATGAGGCTTTGTTGATGTTGCGCAGATTATACCGACCACTGAGATTGCGAGTTGACGGAACGTGGGTGAGTAAAGGCCGAGAGGTTTGGATTTGGGTAAGCTTGCACGTGCCCAATAGCGTTTTCTGGTTTGCGCGTGCAGTAAGCTCACCGGGAGTTGAAATCTAGACCCCTCTTACACTAGCTGCAGATTCATCTATTGAGATGAAAGATCTTGTGATACCTGGGTAAGAAATAAATGAATCATCACCAAAATTACGGAACAACAAAAATCATCCAAGCCTTCGGATACTTGCCAAGACTGAAAAGACGGTCCGGTCCAGCATGCGGGCAATTGACCGGATAACAACTCGGCTGGCTTTTTTATCCGGCGTCGATATTCTTCTGATCTATTTTAGGATGAAAAGATTTGAAATTTCTATTACAAAATATTGAGATATAGCAAGATCTGAAGCTTGAGAGACCTTTGGGCGGACTATTAGATACATTGAAAAGAACCGTTGTAACTATGAGTTCGCTATTGTCAACTCTTACACACGCACTCCAAATAGATAATCTTAGCTTTACTTTGGACACAACTACCATCCATACAAACTCACTGGAAATCCAACCAAGTCAAGTAAGCACCATCAAATTCATGAATTAGATATTAAGTAAGGATATACATCCATCCTTATTTGTATCCATCTTCTCCAAACTCAGAAACCGGCACTGACAACAAACTTTTACGACAAAGGCAAGGGTATCTCGTACTAACTGGGGAATATGGAGCAAAATCGCCAAAAGAAAAACAAAATGGTATCATAACTTCGTCCTTCATATCCTTCACCTTCAGTCGTCGTCTAGTATGCTACTAGCTACTTTGCCAAAGATTGGAACCTCGCATCGGTCTAGGGTATCCGCTGGTTTTGGGATTAGATGTGTAATGTTCGACTAGAAAGTATATTGTCCACCCATGAAAATAAGAAGAACATGGAGATGAAGATGGAGAAGATACAAAC